>JAPXFY010000029.1:22031780-22061780 GCA_030674185.1 Monoplex corrugatus
TATGCAAGCGCAACTACTGCAAGTCTGATAACAACAAACAGAAAATAATAACAAAATAAAAATGTAAAACAATCAAACAAAATTTGAAAACATGCTTAAATGATTTAATAAAACACACACACAAAGAAAAAAAAGATGATTAACACAGTATCATGAGTATGTAAAGAAATTGTGGAATACGCAACATGCAGCATTACACTGGCCACACCATTTATAAGATGCAAAAGTATAGATAGATGACAGTAGAATATCTATTGTATGATATTGGGTTATTCATAAATAGTGCAAGAAATGTATGTGTATGCGTACAGTACAGGAAAGACACGATGACATTTGTCAGTTTAATTGTGATTGCAACTCTATTCAAGTACCTGGGCATACATATTTACTTGTCAAAACATCACAATGGCAGTACAATTGTGCAATACAACACAAACAAATGGAATACAAAACACACACACACACACAAACACACACACACACGCGCGCGCACACACACACGTACACACACACACACACACACACACACACACACACACTGAGAGAAAGAGAGAGAGAGAGAGAGAGAGAGAGAGATCGTAAAATGGGCGTTACTAATTACACAAAACAATAACAAAACAACAATCACAATACTGAATATACCAATAACAAACAAACAGTATTTTGAAATGGCCTTGGAAATACATATCAATTTATGAACGTGAACAATCACATTCACAGTAGCAAAACAACACGATTGATCACTCTTGACAATTCAGACAACACCTAAACATAAACAAACAAAAATAGGGACTCACCTTCACGGGTTTTCAGCAACTCATGAAGTGTGAAGAACTGAATTCATAAATATTGGCCGGCTGAGATCTCAAAACCTCTCTCGCTAATCCCTCTAAAATGTTCTGAAATCCTTTGGGTACCCGCAGCTTGGTGTTGGAAAAAGGAACCGCCATAGTTTTCAATCAAGAGTGTGTACTAAATTACGCGCGGAAACAAGTAACTGTGTCACACATGTGGATCAAACCAAAACCTGCGCCAACAAGCAGACGTACACATTCGTCACCAAGCAACATCAAGGTCAAGGTCATAACACATTTCCTGTTGCGGTTCCGCAGTTACGTTATGGATATGGAGGAGAGAACGGTTATTTGTGCAATTATTGATTATTAAACACTGCCGATCGCGTTTAACCCGTTGTAATGAATAATTATTGAACGAGTGATGAGAAAACAACGCGAATATTTCACGATAGTTTTATTTTTTAATTTAGACGTAAACGTTACACTCACATTCACGTTCGTCTGTTGCCGTCATTCAGCCTCTTTAGAAAGACTCTCACAGCAGTAAGACCAAAAGGCAGAAGTACGTGAATCTGTCTGCCTAAGCTTTTGTTTTGTTATGAAATTTTCTTGTGAACGTTTGTATAAGTTATACCACACAAAGAGTGACTGACAGAATGGAAATAACGTTCGAAACTTAATCGATCGTAGATAGAGAACGGGACTCCCCACTCTTAGACTCTGGCACTGTGTGGGATGGGCACTTTGACTCTGAATCAGCAGCTGAATCGTTTTCGCCCTGTATACGATTTTTTTTTTAAACGCTCGGATTACTCACATCAGTTGCAGGTGCGGTTGTGAAAGAACTTTACATAGAGATGGAGACCTAAATGTTCCAGAGTGCCATCGAATCACTTTCTATCTCCTGATTTCACACTTCCCCTTACCTCTGACCTGTATTCAGGAGTGGATCTGCGAAAAGAGAAGGAGGGGTTACGCAGAGTCCAAGGGCAAGGGTTCTGCGATAGCAAAAAAAATCACCCCTGAAGCTGAAGCATTTTTGCCATTTGAAAGGGGGGAAATGGCCTAATAAGTAACATGGAACCTTTTCCTCCTGTCTTAGACATATACAAATGAAAGTAAAAATTGAAACATCAAAATGCTAAAAACATCTCAGACAAAATAGAATTGCACATGAGAACTCAGACTTCAACTTGACCAAGCCACTCTTTAACATGTGAGCATAATACTGTACAAATATAATAATAACAAGTTATCATGACAAACATAATACATTGATAGGCACCAGTCCATAATACATTGATAGGCACCAGTCCCATTACAGTATTAGGATAACTGTGGGAGAGAGTTTTTCCCCCTTTACGGAGGCTGCATTTCCTTTGCCTCCTTTTTCTTTCTCTATTTTTGTCTCTGCTCTCTCTTTCTCTCTCTCTCTCTCTCTCTCTCTCTCTTCTCTCTCTCTCTCTCTCTCTCTCTCTCTCTCTCTCTCTCTCTCTCTTAAACTCTTTCTATTCCTCCCACTGCGTTTGTGTTTGGCTGTGTCTGTACATATGTATATGTGTATGTCTGTGACAAAAATGTGTGTACGCGAGAGAGAGAGAGAGGAGAAAGAGCGACAGAGATTATAATGTGCGTGCCTGTCCGTTTGTGTGTTTGTATGTGCGTGTATCTGGCTTTTGTGAATAAAGGGTAGGATTTGCAAATGGAATTAGGGTTATCGGGATGATGAATTGTGTTTGACAGCCAGCGATAGGAAGCTGTGTGCTGGGTTGCCCAAAGGGGTTCTGTGATTTAACTGATGGGACCTTGATACAGTGCGCTCATGCTGATGTGTGTGTGTGTGTGTGTGTGTGTGTGTGTGTGTGTGTGTGTGTGTGTGTGTGTGTGTGTGTGTGTGTGTGTGTGTGTGTGTGTGTGTGTTTAATCTCCTTTTTTTAAAGGGCACTATTTCACATCAACCGTCTTGTGTGTGTGTGTTTGATCTCCTTTTGTTTTAAAGGCAGTATTTCACATCAACCCCTCTCTCTCTCTCTCTCTCTTCTCTCTCTCTCTCTCTGTCTAACTGTCTGTCTGTCTCTGTCTGTCTATCTCTCTCTATCTATCTATCTATTTCTTTCTCTTCCCTCCCTCCCTCCCCCCTCTCTCTGTCTGTTTGCCTGTGTCTGTACATATCCATATCTGTCTGTCTGTGTGTACACGAGTTCCTTGGTTGTCAATGGATGGATCTTTATCGAATTTCTTTCAAAAGCGGCGACTGTTAAGGAGTCGTGAAAAAATATGTTTGAAAAGGAAAGTCACTAAAGGCAAGGTCAAATAGACCACAAAACATGTGTGTAAGTGCCTCAAATCGTCACTTTTCGAGGAAGGAGTGAAAACAGCACTTTCTCGGGAACTTTTGACAGTATCTAAAATCTGTTTGAGCAGTTGTAACAGTCTGTTTAGTTGCCCTCAATATTGACACGTCAGTTCTTATTTGATACGAAGCTTTTCCAAGGTCACAGCGAATGATGTTCTAGACCATCTGTGTATCTTCATGATTGCACTGTCTGAAACGAAAATTGTCAACAATGTAACGAATTGATCTTCTATACAGGAATTGATCTTCTGTACAGGCTTAAGAGCAATTGTTATTTTCTATTGTTATAGGCCTATCTAATTTTCCTCTTTATATGTATCTATTTGCGTGCAACGGTTTGGCGTCAGTGGCAACTGATCTATACAGACCTAAGAACAAAAGTTATTTTCTATTGTTATATCTAATTTTCTTCTTCATGTGTGTCTGTTTGTGAGCAACTGTTTGGCGTCAGAATATCAGCACAATACAACAAATGTGTGGTTTTTGAGCTTGTTTCAGTCTGCCAGAAGCTGAATTTTCAGAAATTAACAAATATTCAGTAGAAGATTTAAGTATTACGATCCCAAACAACTTTTGATCTAGCATAATTATATGTATCGAAAAGCGCTTCCTCCAATTTGTAATGAGTGTATTACATGCTCAGAAGAGAAGCGTTTACTTCACATGTGACGT
This sequence comes from Monoplex corrugatus, assembly GCA_030674185.1. NCBI lineage: Eukaryota > Metazoa > Mollusca > Gastropoda > Littorinimorpha > Ranellidae > Monoplex > Monoplex corrugatus. The sequence goes on from JAPXFY010000029.1 coordinate 22,035,606, forward strand.
AAAGAATGATTATTACGTGTATAGAAAAATGGCGCCTGTGTTGCGTCTTCATTTCAAAGCGAGACGACTAATCACAAAATAATGTTGTTTTGAGGATTCAGTGCACCGTCTGAAGTAGTGTAAGATCTCGAACATTTTATGAAAAGTTTACATTTATGCGCAGTGCTTTTTTTACCCTGGTGAGACAAACGATTATCTCACTTTGAGAAATTGAGGCTATTTAAATTTTAATTCTCGCTTGCAACAGACAGATCTAGATCTAGGCATATTTCTTGAGTTTAGGTAAGCAAAGCATAGTTCTATTTTACATTCTGATTGTATTAAAACGAAAATAAAATTTTATTACAGTTGATATACATATGCGCTATCCAAAACTTCATTTATTGCCTTTTAAGATAAACACACATACACACACGTTCGCACGTACACACACACGCACATACACACACACACGCGCGCGCGCGCACACACACACACGCGCGCGCGCGCGCACACACACACACACGCGCGCGCGCGCACACACACACACACACACACACACACACAGTTCAGTGTTATGGTTAGCTGATTTTACTGTTTCAATCGTTAATGATTATGATAACGTCATTTGTGAATTTTTCTTTCTTGTCTTGTTTTTCTGGTTCATTTCTTTTTTCTGAAGATTAACCATTTCCAAGGTTGTTGTTTTTTGTTTGTTTTGTTTTTTGTTGTTGTTGTTTTTTTGTTGTTGTTTTTTTGTTGTTGTCTAAAATCACTTTAGTGAATAGACATTAAATCAAAGACCACACACACACACACACACACACACACACACACACACACACACACACACACACACACATAGAATTATGCAGTTCAAGATTTGCAGATTTGAAATGAGAAATGCTTGTGTTAAAAGCGAATATATCTTTTGGTTTTGGTTTTGGTTTTGCTATCCATATTTGTAGGCCTATAAAAACGGAGTTTAGAGAACGACTTGAACATCTTGCTTGTTGTTGTTTTGCTTGCTTGCTTGCTTGCTTGCTTGCTTGCTTGCTTGCTTTCTTTCTTGCTTGCTTGTTTGCTCGCATGCTTGCTTGTTTGCTTGCTTGCTTGCCTGTTTGCTTGTTTGCTTGCTTAGGACATTGCAAATGAAGAGATACATTCCACTACAGCGTAATTGTTTCAAATTAATACAGTGAAACTCTGTTATAGCGAGAGCGGACGGCCCAGGCACATTTTCTCGCTATTGCCGAGTTCTCGTTATTCCCAAATGACGAATTTACCAAGGGAAACAAAGGGAAATAATCTTGGCACCGGCGCCGTCGATGTGTTCATAATTAATCGATAGTGTCCCTTGATTACACACCGCACAAGGACGCACCTTTCGTTGTTTTTCTTTGTTACCGGCCACCACGAGATGTGCCCTACCGGGAACTTGACGACGAGGTGGGGGTGGGGCGAGTGGCGAGAACTTTTGTGACCAGGAAGGATAGAAAATCTCTCGTTATTACCGAGATGATTATCCACTAACTCTCGTTAAACCCAATGGTTTATTCTTAAAGATTAAGGATAAAAAACGAGGATTGAAAAATGTCTCGTTACTACAGTGTTCTCGTTATTACAGTTGTCGTTATTAATGGACTCCATGTACAAGGATAGACATAAAACCGATACGCTAGCTACTATCCCAAGACCTTCTCGAACATGTAGGGCTTTTACGCAGACATACGCTTATGCCATCATCATTTGGATGTTATCATCACTAGCATCGGTGGCGTCAGTGAATATGGAATTCATTCCGAATGAGGAAACACCAATTTGAAAAACTGAAACAAATGTAACATCAAATTTCAGAAATCCAAAAACAAGTATGACTGCCCGCGTTCAAGCAAACAGGAACCAGAAAAAAAAACAACACGAAAACAGACTCAAACAGGCATTCAATACAACCAGACAAGACAGTGTTGTTGTGTTTTGTTGTTGTTTTTTTGTTTGGTTTGTTTGTTTGTTTTTTTGTTTTTTGTTTTTGTTTGTTTTTGTTTGGAGTCTTGTCTGATTGTATTAAATAAGCGTTTTGATTCTTTCTTTCGTGTGTGTTTTTTTTTTTCAAGATCAAATTTCAGGACATTATTTTTTATTCCTCAAAGAAGAAATCTTATCTGAAATAAAGGATATGCTCTGTCCCACACAGGAGAAATGCAATCTGGAGAACGAGTTTGTGGCCATAGAAACATTGAAACAATCATGTCCACAAGATGCATGGCAAGCTCTATACAGAAAAAAATATGTCCTCGTTGAGATAAACCCTGAGAGCACCCCACTGTTAATATGTGGATACGATACAACAATGATCTTCATATAACGTAAGTTTCCTCTACAGCTCCTCGTCCACTAATAAGTGAAAAGCAATAAAGTGAAAATCGACATGTGAGGCTCCCCTTAGCTTTATTATCCACCCATCTGTGAACTGTGTAATTTGTAAAAATACTCAGAGAATTTCAAATATGGTCCGTCTAAGTCTGCTAGCAACATTCAGGCAGACTGCTCAAAGCTCATATTTACAGACATGGTCTTGAAATAAAGATGAATGGTGATGGGGGTGGGAGCTGGACTTGTGAAAGTTTAACGCAACCTGAATGTTGGGGCATGAAGAGGAGCGACAGTCATGCCATTTATTTTTTCTTTCTTTCCTCCCCTCAACCCCCCACCCCCCCCCCCATCCCAAACCTGAACCTGCCAATGTTTCCAGCAGGAATTAGCCTCGAGATATTATATCTTGTGTGCACAGTTTTATCAAAATAATGGACTGGCCAGCCCATTAATCTGTACCAAACGAAATAACAAAGTTTCCACGTGAGACGTGCCCTTTAGACCTGTTCTTTCCACTAATCTCTCTTCCAGCTCCCCATGGAACTGTTTGTTCAGTGATTAACTCCCTTTTCCGAATCGCTGGACAGAGCGTGTGAAAAATGGAAGTACGATTGGTTCTCTCCCCTAGCTGCCCGATAAATGCGAAATGGACAAAATCTGTGCCCTGGTGTGAAGCCGTGCCGGGAGTGTCAAAATATTGTTGTTATAGATTCTTTCAGTCTAGTTCCTTTTGGTAGATTTGATTTGAATTCAGTGCACGCACGCGGACACGAGCAGACAAATGTTATAACGTAACAATAATGGTATTAATGATATTAATAATGATGTTGATAAAAATGGTCATGATCGTAATGATGATGACAATACTACTACTACTACTACTATAATAATAATAATAATAATAACAATAATAATAATAATAATAATAATAATATAATAACAACAATAATAATAATGATGATGATGATGATAATGATAATGTTGAGAGTTCCATGGACAGCAAAGAAAACAAACGAGACAGTCTTGATGGAGGCAGACACAAGAAGATCATTCATAAGGAAGATTGGGAAAAGACAGGCAACATTTATAGGCCATTTTATGAGGAAAGGGGAATTGGAGCACCTGGTCACAACAGGAAAGGTGGAGGGAAAGAAAGCATCAGGTAGACCCAGGGAGAAAATATTGGACGGACTTGCAGAGTGGCTGAAGACAAAGAGGGTGGAAGATGTGCTTGCTGCAACAGGGATAGAAACAGATGGAAGTCCATGATCGCCAATGCCATGTGGCAAGGCACTTGATGAGGATGATGAATAATGATAATAATAATAATAATATATAATTCAGTTTGCACAGCACAAACAGTCTATGTTAAAGAATGCTATTTGCTCTTTACATAAATAGATAAACAAAAATGGGTGGAGGGGGGTTCCATGTCAATACATTAATGCAGTACAAACACAGTTGGGCACACACACAGTAATACATCAAAGCAGCATATCCATTGTTCTTCAAAAATGACAACAAATCACAGTATGACATTAGAAATAGGTGGTAGTGAAGCTAAAGTCAACAACAAGAAATTAAATTAATGTGTAAAGAAGAAAAGTGCAGAAATAATTAGATAAATATAGTCTTTTACACACACACACACACACACACACACACACACACACACACACACCACACACACACACACACACACGCACGCACACACACCACACACGCACACACACACACACACACAAATACAGCCTCTCTCTCTCATACACACACACACATACACACACACGCACGCACACACACATGCAGGCACACACACACACACACACAAGAAAGCTAACATGGACACACATAAATATACTCACATGTACACATGCACGCACACACATATACATTAAAAAAAAAAGGGGGGGGGGTAGTGTTGTTGGATAAATACAGTAATCAGCAACAAAGCATATACTAGATACTACTACTACTACTCTACTACTACTACTACTACTACTATACTACTATATACTACTACTATACTACTACTATCTACTATTACTACTACTACTATTACGTACTACTACAAGAGCACGTATCTCGAGTTCAGCCCTAGCCCGCAACATTAACCCTTTGACTCCCGCACCCTATCCACCAACTGCAAAAACTTAACCCTTTGATTCCCTCGCTCTTTCCACCAGCTTCCTGTAGGAAGCTGGTGGAAAGGGCGAGGGAATCAAAGGATTAAGTTTTTGCTTTGCTAGCATGTTTGGCAATACAGGATGCTGGTGGACAGGGCGCGGGAGTCTAAGGGTTAAAATTAAAAACTGGCCTGTTCCCTGTCCATCTGGATGTTTCCATCATTCTAGTGGTGTCACATTAGTGATTCAAAGATCCTTCTCCATCCCCCATTTCAAGACTTTACCAGCGCGCAGCATTTAGCCCAGGCTCAAGGAGTCTGCCAGATAATTGCTGGCAGATTTGGATGGAGCACATATGGAATTATCTCAGTGCGAAGGATCCAGCTTGAACAAAACTCCAAACTCGTCATTTTTCATTTTTGGTGTTGGGGTACACATTTTTTTAATTCAATTTGTTTTGAGTGCTTGTGTGTATTTTTCTCTGCTTGAAATATCTAGAGTTCCATTTTAGATAATCCAAAACAAGTGTACTGCCCGCGTTCAAGCAAACAGGAACCAGAAAAGAAAAGAAAACGAAAAAAGAATAAGAACGCGTATGTCATACAACAAGACAAGACAGTCACCTCGTTTTTTGTTTTGTTTCGATTTTTTTTTTCTTTTCTTTTCTTTTTTGTTGTTGTTGTTGTTGTTTTTTTTTTTTTGTTTTTTTCTTCTTTTAATCCCATACAAATTGAAACATTCGAAAAGAAAAGAACCTTCTGACCAAAGGTGAAAAACAAACCAACCAACCAAATTCACAATGAATTTTATGACAAAGGAAAACACTGAACTCGATGAACATTTCATTTACCTTGCTGGGAAATACATTTATCTGTCTTATTTCGATAAGTTTAGAGTTTGTTCAAGAATTATGATTCATCGCAGTCGGGGAATTCCATATTTTGTTCAAGAATTATGATTCATCGCAGTCAGGGAATTCCATATTTTGTTCAAGAATTATGATTCATCGCAGTCGGACAATTCCGTATGCGCTTCACCCAAATCAGCCAGTAATTACCTGGCGGACTCCATGAGCCTGCTCAAAACCCTATGCGCTGGTAAGGTCTTAAAATGGGGAGGGGGCAGAAGGACATATGAAACATTAAGCTGACACCACCACGAACATTCAGACATACAGCAAAACAGGCCAGTTTTTAATGGTGCGGGCTGAGATTGAATTTTAGATATCATGGTTGACTAAGCAGGATGTTTATGGATAGGCTGAAGGAGTCAAAGGGTTAAAGTATCCCTATGTATATTCGTTTACAGATGAGGGATTTTGTTATCGAGTTTCTGCCCAATGATATAAGCCTAGATGTAAAAAAAATATATATATAAAATAAAAAGCACACACTCATACACACACACACTCACACACGCGCATACGCACACACGAACACACACACACATATACACACACACTCACTCACACCACACACACACACACATAATCTCCACACACTATCTTCTCTCTAACAACACACACACACACACACACACACACATACATGTACTCACTCAGTCTCTCTGTTTGTCTGTCTGTCTGTCTCTCGCCGTCTCTCACTCCCTCTCCCTCTTTTCCGCACACACTCACACACGCGCACACACATACACACACGCGTGCGTACCACACACACACACACACATACACACGCGCGCGCGGGCACACACGCACAAACACACACACACGTAGACACACACATACACACACACACGTAGACCACACACACACACACACACACACACACACACACAAACACACACACACACACACACACACAGTTCACAGCTCCAAAAGAGCCAATCAGCCCGAAAAACAAACAAACAAACAAACAAAAAAACACCCGTGGCCTGCCCCAGGCTCGAACCCACAACCCCTGCAATATGAACAAGGGGCTTTAACAACTGAAACCCAAAGCATGAGTGACTGCCCGCGTTCAAGCAAACAGGAACCAAATCCAAAACAAGTGTGACTGCCCGCGTTCAAGCAAACAGGAACCAGAAAAAACACGAAAGAAAAATATGAACGCGTATTTAATACAACAAAACAAGACAGGCGCAAATTTTCGGTCAACTGATCTTTGTCAAGCGTATACGGAAGATCACAAACGAACAAACACCAAATACAAAAATTAGGAGAAAAAGACTGAAGCTTCAGGGAAGTTTCAGTCTTTTCCTCAATTTTTTGTATCTAGTGTTTGTTTGTTTGTAATCTTACGCTTGACAAAGGCCAGTTGGCCGAAAATTTGCGCCTGTCTTGTTTTGTTGTATTAAATACGCGTTCATATTCTTCTTTCGTGTTTTTTCTGGTTCCTGAAAAACATACGAAAAAAAAAAAGAATCAGAACGCGTATTTAAATTAATACAACCAGACAAGACAGGCGCAAATTTTCGGTCAACTGACCTTTGTCAAGCGTAGACGTAATATCAGAAACATACAAACACCAAATACAAAAGTTAGAAGAAAAAGACTGAAACTTCCCTGCTGCTTCGTCCAGTGTGAGGAAAGGACTAAAATGGTATTTAGAAAAAAATCATTTCTAGACAGATGGAAACGACCTATACCTCCCAGAGCACCTGTCTGCGGTTGATTGCAATAGTTACACATGACTTAATTCATTGCTTGGATTGTTGGTGCTATAGTTCTGGGCAGCACTACATGAAGTGGAGGTTCCCAGAAGAAACTGAAGGTATTTTCTTCTTCGTTTTGTTATAAATTGTAGTAGGTCTAGATAAGTTGACCTCATGTAACAAAGTTTTGATATGAATTTTGAGGAATGAAAATGTTGTATTATATGAGCATGTTTATGAATATAGTAGGTGCCACAATTTTGTGCATTACTTATAAAACTTGTGTTGGTGCAGGCTGGTAGAAAGAACTAGAGTTATTTCTGTCTTGATTTTCGCATTGTAATTGGTCCATTTTTGTTTAGTCACATGAATTAATATAGTTTTTGATATGCATTTTGACGAACGAAAATTACATACTGTATGCATATTTATCAATTATAGTTTTTGATATGCATGCTGACGAACGAAAATTATGTACTGTATGCATATTTATCAATTATAGTTTTTGATATGCATTTCACGAACAAAAATTATGTAGGCCTACTGTATGCATATTTATCAATCTTCTTCTTTGTACGTCAGTTTAGACTCCAGAATGAAACAGGTCGTCTTCTGTAGCACATCCACAGCCTGTACAGCTTCTCCTGCAGGCTTAACAACTGCAAGCCAGGTCTCCTCCCTCAGTGACGGGTAGCTCTTGCATTCCTTTTACAGTGACTGGTAGTTCTTGCATTCCTCCCTCCGTGGTGGATAGCTCTTGCATTCCTCTCACAGTGACTGGTAGCTCTTGCATTCCTCTCACAGTGACTGGAGTTCTTGCATTCCTCTCCAGTGACTGGTAGCTCTTGCATTCCTCTCACAGTGACTGGAGTTCTTGCATTCCTCTCACAGTGACTGATAGTTCTTGCATTCCCTCCTCAGTAATGGATAGTCTTGCAATCCTCCCTCAGTGACGGTAGCTCTTGCCATTCCTCTTACAGTGATTGGTAGCTCTTGCATTCCTCTTACAGTGACTGGTAGTTCTTGCATTCCTCCCTCAGTGATGGATAGCTCTTGCAATCCTCCCTCAGTGACGGGTAGCTCTTGCATTCCTCTTACAGTGACTGGTAGCTCTTGCATTCCTCTTACAGTGACTGGTAGTTCTTGCATTCCTCCCTCAGTGATGGATAGCTCTTGCAATCCTCCCTCAGTGACGGGTAGCTCTTGCATTCCTCTTACAGTGACTGGTAGTTCTTGCATTCCTCCCTCAGTGATGGATAGCTCTTGCAATCCTCCCTCAGTGACGGGTAGCTCTTGCATTCCTCTTACAGTGACTGGTAGTTCTTGCATTCCTCCCTCAGTGATGGATAGCTCTTGCAATCCTCCCTCAGTGACGGGTAGTTCTTGCAATCCTCCCTCAGTGATGGATAGCTCTTGCAATCCTCCCTCAGTGACGGGTAGCTCTTGCATTCCTCCCTCAGTGACAGGTAGCTCTTCCTGGAGGGTGTGTTCTGCTGTCTGGTCAGCTTCTCTAAGGGGGCACCAGGAAGATGATACAAATCCAAAGCGCTTGTTCATGTGGTGTTTCAGTCTGTTGTGCCCAGTCCTCAGGCGAAGGATTAAGACTTGTTCTTGCCAGGGCAGCCAGTGGTAACTGTCATGTAACTGGGGTGCTCTGAACAAAACAAAAAAATTAACCCTTTGACTCCCGCACCCTGCCCACCAGCATTCTGCATTGTCAACTATGCTCACAAAGCAAACACTTAACCCTTTGACTCCCTCTCCCTGTCCACCAGCTTCTTGCAGAGTCAGACTGTGATCATCAATTATTTTTTGTTATTGTTGTTGTTTTGTTGTTGTCGTCGTCGTCGTCGTCTTCGTCATCATCATTATCATCGTCGTTATTTTTTTTTCATTATAACAACTTATACCACTTTCCTCGAAAAGGAAAAGGTTTTATTCTTGTTTTGCTCGCAAAGAAATGTTTATCTGGGAATGCACAAGTAAGTGTTAAAAACTCGTACAGATGTCTTGTAATGGTTTTCATCAAAACGCAGGTGTCTTGTTGTTGTTGTTGTCGTTGTCGTTGCTGCTGCTGCTGTTGTTGTCGTCGTCATCATCATCATCATCATCAACATCATCATTTTTGTTTTCGTTATTACTATAACTATCTATGTCACTTACCTCGAAAAAAAAAAGGTTTTATTCTTGTTTTGCTCGTTAACCCTTTGACTCCTGCAGCCTGTCCAACATCATCCTTCTTTGTCAACCATGCTGGAAGAGCAAAAACTTAACCCTTTGACTCCCTCACCCTATCCACCAGCTTCCTGCAGGAAGCTGGTGGATAGGGTGAGGGAGTCAAAGGGTTAAGTTTTTGCAGTTGGTAGATAGGGTGCAGGTGGCAAAGGGTTAAGAAATGTTGACCTGGGAATGAACAAGGTAGGGTTTAAACTCGTACAGATGTCTTGTAATGGTTTTCATCACAACACAGGTGTGGTAGTCAAGTGACTAAACGTCAAGACTTCCTGCCTGGGCACCTTCGTCATGTGGGTCAAAGGTGAAGTGTTTTCCTATATCCCAGGAAGCTGGTGGAAAGGGTGAGCGAGTCAAAGAGTTGAATTTCTGCAGTTGGTTGATAGGGTGCGGGAATCAAAGGGTTACATGTAATTTAGCGAGTCAAAGAGTTAAGATTTTGCAGTTGGTTGATAAGGTGCGGGAGTCAAATGGTTACGAGTAATTTAGCGAGTCAAAGAGTTAAGATTTTGCAGTTGGTTGATAAGGTGCGGGAGTCAAAGGGTTACATGTAATTTAGCGAGTCAAAGAGTTAAGTTTTTGCAGTTGGTTGATAAGGTGTGGGAGTCAAAGGGTTACATGTAACTTAGCGAGTCAAAGAGTTAAGATTTTGCAGTTGGTTGATAGGGTGCGGGAATCAAAGGGTTACGTGTAATTTAGCGAGTCAAAGAGTTAAGTTTTTGCAGTTGGTTGATAAGGTGCGGAAGTCAAAGGGTTACATGTAATTTCATGAATGTCGTATTGTTTTCAGGGATTGTCCATTCCTGATGATGATCAGGATGATGATGATGATGATGATGATGATGACGATTCCAATAGCCATGATGACGGTGATGATTAATGCCATGATTGTCACACTGTTCTTTCAGGAACTGTCCATTCAAATCCCCATGGCAGACGAACGGCATTCTCCACAAGGTGTCCACCACCACCACCACAAGAATGCCCAGGACTTCACAGAGCGAAACCTGGCGGGGTTGTACGTGTACCAACACTACCTCAAGCGTCTGCGCCGACTGCACCAAGACTACATCAAGAAATTTCACGCCATGAAACAGCATCAGAAGGCATCAAAGCCTGATGATTCCCTTCAGACTGAACCGGGTCTGTGTCACCCACATTACCATCATCACCATCACCAATTGGAGCGCTCTTACACAGCTGGTCCAGACTTGCATCAGAAATGTCATTCACCACTTAACAAGCTGTGCATCAAAATCGACCAGTCACACGAACTGAGACTCAGTCAAGGGAAAAGCTACGACCAATCAGAAACCGGCTCACATCTTCCACAACTCTCAAATAGACGACCGCAGTCGACAGGGTTGAATGACGACCGCGTCTCCCCGAAGGACGGCGGTGACTTGTTCAGACGAGAGGAGGCCATCTATATCCCGTGTGGTCGGGAGCATTCTGAGATCTGGATGCTGAAACTGAAGATGAGGAAACAACGCAACAGGGACAGGGATGGTGCCTGGAGTTTTCGCACCTGGAAAAACGTGCAACAGTTGTCCAGTACATGCTACTCTACATAGCCCGGTGTTGGTGTTAATTTAACTGGGTGTTTCCCTGTTAGGTAGCCCAGTGTTGGTGTCAACTGGGTGTTTCCCCGTTAGGTAGCCCAGTGTTGGTGTCAACTGGGTGTTTCCCCGTTAGGTAGCCCTGTGTTGGTGTCAACTGGGTGTTTCCCCGTTAGGTAGCCCTGTGTTGGTGTCAACTGGGTGTTTCCCCGTTAGGTAGCCCAGTGTTGGTGTCAACTGGGTGTTTCCCCGTTAGGTAGCCCAGTGTTGGTGTCAACTGGGTGTTTCCCCGTTAGGTAGCCCTGTGTTGGTGTCAACTGGGTGTTTCCCTGTTAGGTAGCCCTGTGTTGGTGTCAACTGGGTGTTTCCCCATTAGGTAGCCCTGTGTTGGTGTCAACTGGGTGTTTCCCCGTTAGGTAGCCCTGTGTTGGTGTCAACTGGGTGTTTCCCCGTTAGGTAGCCCAGTGTTGGTGTCAACTGGGTGTTTCCCCGTTAGGTAGCCCTGTGTTGGTGTCAACTGGGTGTTTCTCCGTTAGGTAGCCCTGTGTTGGTGTCAACTGGGTGTTTCCCCGTTAGGTAGCCCAGTGTTGGCATGGACTGGGGGGGGGGGGGGTCTGTCATGTGAGACGAGTTTATACACAATAGCTAGTTGTGTTGTGATTCAGACCTTTAATTATTTATTTTACTTTATATATGTTCCTTTTTTGAAGGTAAGATACATACATACACGTCACTTACATGTGACCAAGATTATTCCAGCGGTAGGTTGATAAAATACCAGTATAAAATATAGACTAGGTAAAACATAGTCTAGGTAGGGCCTCAGGACCTGGCCAGCTCGTGGGTTTATGTGCAGGCTTAAGGCTTGTGCCATGATCACCATACACATGGCTCCTGTGACGTTAGTGCATGTGGAATTCGTTCCGAGCGCGGAGATGTCATCTTGAGAAACCGAAACTGACTCTGGTGTTAACTGGGTGTTTCCCTGTTAGGTAGCCCAGTGTTGGTGTTAACTGGGTGTTTCCCTGTTAGGTAGCCCTGTGTTGGTGTTAACTGGGTGTTTCCCTGTTAGGTAGCCCAGTGTTGGTGTTAACTGGGTGTTTCCCTGTTAGGTAGCCCAGTGTTGGTGTTTACTGGGTGTTTCCCTGTTAGGTAGCCCAGTGTTGGTGTTTACTGGGTGTTTCCCTGTTAGGTAGCCCAGTGTTGGTGTTAACTGGGTGTTTCCATGTTAGGTAGCCCCGTGTTGGTGTTAACTGGGTGTTTCCATGTTAGGTAGCCCCGTGTTGGTGTTAACTGGGTGTTTCCATGTTAGGTAGCCCCGTGTTGGTGTTAACTGGGTGTTTCCATGTTAGGTAGCCCAGTGTTGGTGTTAACTGGGTGTTTCCCTGTTAGGTAGCCCGTGTTGGTGTTTAACTGGGTGTTTCCATGTTAGGTAGCCCCGTGTTGGTGTTAACTGGGGTTTCCATGTTAGGTAGCCCCGTGTTGGTGTTAACTGGGTGTTTCCATGTTAGGTAGCCCAGTGTTGGTGTTTACTGGGTGTTTCCCTGTTAGGTAGCCCCGTGTTGATGTTAACTGGGTGTTTCCCTGTTAGGTAGCCCCGTGTTGGTGTTAACTGGGTGTTTCCCTGTTAGGTAGCCCAGTGTTGGTGTTAACTGGGTGTTTCCCTGTTAGGTGACATAGTGTAGGTGTTTAGTGGGTGTTTCCCTGTTAGGTGACATAGTGTTGGTGTTAACTGGTGTTTCCCTGTTAGGTGACATAGTGTTGGTGTTTACTGGGTGTTTCCCTGTTAGGTGACATAGTGTTGGTGTTAACTGGGTGTTTCCTTTTACATAGTGTGTTATGGTGTTACCTATAGTGACATGTGTTGGTGTTAACTGGGTGTTTCCCTGTTATGTGACATAGTGTTGGTGTTTACTGGGTGTTTCCCTGTTAGGTGACATAGTGTTGGTGTTAACTGGGTGTTTCCCTGTTAGGTGACATAGTGTTGGTGTTTACTGGGTGTTTCCCTGTTAGGTGACATAGTGTTGGTGTTAACTGGGTGTTTCCCTATTAGGTGACATAGTGTTGGTGTTAACTGGGTGTTTCCCTGTTATGTGACATAGTGTTGGTGTTTAACTGGGTGTTTCCCTGTTAGGTGACATAGTGTTGGTGTTAACTGGGTGTTTCCCTGTTAGGTAGCCCCGTGTTGGTGTTAACTGGGTGTTTCCCTGTTAGGTGACATAGTGTTGGTGTTAACTGGGTGTTTCCCTGTTAGTAGCCCAGTGTTGTGTTTTCTGGGGTTTCCCTGTTATGTGACATAGTGTTGGTGTTAACTGGGTGTTTCCCTGTTAGGTGACATAGTGTTGGTGTTAACGGGTGTTTCCCTGTTAGGTGACATAGTGTTAGTGTTAACTGGGTGTTTCCCTGTTAGGTGATATAGTGTTGGTGTTAACTGGGTGTTTCCCTGTTAGGTGATATAGTGTTGGTGTTAACTGGGTGTTTCCCTGTTAGGTGATATAGTGTTGGTGTTAACTGGGTGTTTCCCTGTTAGGTGACATAGTGTTAGTGTTAACTGGGTGTTTCCCTGTTAGGTGATATAGTGTTGGTGTTAACTGGGTGTTTCCCTGTTAGGTGATATAGTGTTGGTGTTAACTGGGTGTTTCCCTGTTAGGTGACATAGTGTTGGTGTTAACAGGGTGTTTCCCTGTTAGGTGATATAGTGTTGGTGTTAACTGGGTGTTTCCCTGTTAGGTGATATAGTGTTGGTGTTAACTGGGTGTTTCCCTATTAGGTGATATAGTGTTGGTGTTAACTGGGTGTTTCCCTATTAGGTGACATAGTGTTGGTGTTAACTGGGTGTTTCCCTATTAGGTGACATAGTGTTGGTGTTAACTGGGTGTTTCCCTGTTAGGTGACATAGTGTTGGTGTTAACTGGGTGTTTCCCTGTTAGGTGACATAGTGTTGGTGTTAACTGGGTGTTTCCCTGTTAGGTGACATAGTGTTGGTGTTTACTGGGTCTTTCCCTGTTAGGTGACATAGTGTTGGTGTTTACTGGGTGTTTCCCTGTTAGGTGACATAGTGTTGGTGTTTACTGGGTGTTTCCCTGTTAGGTAGCCCAGTGTTGGTGTTAACTGGGTGTTTCCCTGTTAGGTGACATAGTGTAGGTGTTTAGTGGGTCTTTCCCTGTTAGGTGACATAGTGTTGGTGTTAACTGGGTGTTTCCCTGTTAGGTGACATAGTGTTGGTGTTACTGTGGGTTTCCTTTGTTAGGTGACATAGTGTTGATGTTACTGTGGGTTTCCTTTGTTAGGTGACATAGTGTTGGTGTTACTGTGGGTTTCCTTTGTTAGGTAGCCCAGTGTTGGTGTTTACTGGATATTTCCCTGTTAGGTGACATAGTGTTGGTGTTACTGGGGGTTTCCTTTGTTAGGTGACATAGTGTTGATGTTACTGTGGGTTTCCTTTGTTAGGTGACATAGTGTTGGTGTTACTGTGGGTTTCCTTTGTTAGGTAGCCCGGTGTTGGTGTTAACTGGATGTTTCCCTGTTATGTAGCCCAGTGTTGGTGTTACTGGGGGTTTCCTTTGTTAGGTAGCCCAGTGTTGGTGTTAACTGGTGTTTCCCTGTTAGGTAGCCCGGTGTTGGTGTTAACTGGGGGTTTCCCTGTTAGGTAGCCCAGTGTTGGTGTTAACTGGGTGTTTCCATGTTAGGTAGCCCAGTGTTGGTGTTAACTGGGTGTTTCCATGTTAGGTAGCCCAGTGTTGGTGTTAACTGGGTGTTTCCATGTTAGGTAGCCCAGTGTTGGTGTTAACTGGGTGTTTCCATGTTAGGTAGCCCAGTGTTGGTGTTAACTGGATGTTTCCATGTTAGGTAGCCCAGTGTTGGTGTTAACTGGGTGTTTCCCTGTTAGGTAGCCCAGTGTTGGTGTTAACTGGGTGTTTCCATGTTAGGTAGCCCAGTGTTGGTGTTAACTGGGTGTTTCCATGTTAGGTAGCCCAGTGTTGGTGTTAACTGGGTGTTTCCATGTTAGGTAGCCCAGTGTTGGTGTTAACTGGGTGTTTCCATGTTAGGTAGCCCAGTGTTGGTGTTAACTGGATGTTTCCATGTTAGGTAGCCCGGTGTTGGTGTTAACTGGGTGTTTCCCTGTTAGGTAGCCCAGTGTTGGTGTAACTGGGGGTTTCCTTTTTTATGTATATTTGTTTGGTTAAGCGTTCCGATTTTCTCGGATGCGTGCACACACGTTGTTTTGCCCACAATGTGCAGGTGACAGTCCGCATATATTCTCGTCTTTGGTGGGCATGCATGCTAAGCCTTTTAATGTTTGCATAAGCCACCACAACGTTGACGATACTTAAACAGCATCTTTAACGTGCAGACTGATGTTCTGCGTGTGTATACACACGGAAGAGGTTTGGGTTGTGGTACTAGCAGGTCTGCACGTAAGGTGACTTGGGGGATTGAAAAATCTCCACCCTTTACCCACCAGGAAGGAATAGGCCTACCCAGGTAGGATCGAGCCCAGGCCTTCATCTTACCCAATTGACTAAAGCGCCTGTCAGTCATAGCTAACTTGAAGGTTGTTTTTTCTTTTGTTAGTTTGTGTGTGTGTGTGTGTGTGTGTGTGTGTGTGTGTGTGTGTGTGTGTGTGTGTGTGTGTGTGTGTGTGTGTGTGTTATGTCTTTTTTGTATTTTCATGAAACAGACCATAAAAGTAACAGAATAAACAAACAAAACTACAAACCAAATTAAATAGGCCTATAAAGGAATGAAGCAATGATGTGACATAGCGTGTTCAGATGATGTTCAATTCTTGTGTCAATCCGACGGACAAGTGGACATATTGGTCTCGTAACACGTGCTGTGGGCCTTCATGTGGGATACAAGACTGATGCTGAAGGCACGCGTTCTTCTTTAGATGCTGCATGGTAAGGGAGTCCTGTGCCTTGGGTTCTGTTTCCACCTGTTGTGTTGAACAGCACCTGTTCTGTGCTGTTTAAGTTATTGTGCCCTGCGTGTATAGCTGTCACCAGCTTACTTTGTTGTGGGCAATGTCTTTCCAGCTGGCAGTGTTGGTGCCACGGCTGATGAGGTTGGCCTTCAAGTATTTCAGAGTATCCTTGTATTGCTTTAGTGGTCCCCCCCCCCCCCCCTTTAAGGATCATGGCACTCAGGGAGGTTACCTTTATGCTCACCTTTTTTTTGTTTGTTTGTTGTTGTTTTGTTTTTTGTCCCATTTCCTACGCCACCTTAATGGCCACAGAAGCTGCCACAGTTTTTACAATGCGATGATGATGATGATGATGATGTCGATGAGGATGATAATCATGATGCTATGGAGTTCCATCTAGGACTGAGACTCCGTGACAGAGCTGTACTCTACGCTATCATAATATATCCTGGCGTCAACCAGGCCCGAGAAATACAGACACCTGCGGTGCTAGTCAGAAGATTTGAGCAGCACCTTCAATGACGCATCCGTGAAGTGGATGAGACTCGACTGTGTGTAGTCCCAGTCTTCCCGATGAGCCCATAGCACGCCCAATTCTGGGTAGGAGCCAAAAAATCCCACAATGATTTTTGAAAAGACTGATGGGGATTCGAACCCACAACCTTCCAGTTGGTAGTCCGCACCACGGCGAGTGGTCTTCCCTAGTCAAGGTGTCTTTGTTTCAGCTCTCCATACAGCAGAATCTTTGGCATGTGGTTGTCTTCTGTACGGATGTGTCTGTCCAAAGGAAGCTGGCATTTTCATACACATTACATCAACACATTTTTACATGATATAGGCCTACATGCGTGTTGTGGAATAACCCCCCCCCCTCCCACAGCCAAATTGTTGGATTTTGAAACATGGAAATAAATTCAAAACTGCAATGGTATTATGGTTTTGATATATTGAGAGGGAACAATTTCTCTCCCCACACCAGATAGCGGATTTTAAAACATAGAAATCAAGTCAGAACTGCAGTCGTCTTGTGCGTTTGATATGGGAGAGGGAGCAACTATAACCCCCCCCCCCCCCCCCAAACCAAATTGTTGGATTTTGAAACATGGAAATACAGTCAGAAATGCAGTCGTGTTTGTGTGTCTGATAAGAGAGAGGAAGCAACTTCTCCCTCCCTAATCAGATTGCTGGATTTTAAAACATGGAAATAAAGTCAAAACTGCAACCGTTTGTTCCCGTTTCTGGGGCATATTTTTGGTGTTTAAACACAGGATTGCTGTAGTGTGTGTGTCTACGTGTGTGTGAATTTGTTCATTCGTAAGTTTGATTAAAAAAATAATGGTGATGATGACAATAATTATAACAATACTACTACTAATGATGATGATGAATAAGATGATGATGATGATGATTAAAGATTTATATTGCGCAAATGTTAAGAATTCCATTAACAGCAAAGAAAACAAACGGGACAGTCTTGAAAGGAAAACACAAAAAGAAAATTAATGCAAAATAACAGCAAAAAGCACAACCTTGAGACAGGTTGATAAGTTTAAATAGGCCTACCTGGGAACGATCATTTCACCAGAAGGCAGATGCACACCAGAAATAGCCAGCAGAATCGGCCAAGCCAAGACAGCATTCAAGAAGATGAAAAGCATTCTTATCAACAAATGCCTATCAATTAACATCAGGAAGAGAGTTCTTGAATGTTGTATAGAACCAATACTGTTGTACGGCTGCGAGGCGTGGACAGTCAACAAACAATGCCAGAACAAGATTGAGGCAGCCAAGATGTTGTTTCTAAGAAGAATGTTGAGAGTTCCATGGAAAGCAAAGAAAACAAACGAGACAGTCTTGATGGAGGCAGACACAAGTAGATCATTCATAAGGAAGATTAGGAAAAGACAGGCAACATTTACGAGGAAAGGGGAATTGGAGCACCTGGTCACAACAGGAAAGCTGGAGGGAAAGAGAGCACCGGGTAGACCCAGGGAGAAGATACTAGACGGACTTGCAGAGTGGCTGGGGACAAAGAGGGTGGAAGAGATGCTTGAGACAACAAGTGATAGAGACAGATGGAATTCGGAAGTCCATAATCACCAACGCCATGCGGCAAGGCACCTGATGATGATGATGAAGCAACATTCACAGGACATTTTATGAGGCAAGAGAAATTTGAGCGCCTGGTTACAACGGGAAAGCTGGAGCGAAAGAGAACACCAGGTAGACCCAGAGACAAAATATTGGACGGACTTGAAGGGTAGCTGAGGACAGAAAGGGTGGAAGCGCTCGCAGCAACAAGGGATAGATTAATATGGAGGGCCATGATTGTCAACGCCATGCGGCAGGGCACATGATGATAATAATCGTCATCACAGATTGTAAAACCTAAGTCTGTAGCTGAAGTGTGAATACTACCTTGGTGCTGCTAACATGCATGGAAGTTTTCTGTGCAAATACAGAAGATGTTCGCTTTGACTTGATGAGGAAACCCACTCTGTTTTGTCATCATTCTGTTTAAGTTTGTCGTCATCCAATCTTTTAGATCTGAAATTCGATAACTTTGGATCAAAGAAGAAATCTTTTATGATGGACAAGCAACATCAGCAAGTACCTGACTGAAGATAGAATGTCTTCTGATTAACACAGAAATGGGTTTTATATACAATGTGAATAGAATTGGGCTAAGGGCAGAGCCCTGTGGATCATGTATGTGTCAATACGTTCACACAAAGGAAAACAGTCACTACTGCAATCATTTATTGTTATTCATTGTTATTTATTGTTATTGTTATTGTTATTTTTTGTTTAAAGCCCAGCCGACTGCTTAGAGCCACATCAGGGTTATAAACATTTCAAAACATACACAATACTTCAACAGGTAAAAAAAAAGGAAAAGAAAATTTAAGCATACATATCAATGCATTCATGCATATAATCTAAAGAGATGCCCCTGTCATACACCACTCTGTCCAATTTATCGCACAGGGGATTTAAAAAACATACCTGAATACAAATTTAAACATAACTAAGGATACTCAAGCATATATAAAAACAGGCCTAAATTCGAAAACTTGCTTTCATATATCTCATTTTCCTAGCACTAAAAATGCACTTAACACATGTACCCAATTATCAATCCTAAGAGAAAGTACATAGGACTTTATCGAACACATACAGGTGAATGGACCAGTAAGTAATGACAGAAATCAAAGAAACAAGGCAGAAACAAAGACAGTGACAGAAAAGAGGAAATTTCTAGCACACAATTTCCAGAAGGTGGTGGAGATATCATTTGTAAAGAACGAGCCCCCCTTCCCCCCCCCCAATGGGGTACTGCAATCATTTGTTCTTGTTTTTGATACATGTTGTTACATAGTGATAGAGGCAGTGGCTGTATGTGGAGACTGCCAGTGGTAATATTACTGGCAATTCCAGTTTGCTGCATCATCATCATCATCAGGTGCCCTGCCGCATGGCGTTGGCAACCATGGACTTCCAACCATCTCTATCTCTCGTTGCCCCCAGCATCTCCCCCACCCTCCTCATCCCCAGCCACTCTGCAAGTCCGTCCAGCATTCTCTCCCTGGGTCTACCTGGTGCTCTCTTTCCCTCCAGCTTTCCCGCTGTGACCAGGTGCTCCAAAATCCCCCCTCCTCATAAAATGCCCTATAAATGTTGCTTGTCTTTTCCTAATCTTCCTTATGAGTGATCTATTTGTGTCTGCCTCCATCAAGACTGTCTCGTTTGTTTTTTTAGTTTGCTGCAGATAGTGCTAAACAATAGACAGAACAGTCCAAATTAATATCACGCAATAAACTGCAGATGCTATGCTCTGAGAAAATCACTATGGATGGTGCTACATGCCTGCATATAAAGCTGTCATTAGTATGATGTGACCTACTTAGCCCCCATCTGAAAATGGGAGATCGATTCCAAGCTATGTAAGTGGGATGTGTGTGTGTGTGGTTGTGTGTGTGTGTGTGTGTGTGTGTGTGTGTGTGTGTGTGTGTGTGTGCATGAGCTGTGTGTGTGCATGAGCTTGTGTGTGTGCATGAGCGTGTGTGTGTGTGTGCATGAGCATGTGGTGTGTGTTTGCATGAACATGTGTGTGTGTGTGTGCATGAGTGTGTGTGATGTGTGTGTGTGATAGGAGTGTGTGTGTGTGTGTGTGTGTGTGTGTGTGTGTGTGTGTGTGTGGTGTGTAATGCACGACAAAAACTGTGTGAAAGGATTTATTTCTGTTTCTAAACAACTTTCTAGGCGTTTGTGGGTTAAACTTTATTCACAAAACGAATTGTTATTGCTGCTTAAAGCCAAGCTGACTCAGTCATATCAAGCTATAACCATCTCAAAAATTTGTTCATACCTCACTGGGGAAAAATAAAAGACCTGGAAAAGAAAATTAAGTACACACATCAATGCATGTGTGCACATATCCAAGGATATACCCCTGGCATTGACCCCTCCATCCAATTTATCACCAAGGGATTTTAAGAAATATACCAGAATACAAATATCATTTTAAGAAATATACCAGAATACAAATATTATTTTAAGAAATATACCTGAACACAAATGTAAACATAAACATGGACACTAAAACACACACATAAAAAAGAAAAAGAGAAGAAAAAAAAAAAAGCAATGAACTGTTGATCAGTCAAACAGCTGCATCCATAAACATCCACACAAAGATACACATTGATACACACATTCTGTACACAGTACTATTTTCATTTTCCTCCTGCAAAACAATGAACACAACCGGTCATGTTTGCTACAAGAATTAAAAAAATCACATTATACTAACAATCTGCATATCCTTTTTCAAACAGAACACAAAATCCAAAACCATATAACAGAATCTACCTCCACAGTCCATGACATCACTTCCTGTTGACTGTTACACACTATGTCTTTATATACATTCTGCTCAATTATTAACTTCCAAAATGGTAATCTCATTTATAACTTCTACAGGCTTGACATGTAATTATGCTAGGCAACAACACAGAACCATGCTCATCAGGATTATGGGCTTTTAAAACTACTGATGGTATGAAATCCAAAGCAAGCATGACTGCCCGCGTTCAAACAAACAGGAACCAGAAAAAGACACAAAAAAAAGAATAAGAAGGCATATCTGTCTGGTTGTATCAAATAGCGCTTGTCTTGTCTGGTTGTATTAAATATGTGTTCCTATTATTTTTTCGTGTTTTTCTCTGGTTACTGAAGTACGTTGATGCCAAAATGCTGTTCCATAACTGTGGGGTCACAGGGCAGCAAAGTGAGGTGGTAGAGACCTCAACTTTTCTCAAGACCAGCATCATGGTCAACATGTCTAATTTGTTTGTTTTGGTATTTTGACATTGCTGCAAACTACAGTGAAACTCTGTTATAGCGAGAGCGGACGGCCCAGGCACATTTTCTCGCTATTGCCGAGTTCTCGTTATTCCCAAATGACGAATTTACCAAGGGAAACAAAGGGAAATAATCTTGGCACTGGCGCCGTCGATGTGTTCATAATTAATCGATAGTGTCCCTTGATTACACACCACACAAGGACGCGCCTTTCGTTGTTTTTCTTTGTTACCGGCCACCACGAGATGTGCCCTACCGGGAACTTGACGACGAGGTGGGGGTGGGGCGAGTGGCGAGAACTTTTGTGACCAGGAAGGATAGAAAATCTCTCGTTATTACCGAGATGATTATCCACTAACTCTCGTTAAACCCAATGGTTTATTCTTAAAGATTAAAAAGGATAAAAAACGGGGATTGAAAAATGTCTCGTTACTACAGTGTTCTCGTTATTACAGTTGTCGTTATTAATGGACTCCACTGTACAGTTTTCTTAGCTTTTATCTGATATATCATTTACACTTCCTATGTCACCTTAATGGCCACCAAGGCTGGGACAGTTTTTACAATGCTATGATGATGATGATGATGGGGACGATACTCATGATGCCATGGAGTTCCATCAAGGACCGAGACTGCGTGACAGGGCTGTAATCTACGCTTTCTCTCATACTATAATAACCTGGTGCGAATCGAGCGATGCAGACAACTGCTGTGTTGGTCCAGAGATTTGAGCAAAACCCTCAACGACGCATCCATGAAGGGAATGAGACCTGACTGTGTGATCCCAGTCTTCCCATGACCCCATAGCATGCTCAACTCTGAGTAGGAACCAGCTCAGCTGTCTCGGTATTTCCAGTGACTCATGTCTCAATGGTGAAAAGGTAAACAGCAATTTCAAACTGTCAAAGTGTTTGTAGCAGTTCACATCTGACTACCAAAGGGGACGCTGCCCTTGGTCAGCAGGGATCTCAGGTTGGTGGAGTGTTCTGTGGGAGGTGAAAAGGTCACCGGTTTCATGGCCCCTGTCAACACACCATATTGAAAAGACTTTATAGAAAACAAAGGCGAATAAACCATCAAGGCAGAAAATAAGAAAGTAAGAGAAAGACAGAAAGTAAAGGACCAAGGCAGAAACAAAGAGAATGACAGAAAAGAACAATTTTCTAGCACAGAATTTCTGGAAGGTAGGGGAAACTACTGGCTAAATGGAAATGTCCATACTTAGCAGGAGTCCGCTGTTGTTATTGCTGTTTGAAGCCCAGCCGACTGCGTTAGAGCCATATCAAGGCTATAACTGCTTCAAAACATACAAAACCTCAGCAGGAAAAAACAAAAACAAAAAGAAAAGAAAATCAAGTACACACATCAATGCATTCGCACACATAATCCAAAGACACGCCCCGGCACTGATCACTCCATCCAATTTATCGCACAGGGGAGATCTTAAAAAACACACCTGAATACAAATATAAGCATACATAAGGACATCAAAACATACATAAAAACAGGCATAAATTACCCAAAATTGCCTCTGCACATCTCAACTCACTAGAGCCAAAAATGCACTTAATACATGTACCAAATTATCAATCCTGAGAAAAAGTACATAAGACTTTATCGAACACATACAGGTGAATGGACCATTAACGCAGAAAATGATAGGTAGAAATGACAGAAAGCAAAGCAACAAGGCAGAAACAAAGAGTGACAGAAAAGAGGAAATTTCTAGAACACAATTTCCAGAAGGTGGGGATACTATTTATACTGAAAGAGCCCCGGCATCCCCGTGGGGGAAAGGAGTCCACTAACAACAGGGTCCACTAATGGCAGCTTTTACTGCATCAATATCTTGATGTTTTCCTGTGAAATTAGGCCTCCTGGTCTCTTACTATAATTTTCACTTCTTTTCTTCACTTGTGTTTTCTTTCTGTTCTGTCAGAAAAGAATCAATGTTCATCCACAGTAGTCAGTGAAGTCCTTATGGCATTGATGTATTCCCCGACTGGTGCCCAGCATTCTGCAGTTTCCAGTTTCCTCTCACAACCCACTGTTGCAACTGTCACAAATCACTCTTTTATTTTGTATTTATTTATTCACCTACTTACTTCTTATTCACTTACTTACTCACTTAATTACTTGCTTGCTTACTTGCTTCTTACTTCTTATTACTTACTTACTTACCTATCTATGATTAAGAAAATATGGTCTTCACCTAGCTGATACCTAAGCGTTTGGGCATTGACTGGGGGGGGGGGGGGGCTTCTGTGGGAGAAAGAGTGGTGGGGCCGGGTGGGGGGGGGGGGGGGGCTTCTGTTATGTGAGACGAGTTTATACAGAATTGCTGTGTTGTGATTCAGATCTTTAATTATTTATTTATTTACTTTATATATATGTTCCTTTCTTGAAGGTAAGATACACACATACACATGTCATTTACATGTAACCAAGATTATTACAGTGGTAGGCTGATAAAATACCAGTTTAAAATATAGACTAGGTAAAACATAGTCTAGGTAGGGCCTCAGGACCTGGCCAGCTCATGGGTTTATGTGCAGGCTTCAGGCTTGTGCCACGACCACCATACACATGGCAGCTGTGACGTTACTGCATATGGAATTCATTCTGAGTGCGGAGACATCATCTTGAGAAACTGAAACTGAAACTGAAACAAATGTGGTATAGTGATGCAGACATTTTGTCAGTTGTTACCCCACGTTCTGACAGGTTTATTAGCAGATTCTTGTTCTGAATTCCTGAAAGATTTTCTTTTGAACCAATCACAAAAAGAACGGATAAAAATGCAAGTTTTCATTTCTTTTTTTACAGAGTTAAGCCTCTCCATCAGCTCAAGCAGCCTATGTTATGCCTTCTCGTGGCAACATGTGGTAACTAAGCACCTCATCGGACTCAGGCTAAAACCTGAGGGACTCGGAGGAGGTCTGGTCCCCAGACGTGTGGTACGCAGGCCCACCGGCGTACCCCAGCCATGGGTAAATAGCACCACTGCCTGGTGGTTATCTCGGGAGAGAATAAGGTTAAGAGAGTAAACCCTGAAAAAAAAAAAATCACCCCTACTGCCTTGTAGGTTGTCATGGGAACAACAAAGGCTAACGGAGAGACCCGTACAAAAACTGATGGAGGGCAATGGGAAACGACCATCATGCTTTCCCAAGTATAAACTTGGCCAGACAAAACAAGAAAAATTACAATAGGAAAGCTGGAGGAAAGAGAGCACCAGGTAGACCCAGGGAGAAAATATTGGACAGACTTGAGGGTGGCTGTGGACAGAGAGGGTGGAAGATGTACTTACTGCAACAAGGGATAGATACATATGGATGGCCATGATCACCAACGCCATGCGGCAAGGACACTTGATAATGATGATGATGGAGTTAAAAAGGACAGTTCTGGCAGGCTATGTACTAAACCCGTTGACAACAGAAGCTGGTGGCAGCCAGTGGGAAACAAAGGGTTAACCAAATCATCATCATCATCATCAGGTGCCTGCTGCATGGCATTGGCGATCATGACTTCCATCTGTCTCTATCTCTTGTTGCCTCTAGCATCTCCCCACTCTCCTTGTCCCCAGCCACTCTGCAAGTCCGTCCAGCATTTTCTCCTTGGGTCTACCCGGTGCTCTCTTTCTCCGTTCGTGACCAGGTGCTCCAAATCCCCCTTCCTCATAACAATGGCCTATAAATGTTGCCTGTCTTTTCCTAATCTTCCTTATGAGTGAATAACCAAATCACACAGACAAAATTCTTACTCACCAGCTTGCTGTAACAGTTTGTGAAAAGCATCGATACTGATGGTGGGGTCGTTCTTTCCTACCGCCACGTTCTCGTTCGTCTCCGCCTTGTTGATCTCAAAGCGGATCCACTTGTAGCCTGAACACTTCTTCGCCCCTGGACAACTCTGGATCAAGTTCTGGATGACTGGATTCGTCAGTCCGAAAAAGTCTGCCCCATGTCCAACAACACTGACTATGTCTGCTCCTCTGTTGTAAAAAAGAAACACACACATATGTATGTAAGTATGTATGTATGTATGCATGTATGCATGTATGCATGTATGCATGTATGTATGTATGTATGTATGTATGTATGTATGTATATATGTATGTATGTATGTATGTGTGTGTGTACGTATGTATGTATGTGTGTGTGTACGTATGTATGTATGTATGTAATATATGTATTTATGCATGTATGTATGTATGTATGTATGTATGTATATATACATATATAGATAGACAGACAGACAGACAGACAGACAGACAGACAGATAGATAGGTAGGTAGGTAGGTAGATAGATAGATACATAGATAGATACATAGATAGATACATAGATAGATAGATAGATAGATAGATAGATAAGATAGATACATAGATAGATACATAGATAGATAGATAGATAGATAGATAGATAGATAGATAGATAGATAGATACATAGATAGATAGATAGATAGATAGATAGATAGATAGATAGACAGACAGATAGACAGATAGACAGATAGACAGATGATACAAAAATACATGTAATTTTGGCATTTTGAGTTTGCAACATGTTCAACTGAATCTCATTCGGGCAATTCCACATGAGATCCATCCGAACCTGCCAGCAATTATCTGACAGACTCCCTCAGTCTGCGTAAAACCCTATGCACTTGCAAAGTCTTGAAGTGAGGAGGCAGGGGAGAGGAGCACATGAAATACTAAGCTGATACTACCAGAATGATGGAAACATTAAGCCTTTCACTAGCAGCCGCCCATGTACGCGCGGTTCATAGGTCATTATTCTAAATGTAGTTCTGACACCTATCACGTGGTCAAACCATGTGACTTTTAGCTCATAAATATTCAGAAAATTGCTAATGGCATCGATTTTTTTTTCTCATGTGAGTAAAGATGGCGGACAGGTTCCAACCCCAATATTCTGTGGAAGGTATCCATCGGTTTATTTTTTATGTTCCTCATGATGGAGAGGTGACTGATGATGACATGA
>JAPXFY010000029.1:22064280-22101780 GCA_030674185.1 Monoplex corrugatus
ATCCTGGAGTCAAACCAGGCCCAAGAGATACACGCATGCAGTGCTGGTCACATGGCTGCATTTTCCCAGCAATTCTGACACTCTTTAGTTGCGAGCCAGCATCGGCCAGCTGCATGTGCTATTTTTAGCCAGGCAGGGTCGACCAAAGTCTTATCTCTGTAGCGCGCCTTTGTGCTCAAGCACTAGTGCTAAAGAAGGAAGCTGAGTGCGCTATACACGGCAGCGGGACGGGTGAAAAGGGTGTGGGGAGTGGAAGGGAAGGGGAAAGATGCACGCTATTAATAGCCAGCAGGGCAGAGCCAACTAAAGTATATCAGATTTGTGCACCTTGGTCAGGACATTTGAGCGGATACATACAGAGCTTGTCAAGCCATTTAAGCAACTTCCTCAATGACACATTTGTGAAGTGCATTAGATTCGACTGCGTGGTCCAACTATTCCCAATGAGCCCATAGCATTCTCTACTCTGGGTTGTAGCCGGCTGGGGCCGAAATATCCCATAATGATTTTGTTACGAGTAATGGGATTTGAACCCACTACCTTCCAGTCAGCATCAATTGTACTTACCACTACACCACAGTGACTGGTTTCACAAATGAGCTGATATGCTGGCATCAACCAGGCCTGAGAGATACAGACACACACTTGCAGTGCTGGTCATGAAATTTAAGCAACATCCTAAACGGTGCATGACAGTGGATGACACTCAACTGTGTGGTCCCAGCCTTCCCATGTAACCCCACTGTACACGTCATTCTGCACAGAAGCAGGTCACGGTCAGGGCCCCAAAATCCTACAATGACTTGGAATGGTAGGGGCAAACCTGCATCTCCCAGCTGCTTGTTTGTCAATAATTTCAATGCTAATATGACTAGCACATTTCTTTGGTGGTCAGAAAGAGAAGCAGGTCACTTACAGCGCAGCGTTGATAGACTGCAGAAGCTGTACATGGCATTCATTGGGTGTTGAACCTCGAAACACCTGCTCCGTCCCTTCTTCTGGTGCGATTTCAAACTGCAAGCACAAACCACATGGATACAGGACTAACATTTACACTGCAAACACGCACACACTACACAGGACTAACATTTACACTGCAAACACGCACACACTACACAGGACTAATATTTACACTGCAAACACGCACACACTACACAGGACTAACATTTACACTGCAAACATGCACACACTACACAGGACTAACATTTACACTGCAAACATACATACATACATGTTGGGTTTTACAAAAAGAACTATGCACTTTTGTTTGTACCTTGGAGTTTATTTGGCAATTGTTCAAGAGGGATTCATTGCACTCAGACAGTTCCATATGCTCTCGATCCAAATCTACAAGCGATTAACTGACAGATTCCCTGAGCCTGCACAAAACTCTATGTATTGGCAAGGTCTTGAAATTGGGAGATGGGAGGCAGGGTGGGGGTGGGGGTAGGAAGGGACCTACGAAACATTCAGCTGAAATCACCCGAATGATGGAACCATGAGTTATCTAATCTCGAGTCAACAGTTCGATCAAAAGAACCAACCAGTTTGTGTAAAATGTGGCCTGTACGAGGATCGAATCAAAAACCATTGCGCTATCAGCATAGTGTTTTAACCACTGAGCCAGTCAGCCACAAAGTATGCAAATATATTTTTCATTTACCCTCCTGTTTTTTTTTTTCTTCTTCAATTTTTGTTATTTCCACAAACATAAATATCTGTTCTTAAATCTGTAGTCCAAAGCAAGTGTGACTGCCCACGTTCAAGCAAACAGGAACCAGAAAAAACATGAAAAAAGAATAAGAACGCGTATTTAATACAACAAGACAAAACAGGCGCACATTTTCGGTCAATGTCAAGTGTAAGATCATAAACAAACAAACACCAGATACAAAAATTAGGAGAGAAAGACTGAAACTTCCCTGCTGCTCTGATTCCTTTTCTCACACTGGATCATGGACAGAGCAGCAGGGAAGTTTCAGTCTTTCTCTCCTAATTTTTGTATCTGGTCTTTGTTTGTTTGTGATTTTATGCTTGACAAAGGCCAGTTGGCTGAAAATTTGCGCCTGTCTTGTCTTGTTGTATTAAATACACGTTCTGATTCTTGTTTCGTGTTTTTTCTGGTTCTTAAATCTGTGTCATACTCTGGGACAACTTTGTTATTCTTATTACAGCTTATCTGTTCAAGCATGACTGTGTGTAATGGAAATATGTGCACACACAAGTACAAGCAACATTGGAAGCACAAATGTGTGACTGTCTGTGTGCGTTTAATGTTTTTCGTTAGTTTTGTCTTGTTTTCTCTTTTGAAAAATTGTTCATATCTAGTTTATAGAAGATCTGCAATCTAGAGACTTATCACATGCTTTTTTTTTTTTCGTTTTTCACAACAATGACATTTTATATTGTGTTGTATTTCATTGTATTGTAATTGTTTTGTAGTGTATTGTATCGTAACTGTACATGTACTGTATTGCATTGCATCGCATTGTATTGTACTGTAATGTACTGTATTGTACTGTACTGCTTTGTCTTATTTTGTATCATTTTAATTATCTTACCACAGGAAGGTCTCCGCAATCAGAAATCTTGCAGGTGTATAAACATTTTTCGTGGGGTCGGGTCATGCTGGCAAACACTCGCGTGCTGCAGAAACCAGCAGGATAGATACAGTCGTGACTGTTGAAGGTGTTACGATCTGGCAGAATCTGGAAAAACAAACAGCCGCATGGTCATCTCAGCTATTAATGTTAATCAAATTCTGATTTGCTCATAAAAAGAAAGGATTAAAAACACTAGCTACATAGGAGGCTGGGGAATGTGAAGAATCAACAATCCAGAACAATCCAAGAAAAATAGTTTCAGGGGACCGTCATCATGGACACTCCACAATATTCTCATCTGGACAGAGCAAGAGATCAAAACAAAACAAAACAAAACAAAACAAAAAACCAACCAAGCAAATTTGAAAGCAAAGATTTCAAGTTATTCTAATAATCTCCTCTATCATATAAAAAGTATTAAAGAAAATTCAGATTTCGTACTTCTCCAGGTCACCGTGACCAAAAGTGTTTAAGCCATTCTATTCTAATAATCTCCTCTATCAAATAAAAACTATTAAGAAAATCCAGGTTTCGTACTTCTCCAGGTCACTGAGACCTTGACATCACTTCAGCTGAAATAAACCTAGTTGTGCATCAAGGGCAACAGTAGATGGTTATATCAGTAACAAAAGATTTTAATCAAACATTTTCAACAGTTCTTAAAAAAGTGCTGCTCACAAATCTCCTATAAGAAACGATGATATAAATGACTATTTTTTTTACGCCTGTGACCTTGACCGTTGACTTGACACCCTCTCCTTCAAATTTCAGCATTCAAATTTCCGCCGCACCTTTGATCCCAATCAGATAAAAATACCATCCCTGGTAGTAAGTCGATGAGTAATAGTAGTGGATAGTTGATGTCATCATAGGTATATCAATTATTGAAACAACTCATTGAAACACACATATGTGGTAACTGGTATGTGTGTATACAAACAGCATGGGCTGGTGAACTTTTGTGACAGAGCCATGGATCTGATATCTCAAGTTCAGTCCAAGCCTGCAGCATTAACAATTGGCCTGTTTGCTGCCTGTCTTAATGTTTCCATCATTCCGATGATGATAGCTTAGTACTTCATGTGTTCCTCTCCCATGCCTCCCCATTTCAAGACTTTGCAAAGTACAGGGTTTTGCGCAGGCTCAGGGAGTCTGCCACACACACACACTCACACACATGCATACACTAACACACACACACACAGACACACTTACACATACACACCACACACTACACACCACAACACACACACACACACACACACACACACACACACACACACACACACACAATGACACATACACAGCATTTGTCTAAAAGCACTATTTGAATAGATGTTAAAAGAAATAACAAACAACACACACACATACACACACACACACAGCACAACACACATACACACACATACAGCACAACACACATACACACACACACACACACACACACACACACACACACACACAACACCACACAACACACACACACACACACAACACACATACACCACACATACACAAACACACACACTTACACACACACAGAGCACCCACATACACACACACCACACACACACAGCACACATACACACAAAACACACACACACACCACACACACACACACACACACACACACACACACACACATTCACATCAGGACTCCCCTCACAGTCACATATATAGAAAGACTTACCTCCCCTATACTGTGAAGCGTGAGGTCGCCAAGCATCATGGGAAACACGGGTCGGCCCAGCGAGTCTAGCTGCATGGGAGGGATGGTTTTTGCGGTTGCTCTGTGACTTGGTCTTTTTCGGTTTGGACTGCAGCGACTCTGGAAACACAGGGATATGGCAGCATTTGCAGTGTTTGCAGTGTGTGTGTGTGTGGTGTGTGTGTGTGTGTGTGTGTGTGTGTGTGGTGTGTGTGTGTGTGGTGTGTGTGGTGTGTGTGTGGTGTGTGTGTGTGTGTGTGTGTGTGTGTGTGTTGGGGCTGGTGTGCGTGGTGTGTGTGTGTGTGTGTGTGTGTGTGTGTGTGTGTGTGTGTGTGGTGTGTGAGTGTGAGTGTGTGTGTGTGTGTGTGTGTGTGTATCTGTGTGTGCGGTGTGTGTGTGTGTGTGTGTGTGGTGTGTGTGGTGTGTTGTGCGTTGTGTGTGGTGTGTGTTGTGTGTCGTGTGTGTGTGTGTGTTGCATGTATGTGCTGCGTGTGTGTGTGTGTGTGCTGTGTGTGTGGTGCGTGTGTGTGTGTGTGTGTGTATGTGTTGGTGCGTGTGTGCGTGTGTGTGTGTGTGTTGTGTGTGTGTGTGTGTGTGTTTGTGTGTGTGTGTGTGCGTGTGTGCTGTGCGTGTGTGCATTTTACCATCAATATTGCGCAAGCATTCCTTTGCCCACAAAGTACACACACTCAATACACAGATACACACATGGACATACACACAGCACACACACTCATACAGACTACAAACAGAAATACATAAACACAAAACACACAGACGCATGTTTCACGCAGGCATGCCCTCATCTGTGAGCTATCGTTGCTACAGACACACACACTACCCCCCCACCCACTCACACTCAAATAACACACACACACACACACACACACACAACACACACACACACACAACACAGAGAACACACACACACACACACACACACACACTCACACACACACACGCATCACATGCATACCCTCACCTGTGTGCAAGCATGCTTATACACACACACACACATACACACACACATAAACACACACAGAGAATTGTCTAATATCACTCATAGTGAAAAGGCATTAAATCAAAGAACAAATGAACACACACACAACTTTACAAGCACCAGTAGGAATACAACAGCATCAACACCCCACCCCCACCCCTCAGCAGCAGTAGTAGTTAGTACCATCATCACCATCACTACCGTTACCACACCACCACAACGAAACCCCTTCACTATCCGAATCCACCACACACATACACATACCCAACAAATCTTTAGCAGCCTGAGTGGGCAGTTTCTTCTTGGACTCCGCCCCACCGCTACCCCCCGCGCCTGTTCCACCCGTCTTTTTCTTGGCGGCCGACTTTTTTGTGACCTCCGGGATGTGGTCTGGTGTGGGTCCATGACTGGCCGGACTTTTGGCGGACTTTGCACTGGCAGGTGCTGGATGGGGTTCGGCCGTCAAGGGGTTGGTGCCCTCACTGGCCGACTGGTACTGCAGTAACTTGCGCAGCAAATACTGCACGCCAGATTGGTGTCATCTGCTACAAAATGTTATCATTTGCCATCCTGACTTTTTGTTCTGTTTTGTGTTTGTTTTGTTTCTGTTTTGTTGTTGTTGTGTTGTTGTTGTTGATTTGTTTTCGTTCATGTCTGAAGTCACTGATGTCCACACCAAATATGTGTAATCATCAACAATATCCCAGCACTGACAAACTCATTTACTGATATAAAAATGTTACACCTATTGTACATAATCCAATACATGTGTGACTGCCTGCGTTCAAGCAAACAGGAACCAGGAAAAAACATAAAAAAAAGAATAAGAATGCGTATTTAATACGATACATATTGTATTAAATACGCGTTCTTTTTCTTTCTTTTTTTTCTGGTTCCTGTAGTACATATCAATTATCATACAAAAACAATATATTCAACATATTGTCTCTTAATCATCAAAACAATATATTCAACATATTGTCTCTTAATCATCAAAACAATATATTCAACATATTGTCTCTTAATCATCAAAACAATATATTCAACATATTGTCTCTTAATCATCAAAACAATATATTCAACATATTGTCTCTTAATCATCAAAACAATATATTCAACATATTGTCTCTTAATCATCAAAACAATATATTCAACATATTGTCTCTTAATCATCAAAACAATATATTCAACATATTGTCTCTTAATCATCAAAACAATATATTCAACATATTGTCTTAACAACCAAAAAATACATTAAAACAGTATAAGTGCTATTTAATCATCAAATACAGTATTTCAACATATTGTTCTTCTTTTTTCGTTCCATGTATTCAACATATCAATTAATCATCAAAACAATATATTCAACATATTGTCTCTTAATCATCAAAACAATATATTCAACATATTGTCTCTTAATCATCAAAACAATATATTCAACATGCTGTCTTTCATCCTCTTCCATTAAGGCACATATAGCTAACATAGTAACAATAGATTCTTACTGTGTTATTATGTTTCATCATATAATGTATGTGGGTTTATTCGGTTTGCTGTTTGTTGGTTGGTTGGTTGGTTGGTTGGCTAGTTGGTTGGTGGTCATGTTTTCTTTTGTTCTTGTTTTTTGTTTTTGTATCCTGTGGTGGTTTGGCTGCTGATGACAGCACAAGATCTAAAGACAACTTTGTGATAGACATATAGATGGATTGGGAGCATGTTAACTTGATGGCGACGCTCCGCAGCTATAGCTGTGGAGATGTAGGTTTTTTTTTTTTTTACCGAGACTATGTTTATACTACAATAAGGGAGATTATACTGACAGCAGAGTTTAACCATTTTTCTAAGTAGATTTCTTTCCCTTTGACCGTAGGAGCTGTTGGAACTCTATATTTGGCTTGTTTTCATGGTACCCGAAACAAAGAAATTTCGAAGAGTCAAAAGACCTAGTATTTAATCATTTTTGGGACAAAATATTCATAAAAGCAGAACTCAAAGTGACTTCCAGTGAAGAATGTATATCCTGTGACATGTTAAGTGTAGTTTTGTGACATGGATATTTAACGGATTACAAGCAACAGTTTGATAAGTCATGTGTGTGTACATCCGGAACTTTTTGTTGTTGTTGTGCTATTTGTATGCCTTTTTCAATGGTAAACCAGAAAAAAAATGAAAGCATGCATAAACAACCTGTCAGCACAGTTACAAAGTAGACAGAATGACCTTTTAAAACATTATAACAGGATAGGTTTATTGTCATTGCATATTCTCCATAATTTTTTTAAAAGTACCAAAAACTGTGCGTCTTGAGTTTCAGCAGCCAATTTAGGGCGCGTCTCCAAGAGTTAATATGTGCTGGGTTGACATAAGAGACAGGCTGCGAATTGCACCAAGTGGAACGTCTTGACAACAACCTTATGTGTTGCATGCTGCAGCATTATGTTGATGTACGTTGCAGTGCTTTTACAATAAACACTTCAGGCTGTCCCATAACCCTTTGATTGGGGGGAGGGGGGGGGGGGGGGCAGGGGGAATGAAAGTGGTAGAGTTCAACTTTTTTCAGGCCAGCAGTGCCATTGTTCTCTCTCTAGCTTTACCTTCTCGACTTTGAAGACAACCAGGTACCAATTTACAGCTGGGTAGTCTGGTGGCCACATGCACATATTAAAATCAAAGCTTCCTGGACATGAGTTGCACCCATGAAAACTCATGCAAACATATTGAAAGGACAGTATTCTAAGTCTGTGTATTACATTACAAGATGGGTGTTCTAACTCTGTGTCTCAATGTATTACATTGGAAGACAAGTGTTCTAACTATGTGTCTCAATGTATTACATGGAAGATGAGTGTTCTAACTCTGTGTCTCAATGTATTACATTGGAAGACAAGTGTTCTAACTTATGTGTTCAATTGTATTAACATGGAAGATGAGTGTTCTAACTCTGTGTCTCAATGTATTACATTGGAAGATGAGTGTTCTAGCTCTGTGTCTCAATATATTACATTGGAAGACAAGTGTTCTAACTATGTGTCTCAATGTATTAACATGGAAGATGAGTGTTCTAACTCTGTGTCTCAATGTATTGCATTGGAAGACAAGTGTTCTAACTCTGTGTCTCAATATATTACCATGGAAGATGACTGTTCTAAGCTCTGTGTCTCAATGTATTACATTGAAAGATGAGTGTTCTAACTCTGTGTCTCAATATATTACATTGGAAGACAAGTGTTCTAACTCTGTGTCTAAATATATTACATTGGAAGACAAGTGTTCTAACTCTGTGTCTCAATGCATTACCACCAGTACTATAGTGGTTTAGGCTATTTCTTTGACAAACTACAATTAACAAACGTGAAAACGTTGTCTCCAGCAAAAATTCTACAGAAAAATCTCCTTGGACAGGTTAAAATCAGTTAAAAAAAAAAAAAAAAAAAAAAAAAAAAAAAAATTCCCCTTCCACATCAAAAAGCAAACAAACAAACAAACAAACAAAGAAACAAACAAGTAAAAAAACCATGTACACATGCAACAACAACGTTATAAAATCAAACTGTGGTGGCGATTCACTGCCAACTGAAGACTGATAAGCAGACTGTGCAGCAACGTAATGCCTGCAGAGTGTGAGCCAAACAATTGGAACAATGCACACACACACACACACACACACACACA
The DNA here is from genome assembly GCA_030674185.1 of Monoplex corrugatus. Lineage (NCBI taxonomy): Eukaryota > Metazoa > Mollusca > Gastropoda > Littorinimorpha > Ranellidae > Monoplex > Monoplex corrugatus. The sequence continues at coordinate 22,073,264 of JAPXFY010000029.1, forward strand.
CACACACATCACACATAACACACACACACACACACACCACACACGCGCACCGCATGCACGCACGCACGCACACATGCATGCTAGCAGCATACACACACCACAACACAGACAGCGTTACTCAGAATGCAACAGAAGAAGAAGAAGGAGGAGGAAGAGGAGGAGAAGAAGAAGAGGAAGAAAAAAAAAAAGAAGAAGAAGAAGATGAAGATGAAGAAGAAGACGAAGAAGAAGAAGAAGAAGAAGGAAAAGAAGAACAAACGACAAGAAGAAGAAGATGAAGAAAAAGAAGATGAAGAAGAAGAAGAAGAAGAAAAGAAACAGAAAAAGAAAGAAAGAAGATGACGAAGAAGAAAAAGGAAATACCATCACCACCACCACCACCAACAACAACAACAACAACAAGAAAGAAAAAAGGAGGCAGTCACTCTGGCAAGAAACTAACAGTGAAGACAAAACACTGGAACTATGCTTACCGTCTCTCTTCTTTCCCTCGTGCTAGTTTTTCCTCCACTCTGATCACCTCATCACACACTGAGCTGTTCAGCTGTTCAAACACACATTACCAGTCAGTTACCATTTGTGACCTTCCAGCATGAAAACCAGTCTTAACTAGCATTCTGGGTATTTTGAGATATACATATCACGGAAAGTGTGCATTCTGCTGACTGTTTTGGTACTTGAATGAAGCTTGTACTCAAAAAAATGTAGATGTTATGTATGTTTAAAGTCATTAAGTTGTATGCAGCCATTTTGAGAAAAGGCCTCTAAAGTTTTCATGTATTCTCCTACACATTTCTTTAAATTTCTTTATTTGGTGGCTTTGATACAGTTTGTTTCTAATTATAAGTGTCATTATCCGAAAGGTGCACTAAAGAGCTTTCTGTCAGTATATTACATGTGGGGTCTGTACAGGTTACGGTTCGCAATAAGAGACAAAAAGAGGTACTTTTGGTAAGAAATTGCATTCTTTCTGCTACGATCAGTGCATTAAAATACCAATTCAAATTGATTAATGACATTTTTTTAAGAAAAAAAATTATGGGGGGGATAGATTACAGTCCACAGAAATCAATTTTGAGAAAGAGTCAAAACACCCCAGATAGACCCTTAGTCACCTTTTCAGCTCCTAGTGCTTTCAACTGACTGTGAGTTAAGACTGAACTGGTGGTGGGAGGTCACATTTTGCTCTTGACAAGGCACAATAGTCAAATGGATAAATGTCAAGACCTCCAATCAAAGATCCTGGGTTCAAATCTGCCCGGTCATCTCTGTCAGGAGGGGTCAGGTTTTTTTCCCCATCTCCCAGGTAATATATTTAACGTTCAGCAAATTAAAACAAAACAATCAACTGTGAATATTGGATGCTATTCATGTTCATGACAATTGCTGGGGAAACGCCCAGGTGGTCAAGATCATTCGTAACATCAGCCCTCAGAGTCAGGTTCTGCCTTGTCCATGTCGAAGGTTGACACGGTCGCTGTCGCTGAGGTTGGCAGACAATGCGTCACCCAGTCTTAGTTTCGATTGATGGTCGACGTTGCTCCTGTATGGCTAAAATATCAACTGCGAGCTTCAGGAGAGTTGCAGCATTTCATGGACACGGTGGTTGGAATTCAGAGTACGTGCGCTAAAAGATCCAACTTTTACATTAGATTGTTGAGTGCGGGGGTTAGATAAACTTTGGTTGGCAGCCAACAGTTCAGGTGTTTTGTTTTTTTTTTTGAGTTGATTTTCAAATGCTTTGGCAATTTGATCTCCCAAGTAAACTGTGTAAAGACTTGCCAGCACCTATACCCTTTCAGTTGTATACGCATGCAGAAAATAAAATATGCTCATTAACCCTTTGACTCCTGCATCCTGTCCACCAACTGCAAAAAGTTTACCCTTTTGACCCCCTCACCCTGTCCACCAGCTTCCTGCAGGAAACTGGAGGATAGGGTAAGGGACTCAAAGGGTTCAGTTTTTGCTTTGCTAGCATGGCTGACAATGCAGGATGCTGGTGGACAGGGTGCGGGAGTCAAAGGGTTAAAGATACTGCTAGTCATGTCAGTGGCTGGCTTCCCGAAACATGAACTCACCCAGCATGCAAGCGATGGCAAGTGTGAAAACAATGTCTTTTAGCTAATAGCTTCTATTGTTGGAAAATACAGTATTATTATCATTATTTCTCTTTTTTCTCCTTGCAAAGACGGTTGTTATCTTGTTATTGCCGTTTAAAGCCCAGCTGACTGCGTAGAGCCATATCAGGGCTATAACATTTCAAAACATACAGAACTTCAACAGGAAGAAAAAAAAAGAAAAGAAAATTAAGTACACATATCAATGCATTCGTGCACATAATCTAAGGACATGCCCCTGGCGTTGACCACTCCATCCAATTTACTTTCTGTGTCAATATGAATGCTGTACAATGAAAAATGATCAGAATTTATATCAAGACAAGTTTAAGAACATATTACCGATTCATGTAACAAGGGCAGCATTGCCAACTAATGAAAAAAACCCAAGGACTGTACATTATATACTGACAACAGGTCAGTTACTTTTTAAAACTTTTCAAATGTTTAAAAAAATTTAAAATACCAATGAAATCTCACATGTTCAACAATTTCAAATTAAAACAGTAGCAGCCATCACTACCTAGTGTTAAGCTTCTGAAAGATCAGAGAGATACAATACAACACACACACAAATATATATACACAAATTAACTCTCTCTGTCTCTCTCTCTCATTCTCTCACACACACATGAACACACACGCACACACACACACACAAATAGACACAGACAGAGACGCACGCACACACACACACACACACACACACAAACACACACACTTACGTGCGCACACACACACATACACACACAACACACACACACACATACACAAACACGCACACACATACACACAAACACATACACACATAAACAGATATTTACACAAACACACATGTGCACATACAAACACACACACACACTTGAGCACACGCGCACACACATACACACACACACACACACACACACACATACACACACACACACACACATACACACACACACACACACACACACACACACACACACAGAAATCCACTCACAAAGATAAAATCTTTAATGGTCTGTTTCAGTCGCCTCAGCTGTCGGCAGTAATATTCTTGTCCATGGGGTTTTTCTCTTGTTCGTTTCACACCCCTGCAAAGGTAAACACACGCACACACACATGCACGCGCACACACACACGCACGCACGCACGCACATACACACACACACACACACACACACACACACACATACCACTAGTTTTTCAAACATCATGACATCACACAATAACTCATTCTTGTATAGTGCCAGTCTTCAAACTCATCTTGACTCATATCGCATTACATATAACTTACAAGACACAGAGTGTACAACACACAGAAGCACCAACATATCACACACACACTTATCAGAACACACAAACACACAAACATGCAAAATTTACAGCATCTAACCATGTATACATATATACCTCTGGTCATAAATACACACACACACACGCGCACACACACACACACACACCACACACACACACACACACAACACACACAAACACACACACACACACACACATATATATATATATATATATATATATATATATATATATATATATATATATATATATATGCACAATATGGCATGATGAGTGGTTAGAAGTATGTATTGGTGGAGGAGTAATAATAATAATAATAATAATAATAATTAATAATAATAATAATAAAAAAAAAATAATAAAAATAATAATAACAATAATAATATTAGTATTCATAAGACACCAAATTTATACACAAATCAAACCAAAGTACACACTCTCATCATTCACCAAAACATTCACTCACAATGAAAAAAAACAAAAACTCCAGGGCACAAAACACGCGTATACTCAGAGGGAGAGGGCAGGAGGGGGCAGGATGAAGGGGTCGGCACATAGAGTGGAAAATCAATTGCTGGACAAAAAGGTTTGTTCTCAAGTTAGACTTTACGAAAGGCAATGTACGTGACTGCTGAAGAAATGGGGGGAAGCTCATTTCTGTTGTATATCATATCATATCCACGGCTGCATTTTCCCAGGCATTCTGACACCCTTTAGTTGCGAGCCGGCATTGCCTGCGAGTGCACGTGCTATTTTTAGCCAGGCAGGGTCGACCAAAGAGTTATCTCAGTAGCGCGCCTTTGTGCTCAAGCCCTAGTGATAAAGAAGGAAGCTGAGTGCACTTTACATGGCAGTGGGACAGGTGAAAAGGGTGTGGGGAGTGGAAGGGAAGGGGAAAGATGCATGCTATTAATAGTCGGCAGGGCACAGCCACCAACTAAAGTGTCTCAGATTTTATGCCGTGATGTCAACAACAACAGGCCTGGATAAACACTTAATTCTTCAACTGTAAATTCAATTGACTCTTGAAAAAGAATGTGCAGATCCCTTGGATCAGCTGGGAATGAATTCGAAACAGAGGGTGTAACGAAACTGAAGGCACACAGTCTCCATTTGACTTATGATTATATTCCAGCTTATCAGAAGTTTCTGTTTCGAAGGTTGCAGCATGCATGATGTCTGAAATGGAATACCAATCATTACAATCAATGTTTAACACTCACTGCCAACCTGTCTACATTTAGAAGTAGTGCTGACAGGATTTCTGTTTCGTCTGTGTTCTATTTAATTTGTTGCAGCTCATTTTGCATAACACATCATCAATACATGTCTAAACGCTAGTCTTGTGGCCTTGTGTAAAATTTACATGTATATATGCATTCTGTTGTAACAGGCTGTGTGTGGGTTTGTTTTCGTTTTTGTCCCATTTTCCATGCCACCTTAATGGCCACAGAAGCTGGCAAGAACTTTTTTTTTTTACAATGCAACGATGATGATGTCAATGAGGCTGGATTACCATGATGCTGTGGAATTCCATCTAGGACTGCGACTGCGTGACAGGGGCTGTACTCTACCCTTACTATCATAATATATCCTGACATCAACCAGGCCCGAGAGATACAGACACTGTGGTGTTGGTCAGAAGATTTGAGCAATACCCTCAATGATGCACCCGTACCCGTGAAGTTGATGAGACTGGACTGTGTGGTCCTAGATCTTCCCAATGAGCTCATAGCACGCCCAACTCTGGGTAGGAGCTGGTTAGAGCCGAAAAATCCCACAATGATTCTTGAAGGTACTAGATGGGGATTCGAACCCACAACCTTCCAGTCAGTTGTCCGTTGCGCTAACGTATAACCACTACACCATGGCGACCGGAACTACAATCAATGTTTAGTGCTCACTGCCAACCTGGGTAAAGGAGTCAGGTTTTTTTCCCCCGTTTTCCCAGGTAAACATGTGCAAAGACTTGCCAGCACCTATACCTTTTCAGGTGTATACGCATGCAGAAAATAATACATGTTCATTAACCCTTTGATTCCCGCACCCTGTCCACTAACTGCAAAAACTTAATTCTTTGACCCCTCACCCTATCCATCAGCTTCCGGGAGGAAGCTGGAGGATAGGGTGAGGGAGTCAAAGGGTTCAGTTTCTGCTTTGCTAGCATGGCTGACAGTGCAGGACGCTGGTGGACAGAGTGCAGGAGTTTAATGCTCATTGCCAACCTGTCTACCTTTAGAAGTAGTGCTGACAGGATTTCTGTTTTGTTTGTGTTGTATTTTACTTTGTTGCAGGTCATCTCACATCATAATACCTGTCTAAACACTTATCTTGTGGCCTCGTGTAAAATTTACAGTATACATTCTGTTGTAACAAGCTGTGTACATGTGATTGTTTGTCCATGTATGTGTGAACATTAAAGCTGACCTGTTCTGACAAAATTATCCATAAGCCATGCAGGACCATTTGCAACAGAGGTGATGAGGGATCAGATGGTAAAAATTGAAATTTCTGCAGTCTGAGGTGCACAAATGTCTTTTGTATCATTTGCCATTCTCATATTTGAAAAAATTACCCTTTTGCAAGGGTTAAAAAGAGAGAGAAGCACAGTAAACACATCATATATTAAATTTCTCTGATAGACTGTACCATGGACACAAGTCTCCATAACACACAAATGACAATTTTTCTATAGATGTATGTGCCCACACACACACACACAACACACACACACACACACACATTACACACACACACACCCCACACACACACACACAAATGCACACACCACACCACACACATCACAAAATGCACCACACACACACACACCCACCCCACAACACAACCCCAAACATACCAACTAACACTTAATCCCACACGACCACCAGGTAGTATTGCTGCATGCGGCAAGCCAGAACCCAGTTGAGATGTAGCAGCAGCAGCAGCAAAAGCCATGGCAGGAGGCACTCCCACCCCTTGACCCCGGGCACTAAAAGAAACCTGCAACACAAAAACAGACTGATGAATGACACCCAAACAAGTGTGACTGCCCGCGTTCAAGCAAACAGAAACCAAAAAAAACACGAAAAAAGAATAAGAACACGTATTCAATACAACCAGACAAGACAGGAGCAAATTTTCAGCCAATTTTCTTGGCAAAGGCCAGTTGGCTGAAAATTTGCACCTGCCTTGTCTGGTTATGTCAAATATGCATTCTGATTCTTTTCTCTTTTTTTTTCTGGTTGATGAATGATACGTTTATCATTATTATCAGATGTTCCACAAGATTACTGAGAATATTGATAAATGATACCAGCAACACAAAAACTTCCCATACCAGCCCTTCATCATTCAATACAGTTTCTTTTAAAAACAAATGGTTTCTGTTCTTTCTCTCCATAAAGTTATATAATTTTTAGCCTACTCTAACACAGAATGGTCAGTAATACTTAATATTACTACGTACTATGTATCAGGAAGAAAAGGTAAAAAAAACAACAACAACAAAACCGAAAGAAACAAACAAAAAAAGAAAAAACACCATCCACCCCCACACTGAAAATCTCTTCAATTCACACGCACATCATCATAGGCATACAGGTTCACTTCTCTAACAGTAATTGACTGAGTAAAACACATTTATTAACTGTAACAGATATATATTCTCTTGACCACTTCCTTCTCTTCTCTTTCTACCTCTCTTACTTCTTTACTTATGCTACCGTCCCTGATTTTTTCTATTACAAACAAATATCTTTCTGTCTGCTGTCCTGCTCCCATTATCTCTCTCTCTCTGTCTCTCTCTCTCTTTTGTCTGCCTAATACACACTGTCATCCTCCTCCTCCTCAGTCCTCCTCCTCATCATCACCATTTACAACTCAGGTTTACAGTGGTGTACTAATTACACACACACACACATGCATGCCCGCACACATGTATGCATGCACACACACACACTCACACATGGACACACGCATACACATGTGCACGCACTCCACACACACACACCGCAAACAAGGACACACATACACACACAAAAAAACACATGTGAGCATGTAAACACACATACACACACACACACACACACACACACACACACACACATGCACACACACATGCGCACACGCATACACACACTCTCACACTCACACACACACACACACATGCACACACGCACGCGCGCACACACACACATACATACACTTATACACACGCACAAACACACACACACTGACCCCAGGACTGGCTCCCATGACCCCTGCAGAATGGTGCTCCACAGCAGCAGCGTTGCCATGGAGATGGGAGGGCCCACTGGTGTCCATGGGGGAGGTCAGTTTGTCCTCTGCCATCATCTGTTGCGGCTGAAGCTGCTGTTGCTGTTGCTGCTGTTGTTGCAGGGCAGCCATGTCTGACAGAACACTGCTGCTGCTGCTGGTGTTGTTCTCGGACACATGAGTATCCATCTCTTTGAGTCTCATCAAATGGCCCCGCTGTATCCTTAAGGATGGTGCCTGAATACAATAATCTGATTTGGTTAATATCAGAGATTAACCATGAAATATTAACCATGAAATATTAACCCTTTGACTCCCACACCCCATTTACCAACTGCAAAGTCATGACTCTTTCAAAGTCTTTGACTCCCTCACCCTAACAGCTTTCTGCAGGAAGCTGATGGATAGGGTGAGGGAGTCAAAGGGTTAAATTTTTGCTTTGCTGCCATGGCTGACAATGTAGGATGCTGATGGACAGGGTGTGGGAGTCAAAGGGTTAACCAAAAGTCTGTATTTATATTATAAAGTACAAGCAATAATGTAGTATTTCTAGGCAATAAAAGCCATCTACAAGGACACTCACTCTTTGCCCATTTTTCTGTTTCAAGTTTTACGTCAGCACTCACCTCGACATGGCCACAAGAGATAACAGTCCCAGGGAAATGCAGAAATGGGTAAAGGAGATAAAGATGACTAAATGATCTGATGTTGTCGCAATGCAGCACCACCAATAGATATTTTTTAAACCAAGACGTCAGAAAGGCAAGAAAGCTACATGGTCTTCAAGGTCCCTCACCTTGGAAATCAACCTATCTCTCCAGATGTTTATCTGTCTTCTGCTGTTCTGGTCCTTGACTTTTGTATCTAGCACAGTGTTATCACTGGTTTCAAACAATAGATAAAACCAATGATATTACAGAAAAAAATTTTTCTTCTTTTGTTTGCTGTTTTAATTGTTTATATGGCCAGGCCACATCTGATGATGGATGTGGCCATCCTTCGACCTTCCCACTCTCCTTCTCTCTTGTCTGTTTGCCTGTTTGCCCACACATACACACATATATCTAGAAGGGGGTGGGTGGTGAAGTGAAGTTTAGATCTTTGTTGCTTTCTGTGCAGAGATATTATAGCTAGTCAAAATCAGCCATTGCTGGTAGTGGCTTCACCCTGAACCCTAACCCTCGCTTTGGGGGATGATATACTGCTTCCCCAAATGGATTGTTGACTACAACAGTGACTGAGTGAGGCAAGAGTTAAGATTATCATGGCTTCACCCTGAACCCTCGCTTTGGGGATGATATACTGCTTCCCCAAATGGATTGTTGACTACAACATGAGGCAAGAGCTAAGATTATCATTAGGGTCAGATAAAGTTATGGCCAGCTACTAAGCATTACACTTGACTTAGTCATGGGTAATGCAGCCTGCCGACGTGCGCAGTTGTGGATCGTAACTTGAAGAAGTCACACTGTTCTGATGATGTATTGCATTCAAAATTAACAATACTACAGTAATATTCAGAGATGGTATCTGCTATCCTTTACAGCCTTCATGCAATTCACGTGCTGTATGTGTGAGCACTCTTAATCAATGAAGTCATATGATAAAATTCATAGTAATGCAGCTTAGCTTTGTAAACATGACAAAAATGGAGATGTGTGTAACTGGCAGCAAGTTCGACACTGCAGGCAAGGCAAATAGTTACCTCAGTTCATGATGTAATTGAAATGCTTAGGACTGAGGTGTCAGTGTTAAAAGTGATGATAATAGATTGGACAAGTCTGATTTTGTGCTGTGTAATGTGAGTTGTTTTGCTAAAAAAAGAAAAAAAAAAAATCTTCAGTTGGGATATCATATTATGCAAAAACTCGGTGAGCAAATAATATGATTTTCTTTTCTTTTTCTTTTCCAGCAGTAAAGAACATTCAATTAAAGTTCAAGAAATTTTTTATTTGAATACTGAACAATGTTCTTCCAATTAGTACTCAGGACTTTGGAGAAAAAAGCACCTGGCATGAATGATGAAGTAAGCTAATGAAGCTTTGGGCCACCCACAGTGAATAAGCGGAGTAAATGCTCCTGTACATGCCCTGAGCCTCAAGAGCACCCGCCTGAGAGGGAAAGTACAGCTGTCTTCCTTGCAATGGTAAGAAAAAAAATACTACACACATCAGGAACAGAGTTCTTGAATGTTATATAGAACCGATAATGTTATACAGTTGTGAGGCGTGGACAGTCAACACGCAAAGCCAGAACAAGATTGAGGCAGCCGAGATGTGTTTTTTCAGAAGAATGTTAAGAGTTCCATTGACAGCAAAGAAAACAAATGACACAGTCTTGATGGAGGCAGACACAAGAAGATCACTCATAAGGAAGATTAGGAAAAGACAGGCAACATTTATTGGCCATTTTATGAGGAAAGGGGAATTAGAGCACCTGGTCACAACAGGAAAGCTGGAAGGAAAGAGAACACCAGGCAGACCCAGGGAGAAAATATTGGATGGATTTGCAGGGTGGCTGAGGACAGAGAGGGTGGAAGATGTGCTTGTGGGGACAAGGGATAGATGCATAGGGATGGCCATGATCACCAATGCCATGCGGCAGGGCACATGATGATGATGATGACACACAGACACGCAAATGAAACTGACCTTTTACTTGACAGAATAAACTATCTCATATGAATATCAGTCGCCGCAGTGTAGTGGATAGCGCACAGGTCTAACGACTGGAAGGTTGTAGGTTCAAATCCCCATCAGTCCTTTCAAAAATCATTGTGGGACTTTTTGGCTCCAAGTCCAACCAGCTCCTACCTAGAGTTGGGTGTGCTATGGGCTCATTGGGAAGACTGGGACCACACAGTCTAGTCTCATCCACTTGATGGGTGTGTCATTGAGGGTGTTGCTCAAATCTTCTGACCAGCACCCTGTACAAGTGTCTGTATCTCTCCGGCCTGGTTGACACCAGGATATATTGTGATAGTAAGCATAGAGTACAGCCCTGTTACGCTGTCTCAATCCTAGATGGAACTCCATAGCATCACGATTATCATCCTCACTGACATCATCATTATCACACTGTAAAAACTGTGCCAGCTTCTGTGGCCATTAAGGTAGCGTAGAAAACGGGACGAAAAAAAAAGGGGAGCACAAAGGTAACTCCCTGAGTCAGTGAGTGTGATGACCCTAAAAAACAAACAAAACAAAAAAACAAAACAAGCCCCCCCCCCAAAAAAAAATTTTTTTTTTAAATAAAAAAACAACAACAAAAACAACCCAACTCGTATGAAACAACACAAAGAAAACTAAAGCCTTTCAGTGAGACAATTCTGTGTAAGAAAAATAAATAGGCCTACATGCTGGGGATTGGGGCTGGGAAGTAACTACGATCCGAAGACCTAAGTGACCTTCCTAGAGTGAACTGTCAGCATACTATTTTAATTTTGAGTTCTTCACAGAGAAGATCCTTTTGCCCCCAAAGCATTTACAATGATTTGATTCTGTGTAAAACTTGTCAGGCCTGCTGCCTAGACTGCAAAAGGAGAGGAGCTCTGCACATAGGCCTGATAACTGAGTACTACCTCAAGAACAAAGCCACACCAGTCACAGCCACAGGACAGACTTTTTCAGTTTTGTGCATGCCCTGTGGCCTGTCACTTATTGTAACGGATAGAACATATGCAGAACGAGCCTCCCAAACAAAAGATAGCAGCGTTCCACAAAGTGCTGAGAAATCAGCAAACTAAAGTACTAGTAAAAATAGTGTTTGGATCAACCACACCACAGTTTTTGAGTTTACCGGCACAAAATTGAAAATCGGCCCTACAATCATCCAGAATTTTTTATTATATATTTATATTCATTATAATTCATATTTGCCAAAGCTTTGATCAAGTTTACATTACTTCTCCAGCTTAAAATATTTACTAATCTCTAAAACTCTTTCTCTAAAAGGTTGAAATAGAAATATGTACCTTGGTTCTTTCACGTCCTCTCTTCACGGCTTTCCAATGGATCAAAACGACAAACCACAGCTTTCGATTCACCTCTTCTTTTTGGAACAGGAAACTCCAAAATTGTCGTTCTTGCTTTCAACTTTTTACTAAAATATTTTCGAGACACATACACATGCATTAATTCTCATGCCAGTTATCTCTCCCCCTGACATATGTTTAGAATATCCTTCAGAAAAGATTAAATGAATGAATTTAGAACACACACATAAGCATGTATTGACATATATTTTGTTTGTTTGTTTTTGTTTTAAGTTATTTGTGCTTTGAATTGGGCAAATTATGGTTAGTAGATATTTACCTTAGATTCCAGCAAAGCTAAAATGGCGACTGAGAAAGCGTTTGTTGCTCCTCCGGTGTCTTCATTGAGAAAGATTATGAAGCCCGTGATCAGCACTGACATCATGGGGAACAGAAACGTTGAAATAAGGGCGGTTGGAGCTAGAGCAGAACCGGCTCTTTATTTCACCCACATAATGAACCCCGAATACGTCGATGCGGTGGTGAGTCGATAAACTTTTTGAAATTTTCTGCAAGTCTGGTCTTGTTTCAGTTTGTTACAAATAGGCAACACGTACAAAACATATACAAACAATACTGGTAATTGTTACAAACTTTGTAACAATTACCAGTATTGTTTGTATAAGTTTTGAACGTGTTGCCTGTTGAAGTAGCCAGAAATGAAATGAAACAACGCATTTTGTGACTGCATCAGTGTAGGCCTATTATAATAATATTAGTATTAATATTAGCTATCCTCCACACACACGTGTTTGTGCATAGACTGTGTGTTTTTACAAGCATGCAGTATTTGTACGTCATTGTCTGTGCCTGTAGTGTATGTGTTTGTTACATATATTTATCCGCCTGTGTACGACTATAAGTCTGTGAGTGAGTGTGTAAATGCATTGTTCTGCCTGTGTATGCCTTTCATAATCATATGGCAAATGTATGTGTGTGTATATATATATATATATATATATATACGTGTGTGTGTGTGTGTGAGTGTGTGTGTGTGAGTGTGTGTGTGTGTGAGTGTTTTTGTGTGTGACCGTATACATATATATATAATAATATATACAAAAGTTTGTAGTGAGTGTGCATACATGTACATATCAATATCATTATATGTTTTGCAATCTGTGTGTTTGTGTGCATTTACACTATCACTATCATCTGTTTATGGAAGCATGTAATAATGATGTATGATGCATGAACTTCCATATATATATGTCACTGTGTGAATTATCATGTGTAATCTATAACAAAAACATGAATGTTATTATATCTATTGTTCACAAACTGTTAACAGAGAGCTGCGGAAGTAGAGGAGGAAAAGATCAAAGTCGTACAGGAAGAGAAAGCTGCCAGACTCAAACAATTTCAGGAGGACGTCCGTAGACGAGTGCGGCAGATCAACAAAACTAAACGGAAACAACAGTTGGAAAATGATTACCAGTCTGTGCGTCTGTGTGTGAATGTGTACCTGATTTAGAGTGAAACTATGTATAATTTGTAATTGTATTTGCATTGATTATGATTCTCTCTCCTTTTTGTCACAGTAGAGATGTAGACTCAGGATCTGATATGTTGAGTTCTATCTCAGCCAGCAACATTAAAATAAATATAGCCCATCTTAATGTTTCCATCATTTTATGGTGTCAGTTTAGTGTTTCATACTCATAGATTCCTCTCCCCACCCCCTCTTTTCCATTTCAAGACCTTTCCAGAGGTTTTGCACAGACTCGGGGAGTCTGCATGGAGATTTGGGTGGAGCGCATATGGAATTGTCCAGGTGTAATGAATCCCTCTTGAACAAATTCCAAATTCCTTTGCCACAATGGATGCAGTGTGAAATGTTGAGTTGCTTCCGATGAGGAGAGGGGGTCACCACAGTGCAGCAGCACCTTTTTATTTTGATATTTTCTGTCTGTGAGTGTTTGTATAAAAATTTACCAGTGACTATCACTGTTATGTGATTCGTGTGTGTGTGTACGTGTGTGTGTGTGTTTGTGTGAGTGTGTGTGTGTGTGTGCGTGCGTGCGCATGCATGTGTGTGTATTTTTGTGTGTATGTGTGTGTGTGTGTGCGTGTTTGTATATATATATATATGTGTGTGTGTGTACATGCATATAAGATATATATATGCTTTTCAAATTTGATAGACAGGGGAGGGTTAAGCAGACTTTACAATTTAGTTTCAGGGCAAAATCCAATCACATTTGTATTACCTCTGTTCTTTTTTTTTTTTTTTTCAAACTGTGTAATTGTTGTTTTAATAATTCTTTTAGTGGGATGGAAACAAGTATACCAATTGTCACACGATGAAGGGTTTGGGACTCTGTGTGTGTGTGTGTGTGTGTGTGTTAATTCATCTATGTTTAGATTTATGTATTTATTTTCTTGTGTGTTTCTTTCTGATTTTGCCATTCAAAATTTTATTGTAGACATAGAATTTGTAGATTTCAGATTTTCAACTTGCAGGCAGAATGATTAGTACAGTTTTATCCCACATCACCTGATAACAGTATCACTGAGTGAATGTAGTGAAGTTTTGTATACATTGTAGTTTTTTAACGGATTCTTGGTCATGATCTCAAAAGCACAGGACATCCTTCCAGGCTCTGTGCCCGACTTCCTTGGAGCTCTGGCTTACGGGAAATTCCTGAGGCCAGAGAAACTCCCTTTCCACAGAGTGGTCCTCACGGTCCATGAGGCCATTCCAGAGTCGCCACTCTCCCTCACACAGGATAACCTCCTCTTAGCGCAAGAGAGGTCTCAGGCCCAGCAGCGGCATATCTCCCTCTCGCAGCGCTGCCTGGCAAACTGGGAGGAGACTGCCAGGAGGGGTCTGGAAGTGGATCCAGTGGTGGATTCCTTCTTGGGTGTGGTCTGGTGTCCGCTCTTCAGGACCCAGACTACGAGCCCGCTTCTCTCCGTCAGTCACCTGTCTCTCCCGCAATGGTTGCTTCCATTCACTCCATGGCGGAAAGACCTCAAGCACTCAACCAATGCCCTTCGCCAGATTGTACCTCAATTCAGTCCTGTCAAGGCCAAATGCAGTACTCTTACCATCTTTGGTCACCCGCTCATCATCTGCCAGAGCTTCCACGAGAGATGTGCCACTTAGGTCTGGTTCCCTCTTCGGGACCCACATGCAGGCCACTATCAAGAGTCAGGACGAAATCAGGAGGGACCTCGCCCTTCACTCTGGTCCCGCTTGCCCCGCGGCAAAGCGCCCTGCTCCGGCGGCTCCCCCACCTTCCAGGGGCCTCCACAGGAGACGTTTTGCGCCTCCTTCAGCCCCAAATGGGCTAGGGCAAGCACCCCCCCCCCCCCCCCCCCCACACGCGATCCTGTGGGCAGTCTGTCCCGACACATAGACACTTTCAGATGGAAACCCCTAGGTCCATCTGTGATGCCTTGCTCCCGGACGACTGGGGGATTTCCATTGATCTCAGAGATGCGTATTCCCATCTCTTTATTCACCCAAGGGACAGGACGTACCTCCAATTCGTTTCGAGGAACCGATTCTTCCAGTTCAGGGCTTTTCCCCAGGGTTGCTTGGGACCAATCATCAGTGAGCAAATGGCACTCCCGGTCCCGGTTAGCCCAGGGAGTCCATATCACACCCCCCCCTCCTCAGCGGACTTGTTCACGGATGCGTCCTAATCCGGGTGGGGGGCCTACGTGGGCCTGCTAACAGCAGCAGGTCAATGGTCACAAGACCTCCTTTCCTGTCACATCAACATTCTGGAACTGGAGGCAGTTTTTTCAAGCCCCCAGAGACTTTCTCCCCTTTCTTAAGGGAAAACATGTTCGCATCGACACAGACAACACTACTATGGCTTGTTACATCAACAAGCAAAGGGGCGCTCGCTCCCACTCCTTGTCTTGGAGAGTGGAACAGCTTCCACTCTGGTGTGTAGAACAGTCCTTTCAGATCTAGCGATGCATGTCCCAGGAAAGATGAACATACTTGCGGCCTTCGTCCGCAGCTCCCACAGGATTCTTCCCTTAGAAC
Organism: Monoplex corrugatus; assembly: GCA_030674185.1. Classification (NCBI taxonomy): domain Eukaryota; kingdom Metazoa; phylum Mollusca; class Gastropoda; order Littorinimorpha; family Ranellidae; genus Monoplex; species Monoplex corrugatus. Next base: position 22,088,991 of record JAPXFY010000029.1, read on the forward strand.
AGGCACTGATCTGTGCAGTTCTGCAGCCAGTGTGGGCAGCATGGTCCAATTCACAAGTGGACCTGTTTGCCACCAGATTCCACCGCCGCCTTCATCGGTAGGTCTTTGCAGTCCCAGATCCTTTGGCTTGGCCCGTGGAATGCTCCGTCCATCACACGGTCAGTCCTGTCGGGCTACGCCTTCCCTCCGTTCCCCTAACTGGGAAAGTTCTGCGGAAGGTGCGGGCAGACTCTGCCACGATGGTTCTCGTGGCGCCTCGATGGCCTGCCCAAACATGGTTTCCGGAACTGCTGCACCTGTTCCATGTGCCTCCAATAAAACACACTGTCACAGGCCGGTCCTTGCTTCAACCAAGGTCACGCATTCTGCACAGCAACCCGGAGGCTCTAAACCTTCCTGCTTGACTGCTGTGCAGGCCTCAATGTCTCCATTAGGCTTGTCCCCGGCAGTGATCGGCCCTGTGGTGCAAGCACACAGACCGGACACTCAGGGAACGTATAGTGCCCACTGACACAGTTGGCCTTCTGGGTGCTCCTCAACCTTCCAGTCACCCCCGCGCTCGCAGTGGGCCAACTACCATGGCTTTCTTCGTCGGGGAAAAACCTTTTGTCCTCCTCAGTGAAGGGACGCAGGGCAGCCATCTGCAATACCATCAGCCAGTCGGGTAGTCCTTCATTCGCGGACAACCCTGTCCTGCTGGATATTGTCCGTAGGGCTTCCCTTTGGGAAGCCTGACCCCCGCGACACCTGGCCGGGGATCTCCTTCTCGTCCTCTCCTCCCTGGGACTTTCGCCTTAACGAGCCCATCAGGGAGTGTTCTCCCAACTTTCTCTCATTTCGGACGGCCTTTCTACTCACTCTAGCGTTGGGGAGGCACTGTAGTGAAGTGCACGCTCTTGGCGGACTCCCCGGGGATGTTGCTTTTGAACCGGAGGGCTCAATGTCTCTCCGCCTACTCCCGGACAAGAACCAGTCGCCAGGTTCTCCTACTCTGTCTATCTCCATCCCCTGACGTCTATCCTTGCTCCGGATGACGAAATCTTCTCGCCAGAAGCAGCACCACCTGTTTCTCTCTTACAACGAAAGCTATAAGAAGGCCATTAGCCACGCATCCCCCTCTCGATGGCTGTGAACAGTCATCAAGGATGCGTATGCCAGGCCAGGCTCAGATTCGGCTGTCTTCTCCCTGAGGCCCCATGAGATTAGAGCATGGGCCTTGTCACTGGCGTTCACTCAGGGCCAGCCCCCTGAGTGTCCTGGACACCACGCATTGGCGTTCTCTGGGCACGTTCATTCCATCCTACCGGCGCGATGTATACCGTCTGCGCGACGATGGATCTAGGGGTATCGCTTCCACTGTGGTGGCTCAACACCCCATCTCTGCTGCACGCCCTGACTTGTCTCATTCCTCCAGGCGTTAACCAGGTAAGCCCTCCTTCCGGGTAGCGCTATTCTGCATCAGTGAGCCACGGTACAGTATGTGTAATTAAAAGGAAATTTTCCTTCTAAAATTACGTTTAATCTAACATACTTACCGTGGCTCACGCAAAGTCCCTCCCGTCCTCCCCGCCTTCCTGGTTCCTTCCGTTCACAGTCAGGGTCTTGGTTTCCTGAGGCAGGAATGGCAAATCGCTGCCGCCTATTGCATCAGTGAGCCACGGTAAGTATGTTAGATTAAACGTAATTTTAGAAGGAAAATTTCCTTTCTTTTCTTTTGTTTTGAAGTTTTGTTTATTTTGTTTTGCACCCCCCCCTCCACCCCCTTGCCTTTTTGATATAGGTGTTAGCTTCTGTGGCCAAGATCTGAATCATGAAACTTATTCTTCTTTAAGATCCTCTAAAAGGATTATTTACTGACGTCTTGGTTTTACCATAAAAAAGAGAAAAACTGTACAATTCATTGAAAGCAGAGAGGTAGCTGATGGTGGTTGTTAGTTGACCTTGCTGCTTGAAATGTTGGTGTGAATGTTGTCATTGATGAAGTGTGAACAACTTGTGTGGGTTCAGATGGAGAAGCACCTCAACCAAGTAAGGTCCAGCCTCCGGGCGTCAGACTGTTTGACAGAGCGCAAGGACCGCGTGGTCAGTCACCGTGTTCCTGCTGTGTCTGTACAGCCACCCTCCCTGTCTTCTGCAGCTGACAGAATGCTTGGTAAGTGAGTGTATGTGTGATATGGCAAGGCACACTGGAGGCATTCCCTTTGATAAGTGCTGATTGGTGGCAGGACAGTTCTAGTTAATATTTTTTGAAAAGTAGGGAGATGGGGGGGAGGGGGAAGGTTGTTTCACAGTAATGATGTAGATTTTCATATCTGGTTTAAGTTTTGGTCAAGAAAGCGTCACTGGTCATGGTCAGTTATTTTTTTCGTTCCCAGTACATTGCAAAAGTGTTTTACATATGGTTGTACAGTTTGACCAGTCATCAAACCATATGTAAAAACACTCAACAAGCTTAAGCACGTTGATAGTCCATGTTCTTGATGTTCATTATTGATGTATTTTTTGTGTATTTCCAATTGTTTTTTGTCAAAAATTGTTGTGATGTCAAGTGGAGGAAGATCTATGTATCTTTTTTTCATTTTTGTTCTTCTTTCTTTCTTTCTTTCTTTCTTTCTTTCTTTCCTTTTTTTCATTTGTAATTCGTGGATTTACTGTTTCAAATTTAGGTTGCTTGTTTTGAGTCAAAGCATGGACACCACAGTGCAGTGTCATCAGATTTTGGTTTTCTTTTCTTTTTCCTGTATGGAAGTATATTTATGTTGTATACAAATAATGTAAATTTAAGAAAATTTGGTCCTTAAATAGCATAAGAACAAGTAGAAGTTCAAACCCAATGGATAAGTGATTAAGTCACCCAGCTGGATAGAAAAATAAATGCCAAAGGGCCAGGGTTTAAGTCCTGATCAAACAAAGATTTTTCACACACCTTCAATTGATTTTTCCATGTAATTTTGACAGGGACAACTACTCTGGTGCCATGAGGTTTTTTATGTGCTCTGAGTGCATGATGCAGATTGAAGGTCTTTATTTTTCCTAGCATCTAAAAAGCTAGCACCCACACCACTATTCAAGCCTGATGGATTGAAGGTGTGTGAAAAATCCTTGTTTGATCAGGACTTAAACCCTGGCCCTTTGGCATTTATTTTTCTATCCAGCTGGGTGACTTAATCACTTATCCATTGGGTTTGAACTTCTACTTGTTCTTATGCTATTTAAGGACCAAATTTTCTTAAATTTACACTACACGTGTTAAAATGATATGGGATATAACAGATGTGTTGTAGTACACACACACACACACACACACACACACACACACACACACACACACACACACACACACACACACACACACACACCACACACACACACACACACACACACACACAAACACACACACACACACACACACACACACACACACACACACACACACACACATACACACACACACATGCACACACATGCACACACGCACACGCACATACACACACACACATACACACACACACATACATGTAATATAATATGTATCTGTGGGATCAGTGTTAGAGTTCATCATCATTGTCATTATGACAGAATTAGGCACCAGTCTACATTCTCAGCATTTTGATGTATTTCAGGAGAGAGTGACCTGGCGCAAGAGAAATATAAGAAAGTTTTTGAGAAACATAACAAGCAGGTGAGACTTTCTTTTCATTTTCGTTTTTTATCTTTTGTTTTTTGACAGTACTAATCTTAATACTAGTTATAATCTTACTGATATGCTTTAACCCTACCAGACCTTAACCCCTGAGCGTAATTGTGCCCCCTGCCTGGCCTCCTGAGCAAAATTTTGAAAAAAATGTATATACGTTAGAAAACTGTTCATATCATGCACACCAATGGTTAGAATTATATGAAACGTGGAGAGATTATAGAAAATAGGCCTATCTTTCATCTAACGCCAGTCCAACCCTCAATCACACAAGCATCTCCCCTATCACTTGGTTGGGGGGTATGGGCACGCCCCCTTCTTCCAACACTCTGTCTTGACCTACTTCTTTCATTGTCAGAATCATCACTTTCACTCAATGCTTCATCAACGTAATCATCGTCACTTGAATCGGAAACGTATTCCTGATCAAATTCTCCACTCTGCAAAATGTCCACCACTTGTTGAACTGTGAAGCGAGTTGGCCTCGCCCGTTTACCTGTTGAAGTGCTTGGTTCATCACTAGCTCGCTTCATGGTCAATTTTGCACCCAAATCACCTCAAAATACCATCAACACAAAGGCAGACAGTTGCAATAGGCTGAACACACGCTCACACGACGCTTAGCAACGGTCCGGTAGCTATTTTTAGCTCTTGATAAAGTGACGATCGTGTGAGTGTGCTATTCCCGCTATAGCGGGAACTCGGTATATAGTCATTTTCGTCATTCCCGCAATAGCGGGAACTCAGTCTGGTAGGGTTAAATAAGTACAATGGATCATCCACTCACTTCACAAAACAAAAATGAAGTCCAACGTACATGTGAAAGTTTTGGGGACTCCATCAAACTGCTCTGCTCCTGTCTCTACACAGTGTTTTAGCCTCCTCAGCCAAGAGTCAGATGCCTTTTGATATTCTGATTGCAAGCTGTGATTTCACTGCTTTTCCCAAATCCTGGATTTTTGAAAACATGCCAGAAAAAATTTGCTTTAGAAGGGAAACAACCAGAAGTCACATAAGGCTGAGTTGGACTGTAGGGTTTGTTAGTGTTATTGTTATTGTAGTTTAAAGCCCAGCTGACTGCGTAGAGCCACGTCAGGGCTATAACCGCCTGAAAACATACAAAACTTCAACAAGAAAAAGAAAAGAAAATTAAGTACACACATCAATGCATTTGTGCACATAATCTAAGGACATGCCCCTGGCGTTGACCATTCCGTCCAATTTATCGCACAGGGGATTTAAAAAACATACCTGAATACAAATTTAAGCATACCTAAGGACACCAAAACATATAAAAACAGGCATAAATTACCTAAAATTGCTTCCACATATCTCACCGCCCTAGAGCCAAATATGCGCTTAATACATGTACCCAGTTATCATCCTAAGAAAAAGTACGTAAGACTTTATCGAACACATACAGGTGAATGGACCAGCAAGGCAGATGAATGGAAGAAATGACAGACAGCAAAGGAGGAAGAAAGAAACAAAGAGAGTGACAGAAAAGAGGAAATTTTGACACTACTGGCAGCCCCATGGGGGAAGGGCTGTAGGACAGGTGATGGAGAAGTTGAATGGATCAGTCTTGTAGATGAGTCTCAGTGACCTTGGCTTGTGCCCCTTCACTGCCAACATTTTTTTAAAGATGTGGCATTTTCCTTATGCAGAGGGGAAAAAAGTAATGTCATCATGTGCACTAAAACTATTGTAACTTCCATATTTTGGGTAATCTATACATGAAATTACACAGAAGGAAGCAGTAGGCATAACTAGTTGTACTTTCAGCTGATTTGCTTAGTTACCGCGTATTTACAATGTTTCATGACTATTCCATACACAAAAACGTCCACAAGCTCTCACCAAAGAAACAAAAAAAAAATCAAAAACAAAAACAGACGGAAAAAAAACAAAACAGAAAGAAGGAGATATGGTGCTCCTGATAAATTCTGAAAGCGTTCATAGACTGTGAATGACCATCTACCAGCAGACCATTGACCAGACAGCTGTGCTGAAGAGTGGAACCACCTAACTAGTGCATGAAAGAGCTTGACTGGGTCACATTGTCCCTCGCCACGCTCCAGATGCCCTCCACACCCACCATCACTCTATTCTTCCTCTTGCCGATAGAAATATTACTTCCTAGTAGTGGTAAGTGGTTCTGTTCATGCTGTGTATAACAGGATTTTGTACTTTAGGTTGTTGGCTGGTGACCAGAATCCCACAAACTCTTCATCACATGTTCGTGGCTTCTTTACTTTCAGTGTCTGCTCTGTATGAAGCACATTTCTCACCAACAGTGGTTAATTACCACTATTGTCAGTCTCTCCTTTGTCAGAATTGTCTTCTGAATCATTTTACAATCGTTCACGATTTCTTCAAGCACCTCAAATGCTTTCAAAATGTTAGAAATATGCAGAATTGCAAGACAGTCCTGGCAGCATGATTTGGTGAAAACGTGTTTCAGTTTTTAGAAAATAAAACCAATCTGGTAAGAGTTGCATAGCTTACTGAGTCATGTAAAGAAAACCAGTCACTCTGAAGAACCCTTTCTGCACACATTTTCAGTGAGGTCATAAAGTTAAGCTGGATTAGGCGTTATTTGTGCATAGTACTCGCGCAAAGATTATATTTTACCTCAACACAAGTTAAAAGAATTTAAACAGTTCAGAAAAGGCAATCACATCCGGGGAACTTTATATGTTTATGTGGATTTCAGTGTACCCAGCTCTGAATAGAACCTCCATGGGGGTGCTGGGGGCTCTTTCAGTATAAACAATGTCCCCACTTTCTGGAAAATCTCTGCTAGAAATTTCCTCTTTTCTGTTACTCTCTTTGTTTCTACCTTATTCCTTTGCTTTCTGTCATTTCTTCCTATCATTTTCTGCCATGATGGTCCATTCACCTGTGTGTGTTTGATAAAATCTTGTGTACTTTCTCTTAGAATTGATAATTAGGTACATGTATTAAATATATTTTTGGCTTAACTCTTTCATTCCCGGAAACCGGTTTTCCGGTTTGTGTAGTCAGTACCCTTCATTCCTGCAGCACGAAAAACCGGTCCCAGGAAAGTAGCTCCTTTCCTTCCTGCAGCCCGGAAAACCGGGATGCGCTGTGACCACTTCGAAGTTCGCGCGAGTCGCGTCATCAATGTACGTCATCTGTCCTTGACCGGTTCACTCACTGGGCACTGGTTATGAATTAAATGAGTGCCAGACTCCTGCTAACCGTGGGAAAGGGGTCAGTTTCTCTCTTTGGTCAGTGTGCTGCTGTCTGCGTGGCACTTGTCACTGTTAACGTGTACTGTGAAAATGGAAGCTGGCCAGAATTCCGACTCTGATCAATTTTCTGACGACGATTTCTGCACTGCCCTTATGGATGAAGATTTTGATTTACTACAATTGACCGAAGAGGAGAGAGCCGAGTTATTGGCAGTAGTAAATTGGGAAGAAAATGATGAGAGTGAAGATGAATTAGATGATGAAAACCTGCCAGTTTTACACTCAGCCAAGCTTCGAGTGGACAAGCGGAAATTATGTGCCACCTGTCGGTAAGACAAGAACCAAGTACGAGAGCAGATCTGGGCCTGTGCATGTACTTGATACATCTATGACGGCGCTGGAGTATTTTCAGTTATATTATTCGGACACGATTCTGCTAAAACTTGTTCAGTTTACTGAGAAGCGTTAGGTGTATCTGTGCAGCAACCAGCGCGACTGTTTCAAGGTGTACCACACACGTGTCACCTATGTGTGACAAATGACACAGTGACAGGGCAACGATTCCATATGTACATATCTAGGACAAACAGTGAAGGTGCCGTGTGTGTGTGTGTATGTAGCTGTGCAAAACATTGTGTGCTTACTGTGTGACTGTTTGTGACAAGAAAAGACAAAAGAGATGTAAGGCTGTTGATACACCTGGATTGTTATATATTTGTGATAAACGATAGCTGTGACAATTGTGACATGGATATTGCAACAACAGTGCCTCAGCTTGAATGGAAGGATGTTACTATGTGAGTACAAGCATGCAGAGGACACCTTACACGCAAAACAAAGCCATGCATGCATTTGATATTAATATTGCTCTAAAATTTTACTGAAAATTACCTGTTTAACACCTGCATGTCACATGATATGTCACATAAAGTGTCAACTTAGTCACAGACAATTTCTCACGTCATTTTTGTACACAACGGTATATATAACATTCCGGGTGTACAACAATGAGTGCTGTCGGTATGTACGGTCTAAATAAGTACCCTGATTTTTAGTTTCTCTCTTTCTGCTAAAGCCAGGAATGAAGGGAATAGAAGAGTTCAGGAAGTCAGGAACAAGGGGAAGTAATAAGTCAAGGAAGACGGGAATGAAAGAGTTAAGGGAAGTGAGATATGCAGAAGCAATCTTAGGTAATTAAGGTCTGTTTTTATATATATTTTAGTGTCCTTAAGATATGTTCAGATTTGTATTCAGGTATGGTTTTCAAATCACCTGTGCAGTAAATTGGACGGAGTGGTCAACGCCAGGGGCATCTCCTTAGATTATGTGCACAAATGCATTGATATGTGTGCTCAATTTTCTTTTCCTATGTTTACCCTTTTGAAGTATTGTGTATGTTTTGAAACAGTTATAGCCCTGATATGGCTCTGTGCAGTTGGTTGAGCTTTAAACAAAAAAATAATGATAACGACAGCTGTCTTTGTTCAAAGTTAGGGAAGGTAAAGCAACAAAAGAGAAGAGATAATCACGAACCACATAATGTTGACCCTGAGGAAACTTGAGGTCTTTACCGCTTCACTCCCCTATGACGGCAAAGTTATGGGATGACCTTAACCTGTTTGATCTGTTGGAAGGGGTATCAGGTATGGTCAATGAAATATGACGTGTATGTCAAATGTGCCATTGCAGGTTCATACGTTCACCAGTGAAGCACGACAGAAGTTGAGCCATAAGAGGTTAGAGAACGACAGTGACGAGATGGATGACCTGCCTGGTGGAAAGTTCTTCTCAAGTGTGAGTGACAATTTCTTTTCTGAAAATAGTAGAAATACAAAGAGACCAACACAAAGAACAAGAACAAGGCATAGAGGGAAACATTGTCAGTAATACTTTGGCAATGGCAGAAATTATTGGCTAAAATCCATAAAACACTGACAGTAATACTTTATAATTATTGGCTAAAAGCCATAAAACACTGACAGTAAGACACAAAAATAGAATGAGAATGCGCGTTTGATGCACAAAACAAGACAGACAACATTTTTGCCTTTTGTCAGGCATACACAAAAATCAGCAAAAAATAAATTCACAAGACTTATCAGATGTTTCGCTGAGCAGGAGAAAATGACAGATATGAAATCATGTAACCAGGATGCAGGGGAGACTGATGCATTCTACACTGTTAAAGTTGTCATGCCTTATTGATGTTGTTTCTTCTGAGGAGAGTCTGGGGCCAAAATATTGCAAATCAAGAAACTGTGATGCACAATTTAAGTGTATTTTCTTGAGTGAAAGTATATACATATATAGAATATAGACATATTGCTGAATTAATGGAAAATTATGAATGTGAAAGGCATAGCCAATGTAAGTAGATTGTGCCTAGTGCAGTAAATCTAGTCTGACTGCAAAGAAAGAAGAAGAAAAAAATGGTTCTAATCCAACGGCCAAGGGTCTGAAGAGAAAACCAGAGATGAGGGAGAAAACCCTTTGTCAGACACAGCTAGGCAAGTCTTATAAAGAAGGAAGTTAAACACATGAACTGTAAGAAAATAATGCTCAGTCACAAAGTCAAGACCTCATAGGAGGATGTGTTGCGGCATTCAGCGAAGAATGAAACAGAAAGGAGCTCTTTCAATTTAAATAGTATCCCCACCTTCTGGAAATTCTCTGCTAGAAATTTCTTCTTTTTTTTTTCTGTCACTCTCTTTGTTTCTGCCTTGTTCCTTTGCTTTCTGTCATTTCTTCTTATCGTTTTCTGCCCTGATGGTCCATTCACCTGTATGTGTTTGATAAAGTCTTACGTACTTTCTCTTAGGATTGATAATTGGGTTCATGTATTAAAAGCATTTTTGGCTCTAGGGAGATGAGATATGCGGAAGCAATTTTAGTTAAGTTAGACCCGTTTTTATATATGTTTTGGTGTCCTTAGGTATGTTTAAACTTGTACTTAGTGTGTTTTTTTAAATCCCCTGTGTGATAGGTTGAATGGAGTGGTCATCGCCAGGGGCATGTCCGTAAATTATGTGCAGGAATGCATTGATATGTGTACTTAATTTTCTTTTCTTTCTTTTTTCCAGTTGAAATATTGTGTATGTTTTGAAGCGGTTATAGCCCTGATATGGATGTATGCAGTCGGCTGGATTTAAACATCAATAACAATAACAATAACAATAACAGTTTCAAAAGGTGGATAACACAGACAGTCAACAGCCATATAAAACCCTGCTGCCTTGCAGTAATCTTTGGGATAAGAAAAGACTAAGAAGTAAACATGAGCGATATCCAGAACTGGAGTCCCCAGGGCAGTGTGCTGTTGTTCCAAGCCTTGTTCCAGCAACCCCTGCAGTATCACTAGTGCCTAGGTCTACTGGCTCTTGCCTTTCCCTTGACTACATTGGAAATGTAAAGATTGGGCTGGTGTTCCACATACACCTGCTTAGGCTTGCGCACTGGAGTGCAAAAATCAGCAGTTGTACCTCAAACACACCTCAGAGTGCAATTACTTGATCTCTTCAGACTGATAGATGCATTTTAATTTGATGCTTTTTTTGCTGTTTATTTTCCTTTTTAAAAAGAGTTTATTCATATTATGTGACTTGTGTGTGTAGTAGTGGTCATGGGTTGAGCATCTATTCATTTAAGTAATTTTAGAGACACAGAAAAAGAAGAAAAAGTGTGTGTGTGTGTGTGTGTGTGTGTGTGTTGTGTGTGTGTGTGTGTGTGTGTGTGTGTGTGTGTGTGTGTGTGTGTGTGTGTGTGTGTGAAAGAGAGAGAGAGAGAGAAGTGAAAATAAAAGGTACATATCACCAAAGAAATGATGAGTGTTTACCATTTTCATGGGCTGTCCATCTGAGAAGTTGGTTATTTATTGGTGGTGTTTTACAAATTATACAGAAAACAGGACCAAAAATGACGAAGATGCGAGGAGAAGAACGTTATGAAGATGACGAAGAAGATGACAACAATGAAGTGAGGGATGATGATGACGATGAAGGCTTTCCTGATGAAAAGGGATTCCCTCAGATTGACAGATTTATTAACTGTAAGTTTCTGTTGTGTTTCTTTCTTTCGTTACTGTCTTTTTCTTTTTCTTTTCCCTTTGCTTTGTCTGTCGTTCGCTCTGTATGTCTGACGTGGACAACTTCATACATGTCTTTCTCCCACTCTTTTTCTGTTTCTCTCTTTTTCCTCCTTCTCTCACTTACTATTGTGCTGCAAGAGTGTCATACAGTATAATCTCACCTGTCTCGCCTGTCGGCATCACCGGATTCATTGTTGGCTGCTGCACTCTTTGACATCACTACCTCCCTCCAGGCTGCTCTGTCTTGACTTTTGTGGACAATGTTTTGAATATTTAGGCCACTGATGTTGGTTATGTTCTTGGTGTATGAGATCGGAGGGCTGCCTTTCTTCCTTTTTTGCCTCTGTTTTTTCTTTAAAAAATGTTGCCATGGGGTCCGTGTTCTTGCTGCGTGACACATGGCCAATGTATTTTAGTCTTGTCTTGTTTATGTCTGCTAGTAGTTTTCTGGTGGTATCAAGTTCTTCCAAGACACTTTTATTAGTTCTTCTGTCTGTCCAATTTACACGTTGTAGTCTGATAAAACCACATCTCTGCTGCCTCAATTCTTCTGCAATCAGCTTTTCTCAGAGTCCAGGTTTCGCGGCCATAAATCATGACTGGCCAGATCAAATATATGATCACGCTGGGACGTTAATACCACCGAAGAAGAAGAAGAAGATCAAACATATTAAAAGTCTAATTTTTATGCTGTTTGGTATGCTTCTGTCTTTCCAGATGTTGTTGAGTTGGACCATTCTTTGCTTTCCAGCAAGCTGGAATGATGGAAACATTAACCCCATAAGTGCCACCAACATAAAATTTACGGAGCTCTCAGAGCCTTCTGTGAAGCATACAAAGGTAGAATTGACGGAGGTAGTTTGACACACGTTTCAGCCTAATGTAAATGGGAGAGAAGCACTGTATGATGTTGTCAGTTTCAGAGAGGGTTCATAAAAGTGACTGACTTCCCTTACATGACTTTTTGACCTATAGAACCCTCACCAGATTGGTTTTATTAATCTGAGAACAGAAACTGGTTTAAACAATAATGATAATGATGGTAATAAAGATTAGCAACCAGGGCCATGAAACAGATATTGTCTGAGAAAAAAAGAAGTGAAACAAAATGAAGATTCTGCATTTTACAATTGTTTGATTTTATTACCATTTTTTCGTGATATCATTTAGCCATAGAACAGAGTCTCACTGTATCTTATCATGATACTGAGAAGCTTTATATGTATGCTGTCTCCATGTTGTTTAAGATTGTGGAACTTGGGTCTTTGTTGCCAAGATACTGAGAGGTTGTATATGTATGCTGTCTCCATGTAGTTTAAGATTGTGGAACTTGGGTCTTTGTTGACAAGATACTGAGAGGTTGTATATGTATGCTGTCTCCATGTAGTTTAAGATTGTGGAACTTGGGTCTTTGTTGACAAGATAGTGATTTATACGTTCACTCCTGTCTTGAGGTCTGGATGGCATAAAGATAGAGCTCTGCCTTTCAGTCCTGCTGAACAGATTCAGGTCTGGCTTGAGACAGCTTTGTGTGTTCGGCTTCCAGTTCACTTAGCTGTAATGGGAATTGACCTTATTCTGAATCAGGGAAGGTAAAGCGATGAGGAAGAGGAGATTGTCACCACCCTAGTAACTGGCCTGGAGAAAAGATGAATTGTTTACTGTCTCACTTTCCAGCAACCTCAGGGTTATGGTACAAACTTTATCTCAGTGTTGATGTTTCCATAATAGTTTTTTTTGTACATGCTGATCTGTTTGATGTACCGTGCAAGACCACTGTGTACGTATTGT
>JAPXFY010000029.1:22106780-22144280 GCA_030674185.1 Monoplex corrugatus
TTTCTCAGCTGTTTCTGGATGAAACCTTATCAAACTCTGGTCAAAGCTGTGGATGGTTGAGGAGTCATGATTGCATAAATTTTGAAGATGAAGTGTCAAGGTCAGGGTCACATTGACCCTTCTTCGTTCTGCAAAGGGACAAACATTGACTGTGCCAGTTTGGGATCCATTCTCAGGCCTGTTGTTTTTGAGATGTGCAGTCTGAAACACTGGACTATCATTCTTTGCGAGATGTGATACAGCATACCTTGAGTGTGTATTTGTGTGTGTTGAGTCTGTGTGTGTGTGTGTGTGTGTGTGTATGTGTGTGTGTATATGTGTGTGTGGGTGTGTGTGTGTGTGTCTGTGTGTGTGTGTGGGTAGGTGGATGGGGTGAGTGTGTGTGGGTGAGTGAATGTGTGTGGAAGGGGGGGATGGGTGGGTGGGTGAATGTGTGTGTGTGTGTGTGAGAGAGAGAGAGAGAGTGTGTGCATATGTGTGTGTGTGTGTTTGTATGTGTGTGTGTATGTATGTGTATGTGTGTGTGTGTATGTATGTGAGTGTTTGTGCATGTGTGTGTGTATGTGTGTTTGTATGTGTGTGTGTGTTTGTATGTGTGTGTGTATGTATGTGTGTGTGTGTGTGTGTGTGTGTATGTGTGTGTGTTTGAGAGAGTGCATGTGGCTCTAAATGTTATGCTTAAGGATTAAGTGTATGTTCATATTATGTTCAGTGTATATGTGTTTATATATTTACCAGTAACATGGTGATCAGCTACGCTGTGTTGTTAGTGGATACAAGGGATATAATCCAAAATGTCTCTTAGCCTTCCTCTCCCACCTCACCCCCACCCCCTTTTTTTTTCTTTTTTTTTTAAGGAGAAGGGTGAGGAGGCAATTTGGTTGGCTGGACCCATCTTTTGCACAATATTAGTGTCACTGCTGTTATGTCACTCACGTTTGCTTGCCAGAATTTTTTTCAAACTGCAGAACATGAGAGTAAGTCAGTTACAACACAAAGGTAACACTGGAAATTGATTGTAATATATGAAAACATGGTTTAGCGGGAAAAGGAATTAAAAAACAAAAAAATAGAAGTGGGTTGGACTCCAGCTTGACTGACACAAAAGCACAGAGTTGCCTCCCTTGATCTATCACTATCACACCCCTGTATATATCCACACATGCCGTTTGAGACAGAGCGAACTGCCTGTACTGTTAGTGTGACAAAACAAGTAATTGTACAAGACAACAAAGGAAACAGTTAGGGCAGATGTTTGTTCAGTGCAAAAGAATAAAATGCAACAAAGAAAACAGTCAAGTTAAGCAGATATTTGCTCAGTACAAAAGAATAAATCACAACAAAGGAAACACTTATGTAAGACAGATATTTGCTCAGTACAAAAGAATAAATCACAACAAAGGAAACACTTATGTAAGACAGATATTTGCTCAGTACAAAAGAATAAAATACAACAAAGGAAACGGTTAAGGCAGATGTTTTGCTCAGTACAAAAGAATAAAATACAACAAAGGAAACGGTTAAGGCAGATGTTTTGCTCATTACAAAAAAATAAAAGATAACAAAGGAAACAGTTATGTAAGACAGATGTTCGTTCAGTGCAAAAGAATAAAATACAACAAAGGAAACAGTTATGTAAGACAGATGTTTGCTCAGTGCAAAAGTATAAAATACAACAAAGGAAACAGTTATGTAAGACAGATGTTTGCTCAGTACAAAAGAATAAAATACAACAAAGGAAACAGTTATATAAGACAGATGTTCGTTCAGTGCAAAAGAATAAAATGCAACACAGGAAACGGTTTAAAGCAGATATTTGCTCAGTGCAAAAGAATAAAACACAACAAAGGAAATAGTTAAGGCAGATATTTGCTCAGTACAAAAGAATAAAATAAACAAAGGAAACAGTTAAAGCAGATATTTGCTCAGTACAAAAGAATAAAACACAACAAAGGAAGCAGTTAAGGCAGATGTTAGCTCAGTACAAAAGAATAAAATACATGTTACAACAAAGGAAACAGTTAAGGCAGATATTAGCTCAGTGCACAAGAATAAAATACAACAAAGGAAACAGTTAAAGCAGATGTTAGCTCAGTGCACAAGAATAAAATACAACAAAGGAAACGGTTAAGGCAGATGTTAGCTCAGTACACAAGAATAAAATACAACAAAGGAAACGGTTAAGGCAGATGTTAGCTCAGTGCACAAGAATAAAATACAACAAAGGAAACAGTTAAGGCAGATGTTAGCTCAGTACAGAAGAATAAAATACAACAAAGGAAACAGTTCAGGCAGATGTTAGCTCAGTGCACAAGAATAAAATACAACAAAGGAAACAGTTAAGGCAGATGTTAGCTCAGTACACAAGAATAAAATACAACAAAGGAAACAGTTAAAGCAGATGTTAGCTCAGTACAAAAGAATAAAATACAACAAAGGAAACAGTTAAGGCAGATGTTAGCTCAGTACACAAGAATAAAATACAACAAAGGAAACAGTTAAAGCAGATGTTAGCTCAGTACAAAAGAATAAAATACAACAAAGGAAACAGTTAAAGCAGATGTTAGCTCAGTGCACAAGAATAAAATACAACAAAGGAAACAGTTAAAGCAGATGTTAGCTCAGTACACAAGAATAAAATACAACAAAGGAAACAGTTAAGGCAGATGTTAGCTCAGTACAAAAGAATAAAATACAACAAAGGAAACAGTTAAGGCAGATGTTAGCTCAGTGCACAAGAATAAAATACAACAAAGGAAACAGTTAAAGCAGATGTTAGCTCAGTGCACAAGAATAAAATACAACAAAGGAAACAGTTAAGGCAGATGTTAGCTCAGTACAAAAGAATAAAATACAACAAAGGAAACAGTTAAGGCAGATGTTAGCTCAGTACAAAAGAATAAAATACAACAAAGGAAACAGTTAAGGCAGATGTTAGCTCAGTACAAAAGAATAAAATACAACAAAGGAAACAGTTAAAGCAGACGTTTGCTCAGTACAAAAGAATAAAATAAACAAGGAAACAGTTAAGGCAGACGTTTGCTCAGTACAAAAGAATAAAATAAACAAAGAACAGTTAAGGCAGATATTTGCTCAGTACAAAAGAATAAAATAAACAAAGGAAACAGTTAAGGCAGATATTTGCTCAGTACAAAAGAATAAAATAAACAAAGAGAAACAGTTAAGGCAGATATTTGCTCAGTGACAAGAATAAAATAAACAAAGGAAACAGTTAAGGCAGATATTTGCTCAGTACAAAAGAATAAAATAAACAAAGGAAACAGTTAAGGCAGATGTTTGTCAGTACAAAAGAATAAAATAAACAAAGGAAACAGTTAAGGCAGATATTTGCTCAGTACAAAAGAATAAAATAAACAAAGGAAACAGTTAAGGCAGATATTTGTCAGTACAAAAGAATAAAATAAACAAAGGAAACAGTTAAGGCAGATATTTGTTCAGTACAAAAGAATAAAATAACAAAGGAAACAGTTAAGGCAGATATTTGCTCAGTGCACAAGAATAAAATAAACAAAGGAAACAGTTAAGGCAGATATTTGCTCAGTGCACAAGAATAAAATAAACAAAGGAAACAGTTAAGGCAGATATTTGCTCAGTACAAAAGAATAAAATAAACAAAGGAAACAGTTAAGGCAGATATTTGCTCAGTACAAAAGAATAAAACACAACAAAGGAAGCAGTTAAGGCAGATATTTGCTCAGTGCACAAGAATAAAATACAACAAAGGAAACAGTTAAGGCAGATATTTGCTCAGTGCACAAGAATAAAATACAACAAAGGAAACAGTTAAGGCTGATATTTGCTCAGTGCACAAGAATAAAATACAAAACAGCACAAGGACTCCTCCTTTCATTTGATGTCTACATATCCAGGCCACTCTGGCAACAAACATGGCTGTTTGTTTGTTGTTGTTTTCTAGTTCTTGCCTGCTGTCATGGATGTTGGTGGTCAGAGGAGTTGTAATCAGTCATTATCTTCTATTACTTCACTTGATAGATGTGACATCACTGTAATATGTCCCAGCTGTTTGGTCTTCTGTTACTTCACTTGATAGAGGTGACATCACTGTAATATGTCCCAGCTGTTTGGTCTTCTGTTACTTCACTTGATAGAGGTGACATCACTGTAATATGTCCCAGCTGTTTGGTCATCTGTTACTTCACTTGATAGAGGTGACATCACTGTAATATGTCCCAGCTGTTTGGTCATCTGTTACTTCACTTGATAGACGTGACATCACTGTAATATGTCCCAGCTGTTTGGTCTTCTGTTACTTCACTTGATAGAGGTGACATCACTGTAATATGTCCCAGCTGTTTGGTCATCTGTTACTTCACTTGATAGACGTGACATCACTGTAATATGTCCCAGCTGTTTGGTCATCTGTTACTTCACTTGATAGACGTGACATCACTGTAATATGTCCCAGCTGTTTGGTCATCTGTTACTTCACTTGATAGACGTGACATCACTGTAATATGTCCCAGCTGTTTGGTCATCTGTTACTTCACTTGATAGACGTGACATCACTGTAATATGTCCCAGCTGTTTGGTCATCTGTTACTTCACTTGATAGAGGTGACATCACTGTAATATGTCCCAGCTGTTTGGTCTTCTTGAATGCAGGGACAGGTTGGTGATGGCGTCAGTTTGAATGGTGCAGTTCGTTTGAGTGTTGATCAGGTTGTGGATAGTGCAGAGCTTCATCAGGACCATTTGCTGCTGCCTGGTCAGAAGGTGGTATAGAAAGATTGTGACAGCCGTCTTGGTGTAAATAAGATGTGCTCCCACATGGGTGGTATGTCATGAATTTCATAAGAAAATGTTTCAACCTTGTTCCTTTGCTTTTTGTCATTTCTTCCTATCATTTCTGCCTTGCCGGTCCATTCACCTGTATGTGTTCATTAAAGTCTTGCATACTTTTTCTTCGGATTGATAATTGGATACACGTATTAAGTGCATTTTTGCCTCTGTGGAGGTGAGATATGCGGAAGCAATTTCAGGTAATTTATGCCTGTTTTTATATACGTTTTGGTGTCCTTAGGTATGCTTACCGTTGTATTCAGATGTGTTTTTTAAAGTCCCTATGCGATAGGTTGGTCAGCACCGGGGGCATGTCCTTAGATTATGTGCGTGATTGCATTGATATATATATGTACATAATTTTCTGTTCTTTTTTTTTTTTTTATCCTGTTGAAGTTGTGAATGTTTTGAAACGGTTATAGCTATGATATGGCTGTACGTAGTCGGTTGGGCTTTAAACAACAGCAACAATAACACTCTAAAGTTTTGTTCACGGTTTGGGTGCGTTTTCAGATACCTGGATGCGCTAAGGAGCAATCTTCAGGAAAAGCTTAGCAAGCAGGGCTTGGAGTTACCTTCCCTGTGTTGTTGTGGGAAGACGTTATGGGACACCCATCCTGACACTTGTGCCAACAACTGTTTTTATTACAAGAATCACAGAGGTGAGGTTTGGTTTTTATTGCCTTTTGTGTGTGTATGGGAGGGTTGTTTGTGTGTGTGTGTGGGAGGTGTTTTTGTGTGTGTGTGGGGGGGGGGAGTTTGTGTGTGTGTGGGGGGATGTATGTGTGTGTGTGGGGGGGTTGTGTGTGTTTGTGAGTGAGTGTGTGTATGTGTGTGTGTGTGTGTGTGTGTGTGTGTGTGTTTCTGTGAGTATGTGCATGAATGGTGAACTTGAATTTTGTGTGTGTGTGTGTGTGTGTGTGTGTGTGTTTTGTGTGTGTGTGTTGTGTGTGTGTGTTGTGTTCGTTCGTTCATTGCTTAATTTAACGTCTTTTCACTATAAGTGATATTAGACGGGTGTGTGTGTGTGTGTTGGTGTGTGTGTATGTATGTGTTTGTCTGTTTGTTTATGTGTGTGTGTGTGTATGTGCATGTGTGAGCACAAATGGGTAACTTGAAAGTTATCTCTGTGTTTGTGTGTGTGTGTGTTTGTATGTGTGTAAGTGTGTGTGTATAGACACATCGTGAATGTTCTAGTGTGGGTAGTCTCGAATGTGGTGTATATATGTGTGTGTATGTGTGTGTGTGTGTGCATATGTGTGTGTGTGTGTGTTTGTGTGTGTGTGTGTGCGTGTGTGTTTGTGTGTGCGTGTGTTTTTGTAGTGTGTGTGTGTGTGTGTGTGCGTGTGTTTTTGTGTGTGCATATGTGTGTGTGTGTGTGTAAGTGTGTGTGTGCGCACATGTATGTGTGTGTGTGTGCATGTGCACACATGTTCACATGTACTTTTTTTTTGTTTTCATTCATCCTCACCCTCAGTTCCATAAAAAAAAAAAAAAAGACCAGCACCACCAGCCAAGTTGTCACCAATATCTTGTCTATTGCAGCCTATGCCAGAGCTCTGCAGTCTCTTCTGACCTCTTCAGAAATCATGTGAGGCGTTTTCGTCAAGAGGATCCTCCATACAAAGAACTACCCACAAGAGTGTTTGTTTTCTGGATGTTCTGTGTGACGTCTTGTGGACATTTAGACTTCTGCAAAAAAACTGCCCAGCGTCTGGTTAAGGAAAATCCATCATGGTGATGTCCTTTTTCCCTTCTTCCCCTCACCCCCCCCCAATTTTTTCTTTGTCTCATTTATTTTGAGGATTGTCGGACATTGTTCAGTGGCCTGATTTTTTAGTATCCATGACTTTTAACAATTTCAAGCTCTTCATGGAACTGTCTACAGTGGAAACCTGATATAACAGGGATGATGGGACCAAATCAAAATCCCTGTTATATCAGATCCCTGTTATATCAGATATCAAGGGAAATGCTTGCTTTTTCTCGACAGCCTGGATGATCTCATATTTCTTCTCAATTGAAAGGCATTTTCTTTTACGTTTGTTGTCAGCGGTGGCCATTATGAGCAATAGCAATGAGAATCAGAATCAGCAAGAAAGCTAAGAAAATAGAAAGATAAACAGTAGATCTAGGCCTAGATCTGGTCTGGTGTAAGTGTGCAGTAAGCTTACAAACTGAATGATGGCGCAGTCAGTCACTGACTCAGTGGCCTCAGGCCTACACGCTTGCGCGCGCATCACGCTCGCATTGCGAAGCGTTCTTTCAGTGTACAGTACACAATATACCAAGGCTAGCCTAGATCTAGATCTAGGCCTACTGCTGTGGCGTGCTGAGTCTAGCCTAGGCCTTTCTGCTGCAGAGCCCGTCTCGGCATCCCTGCTATAACCGATCGAGCCCTCTTTGTCTCCCTGTTATTGCCGATAAGTTTTAATAGAGACAAAGAGGAAGAAAAAATGGGGATTGAAAAAAGCCCTGTTATATCCGGATTCCTGTTATAACCGGTCCTGTTATAAATGGTTTCCACTGTATATGGAATGAGCTTCCGTCAAGTTTTCTGAAAGTCTGCTGTAAAGTTCTACAACTCACCCCAGAGCTGGAAATAATTGTCTTTTTTTTTTTTTTTTTACATATATATAATTGTCTATTGTCAGATGTTTATGAAAACTTAGAGTGATATGCAGCTGCCTTCAGCCACGTTGTAAAGATGTTACGCATTCATACATTTTTTTCAATTTATTGGTGAAGGCTGACAAGCGATTTTCTTACCGTCTTTAGTCATTAGTTCAAAGATATTGCTGCCAACTTTTTACGAGGGCCACGTGTTTTTGTTGTGGATGTTGTTGTTGTTGTTGTTTTTCATATTGGCTGGCTCAGTTGATAAGAGCTGTGAGCTCAGGATCTGATGTTAAGAATTCAAGTTCAAAACCAGCCCGCAACGTGAAAATTGGCCTGTCTGTTGCCCGTTACTCCGGTCATTCTGGTGGGGCGAGATCCGTGTCATAGTTCCCATACTCATGCCTACCCCCCTCCCCATCCCTTCCCTGTTTCCATTTCAAGATCTTGCCAATGCTCAGGACGTCTGCCAGATCATCACTGGGTGATTTGGATGGAGTGCTGTGGAACTGTCTGAGTCTTGAGAAAATTCAGATTAACCCACTGGCTCCCGCCTCCTATGCACTAACTGCAAAAACTTAGCTCTTTGACTCCCTCACCCTATCCACCAGCTTCCCAAAGGAAGCTGGTGGATAGGGTGAGGGAGTCAAAGAGTTAAGTTTTTGCTTCGCTAGCATGGTTGACTATGCAGGACGCTGTTGGACAGGGTGCGGGAGTCAAAAGGTTAACATTCCACGCCCCTGGGCAAGAGAAGATATGTATATTATTTGGCGTACTGTGATAATATGAGTAGTATTATATACTGTGTAGTTTGTGTTTGTGTTTGTGAATGTGTGTCTGTGTGTGTGTCTGTGTGTTTGTGTGTGTGGTCAGATAACAGCAGACTCTCAGATATCCTAAAGGGAATCATACGAGAGAAAAAAGGTGAAGAAACAGACAGACAAAGAAATGGGCAGCTAATCATCACAGCATGGACCAGAAAAAAAAATTTGCCACAACCCAGGCGCTTTCCCACAACCTTGAAGGATGGGCACAGCTGGCACTGTGTTCATTGGTACAGCACCCCTACAACCATCCCAAATTTGAGGATATGAAAGGTGTAAGTATTGTACAGGGGATCTTAGACGTGCGTGTGTCAGTGGTTGGTTTGCTGAATAAACTTGTATATTGAGGTAAGACATAGCTTTTTGTTTAACTTCCTCTGTGTGTGTGTGTGTGTGTGTGTGTGTGTGTGTGTGTGTGTGTGTGTGTGTGTGTGTAAAAGAGTAGAATACATATAGAATGTGTATAAAAAGAGTAGAATACATAACACATATATGTACCATAACATAATTACTGCCTTTCTATAATTAAGTTCATACCTCTTCATACTGTTTGCAATGACTTGTGTGTTTTCAATGGATTTTGAAGATGAATTATGAGTTTTACTATTTTCGGTAGTAAGAAACTGTGGGGAGAGCCAGATGGCAGGTCCTCAGAGGAGAAATCTCCATCAAGTAAAGTATTTCAGCCCTGAACTCCTAACACTAATTTTATTATGTTCATGATAATTATGTTTGCAGTTGAAGTTATGAAAGTATCTATGTGAGTGTGTGTGTGTGAGTGTGTGTGTGTGTGTGTGTGTGTGTGTGTGTGGTGTGGTGGTGTGGTGGTGCGTGGTGCGTGCGTGTGTGGTGTGGTGGTGTGTGTGTGTGTGTGTGTGTGTGTGTGCATATATGCATTGC
The DNA here is from genome assembly GCA_030674185.1 of Monoplex corrugatus. Lineage (NCBI taxonomy): Eukaryota > Metazoa > Mollusca > Gastropoda > Littorinimorpha > Ranellidae > Monoplex > Monoplex corrugatus. The sequence goes on from JAPXFY010000029.1 coordinate 22,115,942, forward strand.
ATGTGTACACACACGTTTGTGTTTATATGAAAATGTGTGTTCGGTCGTTCTTTGATTTAACATCTTTTCACTCTGATTGATATTAGACGATGTGTGTGTTTATATGGAGATGAATCTGTATGTGTATGTTCATGTATATGTGTGTGCATGGAGGTGAGAGATGCCGCAACAGTTGACTAAAAGGCATTCTGATTGCCCGGGTTCACAAACTTTTTTTTAATATTTTTTTTAGGATCACTGCACTCAGGGAGGTTACCTTTGTGCTCTCCTTTTTTTTTTTTCCCGTCCCATTTTCTACGCCACCTTAAGCCACAGAAGCTGAAACAGGTGGGTTTTTTATGCGATGATGATGATGTCAATGTGGATGATAATCATGATGCTATGGAGTTCCATCTAGGATTGAGACTTCGTGATAGGGTTGTATTCTGCACTTGCTATCATAGCATATCCTGGCATCAACCAAGCCCAAGATATGCAGACACCGGCGGTGTTGGTCAGAAGATTTGAGCAACACCCTCAATGACGCATCAGCGAAGTGTATGAGACTCGACTGTGTGGTTCCATCTTCCCATTGAGCCCATAGCACTCCCAACTCTGGGTAGGGGCCAGTTAGAGTCGAAAAAACCCACAATGATTTTTGAAGGTACTGATGGGGATTCGAACCCATAACCTTCCAGTCAGTAGTCTGTTGCGTTAACCACTACACCACGGCGACTGGTCGGTTTCACAAACTTTGTGGGGAAAAAAAAACTTGATGGATTCTGTGTGTAAGTGATGAAATGAAACTGATGATGTTGGAATGGTTTGTAGCTTTGTTCCTTTTTGTCTTTTTTAGACAACAGCATCCTGAAGATGCTTTTACATGGAGAGTTGAAGCAAAGCTACTGTGACCAGACCACTAACACAAAATCTCAATCGAATTAACTGCAAGCCAGCCTTCAAGCGAACAGAAACCAGCAACGCATGAAAGTAGAGTCAGAGCGTGTATTTGATTTAACCCTTTGACTCTCGCACCCTGTCCTCCAACTGCAAAAACTTAACCCTTTGACTCCCTCACCCTATCCACCAGCTTCCTGTAGGAAGCTGGTGGATAGGGTGAGGGGGTCAAAGGGTTAAGTTTTTGCTGTACTAACACGGTTGACAGTGCATGATGCTGGTGGACAGGGTGCTAAAAGTCGAAGGGTTAACAAAACGAGACAGGCGTAAATTTTGGGCCAAGTGCGGCTTTATCAAGCGTACACAAAAGGACAACAGAGAAACAAATACGCAAAGCTTGGGAGGAAGAACGAGGAAGAGAGTTTCAGTGTCAGAAACTGAAACTGAAACTGAAACTAGGAGGAAGACAACAACAGAACTTCTACAATGTTCTGTTCTTTTGGGGCTTTTGTTGCTGTTGTTGTTGCTGTTGTTGTTTTCCTCCAGCCCAACAAGATATCTGGGAAGTTCTGTTGTTATTTTCATAAGTTTTGTGTGTGTGTGTGTGTGTGTGTGTGTGTGTGTGTGTGTGTGGTGGTGGTGGTGGTGGTGGGTGGTGTTGTTGTTGTTGTTGTTGTTGTTGTTTTCCTCCAGCCCAACAAGATATCTGGGAAGTTCTGTTGTTATTTTCATAAGTTTTGTGTGTGTGTGTGTGTGTGTGTGTGTGTGTGTGTGTGTGGTGGTGGTGGTGGTGGTGGTGGTGTTGTTGTTGTTGTTGTTGTTGTTGTTGTTTTCCTCCAGCCCAACAAGATATCTGGGAAGTTCTGTTGTTATTTTCATAAGTTTTGTGTGTGTGGTGGTGGGTGGTGGTGGTGGTGTTGTTTGTTGTTGTTGTTGTTTTCCTCCAGCCCAAGAAAATATCTGGGAAGTACTCTTGTTATTTTCATAAGTTTTGTGTGTGTGTGTGTGTGTGTGTGTGTGTGTGTGTGTGTGTGTGTGTGTGTGTGTGTGTGTTGGTTTTGTTGTTGTTGTTGTTTTCCTCCAGCCCAACAAAATATATGGGAAGTACTTGTTATTTTCTTAAGTTTTGTGTGTGGGTGGGAGGGTGGGTGAGTGGGTGGTTTTGTTGTTGTTGTTGTTACTTTTTATGTATGCTTGACAAAGGTCAGTTGGCCGCAAAATCAATACAAGGATATTCTGAAGGCCAGCCTTATCAGCAGTGGTGTCAAGATACTGACTTGTCAGACACTGCCTGTGATACAGGGCTGATGACAACAGTGCACACAGTGCATAGTCACATTTGAATAATACAAAACAGCTGTTATTGAAGAAAGGATGGACCAGCAGAAGTAGATCCCCAAGGCCACAGGATTTCCCTTCTCATGCAGCGCCTGCAGAAGAACATGTAGGCCTACCTCCAGGATCAGTCTTGTATCCCACATGAAGACCCATCATCCATCCATCTCCATAGCCCTGGATGGCGGTGGGAGCTCCACTCTTTATCACGAAGGATCGCCAGATGACACGGTCTCTGCTCCTGTGTATGATGTCATGGAGCCCTGGTTTTCAGGTGTCAGCGATGTTGTCCATGAAGGATTTTGCTGGCCTGCCATGTTTTCTCTTTGCCTCGACTCTCCCCTGCAGGACTGATGTCATCAAGTCGGTTCTTGTGTTTCTGTTCATGTGCCTGATATACTTCAATTTTCGTTTGTTGATCTCTGGAAGCATTTTACTTTGGACAGCCGATTCCTTTAGCACGCTTCCGTTGGTTCTTTTGTCTGTCCATTTTACTCTGAGAAGACACCCGTACAACAACATTTCTGCTGCGTTTATTTTATTTTCATCATCTTTCTTCAAAGTCCGGGCTTCACATCCGTACATGACAACAGGCCAAATCAAGCAGCGTAAAATTCTTATTTTCAGTTTCGTTGGTATGCCTGTCTTTCCATGTGTTGTTTGACAGGACCATTTTTGCTTGGCCATGTCTATTCTTGGTCTGATGTTCTTGCTGCAAGATCCTGTGTTGGTTTTGACAGAGCCCAAGTACTTGAAGTTGTCCACGTTTTCCAGCTCTGTTTCATCTATTCGTATGCTCTGCTGTAGCTGGTTGGCTGATCCTTCTATGTGCATGACTTTGGTCTTTTTAGCTTTCAGATGAAGACCCACATCAGGCAGTAATGGACCAGTATGCCTTCTCGTCTATTGTCAGATCAAAAGGAGAGTACATCATCATCCATCATGTAGACATGGAATCACAAATCACTCTCTTCAAGAATTTGGCTGGTCAACTATGTAGCAGGCAAACTGTAACAGAATTTTGCCAAGGACATTTCCTCTATTGTCATAGGTTCGTTTGCATACAGTATGGAATTACTTGCTGAAGAATTCTTTGAGAAAATAATTCGAAACAGAAAAAACGCGAAAACAGAATCAGAACGTATATTTGATATAACCAGTCAAGACAGGCGCAGATTTTCAGCCAACTGGCCTTTGTCAAGCGTGAATGTAAGATTACAAACGAACAAACGGCAAATACAAAAATGAGGGGGAAAAGACTGAAACTTCCCTTCTGCTTCTTCCACTTGTGATCTTACATTTACGCTTGCCAAAGACCGGTCGGCCGAAAATTTGCGCCTGTCATGTTTGGTTGTATTGAATAGGCCTACGCGTTCTGATTCTATTTTCGTGCTTTTCTGGTTCCTGTTTGCTTGAATGCGGGCAGTTGCGCTTGTTTGAGATTTAAAATAATATGAATGATGAAAAATCCCACAAGTGCAGATGAACAGTCCCCGAGTCCCTCTAGATAAGAAGGTAAGATCTGCGCCCTCTAGATAATATAGGATAGGATGAGATGAGATGATGTCAGATAAACATTTACACGCAACTTTACCTGTCGTGTGTGGACCAATTGTGCATGTACTTGTGTGTGTGTGTAACTGTGATTTTCTTGTTCTAGATAAGATAGAATAGGATAGGATGAAATGAGATGATTGAGATAATCATTTACACACAACTTTACCTGTTTCAGTGTCGTGTGTGGACCAACAGTGCATGTACTTGTGTATGCGTAACTATGATTTTCTTGTTCTAGATAAGAAGATAGGATAGGATTTGATAGGATAGGATGAGATGAGATGAGATGATGTGAGATAATCATTTACACACAACTTTACCTGTCGTGTGTGGACCAATTGTGCATGTACTTGTGTGTGTGTGTGTGTAACTGTGATTTTCTTGTTCTAGATAAGATAAGATAGGATAGGATAGGATGAGATGAGATGAGATGAGATGTTGTGAGATAATCATTTACGCACAACTTTACCTGATTGTGTGTCGTGTGTGGACCAACCGTGCATGTACTTGTGTATGTGTAACTATGATTTTCTTGTTGACCAAACGCTGCCCTGCCAACCCATACGATTTTGGCGTATTTAGTACGCCAGTTTACTCAAAATACGACCAATACGCCGACTTAATAAAAAATACGACGAAAAAAAAATTAAAGATAAAAAAATCAAGTACCATTAGAAAGTGAATTTTTGGGCTCAGAATGCTCTAGATTGCACAGATTTGTACCAATTCTTTAAAAATTTTCCGGGGGGGCATGCCCCCGGACCCCCCTAGTTAGCTTGCGCCTTCGGCGCTGCGCACTCAGAATACACCAATATTTTCAAAAATACTCCATTTTTCCTGGACAAATACTCCAACTTAAAAGTCAGGGTTGGCAGGTCTGTGTATTTGGGTCTCAAGATATACTGTAATAGAACTGTCCTCGTATCTGATCGTACTGCATCTTCAACTTGAGTAAACTTGTATAACAAATGAGTATCTGTGTACAGTAATATTTAACAAATAAGTAGGCCTATCTGTGTACAGTAATAATTAACGAATATGTATCTGTATACAGTAATATTTAACCCTTTGACTCCTGCACTCTCTATACCAACTGCAAAAACTTAACCCTTTGATTCTCTCACCCATTCTACCAGCCTCCTGCTGGAAGCTGGTGAAAAGGGTGAGGGAGTCAAAGGGTCAGGTTTTTGCTTTGCAAGCATGGTTGGAAATGCAGGATGCTGTTGGACAGGCTGCGGGAATTAATGGGTTAAGGAATAATTATCTGTGTACAGTAATACTACTCCTTTCGATTAATTAACAATAGATGGCTTACAAATGATAAATCATGTAATGTATGCATTGGTATTGTGTCTGTTTACCCTTCGAGTCCCTCACCCTATCTACCAGCTTCTTGCATTATCAGTCATGACAACTTAGCAGAAACTGAATCCTTACACTCCCTCACCCTATCCATCAGCTTCCTGCTACAAGGAAGCTGGTAGTTAGGGTGAAGGAGTCGAAGGATTCAGTTTTGAAAGCTGGAAGATTGGACGAGGATATGGAATGGTTAGATTTTATGATTGAGAGTTTTGTATTATGTGGCCAATAAACAAAAATATCTGAAATCTCAGTGTGCTGAATGTTTTGAGAAAGATAAATTTATAGTCTGTGTCAGTGTTATACTCACTCAGTGATGTGTGTTGCGTCGTTAATGGATTCCCGTAACAAAACAAAACACGCATACAGAAATAATGAGAGATCACAGGTGCATGAAGCGAGATGGAATTTTATCTCTTACAACGCATTGTATGTGTTATTCCATCACCAACACTTAAAATCTCTTGTCCTTTTTGCTCACAGAGTTGGTTTTCATTCACCAAATCATCAAAGCAAAAGATCTGTAACGAGTTCCAGTGATTGTTGATAGTCGGCAGTGACCATTTTCCCTTTGTTGCCAGGCTCCCCTAAAGGGGCGGAGCTTTTTAACGTTAGCCTTGCATTGCCTGAGTGCAATGGTCTGGTCTTCCTGATAATTCTGGGAAGTACTCATTTTATGATGGAAGTGTTGACTGAACTTTTATTTTGTAAACTTTTATCTATGATGCGTGCTTTGTTGCGTTTACGTCAATTTTGATGTAAAAAAGATGTGCCACCAACTCCTAAAATAATTACTAATTAATCTGACATCAGAATTACGCATTAAACGTTTTGCTCTCATTAGTGATGGTGGTTCCTGTTAATGACAACACATGTGTCATCCCACTTCTTGTTTGTTCTACTATTTTTGTTGTTGTTGTTGTTTTTTGTTGGTGGTAGTGGTGGGGGTTTTTTTGTTTGTTTTTTTCTTCCCTCCTGATTTTGTGCCTTGTAGGACAATTTTTGCAAGATCTTGGTATGGTCGTATCTTGGTATCTTGTTGTTGGTATGGTCGTATCATGGTATCTTGTTGTTGGTATGGTCGTATCATGGTATCTTGGTGTTGGTATGGTCGTATCATGGTATCTTGGTGTTGGTATGGTGGTATCATGGTATCTTGGTGTTGGTATGGTGGTATCATGGTATCTTGGTGTTGTCGTATCATGGTATCTTGTTGGTATGGTCATATCATGGTTGTTGGTATGGTGGTATCATGGTATCTTGGTGTTGGTATGGTCGTATCAATGGTGTTGGTATCATGGTATCTTGGTGTTGGTAATGGTGGTATCTTGGTGTTGGTATGGTGGTATCATGGTATCTTGGTGTTGGTATGGTCGTATCATGGTGTTGGTATGGTCGTATCATGGTATCTTGGTGTTGGTATGGTCATATCATGGTATCTTGATGTTGGTTATCATGGTATCTTGATGTTGGTATGGTGGTATCATGGTATCTTGTTGTTGGTATGGTCGTATCTTGGTGTTGGTATGGTCGTATCATGGTATCTTGGTGTTGGTATGGTCGTATCTGGGGTTTTGGTATGGTGGTATCATGGTATCTTGGTGTTGGTATGGTCGTATCTGGTGTTGGTATGGTCGTATCTTGGTGTTGGTATGGTCGTATCATGGTATCTTGTTGGTATGGTCGTATCATGGTATCTTGGTGTTGGTATGGTGGTATCTTGTTGGTATGGTCGTATCATGGTATCTGGTGTTGGTATGGTCGTATCATGGTATCTTGTTGGTATGGTCGTATCATGGTATCATGGTGTTGGTATGGTCGTATCATGGTATCTTGTTGGTATGGTCGTATCATGGTATCTTGGTGTTGGTATGGTCATATCATGGTATCTTGTTGGTATGGTGTATCTTGGTGTTGGTATGGTGGTATCTTGGTATCTTGGTGTTGGTATGATGGTGGTATCTGGTATCTTGGTGTTGGTATGTGTCATATCATGTGTATTTTGTGGTATGGTGGTATCTTGGTGTTGGTATGGTATATCATGGTATCTTGGTGTTGGTATGGTCATATCATGGTATCTTGGTGTTGGTATGGTCATACATGGTATCTTGGTGTTGGTATGGTATATCATGGTATCTTGGTGTTGGTATGGTGGTATATCTTGGTGTTGGTATATGGTCATTATCATGGTATCTTGTTGGTATGGTGGTATCATGGTATCTTGGTGTTGGTATGGTCATATCATGGTATCTTGGTGTTGGTATGGTCATATCATGGTAGTTGGTTGTGTTGGTATGGTCATATCATGGTATCTTGGTGTTGGTATTGGTCATATCATGGTATCTTGTTGGTATGGTGGTATCATGGTATCTTGGTGTTGGTATGGTATGGTATCATGGTATCTTGTTGTTGGTATGGTGGTATCATGGTATCGTGGTGTTGGTAATTGTGGTATCTTGGTGTTGGTATGGTGGTATCATGGTATTTGGTGTTGGTATGGTGGTATCATGGTATCTTGGTGTTGGTATGGTCATATCATGGTATCTTGGTGTTGGTATGGTGGTATCATGGTATCTTGTTGTTGGTATGGTCATATCATGGTATCTTGTTGTTGGTATGGGCATATCATGGTATCTTGGTGTTGGTATGGTAGGTATCATGGTATCTTGGTTGTTGGTATGGTGGTATCATGGTATCTTGGTGTTGGTATGGTGGTATTTTGTATGGTATGGTATCTTGTTGTTGGTGTAATATGGTCATATCATGGTATCTTGTGTTGGTATGGTCATTATCTTGGTGTTGGTATGGTGGTATCATGGTATCTTGGTGTTGGTATGGTGGTATCATGGTATCTTGGTGTTGGTATGGTCATATCTTGGTATCTTGTTGTGGTATGGTCATATCATGGTATCTTGTGTTGGTATGGTCATCAGGTATCTTGGTGTTGGTATGGTGGTATCATGGTATCTTGGTTGTGTTATGGTGGTATCATGGATCTTGGTTTGGTATGGTGGTATCATGGTATCTTGGTGTTGGTATGGTGGTATCATGGTATCTTGGTGTTGGTATGGTCATATCATTGGTATCTTGGTGTGTTGGTATTGGTCATATCATGGTATCTTGTTGTTGGTATGGTGGTATCATGGTATCTTGTTGTTGGTATGGTAGTATCTTGTGTTGGTATTTATCTTTGTTGTTAGTGTGTATGGTGGTATCATGGTATCTTGTTGGTATGGTTGTATTGGTATCTGTGTTGGTATTATATGTTATCTTGGTGTTGGTATGGTATCTGGTATCATGTTGGTAGGTCTATCATGTATCTGTTGGTATGGTGGTATCATGGTATCTTGTTGGTATGGTCATATCATGGTATCTTGGTGTTGGTATGGTGGTATCATGGTATCTTGTTTGGTATGGTGGTATCATGGTATCTTGATGTTGGTATGGTCATATCATGGTATCTTGGTGTTGGTATGGTGGTATCATGGTATCTTGTTGTTGGTATGGTGGTATCATGGTATCTTGCTGTTGGTATGGTCATATCATGGTATCTTGGTGTTGGTATGGTGGTATCATGGTATCTTGGTGTTGGTATGGTATATCTGGTATCTTGTTGTTGGTATGGTGGTATCATGGTATCTTGGTGTTGGTATGGTCATATCATGTATCTTGGTGTTGGTATGGTCATATCATGGTATCTTGGTGTTGGTATGGTTGGTATCTTGGTGTTGGTATGGTGTGTAATCATGGTATCTTGGTGTTGGTATGGTGGTCAATCTTGGTGTTGGTATAGGTGGTTTCATGGTATCTTGGTGTTGGTATGGTTGTATCATGGTATCTTGGTGTTGGTATGGTTGTATCATGGTATCTTGGTGTTGGTATGGTGGTATCATGGTATCTTGTGTTGGTATGGTCATATCATGGTATCTTGGTGTTGGTATGGTCGTATCATGGTATCTTGGTGTTGGTATGGTGGTATCATGGTATCTTGGTGTTGGTATGGTCATATCATGGTATCTTGTGTGTGTTGGTTTATGGTGGTATCATGGTTTGTTTGGTATGGTCATATCATGGTATCTTTGGTGTTGGTATGGTGGTATCTTGGTGTTGGTATGGTCATATCATGGCATCTTGGTGTTGGTTATGGTGGTATCATGGTATCTTGGTGTTGGTATGGTCATATCATGGTATCTTGGTGTTGGTATGGTCAGTATCATGTGTATCTTCTGGTGTTGGTTTATGGTGTATCTTGGTTGTTGGTATGGTGTGATGGTATCATTGGTCGTTGTATGGTGTGTATGGATATCTTGGTGTGTATGGTATGGTGGTATCTTGGTGTTTGGTATGGTGGTATCATGGTATTCTTGGTGTTAGTTGGTATGGTATGGTGTATGTATGGTATCTTGGTGTTGGTATGGTCATATCATGGTATCATTGGTGTTGGTATGGTCGTATCATGGTATCATGGTGTTGGTATGGTCATCATGGTATCATGGTGTTTGGTATGGTCATACTTGGTGTTGGTATGGTCATATCATGGTATCATGGTGTTGGTATGGTCATATCATGGTATCTTGGTGTTGGTATGGTGGTATCTTGGTGTTGGTATGGTCGTATCATGGTATCTTGGTGTTGGTATGGTCATATCATGTATCTGGTGTTGGTTATGGTGGTATCTTGGTGTTGGTATGGTCATATCATGGTATCTTGGTGTTGGTATGGTTCATATCATGGTATCTTGTTGGTATTTTATGGTGTATCATGGTATCTTGTGTGGTATGGTCATATCATGGTATCGTGGTGTTGGTATGGTCATATCATGGTATCTTGGTGTTGGTATGGTGTTTGGTTATGGTGGTATCATGGTATCTTGATGTTGGTATGGTGGTATCATGGTATCTTGGTGTTGGTATGGTGGTAATAGGTATCATGGTATCTTGGTGTTGGTATGGTCATTATCATGGTATCTTGGTGTTGGTATGGTGGTATCATGGTATCTTGGTGTTGGTATGGTGGTATCAGGGTTTTGTTGGTATGGTGGTATCATGGTGTTGGTAATGGTGGTATCATGGTATCTTGGTGTTGGTATGGTGGTATCATGGTATCTTGGTGTTGGTATGGTGGTATCTTGGTGTTGGTATGGTGGTATCATGGTGTTGGTATGGTGGTATCATGGTATCTTGGTGTTGGTATGGTGGTATCTTGGTGTTGGTATGGTGGTATCTTGGTGTTGGTATGGTCATATCATGGTATCTTGGTGTTGGTATGGTGGTATCATGGTATCTTGGTGTTGGTATGGTGGTATCATGGTATCTTGGTGTTGGTATGGTGATATCATGGTATCTTGGTGTTGGTATGGTGGTATCATGGTATCTTGGTGTTGGTATGGTCATATCATGGTATCTTGGTGTTGGTATGGTGGTATCATGGTATCTTGGTGTTGGTATGGTGGTATCTTGGTGTTGGTATTTTGGTGTTGGTATGGTGGTATCATGGTATCTTGGTGTTGGTATGGTATCATTTTGAATTTCCTTTCTTTTAACAGTAACGATTTGATCACCCTGAGTCCTAACATTTTTTTAAATCAGACTGATTTGTTCTTTTGATAGAGCTGTGGACTCAAGATCTGATATCGTGAGTTCAGTTCCCAGCCTGCATTATTAGAAACTGGCCTGTTGGCTGCCCATCTTGTTGTTTCTATCATTCTGGTGGTGTCAGCTTTGTGTTTCGTAGGTAATAATAATTACAGTATTTATAAGGCGCTAAATCTTGTCAAGTTAAATCAAAACACACCCAAGCACCGGGCATACGTATGCATACAATCGACAAAGACCACCTTACAATATTTGATATTTAAAAAATTTATACAAGCTGAGGGGAAGAAGTAGCTGTAGAATTTATTGTTGGGAACAGAGGTGGGTTTTTAAACTGGATTTAAAAGCAGAAAGGGTAGGTGTTAGGCGAAGGGAGAACAGAAGTCTATTCCTCTTCTCCCTCCCATTTCAAGACTTTGCCAGCGCGGGCTTGGGGAGTCTTGCCAGGTAATTGCTGGCAGATTTGGATGGAGCACAATGAGTGCAGTGAATCTCTCTTGAACAAATCCACACTCTTAAAGGCCTGGGATCTTGTGGCTCACCTACTCACATGATTTGTGACATGCTCACAGCAAGAGATGCCTGAGATCTCTTTATTTTTGCAGCTTAAATTGCAGCACCACCATTCATTTACAATCCATTCTGCATGTGTTTTTATTTGAGAGAGTGCAATTTTGTACAATATTTTGCCAAGGACAGTTTCACTGTGCTATAGGTTCTTCTACATGTGCAGATTGTCCCACACCATAGGGCCATAAATTCGTTTTCTTTTGCAAAGTGTTATGTTGCTTGTGGGATCATAATTTGTTACCTTATTTAAAAAGGCTAATACCTAGACCATCACTGTTTTGTTTGTTTCTTTCTTTCTTTGTTTTTAACAGAATGAATTCAGCTAACCTGGGTTCTTGCACATCTTTCTTTTTCTTTTCTTTTTTTTTCATGCACAATCTACATGGTTAGGACACATCTGTGATAAATGTGGCCATATTTATCACAGATATTTATCACAAATGTAGCCATTTTTATCACAAATATTTGTCATAAATATGATCATATTTATCACAAATATTTATCACAAATGTGACCGTATATATCACAACTATTTATCACAAATGTGGCCATACTTATCACAAATGTGGCCATATTTGTCACAAATATTTATCACAAACATGGACATATTTATCACAAATATTTATCACAAATGTAGCCATACTTATCACAAATGTGGGCGTTGGTCATTATTATCACAAATGTGGCCATGTTTATCACAAATGTGGCCATGATTATCACAAATGTTTATCACAAATGCGACCATATTTATCACAAATATTTATCACAAATGTGGCCATATTTTCCCCAAATATTTATCACAAATGTGGCCATATTTATCACAAATATTTATCAACAAACGTCACCATATTTATCACAAATATTCATCACAAATGTGGCCATATTTATCACAAATATTTATAACAAATGCGGCCAAATTTGTCACATATTTATCACAAATGTGGCCATATTTATTACAAATGTGGCCAAATTTATTGCACATATTTATCACAAATGTGGTCATGGTTATCACAAATATCACAAACGTGGCCATATTTATCACAAATGTGGCCATAGTTATCACAAATGTGGCCATGTTTATCACAAGTATTTATCACAAATGTGGCCATAGTTATCACAAACGTGGCCATATTTATCACAAATATTTATCACAAATGTGGCCATAGTTATCACAAATGTGGCCATATTTTCCCAATCTTGCTGGCTTCTGTGGAGCATGGTGGTCGGAGCAGTCAATGTTGACCATGTCTTCCGTCACTCCGTTTGATAGAGGCAACATATCAAGATATGTGTTCTGCTGTTTGGTCTTCTTGAATGCAGGGGCAGATTGATGAAGGCTTCTGTATGAGCTTGTGGTTCATATGAGTGTGGAGCTAGTTGCAATCGGAGTGGAGCCTTACCAAGACCGCATGCTGCTTTCTGGAGAGAAGATGGTAGTTGTCCCACTCTGCCCCTGGCTTAAGGAGTGAACTGACGATGGTCTTTTTTTCTCTGTAACTTAAGTGGCCCCTTATCTCAGTTGTTAGAGCACCAAGTTCATAATAGAAAGGGCGTGGGTTCAACACTCAGGTGGGCCACTTTTCTTTCTTTTTTTTTTAGTATAAGATAAAAGAAAAATGACTGGATAGGACGTCAAGACCTGGCCAGCTCATGGGTTTATGTGCAGGCTTAGGGCTTGTGCCCATGATCATTCTGTATCTTCTCCATCGCATGGCATCTGTGACGTTAGTGCGTATGGAATTCATTCCGAGCGTGGAGACTTCCATCTTGAGAATCTGAAACTGACACTACATGTAGCTGACACTGTTGTCTGGTTAGTCTTCCTTGGTTCTTTTTGCAAGCTCACTTTCCATCGTATTTCATGGTATCCCGCAATGAGCGGGGGTCCATTAGATGGCAATTCTTCTGGTTCTCCTGACTTTTTGGAAGGCTTTGGTTGGATGGGTGTTCGAGAGCTTGTCATTCTCCAGGACCTGAAAAAAAGAGAAAGCATCTGAGAGGAAAGCAATTACATGTGTCGTCTGTATTCTGAAGTTGAGGAGATGAGACAATAACATCGAGCTGTAACACCCCCCTCCCCTCCCCAAACATTCCAGGTTTTCTCCAAGGACTGAAGAAAAAAAAGGAGTCGCCTATGGATGATTTCTTATGATTGATGCCCACGGACTTGGCAAATTGCGAATCTGATTGATTACCCAGAATAAGAGAACAGTTTAGCTGACACTAATCCTGTTTTGTATGCAAACAATGGAAATCTGGGTAAATCTCGAGTCGTTGGGACAGACCAGAAAGGCAGGCAGCCAGACACGGAACAGAACGACAGGGAGAAAGTCTGAAAGAGAGAGACTCAAATGATTTGTTCATATTCCATAGCACTCAAAACTCACCTTTTCTCCTCTGCATAAAATCCTGACCTCACTCAATCCCCTCTGCAGCCTGTCTCCACTCGGAGGGGAATCACATTGTAATATATAATTGTATATAATATGCTCTCTATAATTTTCCATTGCTTTTATTCTTTCTCCCCATTATAGCCGTGTGCGTGTGCGTGTGTGGTGTGTGTGTGTGTGTGTGTGTGCGTGCGTGCGTGCGTGCGTGCGTGTGTGTGCGTGCGTGCGTGTGTGTGTTTTAGCGCTTAGATTTGATTTTATCAAGATTTTGCGCTATACAAATAAAATATTGTATTGTTGTATTGTAGCACCTCACAAAAGGATATATAAACAACATGGAGAACATATATTCTGGAAAGGTTGACGTTTTACCGACAATTACCCCGTTAAATCCTCTTTGTTAAGAGGTACAACTCATTTCATAACAATAATGTATCAACAAAAGAAAACAAAAAAAGAAAAAAAAAAAAGAGAGAGAGAGTTATCAGGAACATACGGCTGTAGTTTTAATTTTGTTTACAATCATCATCATCATGATGTGCCCTTCCGCATGGCGCTGACGATTATGGCCCTCCACATGAAGCTATCCTTTGTCGGTGCAAGTAGGCTACATCTGTCACCCTGTCTGTCTTCATCTACTGCGCAAGTCCGCCCAGTATTTTCTCTCCCAGTCTACCTGGTGCTCTTCCATACAATAGTAGGCCTATGTACAATTTTGTACAATTCTGTACAAGGTGACCCGCCCTCCCCCTCCCCCCAGGTTTCTGGGCTTACTGAGCGCTGTTTGGTTCGTTCGGAGGTAAAGTTTAGGAGTCCTGCAATTCATGGAATATATGAGGATTAGTAAAGTAAACAATTCTTCAAAAGCCTCAGAAGCCTGACAAAATGCTGTCTCCATCCTACGATGGGCCGAGTCCCAAAGTTGGGGTAACGGGGATTCTCTCAGCGTGGTTCGCGCAAAATGAAATCATGCATACTCCCTGAAAGTAGGTAGATCTAACGGGGCCAGAGTTCATGTGTGTGCGTGTGTGTGTGTGTGTGTGTGTGTGTGTGTGTGTGTGTGTGTGTGTGTGTGTGTGTTTAATTTTTTTTTTATCACTGCATTCTGAAACAGGGTCGTCAGCACTATTTACGTTTATACGATCAAGTGGTTTGAAGGGCAGAGCAAAACAAAACAAAAAACGCTCCGTAAACGTCAAAGGGGTTGCTGCATTTATTTCTGGTTGTCCTACAGTGGTCAGTCGTACACCTGTGTCATAGTTTGAGCCATGCATGTTTAAGTTCACTCAAGGACGAATCGAATGTGTGGTCAGAACGGAGTACGATGCAAAGTACAGCTACGGTGGACCAAATCGAGCAGGCAGTGTGTTTCCATCTGGTAAAGTTTCGTTTTTTTGTTTTTCAAACTTATCTTTAATTCGTTTTTGACAAAACACAAATAAAGACAATATTTGCTAAATAGTATGACAACGTCACTGAGAAAACTGAACAAGCTTTATGTACAATGGGTTGAGGAAAATTTGCTTTATACATACGTCATATCTTACTAATCTCTTATATGCTTTTTAAGCAACACAAAGTCATTTGGTTTATACAGTTTCAAGATTTTAGATGCACATCTGGTAAAGTTGATTGGGTCACTGTTTAATTAACTAGTGCATCTGTAAGGGAACGACTTTGATAAGCTGGAAAAGGGGCGTCCATCAGGTTTAGGTCACCCCTGTCGTTGGCTGGTTGCTGATACACAGTACGTAGGCTACATTAATATTTTATATGTAATTGCTTCTCGCTTGTAACCAGATAGATCTATCTATCTATCAAGCAGAGAGACACTAAGATAAGACACTGAAATGAACAGAGAACACACCACACACACACACACACACACACACACACGCACACGCACGCACACACACTCGCACACTCACACACACATACACACGCACCTACGCTTGCACGCACGCATGCACACACACACGCACACACACGTACGCATTTCACGCACACACACTCGCACACACACACACACACACACACACGCACGCACGTACGCGGGCACACACACACAAACACACACACACACACACCTAAGTGCGCGCGCGAGCGAGCGAATGCGGTGGTGACTCGTACCCACAGACTGTGCTCGTAGGCCTACAGCTACCCCTACTTGCAAACATGGAAACAAACAGTACTTTCCACTGCTGGCAAGTTCAAGGACGGTCAACCATGAGTCATACAGCAATTAATAGTTCTCATTCATCCCTTGGATTCTTCCGAAGTACAACTTAAATCGGAAATTTCCCAACGCGTATGTGTACGGGATTTTCCCATTCTTAATAATTATCTGTTTCCGCTCGACTTGTCGTCCAAATCTGTTTCCGCTCCACTAGTCGACAGGGCTGCGAGGTGTGTCTGAAATCAGCAGCTGTTTCCATGTTACAATAAACTTTCGTTCGCTTAGGATGTTTCTAGTGAAACAAGTAAATCAATGATCAATTGTGTCAAAAAATCAGCTTTGTTATTGTGGAGTAATCTATATGCGGATGAATATAGGTGATTTGCCCAGACACTAATGGCGTCTAGCGTTCCTGTATTGTTTGCCACTGCTCATGATAACATGCACTACTGCCGACACTCAGCAACATCACAGTTACATTTTTGGGACTGACGGAATAAGTAAATAGTGGTGTTGTTTAATTAATTTATTTTAAAGCGGTCGACCAGAGCATAGTGGATGAGGACTCATCACTGGTCCGACTGTAGACAGCATGGAGAAATAAGAACCCAAATCCTCAAAACGATGCCCACTCCCACCCACATGCTCTCAATAAGATGTCTGTGGTGCCCACCCCACCCCCACCCCCACCTCTCTCTCTCTGTGTCTCTCTCACTCTCTCTGTCATTTCAACTGGAGTGAGGTGCGTGCCTGTGCCCCCCCCCCCCCCTCTCTCTCTCTCTCTTTATATCTGTGTTTATGACAGAAATACGTTAGCAAGATTTTCTCAGCTGTTTTCGGACGGATTTTAAAAAAAAAACCCAACCAAATGTGGATCAAAGGTGTGGGCCATTGAGAAGTCGCACATGCACACATTTGGAAGTCATGGTGCAAAGGTGAAGGTCAGACATTCCAACAAAGGTACATAAATAAAACCAACAGTTTGGTCCTGTCTCCAGTTCGTAGCCTGTTCTCGTTTGTTCCTTCTAAAGTCCTACCATACTTAGTGCATGCAAGGACTAAGTATGCCAGTGTGTGTGTATGTGTGTGTGTGTGTGTGTGTGTGTGTGTGCGCGCGTGCGTGCGTGTGTGTGTGTGTATGTGTGTGTGTGTGTGTGCTCGGGTGTGTGCATGCGCACTGGCGTGCTTGCGAGTGTTACATTGCGTCAGCTTTGTTTGTTTTTGTTCTTATTTATGATATTATTATTGTTATTATTATTATTATTATTATTTTTGTTGTTGTTGGTATTATTATTATTGTTATCATTATCATTGTTGTTGTTATTGTCATCATCATCATTGTGCACTGGCGTGCTTGCGAGTGTTACATTGTGTCAGTTTTGTTTGTTTTTGTTCTTATTAATATTATTGTATCATTGTTGTTGTTGTTATTATTATGATTATTATTATTATTGGTGGTGGTGGTGGTATTATTATCGTCATGATTATCATTATCATTGTTGATGTTGTTGTCATCATCATCATCATCATTGGTGTTGTTTGTTTGTTATTGATGGGGTTTTAAGAGGGACTTATAATAATAATAACAGCATTACAATGATTCCATTCATAAAGAGCAAAAGGGCACACAGTTCATGTCAAAATATGCTTGTTGCATATTACATAGCAAAAGGGTCTTTATTATTATTATTATCGCTATCATCATTATTAACAATAGGACGGAGGAAAGTTGGGGGAGAGGGGGTGGGAGCGCAGGTGGTGGGTACATACACACAAATACAATGTAAACATCGTCAGGTTATCAAGAATAACAAAAGATAGTAACATAAAATCAGAAGTAGGTCACAGTACTGCTAACTCACAAAGAAAGGAACCAGAAAAAACACGAAGAAGAATACGAACGCGTATTGAATACAAGACAAGACAAGAAGACAGGCGCAAATTTTCGGCCAACTGGCCTTTTGTCAAGCGTAAGATTACAAACAAACAAACAAACAAACACCAGATACAAAAATTAGGAGAAAAAGACTGAAACTTCCCTACATTCCTTTTCTCACATTGGACACAGCAGCAGGGAGGTTTCAGTCTTTTTCTCCTAATTTTTGTATCTGGTGTTTGTTTTTGTTTGTAATCTTACGCTTGACAAAAGGCCAGTTGGCCGAAAGTTTGCGCCTGTCTTGTCTTGTTGTATTAAATACGCGTTCGTATTCTTCTTTCGTGTGTGTGTGTGTGTGTGTGTGTGTGTGTGTGTGTGTGTGTGTGTGTGTGTGTGTGTGTGTGTGTGTTGTGTGTGTGTGTGTGTGTGTGTGTGTTTTCTGGTCCCTGTTTGCTTGAGCGCGGGCACTCGCACTTTTTTTCGATTTCACAAAGGCCGGAAACAGGTGAGGGTAGCGCGGGAAAAGAGAACGGAAGAGATTAGTTGTGTGTGTCGAAGTTGTTAGTGTGTATTAACATAGGGTGAATAGATCTGGGGGTAGATCTCTGTACAGTGTGTACAGTTGAAAGTTGTACATTTGTGTACTGACTGTTGTTGAACTTAGCTTGGTTTCTCGAGTCTAAGTATTTCCGCGCCCCCTTACCCCCCCCCCCCCCCCCCCCCCACGTCTGTGGCTTGGGAGCTGTTAATTATTAGTAGAAGTTTTCATACTGTTATATATCATATGTGCGCGGAATAATGTTTTTTCGTTTTGTTTTGTTTTGTTTTGTTTTGTTTATAGAATTCGAACTTCACTGCAACAGGATCCCATGGACACAGACAAGACAGAAAGTTGAAGTAAGTGTGTGTGTATGTGTTGTTTGTGTTTTGTGTGTGTTTGTGTGTGTGTGTGTGTGTGTGTGTGTGTTTGTTGTGTGTTGTTTGTTTGTGTATGTATGTATCTGTGTCTGTGTATGTTTGTGTGTGTGTGTGTGGATCTGTGTACGCGTGTATGTTTGTGTGTGTGTTGTGGATCTTGCAGGTGTGTGTTTGTGTGTCTGTGTGTGTTGTGGATCTGTGTGTTGTGTTTGTGTGTGTTGTGTATGTGTGTGTTTGTTGTGTGTGTGTGTGTGTGTGTGTGTGTGTAGTGTGCGCGTGGCACGCGCACGCCCTTGCATGCTCGCGTGCGTTTATGTTTGTGTACATTGATGTACTTATCTATCCATTCTTGAAAATTAATTTATCTACTCATTTACCCATCTCTCTGTCTACTTGACTATGCCATGTTTCTCGTTAATGTTTTATCTAAAATTTCAAAGTTTGTATTAAGATGTCGACCAAACTCGAAAGATAAAACCAATGGGAAAATTAACCACACATTCTTGATTTTGTTTTATTTTGTTCTGTTTGTTTGTTCGTTTCGTTTTTTTGTTTTGTTTGTTAGTTTGTTGTTCTCCTGTTCCTCCAGACAGCAGGAAAGTCTGGTTATGTTTCTACTGGTTTTTGTGTTGTTGTTCGTTATTTTGTGTGTGTGTGTGTGTGTGTGTGTGTGTGTGTGTGTGTGTGTGTGTGTGTGTGTTGTGTGTGTGTGTGTTGTGATATGTGTGTGTGTTGTGTGTTTTTTCCTTACGTTTGACAAAGGCCAGTTGGCTGATAATTTGCGCCTGTCTTGTCTTGATGTATTAAATACGTGTTCTGATTCTATGCTTTCATGTTGGGAAATCAAGATCTGTCCGTGATTCAGAACGCTCGCTGTCTGTCTGTCTGTCTGTCTGTCTGTCTCTTTCTCTGTTCTGTCTCTCAGATGTGATGTGTCACAAATTGCTGTGCACTGCAAAAGATATACTGCATCAGATGATGACGCTTGGAGGTGTAAATTGTGTAGCTATGTCATCAAAGATGAACTACATTTTGTTTTGGGTTGTTCTTCCTTGGATGACCTAAGAGAAAAAAACTTATTTCTGAAAAAAATACTGGAGCATCCCCATAAAGGTGAAGTTATGACAAATCATCACAACAAGAAATGAAATGGTAATAAACAATTTGGCGATACTTCTGTGTCAATATCTCAAAAATGGTAAAAGATATCTTGCATGTGTATTTGTTTAATTCTTATTTTATCACTTTTTAGTTATGTGTCTTGCTGCAGTATTCAACTTCTCACAACACGGAATGAAATGGTAATAAACAATTTGGCGATAGGCCTACTTCAATGTCAATATCTCAAAAAGGACAAAAGATGTCTTGAATGTGTATTTGTTTAATTCTTGTTTTATCACTTTTTTTTTTTTTTTTTTTGCTATGTATTTGTTGCAGTTTTGTTTGGCTTACATTGATAAATAACATAATGGCTACCTGGTTGAACCTGGCTCTCAGTTACAAAAAAAGGCTACTTACTGCGTAGCTTTCATCGGCGATCCAGCCGACTTCTTCAGCGCAACTGCTGGGCTGAGAACTGGCTTCAATAACTGAACGTTATTGATAAATAACGTGTCTGTGCTTACAACATATTTTTGACAACTTGATTCATTTTGTAATTCACAACGCTGCCTAAGGAGTTATGGCCTATATGAATAAATCATCTGAAGTCTGAACTCTGTCTGTCTCTCTGTCTGTCTGTCTGTCTGTCTCTCTCTCTCTGTCTGTCTGTCTGTCTCTCTCTCTCTCTCTCTGTCCCCTCTCTCTCCTTTCTCTCAGTCTCTCTGTCTGTTTAAGTATTAATAATTTTGCAGCCTCCTATTATTTTTGTCTGTTTGTTGTTTTAGTACAGTCATGTAGTCGGATTAGAAACGGCACATATGTAAGTTGGCCTGTGTACTAACAACTATACCGTTAAGAATAAACTTTCCCTTTTGGTTTTCTGCATCACATGGTATATCACTGGCATCAGCTCAGTGCTCCATGCCAAATGTATTCTGAATGCGGGACGCCATTTTGAGAAACTGAAAGTCAGTTTCATTGCATTTCATTTCATCTTCTTCTTCTTCTTCAGTAGGACTGACGGGTCTTTTTGAATAAAATATGTAAAGTCTGAATCTCTCTCTCTCCTCTCTCTCTCTCTCTCTCTCTCTCTCTCTCTCTCTCTCTCTCTAGCGGGCCTCTGTAGCTCAGTTGGTTTGAGCGTCGGATTCACATGCTAATGGTTGTGGGTTCGAATCCCGGGGTGCGCCACATTAAAACTGGCCTTCTCACTGTCCCATCTTAGCATCATTGTTGTTCTGGTGGTGTCAGTATAGGATTAGATAAGTCCCCCATTGCCCCCATTTTCCTGGGATGGTTATCCCCGTCGGCCATATCACCTGAGGTGGGTGCTGACGTAAAACTGAATCAAATCAATCAAATCAATCAATCAATCAAATCCTCTCTCTCTCTCTCTCTCTCGCTCGCTTGCTCGCTCGTTCGCTTGCTCTTGAAGTCTGTATTCCTCGTTCATTTCCTGTGTAAAGGCCTACGCAGAGTGGGTTCGGCTATTCGGTTTTCATAGATGCTGAGCCGTACACGAGCCGAGAGCAAGACGTGAACTGCACGTCTTGCATTCGGTTCGCGTACGGCTCGTGAATAAAATTGTGGCGGGAAATCTAGAGATCTGGGCCGGAACTCGTTAAAAAGCATCAAGATTTATTCATTGACTAGAGATCTGGGTCAGAGAAAATGGAGAAACTTCAGCTTTTATTGCTGTTGTGGTTGAAAAGAAGAAATTCTAGACCTAATAGGCGTTATTGGGTACATCCCATATTCCAAGAAAGGCCAACATTTGGTGAATACCATCACCTCATTGAAGGCATTCTCCAAGATGAGGAAAAGTGTTTATTGTACATAAGAATGAAACCAAACACATTCCAAACACTCCTGGAGATAATTGGGCCTCAAATTGAAAAAAGGACAACCAATTTCAGGAAGCCGCTGTCGGCAAGAGAACGCATCGTCATCACGCTAAGGTATGTGAAAATGCTTTTTAATCATTAAATTAAGTAACTTAATGCTTCTGGGAGTGTGGCTTCATTCTGCATTATTTACAACCGTTTTCTTCTGCAATACAAGACAATATTCACAAATGACATACACAGTTATTCTTCATGTAAACTTTTAATATTCATAAAAAGAATACTAGCAAATACTAAATGGTTTCTAATAGTGCATTGGTCATTAGATGAACGTATGAATAAATGGGATAAACTTAATCCAGTTGTTAACAAAGTATTATTAGTAATAATCTTTCTTTTCTTGTCTCACTTCTCCTGGTGAGATATCATTTCAACTTTAATGAAAATAATCAGTTTTAAGACTAGTTAATTAGATTTATTGATGGTACACACATCAAAAAGCCCGCGTAGCACGCTCAGCACGTAGTGACGAGAGGTCGCCGAGTGAAATTAAGTGCAGCGCTTAGATGCCAGTCGGCACAGAAAGTTGCCGAATGGTAGCCGATCGCGAGCCGAACACGAGCCGTGTTCACTCTGCCTGTGCTATTGGATGAAAGAGGTTTTTTAATTTCCACGGCTACCAGTCGGCAAGGTCATCAAGGACAAAGCCGATTACGTGCCGATCGCGAGCCGAAAACGAACCCACTCTGCGTAGGCCTTTAGCTGTATGACGCATACTGCAGATCGTTCCACTCCCAGCATTTAGCACGGAAATTCCGGCGAAACAGTGAAAGTGCTATTATAGTTGTTGTTCGTCTTTCGTTGTAGAAGCACAACTTTCAATTTTGACTGGAGGATTGGCGATCGCGGATCCGGAGTTGGCACGTAGGGCAAACGTTACTATTATTGTCGTTTCAAAGACTAAAACGTCTCTCCCACTGGACGAAACAGCAGGAAAGTGTTAGTCTTTTTCTCCTGATTGTTGTATTTGGTCTTTATTGGTTTGTGATCTTACGTTTACGCTTGACAAATGGCCGAAAATTTGCGCCGGTCTTGTCTGGTTGTATTGAATACGTGTTCTGATTCTACTTGTGTGTTTTTTTGTTTGTTTTTGTTTTTGTTTTTTCTGGTTCCTGTTTGCTTGAAAGAGGGCAGTTGCACTTGTTTTGGATCGCTTAATATTTGTTAGAGATAAACCTTTCATTAGAGTCATAGAGTTGAAGAGTGTTGACTTGGGGGGGGGGGGGGGGGTTAGGAAATATCACCACCCTTTTCGGTGCGGTCCTCCATGGAGATGCAGTGGACTCTTGCAGCATAAACAGCATCCCCGCCTTCAGGAACTTTTATCCTAGAAATTTCCTCTTTTATGCCACTCTCTTTGTTTCTGCCTTGTTCCTCTGCTCTCTGTCATCTCTTTTGTAGTTTTCTGCCTTGATGGTTCAGTCGCCCATAATTTTGGGTTCTCCAAAGTTTTGCATTGCTTTCCGTTTCTGAGAATCGGTACGGTAATACTGACTGCTTTTTTTACTCTAAGGAAATTCGATGCACAGAAACAATATTAGGTAATTTCGGCAGGTTTTTATATATGTTAGAGTACTGAGTTATGCTGACACATTTATGTTAGGTTTGTGTTGTTAAACCCCCCCTTGGTGATAAATTGGGCGAAAATGGTCAGCGCCAGAGGCATATCCTTAGATGATGTGTGTGAACGTATTGGTGTGTGTGTATGCTTGATATTCTTTTCCAGCCTTCTGTTTTCAAAGTCAACGAAATGCTGTGTATGTTTTGAGATGGTAATAGCCCTGATATGGCTCTGTGCAGTCGGCTAGGATTTTTACCTTAACAACAACAACAACAACAACATTTACAACAACAACAACAACAACAACAACAACTGTGCAGCTCACGACTTGGCATAACTGTACGTTGGCGTAGGCACACGCTTTGGAATGTTCTGGCACCGGCGCGTATAATATGACTGTATACAAATAGCGGGCCTCTGGTAAGGAATCGACCTTGCTCTTGCCAACAAGGGTAGACAATAGCAGTATTCTCTGTGCTCTTGCAGACAGCACGAACAGTGTAAACGTCTTATTGCCTGCTGGGCATAGTGTTGTTGGCATTTGTGTATATTTCAGGTTGTCAAGGGGCTTTCCCTGACGACCCTACGACTCCCAGTCTGCAGGAGACCAAAGGAAGAAGACGTCTAATTACAGGACAATATATGTAACAGTGTTCCCTGATCTTGGTGGCTTTGCCTTTAGCCTGTGGAGTGTCGCCATATTATACTCATTCCCCCGCTGGTGGTAGTGATTTTCCGTGAAGCCGTGGTAAGTATCAACTACAGCGTTCTTCCTGTTTAGTGTGTTTCGTCAGTACAGTCGTCATAGGCCTGTACAGGGTTTACTGTACGCAGCGCTGTGTGTGTACAAAGAGAACTCTCTTTGGTGTGTGTGTGTGTGTGTGTGTGTGTGTGTGTGTGTGTGTGTGTGTTGTGTTGTGTTGTGTGTGTGTGTGTGTTGTGTGTGTGTGTGTGTGTGTGTGTGTGTGTGTGTGTGAAAGAGAGAGACAGACAGAATAGAGAGAGTGTGTGTGAAAGAGAGAGAGAGAGAGTGTGTGTGTGTGTGTGTGTGTGTGTGAAAGAGAGAGACAGAGAGAGAGAGTGTGTGGTGTGTGT
Organism: Monoplex corrugatus; assembly: GCA_030674185.1. Classification (NCBI taxonomy): domain Eukaryota; kingdom Metazoa; phylum Mollusca; class Gastropoda; order Littorinimorpha; family Ranellidae; genus Monoplex; species Monoplex corrugatus. Next base: position 22,140,254 of record JAPXFY010000029.1, read on the forward strand.
GAGTGAGTGTATGTGTCTGTGAGTGTGTGTGTGTGTGTGTGAGAGAGAGAGAGAGTGTGTGTATTTGTGTGTGTTTGTGTGTGTATTTGTGTGTGTATTTGTGTGTGTGTGTGTGTGTGTGTGTGTGTGAAAGAGAGAGACAGACAGAGAGAGAGAGAGAGTATGTGTGTGTGTGAAAGAGAGAGAGAGAGTGTGTGTGTGTGTGTGAAAGAGAGAGAGAGAGTGTGTGTGTGTGTGTGAGTGAGTGTATGTGTGTGTGAGTGTGTGTATGAGAGAGAGAGAGAGAGAATGTGAGTGTGTGTATTTGTGTGTGTGTGTGTGTGTGTGTGTGTGTGTGGTGTGGTGTGTGTGTGTGTGTGTGTGTGTGTGTGTGTGTGTGTGTGTGTGTGTGTGTGTGTGTGTGTGTGTGTGTTTTGTGCGTCACGTAGTTGTGTATGCGTGTGAATTCTCATTCGTTTATTTCACTTCAGTTCAACGACCATTTACTGTCAGATTAACCCAGACTCTGAACAGTGCATAAGTTCCAAAACAAGTTTGACTGCCCGCGCCCAAGCAAACCAGAACAAGAAAACCAATGTAAGCGCGTATCCAACGAGACAAAACGGCGGCAGGGAAGTTTTTAGTCCCGTTTTTATTATCCATTGTTTGGTGTCTGTGATCTGTTTGTGACCGTGCGTTCGCGCTTGACAAAAGCTAGTTGGCCGAAAATTTGCGCTTGTTTTGTTTTGTCTCGTTGGATACGGGCTTACATTGGTTTAGTGCATAAGTATTATCAAAGCTCCGGCGCGAGTACATTACAATAGTTATTGTGTAATCATTCCTGTATAGCACTGTTCTGCAAACTCAGTTGGGAGACTCAATGCCTATTACACATCATCACACCGAATTCTCAGTGCGGCACAGAGAACTCAAGCTGTTAGTGTTATTGTCATTGTCATTGTTGTGTAAAGCCCAGCCGACTGTGTAGAGCCATATCAGGGTGGTTATAATCGCTTCAAAACATACAAAACTTCGACAGGAAAAAAAAAAAACAGCAACAGAAAGAAAATTAAGTACACATATCAATGTATTCGCGCACGTAATCTCTAAGGACATGCCCCTGGCGTTTACCGCTCCGTCCAATTTAAGGCACAGGGGATTTAAAAAATACACCTGAATACAAAGCTAAGCATACCTAAGGACACCAAAACATTATATATAAAAATAGGCCTAAATTACCTAAAACTGCTTCCGAATATCTCACCTCCCTAGAACCAAAAAAGCACTTAATACATGTAACCAATCATCAATCCTAAGAAAAAGTACGTAAGACTTGATCGAACACATACAGGTGAATGGACCAGCAAGGCAGAAAATGATAGGAAGAAATGACAGAAAACAAAGGAACAAGGCAGAAACAAAGAGAGTGACAGAAAAGAGGGAATTTCTAGCACAGAATTTCCAGAAGGTGGGTATACTATTTATACTGAAAGAGCCCCTGGCATCCCCACGGGGGGGGGGGGGGGGGGGGGCTGTAAGTGTTAGTTAGGTAGTCTGGTTGGTTCTCTTGATAAAGAAGACGACTTTATAGTGCTACCTGGAATTCAAATCTCACCCTTCTCGCCGCCCATTTTAATGTTCCCATAATTCTGGTGGTTTCAGATAAGTTGGTTGTATAGTTCCCTTATCCCTCCCCACCTCCACCCCCACCCCCACCCCAGTTTCAAGACTTTGCCAGCGTATACGGGACTTGTGCCGGCTTATGGAGTCTGCCAGATAACTGTGGCAGATTTGGGTGGAGGGTGTATGGAATTGCCTGAATGCGATGAATTTACTCTTGGACAAATTCCAAACTGTTGATTTAGGCCAGCTGACCACAATTGACAGTAAGGATCATTCGTTCTTTCATTTCTCTGACTCATGTAGAGAAAAAAGAGAAACGGTCAAGTTCTTACCTCTGTGTGCGTGTAGCTAGGTTTGTATGAAGGCCCTGAAGTCAAGGAACAGCACGTTAGTGCATAAAACTTTCAAAATACTTCATAATTCGAAGAACTGTAGCAGGATCACCATCATCATCATCATCATCATCATCATCATCATCATCATCATCATCATCATCATGTGCCCTGCTGCTTGGCATTGAGAATCCTGGCCCTCCATACGAGTCTATCCCATTGTCGCTTCAAGTAATCTCCCATCGTCTCTGTCGTCATCCACTCCGAAGGTCTGCAGTATTTTCTCCCTGGGTCCACCTGGTGCTCTTTTCACCTCCAGCATTCCTGTTGTTGATAGGTGCTTCTGACTTCTCTTGCCTTATAAAATGTCCTGTAAATGTTGCTTGTCTTTTCCTAATCTTTTTCCTTACGGTTCTTCTTGTGCCTGTCTCTTTCAAGACTGTCTGGTTTTTTTTGGTTTTTTTGTTTTTGTTTTTGTCCATGGAACTCTCCATATTCTTAGAAATCACATTATTTCAGTTGCCTCAATCTTGTTCTGACTTTGCATATTGAGTGTCTACACCTCACATCCGTTCAACAGTAGTGGCAGGATCAGTGACGGCTAATTCTGCGACTGTTAATGATTAAAGTTTATCTGGGTGTCAAATAAACACGATTCAGCCTGGATCACTCGTTAAAATCAATTTTCGTCGTGTTCTCTTTTTGAATTTGTAAAGATCTGGGTAGTCACCGCCTGGTGCAAAGGTCTGGTATGTCACCACAAAGTGCAAAGTTCTTGTAAGTCAAAATCTTGTAAATCATCACAAAGTGCCAAAATCTGGTAAATCACTGCAAAGTGCCAAAAGTCTGGTAAATCACTGCCAAGTGCAAAGACCTGGTAAGTCACCGCCAAGTGCAAAGATCTGAAAGTCACCACAAAGTGCAAAGACCCGGGAAGTCACGGCAAAGTGCAAGTTTTATGTTGTTTTCTAGGATTTCCCTGTAGCGTAACATGAACAACGCTGCATCAAATAACCACAGCAAAACGAACATTTTGATTTACACTTTACCCAGTCGGTCACATGCAGCTGAAAAGTCGTGTCGTTACTTCAGAGAAAACATCGCAGAGCTGTAATGCCTGTCTCCTAAACAGTTTCAAATAAACCCGACTCACTTGCTCTTCTTGTTTATAAACGTCCCAGCGTGATCACGATGAGGGAGGGGCTTGTAATCCGATTGTGCGATTGCGAACGTTGTCTGTCGAACACTCACGCTTGAATATAATGCACGGTTCTCGGGCGACTTGGCGAAGCGAAGACGTCGCGACACTGGAGTACGGTACGGGAATACCCATGAACTATGAATAACTAGTTACAGCCACTGTGTTCAGTCAGCTTTGTCTCGCGCGCTGGGCTTGACTCATCACACACAGCGTTCTTGCAGGCGATCTATCAATTGCGTATATGCGTTGTTTGGTTCTTTTGCGCAGTACCAGGCTGCAAGCGAGTCGACAGTGCAAAGTTTTGCAGCACTTCTAAACGTATATCGAGGCTATTAGTTAGACTAAATTCACGTCTGTTTGACAGTGCAAAAGTTGAGACATCATACTACGAGTCAGTTGTCATTTCTAGTCGTCTTCACATCGTCGTCCACACGGTCAAATCAGATCTAGCAATGAAGATGGCTACTGGTCGTGAACTGTGGTGTTGTTATTGAAGCTTTTGTCGAAGGAATTTGGTGCAAAATATACAGGTGTCGTACCTGTACTACCTCCGACCAACCCAGTGCGCAATTCCATGATCTCAAGAGAGGACGGATACTATTTGAGATTTGTAGGAATTGAGACTAGTACTAGTACTACTAACTTGCCCCAAGTCCACAACGTGCTAATAATAGCAACATACCAGACTGCGAAAAGGTTTTAGTTAATAATACTGGCTCTTCCGAGACAAACGATGGCTTGTGTTGCTGTTAGTTCTTCTTCTTTTTCTTCTTCTTCTTCTTCTTCGTCATCACTGTACAACCATGATGTGGTCTGGATGATGTCATGTAAATTCTTCTTGTTGATGTCAGCGTCCCTTGTGACTTCTGTGCATTGTGATACTGGCTAGACT
>JAPXFY010000029.1:22146780-22157308 GCA_030674185.1 Monoplex corrugatus
CATACCTTTTTGATTAATATGTGTAATAATGAGTGTGAACAATGAAAGGTTGGAACAAAGGAGCAGTTGCTGTATTTTGTGGAACATTTTAGCTGTTGAGGTTTTCCTATTTTCGTATGTTTCATGATAGATATGTGTTTGTGCATTTTATTCAGTGAATATTCAGAGAATGATGTTAGTGTCTATGAGAATGATGTTATTGTTCGTGTCTAGTGAGATCAGTGTGTGCACTTTTTACTTTCAATACAGATTTATAAAAGACTATTGAATTGAACTGCAAATATACTAATAAAGATTAATATCAATATAGAAAGGTAAAGATTTGTCTCATTACCAGACGTTATGAAGAAATGAAGTGTTAGAGGCCTCAACTTTTTAAAATCCAATTTTGTATTTCTATTTTTATTTTGTTTCATTTTGAAAGGGGAGGGTGTGAGGTGGAGGGGGTGCAGTACTATCAATGTCAAAGTATACCGGCCATATTTTTCTGCTTTGCAGTTTAAAAAACAACAACTTAGAGTCGTTCTTGTTGTTTAGTGTCCACAATCAACATGTTGATTATTCTGAGTCAGGTAGGGTTGTCATTAATTAAGAACAGCATTTTCCAAATCCTAAATCTTAAGCAGTAGGGTGTATCTGTATGGGCCTAGTACTGGTCTGAAACAATGGTGTGGAATGGAAAGTGTTTAGGTTTTTCCTGAAACACAGAAGAAGGAAAAGTGATAGGAGCGCGTTCACTTCTTCTTCTTCAATGGTATTAAATTAACCCTTTGACTCCCGCATCCTGTCCACCAGCATCCTGCATTGCCAACCATGCTAGCAAAGCAAAAAGTTAACCCTATGACTCGCTCACCCAATCCACCAGGTGGTGGACAGGGTGCGGGAGTCAAAGGGTTAACGTCCCAGCGTGATAACGATTAGGGACTGACGTAAGTACGGTGCGTTCACGATTGAACACGTGGCATTCCCACAGTCGCTGACGCCCCTTGAATTATAACAGGAAGAGTATTAATATGATAGATGTATAATCGGGTATGTCACGATAAAATTCATCGTCTTTAGCTGATATTATACAGATAATGTTCCCCATGGAGTGATCAAGGCTTGTGTTGACTGGGGTTGGAATGACTGTCACGTTCTGGTTGTCATTATTTTGGTGAGTTCCGTCATTTTGTCGTTTCGTTGAATGTCTAATTATTACTGAAAAACTCTTCACATACGGATCCATACAACACGAATGGGGTTGGGATTGAGGAGGAAGTGAAAAAGAAGAGTTGTGTGTCTGTGTGTGTGTGTGCGCGCGCGCCGGTGTGTGTGTGTGTGTGTGTGTGTGTGTGTGTGTCGAGAAGTGGATATCGATGGGAGTGGCGACAGACAGTGTGTGTGTGGGCAGAGGGGATGGACTGGTTTGGTGGGTTTTTCCTTTAGCTGTAGTTATTTACATGTAATATGTAACACAAGCGCGTAAGGCTTCTACGTAGTCAGTCAGAAGGCTTACTACGTCTCATCGTTTTGGGTCTTGTCCATCATCTGGCATCAGTGACTTCAGTGCATATGGAACTTATTCCGAGTGCAGAGGCACCATTTTGAGAAACTGAAACTCAGACTATATAGGCCTATATATTAAAAAAAAAAAAAAATGTAGGCCTATTAAGCGATTGCCAGGGACTACCTTGCTGAGTAGAGTAGATGTAGGTCAGTTCGTCACGACCCCAAGGGAAGGAAATGCGGGGTTGTCTCGAAATGGCTAAAAACAAACAAACAAACAAACCAAAACAAACAAACCGAACCGAACCAACCAAACCAAACCAAACAAGCCAAGCCAAGCCAAGCCAAGCCAAGCCAAGCCAAGCCAAGCCAAGCCAACCAACCAACCAATCAAACAAAAGATAAAAAAAAAAACCAACCAACCAACCAACCAACCAACTAAGCGAGCAAATAAGCTAGCCGTCTAACTCCGACAGAATAGACTGTCTGGTGTCAAACGCAAAACGAAACAGAAACCTTTGGGAACGACAACCATCCGTAGAACAAACAAACAAACAAACAAACAAACAAACAAACAAACAAACAAACAAACAGAAATGTTGGGGATCAGCTTTAGCGACCCTCCTAAACCGGGTTTTTTGTTTGTTTGGTTGGTTTTTTTTGGTCTGTATCACGGTAAAGGGAGCTCCCTGTTCACACATACTAATAGGGTTTGTTAAAAAGAAAGAAAAAAATGGAAGTAGAAGCATAGGGACAAGAAAAAGAAGGAGAAGGAGGAGAAGAAGAAGAAGCAGGAAAAGAAGGAGGAGAAGAGAAAGATGAAGAAGGAGGAGGAGGAGCAGAAGAAGAAGAAAGAGGAGGAGGAGAAAAAGAAGGAGGAGAAGAAGGAGAAGTAGGATGAGAAGGAGAAGAAGAAGCAGGAGAGGAAGAAGGAGGAGAAGAGAAAGATGAAAAAGAAGGAGAAGAAGAAAGAGGAGAAGAGAAAGATGAAGAAGAAGGAGGAGGAGCAGAAGAAGAAGACGAAGAAAAAGAAGGAGGAGGAGGAGAAGAAGATGAAGAAGGAGGAGAAAAAGAAGCAGGAGAAGAAGAAGAAGGAGAAGCAGGATGAGGAGGAGAAGAAGAAGCAGGAGAAGAAGAAGGAGGAGAAGAGAAAGATGAAGAAGGAGGAGGAGCAGAAGAAGAAGCAGGAGAAGAAGAAGGAGGAGGAGAAGATGAAGAAGGAGAAAAAGAAGCAGGAGAAGAAGAAGGAGGAGAAGAGAAAGATGAAGAGGAAGGAGGAGGAGAAGAAGAAGAAGGAGGAGGAGGAGGAGGAGAAGAAGAAGATGAAGAAGGAGGAGAAACACACACACACACACAGACAGAGAAAACAAATAACACACACACACACACACCACACACACACACACACACACACACACACACACACAACACACACACACACACACACACACATCCGTCTAATATCACTTATAGTGAAAAGACGTTAAATCAAGCAAGGAACGAACGAACACACACACACTTCCTAAAGCTTTTGGTTTGTCAAATTTTCTTCCTTCTTTAGATTGTGGAATTTAGTTTCCTTGTACATGTATTGACGCACATCTCCACCATTTTGATCCCTGGCAGTTGTTCTCTTTCAGTAAGCTGTTCTTTAACAATGGGCAGGGAACTTACTTGTTTAGACTGCCTAATCTGAACATCCACAGAACCACTAGAGACAGAGACATGATTCTGTCCACGGTTTTGCAGAAGACTGACAGATATTGAACATCTCTCGATCAACCAACGATGACAACAGCCCCCCACCCTACGTGATAAAGTGGCAGCAGCTGTCATCATCGTCATCTGATCCCTGAACCAGTGGTCGTTGGAAGGACGGTTTGAAAGCAGTAACAGACAGCATCTTGTACATGTGTGTATTTCTGGGGTGAGTTAACAAGTACTTTTTATACATTGAGGTTGGTTCAGTCTTTGAAATCGACTTTTATTTTTTTCATGTCTTTATGTTGCATTTCTTTCTTTTATTATTTATGTTCTGCTTTTTTTTTCATAATGGATTTACCCCTAGAAGAACTTGGTACCATCAGAAATTTACTAACAGACATCAACAAGAGAAGACTAAAATATATCAATTGGCCATGTGTCAGGTGGCAAGAACTCAGACCTCATGGCAACCATTCTTCAGGGAAAATCATTGGCGAAAAGGAAGACTGGCAGACCTCCAATCTCACACATCGAGAACATAATCGACATCAGTGGCCTGAATATTCAAGAACTTGTCCACAAAATTCAAGACAGAGCCATCAAGAGGAGAGTAGCTGTGTCACGGAGTGCAGCGGTCAGCACTGAACGCGGTGACGCCGACAATTCAGACAGGTGAAATGAGAATGGATTTATCATACGAAATTCGGATTTCTCTCCCCCATGGGTAGAAGTTTCACCTCAATGCACTGTGAACGAGTTTGTTGATGAGAACTTGCAGGTCAGTTGGTGCCTGACATGAACTCAGTGTTATCACCAAACCGTCGGGTACAGATGCCCCTGCCACCAATGGAGATGGAGCTGCGGCGGTGGTTGTGAAGGGTTTTATGTGTGACGTATTCCAGGAAGATGAATATATTGAAGAGGAGCAGTGATAGAAGACATCCCTGGCGTATGCTTATAGTGGTTTGGAATAACTCCTCGTTGATTACCAAGTAGCACAGAGTTGCTTGTTCTTATCAAAATGACTCACTGACTTGGAACCTGAAAAAACACGAAGAAAGAATCGGAACACGTATTTAATACAAGCAGACAAGACAGGCGCACATTTTTTTCAAGCGTAAACGTAAGATCAGAAACGAATAAACAACAAACACAAAAATGAGGAGAAAAAGTCGAAAACTTCCGTGCTGCTTCGTCCAGTGTGAGGAAAGGACTGAATTGGCTTGGATTAGACTCGTCTGTACTGAAGTATCTCATGACTTGCCACAAAGGCCTTCATATGACATGATATGATGTGATATGATGTGATATGATATAATTATAATGACATATGATATGATATGATATGATACGATACGATACGATATGATATGATATGATATGATATATGATCTGATCTGATCTGATATGATATATCATCATGATATGTGATATGATATAATAATATGTGGTATGATATATGTGATATGATATGATATATATATGATAGACATGACATGACATGACATAATATACGTTACGATATGACATGATATCTGGATCACAGTGACAGCCAACGTATAAGCACACAGCAGCCAGAAACACAAGGAAATAGAACAAGAACGTGTATTTAATTGACACGAAACACGACAGGCGCAAATTTTCTGCCAACTGGCCTTTGTCACACGCACAGAACAGACGACAAAGAAACAAAACCACTTCATGCTTGACAGAAAGTAGAGAGTTGTCTGAGTTATCTTCCCCTGTTCAGTGAAAAATATATCGGGGAAGTTATGGGATCTTAACAGCACAAAAACAAAGACACATTTGTTTGTTTGTTTGCGAGGTAGAGATGTGAGGACATTTATGCTTTTCTAGGTCCAGCCCTTGTCTGTCGAGAAAAACAAAAAACAAAACAGAAATAACAAACAAAACAACAACAACAACAACAACAACGACAAAAACCCTAACACACTGCAATAGTGATAGAAAATCTATTTTAATGCACATGATTAATACAGTTACAGTCATGAATACAAATATAAATATAATAAACATACAGAAATAATTCAAAATTCGAATATTAGTACTACATAGAAGTAGTAAAGAAAAGAGAAGAGGGGGCGCAACATGGAGGGAAGGGGGGAGAGAGAGGAGAGAGATGAGAGAGAGAGAGAGAGAGAGTTAAAATATGTAGCAACATGACTACAACTACTACTGATCCTGTTCCTGATACATAACTTAACTTTTTTTTTTTTTTTTTTGAAAATGCATTAAATAGTAACACGGAAAACATGACTTCTTACGAACGAGAACTACTATATTACAGAACGAACGTGGATTGTATAACAGTATTACAGACGAGTCAGTTAGGGAAAAAAAATGATGCACAGACGGTTACATAAAATGTAATACTGTGGCCATGCAGCGCACTGCAGTAATCTGTGCACGAGAAACTTAAGACTGCAGTAATGTATGCACGAGAAACTTAAGACTGCAGTAATGTATGCACGAGAAACTTAAGACTGCAGTAATGTATGCACGGGAAACTTAAGACTGCAGTAATGTATGCACGAGAAACTTAAGACTGCAGTAATGTATGCACGAGAAACTTAAGACTGCAGTAATGTATGCACGAGAAACTTAAGACTGCAGTAATGTATGCACGAGAAACTTAAGACTGCAGTAATGTATGCACGGGAAACTTAGACTGCAGTAATCTGTGCACGAGAAACATAGACTGCAGTAATGTATGCATGTAAAACAGACTGCAGTAATGTATGCACGAGAAACTTAAGACTGCTGTAATCTATGCACGAGAAACTTGGACTGCAGTAATATATACACGAGAAACTTAGACTGCAGTAATCTATGCACGAAAAATGTATACTGCAGAAATATATGCACGAGAAACTTAGACTGCAGAAATCTACGCAAAGAAACTTAGATTGCAGAAATATATGCACGAGAAACTTAGACTGCGTAATCTAAGCATGAGAAACTTAGACTGCAGTAATGTATGCATGAGAAACTTAGACTGCAGTAATCTATGCACGAGAAACTTTGACTGCAGTAATGTATGCACGAGAAACTTCAGACTGCAGTAATTTATGCATGAAAAACTTAAGACTGCAGAAATCTATGCAAAGAAACTTAGACTGCAGAAATATATGCACGAGAAACTTAGACTGCAGTAATGTACGCACGAGAAACTTAGACTGTAGTAATCTGTGCACGAGAAACATAGACTGCAGTAATGTATGCACGAAAAACAGACTGCAGTAATCTATGGACGAAAAACAGACTGCAGTAATTTATGCACGAAAAACAGACTGCAGTAATTTATGCACGAGAAACTTAGACTGCAGAAATCTATGCAAAGAAACTTAGACTGCAGAAATATATGCACGAGAAACTTAGACTATAGAAATCTACGCAAAGAAACTTAGACTGCAGAAATATATGTACGAGAAACTTAAACTGCGGTAATCTAAGCACGAGAAACTTAGACTGCAGTAATGTATGCATGAGAGACTTAGACTGCAGTAATCTATGCACGAAAAATGTATACTGCAGAAATATATGCACGAGAAACTTAGACTGCAGAAATCTACGCAAAGAAACTTAGATTGCAGAAATTTATGCAAAGAAACTTAGACTGCAGAAATATATGCACAAGAAACTTAGACTGCAGTAATGTACGCAGAGAAACTTAGACTGCAGTAATCTGTGCACGAGAAACATAGACTGCAGTAATGTATGCATGTAAAACAGACTGCAGTAATGTATGCACGAGAAACTTAAGACTGCAGTAATGTATGCACGAGAAACTTAAGACTGCAGTAATGTATGCACGGGAAAATTAAGACTGCAGTAATGTATGCACGAGAAACTTAAGACTGCAGTAATGTATGCACGAGAAACTTAAGACTGCAGTAATGTATGCACGAGAAACTTAAGACTGCAGTAATGTATGCACGAGAAACTTAAGACTGCAGTAATGTATGCACGAGAAACTTAAGACTGCAGTAATGTATGCACGAGAAACTTAAGACTGCAGTAATGTATGCACGGGAAACTTAAGACTGCAGTAATGTATGCACGGGAAACTTAAGACTGCAGTAATGTATATGCACGAGAAACTTAGACTGCAGTAATGTATGCACGGGAAACTTAAGACTGCAGTAATGTATGCACGGGAAACTTAAGACTGCAGTAATGTATGCACGAGAAACTTAAGACTGCAGTAATGTATGCAGTAATGTATGCACGGGAAACTTAAGACTGCAGTTATCTGTGCACGGGAAACTTAAGACTGCTGTAATCTATGCACGAGAAACTTAAGACGGCAATAATCTGTGCACGAGAAACTTAAGACTGCAGTAATCTATGCTCAAGAAACTCAGACTGCAGAAATGTATGCACAAGAGACTCAGACTGCAGTAATCTATGCGCGAGAAACTTAAGACTGCACTAATCTATACACGAGAAACTTAAGACTGCAGTAATGTATGCCGAGAAAATTTAAAACTGCTGTGATCTATGCACGAGAAACTTAAGACTGCAGTAATCTATGCACGAGAAACTTAAGACTGCTGTAATATATGCACGAGAACTTAAACTGCAGTAATGTATGCACGAGAAACTTAGACTGCAGTAATCTATGTGCGAGAAACTTAAGACTGCAGTAATCTATACACGAGAAACTTAAGACTGCAGTAATCTATACACGAGAAACTTAAGACTGCAGTAATGTATGCACGAGAAACTTAAGACTGCTGTGATCTATGCACGAGAAACTTAAGACTGCAGTAATCTATGCACGAGAAACTTAAGACTGCTGTAATCTATGCACGAGAAACTTAGACTGCAGTAATATATGCACGAGAAACTTAGACTGCAGTAATCTATGCACGAGAAACTTAGACTGCAGTGATATATGCATGAGAAACTTAGACTGCAGTGATATATGCATGAGAAACTTAGACTGCAGTAATGTATGCACGAGAAACTTAGACCGCAGTAATATATGCACAAGAAACTCCGACTGCAGAGATGTAGCAGAGAACTCAGACTGCAGTAATCTATGCGCGAGAAACTTAGACTGCATAATCTATACACGAGAAACTTAGACTGCAGTAATGTATGCCGACGAGAAACTTAAGACTGCTGTGATCTATGCACGAGAAACTTAAGACTGCAGTAATTATGCACGAGAAACTTAAGACTGCTGTAATATATGCACAAGAAACTTAAACTGCAGTAATGTATGCACGAGAAACTAGACTGCAGTAATCTATGTGCGAGAAACTTAGACTGCAGTAATCTATACACGAGAAACTTAAGACTGCAGTAATCTATACACGAGAAACTTAAGACTGCAGTAATGTATGCACGAGAAACTTAAGACTGCTGTGATCTATGCACTGAGAAACTTAGACTGCAGTAATCTATGCACGAGAAACTTAAGACTGCTGTAATCTATGCACGAGAAACTTAGACTGCAGTAATGATATGCACGAGAAACTTAGACTGCAGTAATCTATGCACGAGAAACTTAGACTGCAGTGATTATGCATGAGAAACTTAGACTGCAGTGATATATGCATGAGAAACTTAAGACTGCGTAATCTATGCACGAGAAACTTAAGACTGCAGTAATCTATGCACGAGAAACTTAGACTGCAGTAATTATGCACGAGAAACTAGACTGCAGTAATTATGTGACGAGAAACTTAGACTGCAGTAATATATGCACGAGAAACTTAGACTGCAGTAATCTATGCACGAGAAACTTAGACTGCAGTATATTATGCATGAGAAACTTAGACTGCAGTAATTATGCATGAGAAACTAGACTGCAGTAATGTATGCATGAGAAACTTAGACTGCAGTAATATATGCAGAAGAAACTTAGACTGCAGAATTATGCACGAGAAACTCAGACTGCAGTAATCTATGTCGAGAAACTTAGACTGCAGTAATCTATACACGAGAAACTTAAGACTGCAGTAATGTATGCATGAGAAACTTAAGACTGCAGTAATGTATGCACGAGAAACTTAAGACTGCTGTGATCTATGCATGAGAAACTTACGACTGCAGTAATCTATGCATGAGAAACTAAGACTGCTGTAATCTATGCACGAGAAACTTAAGACTACAGTAATGTATGCATGAGAAACTTAGACTGCAGTAATGTATGCACGAGAAACTTAAGACTGCTGTGATCTATGCACGAGGAAACTTAAGACTGCAGTAATGTATGCACGAGAAACTTCAGACTGCTGTGATCTATGCACGAGAAACTTCAGACTGCAGTAATCTATGCACGAGAAACTTCAGACTGCAGTAATCTATGCATGAGAAACTTAGACTGCAGTAATCTATGCACGAGAAACTTAGACTGCAGTAATCTATGCACGAGAAACTTAGACTGCAGTAATCTATGCACGAGAAACTTAGACCGCAGTAATCTATGCACAAGAAGCTTAGACTGCAGTAACCTATGCACGAAATAATGAATAGACATCATCATCTGACATGCCTCAAATAACCAATTCTTCATAAATCTCACACGCAATAATATATAAATAAATGTCGCACAGCTAGTGACAGAACTAGTTGCCTGTCTCCCAACGACATATGTTAACGCTCTATTATCCTTTCTTGTTGTTAAAGTGGTAACACTACCACTTCTAAGATAGGGCCTAATTTAGTTTAAAGGAGATGCAAGTTTTTGTCTTTAATGATAGATCACTTAGTTTTAAGTTACTGTATTTTCGAGTTCGTCTTACCCGACACTTTATTTGTGACAGGCAATAATCACCTGAACATGACTTAAAAGATAAATGACGTTGACCACACACACACACACACACACACACACACACACACACACACACACACACACACACCACAACCAACCTGCCACTACATCTCAAACCGAACCGGCCATTGATATTTTTGTTGCCGCAGCAGACATCTTGCTTATGTATATGTGTGAACCATGATCTGAGAGAACGGAATCACATGATCGAATCCCTTTAATCAACAGCCACTACGTGCGTGTCGTGTTTCGAATGTATACATATTCTGTCTTATCTCCTGGTAAGTCTGGAAGCGCATTTTTTCCCGCGTGATGTTCCAACAGCTAGATCTATCCCGCTATTTTTCGTACTATTTCCTCAGCAGATTTGTCCAGAATGTCGGTAATACTACGTTTACACGAAGGCAACTTACTAGGCAACTCGGGCCCCAGCCAGTTGCCTTGTGATCTATTAATAGCAGGCAACTGGTTTAGTTGCCGTCAGTGTAAACGGTACGGGCAACTACCATACAACAGCTACGCTCCGCC
>JAPXFY010000029.1:22157408-22162408 GCA_030674185.1 Monoplex corrugatus
GTTAATTGATAGGCATTTGTTGGTAATTTTTGCTTTTCATCTTTTTGAATGCTTTTTTGGGGTTGGCTTTTTCCCCGGTTTTATTTTTGATGTGCATTGCCATCTGGGGAAAGGGGAGTTCCCAAATTTTTTAAAACTTATCAACCTTTTTCTCAAGGTTGTGCCGTTTCCTGTTATTTTGATGAGGGGATTTAAATTTTTTTTACTGATCCCATGACTTCAGTCTTCTTGCTGTTTAGTTCCGCCCCCTTCCCTTTTGTTTTCTATTTCTGCATTTCCCCAAGGTTTTGTGGGGCCCCTTTTCATTTTCTCCCAATTAGAACGGTGCCCATCTCCCGTTTTCGAATGTTGTTTACCCTTTTTTCCCCTCCAACCTTTAACCCGGGGCCCTTCTTTTAGGTTTCTATCCCTTGTTGCTGCAAGTACATCTTCCACCCTCTCTGTCTTCAGCCACTCTGCAAGTCCGTCCAATATTTTCTCCCTGCGTCTACCTGGTGCTCTCTTTCCCTCCAGCTTTCCTGTTGTGACCAGGTGCTCCAATTCCCCTTTCCTCATAAAATGGCCTATAAAAGTTGCCTGTCTTTTCCTAATCTTCCTTATGAATGATCTTCGTGTGTCTGCCTCCATCAAGACTGTCTCGTTTGTTTTCTTTGCTGTCCATGGAACTCTCAACATTCTTCTTAGAAACCACATCTCGGCTGCCTCAATCTTGTTCTGGCTTTGCTTGTTGACTGACCACACCTCACAACTGTATAACATTATCGGTTCTATATAACATTCAAGAACTCTCTTCATGATGTTAATTGATAGGCATTTGTTGGTAAGAATGCTTCTCATCTTCTTGAATGCTGTTTTGGCTTGGCTGATTCTGCCGGCTATTTCTGATGTGCATCTGCCATCTGGTGAAATGATTGTTCCCAGATATTTAAACTTATCGACCTGTCTCAAGGTTGTGCCGTTTACTGTTATTTTGTATGAGGGGATTTCATATTCTTTTTACTGATCACCATGACTTCAGTCTTCTTGCTGTTTAGTTCCGCGCCCTTACTTTTGCTTTCTATTTCAAGTGCATTCACAAGGTTTTGTAGGTCCCTTTCATTTTCTGCAATTAGAACGGTGTCATCTGCGTATCGAATGTTGTTTATCATTTTTCCTCCAACCTTTAATCGAGGGTCTTCTTTTAGGTTTCGCATGATGTTTTCGCTGTAAAGTGAAAACGGATCTGGTGACAAAACACAACCTTGTCTGACTCCTCTTTTGATATTTTGGAAAGAGCTTATATCGTTTTCTATTCTCATTGCTGCTGTTTGTTCCCAATACATATTTCTGATTATTCGTAGATCTTTTCCATCAATATTGAGTCTTCTTTCTAGTTGGTTGATCAATTCTTCATGTCTTACCCAATTGAAAGCTTTGGTATAGTCAACACAGCATAAATATAAATCCTTATTCATCTCGATTGACCTCTCTATGATAGTTCTTAGGATGTATATGGCATTAATAGTTCCTTTCCCTTCGACAAATCTGACAATTAATAGAATAGACTTATAAAATATGCCCAAGCAGCCC
Source organism: Monoplex corrugatus (assembly GCA_030674185.1). Classification (NCBI taxonomy): domain Eukaryota; kingdom Metazoa; phylum Mollusca; class Gastropoda; order Littorinimorpha; family Ranellidae; genus Monoplex; species Monoplex corrugatus. The sequence goes on from JAPXFY010000029.1 coordinate 22,158,978, forward strand.
GATGATCTGTTTACACCAGTTTGTTGATAAAGTTCACTCTATCTATCTATCTATCTATCTGTCTGTCTATCGATCTGTCTGTCTATCGATCTGTCTGTCGATCTATGTATGTATGTGTGTATGTGTGTATGTATGTATGTATGTGTATGTATGTATGTATGTATGTATGTATGTATGCATGTATGTATGTATGTATGTATGTATGTATGTAAGTATGTATGTACTAACATACACACACACGCACATACACACTCACACACGCATACACTCACACACATACTCACACATACTCATATACACACACACACTCACACTGACTCACACACACACACACATGTACACACACATGCACACACATATACACACACATACACACACATATATACACATACACATGTATAGGCACATAGACACACACACACTCTCATACACACACACATACATACACACTCACGCACACACGTAGAGCTAAATAGCAAGAAGACTGAAGTCATGGTAATCAATAAAAAAAAAAAAAAAAGAAATCCCGTCATGCAAAATTACAGCAAATGGCACAACCTTGAGACAGGTTGATAAGTTTAAACACCTGGGAACGGTCATCTCACCAGGCAGCAGATGCACATCAGAAATAGCCAGCAGAATTGGCCAAGTCAGAACAGCATTCAAGAAGATGAAAAGTTTTCTTACCGACAAATGCCTATCAATTAACACCAGGAAGAGAGTTCTTGAATGTTATATAGAACCAATACTGTTGTACGGTTTTAAGACGTGGACAGTCGACACGCAAAGCCAGAACAAAATTGGGGCAACTGAACTGTGGTTTCTAAGAAGAATGTTGAGAGTTCCATGGACACCGAAGAAAACAAACGAGACAGTCTTGATGGAAGCAGAGACACAAGATCATTAATAAAGAAGATTAGGAAAAGACAGGCAACATTTATAGGACATTTTATGAAGAAAGAGGAATTAAAGCACCTGGTCACAACAGGAAAGCTGGAGGGAAAGAGAACACCAGTTAGACCCAGGGAGAAAATATTGGACAAACTAGCAGGGTGGCTAAAGACAGAGAGGGTGGGAGACGTACTTGCAGAGACAAGGGATAGATTCGTGTGGAGGGCCATGATCGTCAAAGCCACGCGGCATGGCACATGATGATGATGATGAAGTTTTGCGCATGTGTTGAAACGGTTATAGCTGTACGCAATCGGCTGGGCTTTAAATAAAAATGACAACAACGATGGGTAAGTATAAATGAACTTGATGCACAAGGACGACAGTAGGCGGTGGAAATAAAACTGAAAGTTACGTTTGTGAGAAAGACTTTGCTGTTAGCACATACCACGAACAGTTTTTCGTTGTTCTGGTCCGTGTGGCCTTTGTCTTCACGCCTTTCCTACCACACTTACACTCGCAAGGGTGCAACTTAGAAAAAGTAAACAAACTGTAAGGGCTGAAGCTTTTTCAGAAAACGGATTTTCCGTTTCTGACTCTTTTGAAAAAACGGATTCCGTCGTCAAACTGAAAAAGCTGTACCCATGCACTCGTTATTCTCAACTGTCCACACCTTTGACGAAACTTTTTTTAAAGGGAGATTAACCCTTTGACTCCCGAAACCCTGTCCACCAGCATCCTGCATTGTCAACCATGCTAACAAAGCAAAAAGCGAAAACCAGGAAGCTGGTGGATAGGGTGAAGGAGTCAAAGGGTTTAAGGTTTTGTAGTTGGTGGATAGGGTGCGGGAGTCAAAGGGTTAAATGAAAAAACAAAAGTTAACACTTCGTCTCTCCCCTCTCCCCGCTGTCCCAGATCTCCGCCACTGTCATCGGAGTGGACACGAGAGGGCACTCTTTGTATTACTGCCTACGTGAAACTGGTGATTTTTGAGAAATCGGCCGTTGTGTTGGTTTCCTGTTCCGTGTGTGAATGTTGTTGAGTGAGACGAAGAGTGCTGAAAACTGATGAAGGTAATAATGTCATGTCAAATGTAATATATATATATATATATATATCTGTGTATCTGTGTCTGTGTTTCTATGCTTTAAATTTATATCACCCGGAAATATGTAAGTCAGAAGTAGAAATATATCATTTAGTCAACCAGTCGGGTCATTTCAGTGAGTGAACGAGTCTCGACGATAATGTGGTCATTTTTATTCCTGATTATAGCCTAGCTTAGTATCTTTCGATCGGACGGCCGTGTCTCTTTGGCACACTGTCAATAGCCAGTATGTAGCGTCCCGCCAAACCCCCCAGACAATGGCTGTGTGTGTGACACACAATTAATGTTCAGGCCATTGTCTGGGGGTTTTGGCGGGACGCTACATACTGGCTATTGTGCAATATCAAGACATTGAGGAATAAAGACAGTTTGCTCTAAGTTCCATACAACTGCAACGTAATAACGTGTGATATCATTTTGAAGATTGGGGCCATAGAAAAGTGCCATATGGATGATAAATTCCGTGAGCCCCGCTTCGGTACACATGCACTTATTGTAGATCTCCTGATTGTTTAAACAGATATGATAACAGGTTTTTAAATGCGCAATGTATTAGAGGAAGACCCTGGATTAAAGATTGGAGGAAAAATGATAAACAACATTCGATACGCAGATGACACCGCGCTAATTGCAGAAAATGAAAGGGACCTACAAAACCTTGTGAATATACTTGAAATAGAAAGCAAAGGTAAGGGGTTGGAACTAAACAGCAGGAAGACTGAAGTAATGGTGATCAGTAAAAAACATGAAATCCCCTCATGCAAAATAACAGCAAACGGCACAACCTTGAGACAGGTTGATAAGTTTAAATACCTGGGAACGTTCAATTCACCAGACGGCAGATGCACATCAGAAATAGCCAGCAGAATCGGCCAAGCCAAAACTTAACAGCATTCAAGATGATGAAAAGCATTCTACCAACAAATGCCTATCAATTAACATCATGAAGAGAGTTCTTGAATGTTATATATAACCAATACTGTTGTACGGTTGTGAGGCGTGGACAGTCAACAAACAAAGCCAGAACAAGATTGAGGCAGCCGAGATGTGGTTTCTAAGAAGAATGTTGAGAGTTCCATGGACAGCAAGGAAAACAAACGAGACAGTCTTGATGGAGGCAGACACACGTAGATCATTCATAAGGAAGATTAGGAAAAGACAGGCAACATTTATAGGCCATTTTATGAGGAAAAAGGGAATTGGAGCACCTGGTCACAACAGGAAAGCTGGAGGGAAAGAGAGCACCAGGTAGACGCAGGGAGAAAACACTAGACGGACTTGCAGAGTGGCTGAAGACAAAGAGGGTGGAAGAGATGCTTGAGGCAACAAGAGGTAAAGAGAGATAGAAGTCCATAATCGCCAACGCCATGCGGCAAGGCACCTGATGATGACGGTGAATGTATTACTCAGTTTTATCCAACGCTCAGTGCGT
>JAPXFY010000029.1:22167408-22217408 GCA_030674185.1 Monoplex corrugatus
TACTTGTTTATGGCCTTTAGGTTCCAGGCGTGCATGGCCAGGTGTTCTTGGGTCTTCCTGTATTACTGTTTAGGGCCTTTAGGTGTCCAGGCGTGCATGGCCAGGTGTTCTTGGGTCTTCCTGTATTACTTGTTTATGGCCTTTAGGTGTCCAGGCGTGCATGGCCAGGTGTTCTTGGGTCTTCCTGTATTACTGGTTTAGGGCCTTTGAGGTCTCCAGGCATGCATGGCCAGGTGTTCTTGGGTCTTCCTGTATTACTGTTTAGGGCCTTTAGGTCTCCAGGCGTGCATGGCCAGGTGTTCTTGGGTCTTCCTGTCTTACATTGTTTAGGGCCTTTAGGTCTCCAGGTGTCATGGCCAGGTGTTTTGGGTCTTCCTGTCTTACTTGTTTAGGGCCTTTAGGTCTCCAGGCGTTCATGGCCAGGTGTTCGTTGGGTCTTCCTGTCTTACTTGTTTATGGCCTTTAGGTGTCCAGGCGTTTGTGGCCAGGTGTGTTTAGGGCCTTTAGGTCTCCAGCTTTCGTGGCCAGGTGTTCTCGGGTCTTCCTGTCTTACTTGTTTAGGGCCTTTAGGTCTCCAGGCGTTCATGGCCAGGTGTTCTCGGGTCTTCCTGTCTTACTTGTTTAGGCCTTTAGGTCTCCAGGCGTTCATGGCCAGGTATTCGTGGGTCTTCCTGTCTTACATGTTCAGGGCCTTGAGGTCTCCAGGCGTTCATGGCCAGGTGTTGTTGGGTCTTCCTGTCTTACTTGTTTAGGGCCTTTAGGTCTCCAGGCGTTCATGGCCAGGTGTTGTTGGGTCTTCCTGTCTGACTTGTTTAGGGCCTTTAGGTCTCCAGGCGTTCATGGCCAGGTGTTCGTGGGTCTTCCTGTCTTACTTGTTTAGGGCCTTTAGGTCTCCAGGCGTTCATGGCCAGGTGTTGTTGGGTCTTCCTGTCTTACTTGTTTAGGGCCTTTAGGTCTCCAGGCGTTCATGGCCAGGTGTTCGTGGGTCTTCCTGTCTTGTTTATGGCCTTTAGGTCTCCAGGCGTTCATGGCCAGGTGTTCTCGGTCTTCCTGTCTTACTTGTTTAGGGCCTTTAGGTCTCCAGGCGTTCGTGGCCAGTATTCGTGGGTCTTCCTGTCTTACATGTTCAGGGCGGTCTCCAGGCGTTCATGGCCAGGTGTTCTTGGTCTTCCTGTCTTACTTGTTTAGGGCCTTTAGGTCTCCAGGCGTTCGTGGCCAGGTGTTCTCGGGTCTTCCAGTCTGACTTCTTCCTTCTGGTGTCCAGTGTTATCCTGCTCTTTTCAGATGATGCGCACAGTCCATCTCCATCGTCCTTTCATAGTGATAATGTCCATCCTTGCATTGGGCGAGTTGTTGGTTGGGGACGTTGTTGGACCGAAATAGCACGTACAGTCGTTCAGAGATTCTTTGTATGGAAGTTTGATTGTTTGATGAGGTCGTTTTCTGTCATTCTAGTATTCAGTGATACTTCTAAGGTTCTTTGTGTGGAAGACATAGATTTTAGAGTTTTTATGTTAAATAGTTTAATCACTGTCAGTCCCCACCTTCTTGAAATTCTGTGCTGGACATTTCCTCTTTCCTGTCACTCTCTGTTTCTGCCTTCTTCCTTTGCTTTCTGTCATTTCTTCCTATTATTTCCTGCCTTGCTGGGCCATTCACTTGTATGTGTTAAAGTCTTACGTACTTTCTCTTAGGATTGATAATTGGACACATGTATTACATGCATTTTTGGCTCTAGGGAAATGAGATCTGCGTTAGCAATTTTAGGTAATTTAGCCTCGTTTTATACATGCTTTAGTGTCCTACCTTATGTTTAAATTAGTATTCAGGTATGTTTTTTTAAATGCCTTGTGTGATAAATTGGACGGAGTGGACTATTTCACGGGCATCTCTTTAGACTATGTGCGTGAGTGCATTGATATGTGTAGGCCTACTTAAATATTCTTTTCTTTTTTTCTTTCATGTGGAAATATTGTGTATGTACTGAAATGGTTATAGCTCTGATATGGCTCTACAGAGCCGGCTGAGCTTTACACAGAAAATAACAATAACAGTAGTCACTGTCAAACATGTTAGCGATTGACCTGATGGCTAGGTAGTAGAAGAGCTAATTTATTCATGGGATGTGCTATAGCTCTTCTTAAATATTGCGAAACTGACAGTTTCGCGTGTTTTTTCGTAGTGTACTCCGGCGAGAGCGTAGCACCCTGAACACATCTTCACTTTCACCTCACTGCAGCTTGTTTGGGTTCTTTGTTGGACACAAGCCTTCCTCATCGCATGCAACTGTTGCCGGTTAACTGCTGTTCTGGTCCATTGTTTGTTGAACTTTTCTAGATCGTCTCGCCATCTGGTTCTCTGGCGACCTCTGTTCCTTTTTTGGCTTCGAGGGATCCAGTGCATCACTTTGGTGGTCCCCTTGTTGTCAGATCTCCTAATGACATGACCAGCCCAGTTCCACTTTCGTTCACAAACTATGTCTATTATGTCTTGGACCTTCGTTTTTCCTCTTACCTATGCCGTCGTTTTCCGGTCTTTCCAGGTGATTCCCATCACACATAGACCGGATTTAATTGAAGAGGTCAGTTTGGATGTGGATGTTTGTTTTGCTCCTTTAGCGTGTGAAATTTATGGAGAGGGTGTTTGTTATTTGGATCATGTCCAGTTATTGTTTTGTGCATAGATACTCTTCTGTGAACCTGAGGTCTAAGGTTTTAAAATAAAAAGTTTATTTTTTTATAATTATGCTTTGAATCTAGTACAGTGGTGCCTCAGGATACGAATTTAATTCGTTCCATAACGTAGCTCGTATCGGGAAAAACTCGTATCTCGAAACGAATTTCCGCATTTAAAATAATGGAAATCCAATTAATCCATTTCACCACCCCAAAAATATCAATATAAAAATCAGTTAACATGGTATTTGATGCAGAATTAAAGTAATTTTTCTAACATTTAACAATGATGAATAATGCACTGTACTTTACCTTTATGAAGAGTTGTGGCTGGCTTGAGGGAGACGATGGGGAGGAGGAGAGGGGTTACTGTGGACGACATCGTGGGTTACAAAATTTCTTCACGTAAACCACAAAAAACACTGAAAAGCGCAAATGAACGCAGAGAACAACACACATTGAAAGCGGGATGCAGCACGTGGAGTAACCACAACGTCGCTCGTAACGCGAGCGGATGCTCGAAAACCGAGGCGAATTTTCCAAGTATTTTGTGCTCGTAACCTGATTTGCTCGTACAGGGAGACGCTCGTATCCTGAGGCGCCACTGTATGCTACTGGTTTTAAAAAGAGCAACTCGTTTATGAAGACGAGAAGAGAGAGAGAGAGAGAGAGAGAATGTGTGTGTGTGTGTGTGTGTGTGTGTGTGTGTGTGTGTGTGTATGTGTGTGTATGCGTGTGTATGTGTCTGTCTGTCTCGCAATTGCCATCATTCTTTAAATATTCTCGACAGGAGCGTGCTTACTGGATTGACTCCTGGAAAAACACTATACGCACCTGTTGGCCAGATTGTCTTACAAGAACCATCATCGTTCCAACCATCACGTTTAACCGGGTGCAGTACTCTGACTGTACGATTGGAAAAGACACCATCAAAATCCCTAGGCCTGACGTTCAGTTGAGCGACGTCAGAGAGGACGAGTCGAGGCGACGTATTCATAACGCCATGTGTGGGGACATGTTCGAGGGCAGCAGTGAAGGTATGGTCATTCGCTTTGGCCTGTCGTATGACAACTATTTGAACAACGCAAGACCCAAGACGGGTTCTCGGAACAAACGACGAGCAGACAAAGGACTTGAGAGCAGAGATGTGAGGTCAACTCCTAAGCGAAAATTCTTGTGTCAACGCCATCAGTTCTCATTTCAGAGCGATCAAGACTCCAGCAAGGTTGTCTGGACTATTAACGGATCGATAGTGCCGACATCTTCAGACATGTACCAGTGCACAGAATGCCACCCCTGGAACAACCACTCGAGGGAACAGAGCTCCCAGAACGGCATCAAGTCTTTAGACGATACCGGTTCAACAGATGGTGTGAGACGAATACCCGATCTGTCCAAATTCCCCAGACCTCGCGATATGGAGCCGAATTTCCGACGAGGCGAATTCGACCTTCTGATAATTCATCCTCAGCGTGGAATCATCGTCGTGGAGGTGAAAACCGTGGGGGACGTGTTCGGGTTGTCTCTTATGGATCAGAGGATCCCTGACCAGTTCAGCATGATCAGGACTCGGATAAGAAAGGCAGTGGCACAGTTAGACAAACACGTGGAGGTGCTGAATCACATACTGCCAGATGTCCACCAAAAAGACATACCCATCACCAAGGGACTGGCGTTGCCCAATCTGCGCCGGCAGTCTGTCCTCTTCGCATTGATGCAGGATAATGACGTCACGGAGGTACGTTGTTTTGACTATTTATTTACTTCATGGCATTTGTCAATGATTGTGTTTGACATCTTTCCGTCGTAATGGGGCAGCAGTGGTGTTAGCTCATACGTGTCACAAGTCTTGTGCTTTAACACATGGAAAGAGGAGTAGACCCATTGACTGAGGTTTTTTAATCTGTACGCAGACAGGCAGACATGACGATACGTGGAACTGAAGATCAGATTTATATACCAGGAAAACAGCAGCAAATTCAGTCAACCTACAAGCATCAACATATTTTCAAACAGATATGCAGTGCTTCAGCACTTTACGTTGCTAAGCTCAGATCAGCGCACTCTCATTCAAACGCGTGCTACACAGTGCTTCAAGAGCTTCCATTGCAAAGCTAAGATCAGTGCACTAACATTCAAACATGAGCTATACAGTGCTTCAGCAGTTTACGTTGCAAAGCTAAGATCAGCGCACTGATCCTTTCCCTAAGGCTTTCCTCGCTCGTCTCCTTTTCTCAGGAACCCAAACTGCCGATTATTTAAGTCTATAAGCCGACAGAACTTCCTACACTCTCACAGAACACACTCCAAGAGGACTGGATTGGACTAACTTAGCACTTGAACGGTGTGCATTATGTCGTCAACACACAGCATGGAGACACAAACAGCACCACTGACTTAGCAGTACTGCTCGCTTTCCCAAAAAGTAACATCACCATGAACGGTGAAACACAATCAGCATGACAGGGACCATGTGCCAGTTGTTTTCAGCACAATAAAACCGTTCTAACTTCCGCTATGAAACGAAAAAAACAACAACAACAAAACATTTTAAGACAACAATGCAGAGGCAGTCGCTGGACTCGCACCTTTAAATCGAACGGTAGAGGTTACAAGAAACAATGAGACGTTTAGAAAACAACTTGTTTGGTGGGATCTTGACACACAGACCACATCAGCAGCAGCAGCACAATGTGCCTTGCCACATGGCGTTGGCGATCATGGCCCTCCATATGCATCTATCCCTTGTCGCTGCAAGTACATCTTCCACCCTCTCTGTCCTCAACCACCCTGCAATTCCGTCCAATACTTTCCCCCTGGGTCTACCTGGTGCTCTCTTTCCCTCCAGCTTTTCTGTTGTAGCCAGGTGCTCTAATTCCTATTTCCTCATAAAATGTCCAATAAATGTTGGTTGTCTTATCCTACTCTTCTTTATCATTGATCTTCTTGTGTCCGCCTCCATCAAGACTGTCTCGTTTGTTTTCTTTGCTGTCCATGTCCAGAGAGAGAGAAAAAAATATCCCCTCGGAAAAAGTTTGACCACAATACAAAAGAATTTTTTGGAATCGAACGCGTTTTCAAAATCAGCTGAAACGAGTAAACCTAGTAAGATTTTATTTTCAAGGTACTGTATAATGTCATAAATATTTCTAAAACTAATAATGTCATAAACATTTCTAAAACTATTGCCTCTATATGTTCCTGGTATGAAAACTGCTTTGTATTCGTTTGTATAGCGATTGAATTCGTTCAGCAATACAGGCCAAACCAATCTTGCATACGATGTTTAAGAGGGTAATTGGTCTCCAGTTCTTTACATTTTCGCTGGGCATACTCCTTGAATGATTTCCTCTTGTTGTGTGATAGACATTTCCCACTTTGAAAATTCCTGCTTGAGTGACTGAGCTACAGATAAATATTTAACGATTTTCTCTTTTTATGTGATAGATATTTTCCACTTTGAAAATCCTTGGTTGAGTGATTGAATTACGAGACTACCTAACAGTATCCGGAAGAATTTAAAGAAGTTTGTGGTCATACCATCAGTAGCTGGGCTTTGTCTTGTTTAATTTTTTTCAAGGCATTTTGTTGCTTCTTTTATCATAATATTCGTTCCAGACTACTGGATTTCGTTTCTGATAAATCTGTTATTTTTTCTTTGTGAAATGCTTCTTAGAAATTCCTTGTTTCTTTCAGCGTGTCTCAGTTTCTATCATTGTTTCACGTTGATTTGTTTTAAGTTTTATCATTGCTTGTTTATGAAATGTCAATTCTCAAGTGAACGAAACTACATGTATGTTTCTTCCCCTTGTGATATCCCTTCATTTCATTTTCCCCTTGTGATATCCATTTCATTTTCCCCTTGTGATATCCATTTCATTTTCCCCTTGTGATATCCATTTCATTTTCAGTTTGTTTATATGTTTCGTTTTGCTGTCCTTGTGCAAAGAATGTTTGGTGTGTGATTCACATCGTTTGTTGTTTGTTTATTTGTTTCGTTTTTTGCAGTCCTTGTGCAAGAGTTTTGGTGTCCATAATCTTAACCAGGCGCTAAGGCGATGCCTCTTCTCTGAAGACCTGCCTCCCATTGGTCAAGCCCTGGACGTCAAAGATGACGTCACCAAGAGATCACTTCGTGCATGGTGGAAGTCGTTTGCAAACAGTTCTGGCCCTTGTATGACAGAAGATCTATACGAAGCCGTCATTGCCAGGTAGTCTCGTGTATACGTGTACGTGTGTGTGTGTTCGCGCGCGCGTGTGTATGTTATTTTTGTCTAAAACCCACCCCACTGTGTAGAGCCATATCGGGATTCTAACCGTTTCAAAACATACACACATTTCAACAAAGGAAGAATAAAGGAAAAGAAATTAAATAGGCCTACACATATCAATGCATTCGCAAGTTCACGATACAAAAACATAAATAGAAACAAAAGAAATAAGATAAGCTAAAGGGAGCCCAAATTCCATCAAGACAGAACTGTTTAAAGAAAGAAGAAAAAAAAAAAAACCCGAAGTATTTCTTAAACCAAGGAGGGGGAAAAAAAAAAGAAAAAGAAACGGGAAACACAACACTTATCAAGCCTACAAATAATGTTATAAACCAACAACGACACGATAATCAAGTATCACATTAGGGGGAAAAAAAAAAAAAAAAACCAATACAAAATACAAACAATTCTGAGCGACGAATCATGAAAGAACAGTGTCTGGAAAATGAAACTTGCCCAGTTTATTATTCACCGCAAAAGAAGACAGTTAGAGAGAAATCGCAAGAAAAGAATTAACCCTAGCAGTTTACAGTCTAAAGAAAAGCTCTGTACCAGGTTGTGATGAACTCGCACCAACATTCTGTCTAAAAAGAAATGGGGGGAAACTTAAAGACACCATTGCATAAATGTACACAGCAGTCTACAGAAAACGAAAAAAGTTTCTTTCTTCTCAAGAAGAGGAGTGATCACACTCTTCTGCAAAGAGGGCGGGGGAATCTAGGCAAAAAGAACATAACAAACCACAGACCAGGGGAGGAAATCAAGGCAAAAAGAACATAACAAACCACAGACCAGGGGGAGGAAATCTAGGCAAAAAGAACATAACAAACTACAGACCAGGGGAGGAAATCAAGGCAAAAAGAACATAACAAACCACAGACCAGGGGGAGGAAATCAAGGCACAAAGAACATAACAAACTACAGACCAGGGGGAGGAAATCAAGGCAAAAAGAACATAACAAACTACAGACCAGGGGGAGGAAATCAAGACAAAAAGAACATAACAAACTACAGACCAGGCGGAGGAAATCAAGACAAAAAGAACATAACAAACTACAGACCAGGGGGAGGAAATCAAGGCAAAAAGAACATAAACTACAGACCAGGGGGAGGAAATCAAGGCAAAAAGAACATAACAAACCACAGACCAGGGGGAGGAAATCAAGGCAAAAAGAACATAACAAACCACAGACCAGGGGGAGGAAATCAAGGCAAAAAGAACAGAACAAACTACAGACCAGGGGGAGGAAATCTAGGCAAAAAGAACATAACAAACTACAGACCAGGGGGAGGAAATCAAGGCAAAAAACATAACAAATCACAGACCAGGGGAGGAAATCAAGGCAAAAAGGCATAACAAATCACAGACCAGGGGGAGGAAATCAAGGCAAAAGAGCATAACAAATCACAGACCAGGGGAGGAAATCAAGGCAAAAAGAACATAGCAAACTACAGACCAGGGGAGGAAATCAAGGCAAAAGGAACATAACAAACCACAGACCAGGGGAGGAAATCAAAGCAAAAAGAACATAACAAACCACAGACCAGGGGAGGAAATCAAGGCAAAAAGAACATAAACTACAGACCAGGGGGAGGAAATCTAGGCAAAAAGAACATAACAAACTACAGACCAGGGGGAGGAAATCAAGGCAAAAAGAACATAACAAACTACAGACCAGGGGGGAAATCAAGGCAAAAAGAACATAACAAACTACAGACCAGGGGGAGGAAATCAAGGCAAAAAGAACATAACAAACTACAGACCAGGGGAGGAAATCAAGGCAAAAGAACATAAACTACAGACCAGGGGGAGGAAATCAAGGCAAAAAGAACATAACAAACTACAGACCAGGGGGAGGAAATTTAGGCAAAAAGAACCTAACAAACTACAGACCAGACGACAACATTTTACCACATTTTAATAGTAATTCGACCACAGGAAGCCATCGAAACGGTTGTACACGCAGATCAAGCAGGATTCGTGGTTATCTATACACTCGACACATTGACAACCTCACAAATTATCTCAACAAGGAAAAACTAACCAGGAGCTGTGGTGGCTCTTCATTTCTCGAGAGCATTTGACACACTTTGGAAATCCGCATCTTGAATTTCTTTGTGTGTGTTTGTGTGTGTGTTTGTGTGTGTGTGTGTGTGTGTGTGTGTGTGTGTGTGTGTGTGTGTGTGTGTGTGTGTGTGTGTGTGTGTGTGTGTGTGTGAAAACCTCAAACGCTTTCAGGCGTGTCCAAAATTTACCACACTATTATTTTCATTTATTTGGCATTTTGATTTCATGTTTTATAATAGATTTATGTTTGTGTTTTCATCATCATCATCAGGTGCCTTGCCGCATGGCGTTGGCGATTATGGACTTCCATCTGTCTCTATCTCCTGTTGCCTCAAGCATCTCTTCCACCTTCCTTGTCCTCAGCCACTCTGCAAGTCCGTCTAGTATCTTCTCCCTGGGTCTACCCGGTGCCCTCTTTCCCTCAAGCTTTCCCGTTGTGGCCAGGTGTTCCAAATCCCCTTTCCTCATAAAATGGCCTATGAATGTTGCCTGCCTTTTCCTAATCTTCCGTATGAATGATCTACTTGTGTCTGCCTCCATCATCATTGTAATTGTGATTGTTGTTTAAAGCCCAGCCGACTGCGTAGAGCCACATCAGTGTTATGGCCGTTTCAAAACACACAAAACTTCTACAGGGGAAAAAAAAAACAACAGAAAATTAAGTACATTTGTCAATGCATTCACGGACGTAATGTATTGCAGAGGGGATTTTTTTTAACACACCTGAATACAAATTTAAGCATACCTAAGGACACCAAAACGTAAAAACGGGCATATTTTACCTAATATTGCTTCCGCATATTTCATCTCCCTAGAGCCAAAAATGCACTTAATACATGTACCCAATCATCAGTCCTAAGAAAAAGTACACAAGACTTTATAGAACACATACAGGTGAATGGACCAGCAAGGTAGAAAATGATAGGAAGAAATTATAGAAAGCAAAGGAACAAGGCAGAAACAAAGAGAGAGACAGAAAAGACGAAATTTCCAGCACAGAATTTCCAAAAACTGGGGATATTGTTTATACTGAAAGAGCCCCTGGCAGCCCCACAGATGTGTGTGTGTGTGTGTGGGGGGGGGGGGGGTTACGTTGATGTTTATGTAGCCTACTGATGGTGCAAGTTCAGTCCAGTGTAGGCAGGTTTTGATTCTTATGTAGATTAATGAGGAAGTATTGAATTGGACTGAACTGGATTAAAGAGCAAGACGAAGTTGGGGGACTGGCTACAGAATGTTTCTAGTTACCTGTAACTGCGTCAGGTTGGACTCTACTTTAACCCTTTGACTCCCGCACCCTGTCCACCAGCATCCTGTGTTGTCAACCATGCTATCAAAGCAAAAACTTAACCCTTTGACTCCCTCACCCTATCCACCAGCTTCAGGAAGCTGGTGGATAGGGTGAGGGAGTCAAAGGGTTAAGTTTTTGCAGTTGCTGGATAGGATGCGGGAGTCAAAGGGTTAAGTCAGAGGGGGAAAAAACAGCAGGAAAAGAGAGGGAAAAAAACAGCAGGAAAAGAGAGGGAAAAAACAGCAGGAAAAGAGAGGGAAAAAAAGCAGGAAAAGAGAGGGAAAAAAACAGCAGGAAAAGAGAGGGAAAAAAACAGCAGGAAAAGAGAGGGAAAAAAAACAGCAGGAAAGAGAGGAAAAAAACAGCAGGAAAAGAGAGGAAAAAAACAGCAGGAAAAGAGAGGGAAAAAACAGCAGGAAAAGAGAGGGAAAAAAACAGCAGGAAAAGAGAGGGAAAAAAACAGCAGGAAAAGAGAGGGAAAAAAACAGCAGAAAGAGAGGGAAAACTCAGCAGGAAACGAGGTAACTTGAAACGAGAGCACTTCAAATGAGACACTGAGAGCACTCACACTGAAGGACAGGCCCACACGGAGAGAAGAGCTGCGTGTGTGTGTGTCGTGCGTGCGTGCGTGCGCGCGCGCGTGCGTGCGTGCGTGCGTGCATGCATGTGTGTGTGTGTGCGCGTGTGTGTGTGTTTTGGAGAGAGAGCGAGAGAGATCTGAAACTTTTCCCAACGGTACAGATATTAACATATTGGCCTAAACCAACTTGCTGCATATCTGCCCATACTGACGTACATGTATTAAAACAAACGGAAGTAGAATACCGCAAAAATATTGAAAAACAAAACACAACAGTAAAGAAAAAGCGTGTACATAAAAAAGAAACAAAGGAAGACATTTCACCATGAATACATGAAAGTATAGGCCTACACACACGATTTATTCAAAGGCGTGCATATGTGCGTGTGTGTACATGTGTGCGCGCGCGCGTGTGTGTGTGTGTGAGAGAGAGAGAGAGAGAGAGAGAGAGAGAGAGAGAGAGAGAGAGCGCGCATTTAATCTATAGAACAAACTGAAATAGAGGTAAATTTTGAGTGGGTGGTGCGGGGAAAGCAGGAAATGAGATGGGCCAATACAAATGATTATCGTAGAAATGGTCATTAGCATAATGTCTCAGTACTACGTGACCATTCTGTATCGCATACAAAAAGCCCCAGAACTACCAACAAGCCACAGACGTAGATATCCGAACTGATGGTAAATGATTTCATACGATCTGGTTCAGTATGATTTACGATCTAAATTTAAATATCTCGGAAAAATCATCTCACCAGGCAGCAGCTGCACATTAGCAATATCCTGCAGAATTACCAAGCTGCTAAAACAGCTTTCAAGAAAATGAAAATCGTTCTTTCCAAGACACGCCCAACATCAAGAAGAGTGTTCTTCATCGGTGTTACATAGAACAAATACTGTTGTATGGATGCGAAACTCAAGGTCTGAAGGTTACGAGACTAAAAAAAAAGACTGAAAAAAAAAAAAAAAAGGTTACGAGGTTAGTCTTACTTTTATGTGAATCACGCAAGTAATCTCTCTCTCTCTCTCTCTCTCTCTCTCTCTCTCTCTCTCTCTCTCTCTCTCTCTCTCTCTCTCTCCTTTTATTTTTTTATTTATTTTTTCTTCTTTTTCTTGTTCAATCAGACTTTGCGGCCCCGCCACCAAGCAGTATGAGGTCACAGCTGGCGGCGCACGTGCCGAAATTTCCACGCTGTCCCAGGCCGTCATGGAGACTTCCAGATGCTTTACACAGCCGGTGTTAACAGATGAGCAGGTAGGCCTACTGTGTGCAGTCACTGTTATGTCTTGAGTTTGTTCTGCAGGGATTCAACACGCCTGGACAATACCGTATGCGCTCCACCCAAATCTACCAGTGATAATGTGGCAGACTTTCTCGAGCCTGTACAAAACCCTGTGCTGTGACGGAAATCCTGAAATATAAACAGACAGGTCTGGAGGGCACGTGTGACAGACAAAAGCTGACACCAGCAGAATGATTTAGAGCAGTAACCCTTTGACTCCGGCAACCTATCCACCAAACTGCAAAAAAACTTAAAAATCCCTTTTGACTCCCTCATCTTATCAGGAAGCTGGTGGATAGGGTGGGGGAGTCAGAGGGTTAAGTTTTTGCTTTGCTAGCATGGTTGACAGCGCAGAGTGTGGGAGTCAAAGGGTTAAGATGGGCAGCCAACTGGTCAGTGACGCAGATAGCATGGTTGACAGCGCAGGATACTGGTGGACAAAGTGTGGGTATCAAAGGGTTAAGTTTTTGCTTTGCTAGGATGGTTGACAATGCAGGATGCTGGTGGACAGAGTGTGGGTATCAAAGGTTAAGTTTTTGCTTTGCTAGCATGGTTGACAATGCAGGATGCTGGTAGACAGAGTGTGGGTATCAAAGGGTTAAGCTTTTGCTTTGCTAGCATGGTTTACGATGCAGGATGCTGGTGGACAGAGTGTGGGTATCAAAGGGTTAAGTTTTTGCTTAGCTAGCATGGTTGACAGTGCAGGATGCTGTTGGACAGTGTGGATATCAAAAGGATAAGTTTTTGCTTTGCTAGCATGGTTGACAGTTCAGGATGCTGGTGGACAGGATGAGGGAGCTAAAGTGTTAAGTTTTTGCTTTTCCAGCATGGTTGACAATGCAGGATGCTAGTGGACAGGATGAGGGAGTCAGAGGGTTAATTTTTTGCTCTGCTGGCGTGGGGTAGACCATGCAGGATGATGGTGGACAGAGTGAGGGAATCAAAGGGTTAAGTTTTTGCTTGGATAGGTAGCATGATTGACAGTGCAGGATGCTGGTGAACAGGGTGAGTGAATCAAAGGGTTGATTTTTTTGCTTTGCTAGCATGGTTGACAATGCAAGATGATGGTTTGCAGAGTGTGGGAGTCAAAGGGTTAAATTTTTACTTTGATAGCATGGTTAACATCACAGGATACTGGTGGACAGAGTGTGGGAGTCAAAGGGTTAAAGATGGGCAGCCAACTGGTCAGTTTATACGTTGCAGGTTAGGATTGAACTCGAGACATGCGATCTTGGGTCCACAGCTCTTGTCAACACCTCCCTATTTCAAGACCTTGCCAGCGCATAGAGTTTGCTCAGGCTCAAGGAGTCTGCCAGAGAGTTGCTGGCAGATTTGAGGGAAGCGTATGTGGGATTGCTCGAGTACGTTGAATCCCTCTTGAACAAACACTTAACCTTTAACTCCTTACAGATGCCAGATCAAACTTCGCAGCTGCCATCTCAAGCAGACTGCCACATCTGCACGAAGCTCTGCACAGCATCAGGTGTCTTACAGTGGATCCCCCTCACGCTGTGGTACCCCGAGAAATGAAGAGGCGGACAAAAATGGCGAAGCTGCGGGTACAGCATGAATGGAAAGGCGACAGCATCAGCCTCACAGAGAATAACGCCGTATTCAGCGACATGTCAGCTGCCCTGGAAAGAGAAAGTCATTATCCTCCAGCTTGCTGACGGAGCACAACAGACGGAACATCCCATGAAAGAGCCCTTTCAACTTACGTGCCAATCCCCCAGGTGCCCATCGTGAAGAAGCTGACCAGACAGCAGAACACATCCTCCAAGACCGCGAGAGCCTACCAGTCACTGAGGGAGCAGACCTGGCCAACATCCCACAGCCAGCGGGAGAAACTGTGCAGGCCTGTGGATGCGCTACAGAAGACGACGTATTTCATCCTTGGAGCTGGATTTATTCCAAGTGTGTCAGCACTTGAGAAGAAGAAGAAGAAGATTCCTCTGCCTCTTCCATGCGCCAGGCGAATTTGCGGTAGGTTCACGCATCGGTGATTCCGGGGGGGACTGTCATTGGAACTTAGTTCTTTGCTTGTTCGTGTGCTCGTGTTTTGATGCGTGTTGAAGACACAGAACATGACAACGTGTTAGTTGAAGACACAGAATAAGACAGCGTGTTTAGTTGAGGACAGAACAAGGCAACGAGTTAGTTGATGATAGAACAAGACAACATGTTAGTTGAAGACACAGAACAAGACAACATGTTAGTTGAAGACACAGAACAAGACAACGTGTTAGTTGAAGACACAGAACAAGACAGCGTGTTAGTTGAAGACACAGAACAAGACAGCGTGTTAGTTGAAGACACAGAACAAGACAACGTGTTAGTTGAGGATAGAACAAGACAGCATGTTAGTTGAAGACACAGAACAAGACAGCGTGTTAGTTGAAGACACAGAACAAGACAACTCTGTCACTTGGGGGCTGATACCTGACTCTGCCATACTTCGTATAATGAAAACTTATGAACTGCAATATGTCAGGCACCAAGCAGGCAACGTGCTGATCTCTCCTGACATTTTCTTCACATTGCCTGTCAGTTAACATCAGGAAGAGAGTTCTTGAATGTTATATAGAACCGATAATGTCATACGGTTGTGAGGCGTTGATATTATTGTCTGTTTTACTGTATTCTATGTGAATATTTCATTGTCCGTTTTATTGTATTTCAGCTGAATGTATCATTGTCTGTTTTCTCGTATTTCAGATGAGTGTATCATTGTGTTCTATTGTATTCAAGGTGAATATATCATTGTTTTATTTTATTCTAGGTGAATAATCATTGTCTGTTTTATTGTATTCTAGGTGAGTGTATCATTGTTTTATTGTATTCTGGATGAATACATCATTGTCTGTTTTATTGTATTCAAGGTGAATATATCATTGTCTGTTTTATTGTATTCAAGGTGAATATATCATTGTTTTATTGTGTTCAAGGTGAATATATCATTGTCTGTGTTATTGTATTAAAGGTGAATATATCATTGTCTGTTTTATTGTATTCAAGGTGAATATATCATTGTCTGTTTTATTGTATTCTAGGTGAATGCATCATTGTTTTATTTATTGTATTCTGGGTGAATATATCATTGTCTGTTTTATTGTATTTCAGCTGAATGTATCATTGTCTGTTTTATTGTATTCCTGGTGAATTTACCGTTGTCTGATGAATACGTCATTGCATGTTTTCTTGTATTCCTGATGAATTTACCGTTGTCTGATAAATATAACATTGTTTCCTCGTATGCTAGGTCCAGAAATGATCGTGCGTTTCCTTGCTTTGTTTCTAAAAGGTACAAATTCTGAATTCTTCGGCATCCAGACTGTCCATATCAGGACCTCCAGGCACAGGCAAGACTCTCATGCTGAAGCTTAAGATTAAGGAATGTCTGAGAGAGGGACAGGTTGTGCTGATCGTCAGTCTGTGGACAGGCAGCCATGCTGTTTCCTACGGTCTTTATCATCAGGTATGAGGAGAGAGAGAGAGAGAGCACATAATTATTTGTGCACATAGTGATTTATAAGGGTAATGGAAAAACGCAAGTTGTTAACATCTATCCTTCACCCAAGGAGTCTCACTGCTCCCACATAAAACAATAATAGCAGTGCTGTTTGAAAAACGTGGAATAGAAGAACGGAGAATTAGGTTTAACAATGAGAGAGCAAATCAAGCAACCGAGCGAGAGAGAGAGAATGGGGAGAAAGAGAGAGAGAGAGAGACACACACACACACACACACTCTCTCTCTCTCTCGCTCTCTCTTTCTTTGATAATGACAGTTTCTTACCCTGTGCTGATTGTGATTTTTTTTTTCATTATCTTTGCGGTTTTGTTTAATCAAACAAAAGAGGTGGTGATGATCATGTGCCCTGCCGAGTGGCGTTGGCGACCATGGCCAGTCTTACGAATCTATCCTTTGTTGCTGCAAGTACATCTCCCACCCTCTCTGTCTTCATCCACTTCGCAAATCCGTCTAGTGTTTTCTCCCTGCGTCTACCTGGTGCTGTCTTTCCCTCCAGCTTTCCCATTGTGACTAGGTGCTCTAATTTTTCTTGCTTCGTAAAATGTCCTATAAATGTTGCTTGTCTTTTTCCTAGTCTTCTTCATTAATGTTCTTTTTTTGTGTCTGGTAACGTATGTAATTCAGTTCTGTTTTGTTTAGATAATAGAAGTTGAACAAATCTATGTGTTTGAATTATCAAACTAGCTTGAAAATACATTTCAAAACGTTTCAAGTTTAACATAATATAAATTCAGAACTTTCTTCGAATTCATGCGAATACATGGAGTTCATAGCGTATACTTGTGTTGTCGCTGTTGTAAATATTGTATTACGAAGAGCATAATAAAGCATAGTTTTTTGTTGTTGTTTTTTTTACTGAAAAGACTGATAAGATTTTTCAAACATTGTGTAGAAGAACAAGGCACCGCATGCTAAATTCTCGGAGTAGTTGACGGACAGGTCTCTTGATTTGTTTGTTTGTTTTCAGCTGTTTTCTACGCCACCTAAAATGGCCACAAGAGTTTAGAACAATTTTTTTTTACAATGCTATGATGATGCGAGAAGATGGGGACGATAATCATGGCACTTTCGAGTTTCAATCTGGATTGAGAGTGCATGACAGGGCTGTTCTCTATGCTTACTAATCATAATATATCCTGGCGTCAACCAGGCCCGAGAGATACAGACACCTGCGATCGATCTAGGGCAGGAATGCTGAGCAACATCCTCAGTGATGTATCCATAAAGTCGATGAGACTGGATTTTGTGGTCCTGGTCTGTACGATGAACCTGTAGCACATCTAGCTGTAGGTAAGGGCCGGTCAGGGCTGGAAAAGACGTTTCTAGAACTTTGAAATCTAAATCAAAGAGACTGCTAGCGTTCAAGCAAACACGAATCAGATAAACACAAAAATAGAATGGAACGTGTATTTAATATACACTCCTAATCATAATTTAAGGGCCACTTCTTCCTTCCTCTCTAATTTTAAGTTGAAATAATTGACAATGTTTAGAATTGATTCTATGTTTTATTTCATCATTTCCACACCTGTTTTGGAAAAAGAAATTAGCACAATGACCCATTAGTGAACAGCACATGCATTTAAAGGAACACCCCCCCCTTTTCAAAAAACAGAAAGTGTCAGATTTGGCCAATCTGTTTTCAATATCGCGTGTGTCCGCCCCGAGCCTGGATGCATGCTTCACAGCGCCGATGCATCGACCCCACAAGGGTACGGAGTGTGTCCTGAGGGATGGCCGCCCACTCGATCTGCAGGATGTCGACCAGCCTGGCCAGGGTGCCCGGTGGGGGGTGGTTGTCCCTGATGCGCCTCCCGAGCACATCCCAGAGGTGTTCAATTGGGTTCAGGTCAGGTGAGCACGCTGGCCAGGCCATACGGACGACTTCATGCTGCTCCAGGAAGTCGGTCACAAGGCGTGCTCGATGCGCAGGTGCATTGTCGTCCTGGAAGATGGCGCCTTGACCAAGGTCCACAAGCGCAGGCAGTGCCACGGCCGCCAGAACCTCGTCCCGGTACCGGACCCCGTTCAGGATGCCGTCAATGGGGAGCAGGGGGGTCCGGGTACCACGGCTCATGCCACCCCACACCATCACCAACCCGCCGCCGTACCGGTTATGCTCTTGGACAATGGCGTCAGCGAACCTCTCCCCTTGACGTCGCCACACCCGAGCCCGGCCATCGTTAAAGGTCAGGGTGAACCTGGACTCATCCGAAAACAAGACCCGGGCCCACTGTTGCCTTGTCCAGGTCACGTGCTCCCTGGCCCAGGTCATGCGGCGCACTCTGTTGACCGGTGACAGCACGGGTCGGACGGCCGGTCTCCATGACCTCAAGTTTGCCTCATGTAGCCGTCTTCTCACCGTGCTGCAGCTGATGTTAGCACCTGTTGCGTCCCTCAGCTGACCCCTCAAGGTCACCGCAGTGGATGCCCTTTCCCTCAGGACGGAGAGGGCAAGGTAGCGGTCTTGCTGTCTTGTCGTTACTCTGGGTCGACCCGTGTGACGCCTTTCCTGGACTGCTCCAGTCTCATTGAAGCGCTCCAGCAGTCTCTGGATTGTGGAATGCGACACTTCAAGTCGTCTAGCAACTTCCCGCTGCGCTAGGCCTTCATCAAGCAGAGCGAGGGCTCTCCCCCGCTGCTCATCCGTCATCCGTCGTCTTGCAAGCATGGTTAAAACGAACCAAGAACGGGTCCTTTTTATCCTCGTCTGCGGGCAACTTTGGCTGGAGTAGTGTTCAAAAAGGGCTTGCCTTGCACGTGCAAAGCGAATTTTGTCGCTACCTTGCCTGCGTCGTCAGA
Source organism: Monoplex corrugatus (assembly GCA_030674185.1). Classification (NCBI taxonomy): domain Eukaryota; kingdom Metazoa; phylum Mollusca; class Gastropoda; order Littorinimorpha; family Ranellidae; genus Monoplex; species Monoplex corrugatus. Next base: position 22,185,907 of record JAPXFY010000029.1, read on the forward strand.
GAGACCCTGCTGAAGATTCGACAATTTCGTGTGGAAATTGTCTTCCTTGGGCCGCCCATTGCAAATCGGCAAATCCCCAAACACGTGCCAAAAGGAAACTGCAATGTTATCTGAGCTCTTATCCATTCAGTTACGGCAACGAATTGGAGAAAAGAGTAAGAGAAAATAGGTTATTTCTCCTTTCAAAAATTGACTCAAAAACGTTCCTGGCCCTTCAATAATGACGTGTAGTATAACAGATCAAGACAGGCGCAACTTTTCGGCAATCTGCCGTTTTTTTTTTCCTGCTGGATGCTACTTTAGGGAAGTTGTCTTACTGTGTTTTTGTTGTTGTTGTTGGTGGGGGTCTTTTGTTTTTGTTTTGGTGTGTATGTGTGTGTGTGTGTGTGCGCGCGCGCGTATGTGTGTGTGTGTGTGTGTGTGTGTGCACGCGCGCGGGGGCTTGCTTACTGTTTCGCATTTATTCTTTTTGGTCTATTCTATACGCTTGACAAAGGCCAGGTGGCCGAAAATTTGCGCTGGTCTTGTTTTGATATATGAAATAGGCGTTCTGATTCTTTTTTAGTGTTTCTCTAGAACTCTTGTTTACATGGCATGTCAAAGTACAAGCCTCAGAACATCATATGCCGTCACATCCGCAGATCAGAGAAGAAATGGAAACGGAAAATGAGAAGTTACACCTCGGGTTGGAGGAGCACTCAGACTTGCAAGACAGCTTGAAAAAGATGTACTCTTTATGTGAACGCTGCGGTTTTTGGGTATGGACGTTGCCTGACCGCCCTCCGCTCCTTCAAGTGCCACGAGGACGCGACACGCTGTACAGTCCCGACGCCGACAGTGGTTTTAGTGAAAGCCAACAGACCTATGATTCTGACGACGAAGACGACTTCAACTATGTCGCTGCTGCACATGACGAGATGGTGCGTAGCTTTAGGATGAAACCTTACAACGTGCAGTTTCTTTCCGAGTCTGTATCCCGCCAGACTGTTCACCCAGACTCTACTACAACTGGCGGCTGTGGCAAGCTGTACGTGGTGGTGGATGAAGCTCCCTGGTTCCTGGACACGTTTGTGACCATGCTGGAGACCCTTTTAGGGAAAGATGGGTTCGTGATTTGGGTGGCTTCCTCCTACCCCTCCCCTCAGCGTAACGGCTGGAGCCGCCATGAGGTGACCCGCAGTCTTCGTTGCCCTCCCCGTGGTCGTCCGACAGATGACACAAACTCCCGCCTACGTCACCTTCAGAGGCCTGGCTACACGTCACAGGACGCCGGTGTTTTGTCAAGCATGCCCTCACCGACGGATGGGCCCCAGTCAAAGTGATTCTACACCACAGAAGTCACGGAGTTGCAAAATTTTAGATTGCAGCAAATGTGCAGAAGAATTGGTCAGCTTTCTGACCAACGATCTGCTGATTGGTATGTATAGAAAAGAGGTAGGGGTGGGGGAAAGGGGGAGAGAAAGATTGGCATGAAAAAAATGCGGGGAAGGAAAAGAGTAGGGAGGGCACTGAGACTGAAGGCGTGCACACACATTATATATCGATATCTATATAACAGAGCAGCTAGAGTGAAGAGATAGGTCATCAGCTAGAGTGAAGAGATAGGTCATCAGCTAGAGTGAAGAGATAGGTCATCAGCTAGAGTGAAGAGATAGGTCATCAGCTAGAGTGAAGAGATAGGTCATCAGCTAGAGTGAAGAGATAGGTCATCAGCTAGAGTGAAGAGATAGGCCACAGCTAGAGTGAAGAGATAGCCATCAGTAGAGTGAAGAGTAGGTCAGCTAGAGTGAAGAGATAGGTCAGCTAGAGTGAAGAGATAGGTCATCAGCTAGAGTGAAGAGATAGGTCATCAGCTAGAGTGAAGAGATAGGTCAGCTAGAGTGAAGAGATGGTCAGCTGAGTGAAGAGATAGGTCATCAGCTAGAGTGAAGAGATAGGTCAGCTAGAGTGAAGAGATAGATCATCAGCTAGAGTGAAGAGATAGGTCATCAGCTAGGGTGAAGAGATATGTAGCTAGGGTGAAGGATAGGTCAGCTAGGTGAAGAGATAGGTCAGCTAGAGTGAGAGATAGGTCAGCTAGAGTGAAGAGATAGGTCAGCTAGAGTGAAGAGATAGATCATCAGCTAGAGTGAAGAGATAGGTCATCAGTAGGTGAAGAGATAGTAGCTAGGGTGAAGAGATAGGTCAGCTAGGGTGAAGAGATAGGTCAGCTAGAGTGAAGAGATAGGTCAGCTAGAGTGAAGAGATAGGTCAGTAGAGTGAAGAGATAGGTCATCAGCTAGAGTGAAGAGATAGGTCATCAGCTAGAGTGAAGAGATAGGCCATCAGCTAGAGTGAAGAGATAGGTCAGCTAGAGTGAGAGATAGGTCAGCTAGAGTAAAGAGAAAGGTCATCAGCTAGAGTGAAGAGATAGGTCAGCTAGAGTGAAGAGATAGGTCAGCTAGAGTGAGAGATAGGTCATCAGCTAGAGTGAAGAGATAGGTCATCAGCTAGAGTGAAGAGATAGGTCAGCTAGGGAAGAGATAGGTCATCAGCTAGAGTGAAGAGATAGGTCAGCTAGAGTGAAGAGATAGGTCAGCTAGAGTGAAGAGATAGGTCAGCTAGATTGAAGAGATAGGTCATCAGCTGAGTGAAGAGATAGGTCAGCTGAGTGAAGAGATAGATCATAGCTAGAGTGAAGAGATAGGTCATCAGTAGGGTGAAGAGATATGTAGCTAGGGTGAAGAGATAGGTCAGCTAGGGTGAAGAGATAGGTCAGCTAGAGTGAAGAGATAGGTCAGCTAGAGTGAAGAGATAGGTCAGCTAGAGTGAAGAGATAGATCATCAGCTAGAGTGAAGAGATAGGTCATCAGCTAGGGTGAAGAGATATGTAGCTAGGGTGAAGAGATAGGTCATCAGCTAGAGTGAAGAGATAGGTCATCAGCTAGAGTGAAGAGATAGGCCAGCTAGAGTGAAGAGATAGGTCATCAGCTAGAGTGAAGAGATAGGTATCAGCTAGAGTGAAGAGATAGGTCATCAGCTAGAGTGAAGAGATAGGTATCAGCTAGAGTGAAGAGATAGGTCATCAGCTAGAGTGAAGAGATAGGTCATCAGCTAGAGTGAAGAGATAGGTCATCAGCTAGAGTGAAGAGATAGGTCAGCTAGAGTGAAGAGATAGGCCATCAGCTAGAGTGAAGAGATAGGTCAGCTAGAGTGAAGAGATAGGTCAGCTAGAGTGAAGAGAAAGGTCATCAGCTAGAGTGAAGAGATAGGTCAGCTAGAGTGAAGAGATAGGTCAGCTAGAGTGAAGAGATAGGTCATCAGCTAGAGTGAAGAGATAGGTCATCAGCTAGAGTGAAGAGATAGGTCAGCTAGGGTGAAGAGATAGGTCATCAGCTAGAGTGAAGAGATAGGTCAGCTAGGGTGAAGAGATAGGTCAGCTAGAGTGAAGAGATAGGTCAGCTAGAGTGAAGAGATAGGTCATCAGCTAGGGTGAAGAGATAGGTCAGCTAGAGTGAAGAGATAGGTCAGCTAGAGTGAAGAGATAGCCCAGCTAGGATGAAGAGATAGTATCAGCTAGAGGTGAAGAGATTGGTCTAAAGCTAGGTTTTTAGAGATAGTCAGCTAGGTGAAGAGATAGGTCATTCAGCTAAGTGAGTAGATTAGGTCTCAGCTAGGGTGAAGAGATTAGGTCACTAGGTGAAGTAGATTGAGTCATCAGCTAGAGTGAAGAGATAGTGTCATCAGCTAGGGTGAAGAGATAGGCAGCTAGGTGAAGAGATAGGTCAGCTAGAGTGAAGAGATAGGTCAGCTAGAGTGAAGATGATAGTCATCAGCTAGAGTGAAGAGATAGGTCATCTAGAGTGAAGAGATGTCATCAGCTAGAGTGAAGAGATAGGTCAGCTAGAGTGAAGAGATAGGTCATCAGCTAGGTGAAGAGATAGTCATCAGCTAGAGTGAAGAGATAGATCATCATAGAGTGAAGAGATAGGTCAGCTAGAGTGAAAGATAGGTCATCAGCTAGGTGAAGAGATAGGTCAGCTAGGTGAAGAGATAGGTCCAGCTAGGTGAAGAGATAGTCATCAGCTAGGTGAAGAGATAGTCATCACTAGAGTGAAGAGATAGTCCAGCTAGAGTGAAGAGATAGGTCATCAGCTAGAGTGAAGAGATAGGTCAGCTAGGGTGAGAATAGGTCACTAGAGTGAAGAGATAGGTCAGCTAGGTGAAGAGATAGTCAGCTAGGTGAAGAGATAGGTCAGCTAGATTGAAGAGATAGGTCAGCTAGAGTGAAGAGATAGGTCACTAGAGTGAAAGATAGTCATCAGCTAGAGTGAAGGATAGGTCATCAGCTAGGTGAAGAGATAGTCAGCTAGGGTGAAGAGATAGGTCAGCTAGGTGAAGAGATAGGTCACTAGGTGAAGAGATAGGTCCAGCTAGAGTGAAGAGATAGGTTCAGCTAGGTGAAGAGATAGATCATCACTAGAGTGAAGAGATAGGTCACAGCTAGGTGAAGAGATATGTCAGCTAGGGTGAAGAGATAGGTCAGCTAGAGTGAAGAGATAGGTCATCAGCTAGAGTGAGAGATAGGCAGCTAGAGTGAAGAGATAGGTATCAGCTAGGTGAAGAGATAGGTCACGCTAGAGTGAAGAGATAGGTCATCACTAGAGTGAAGAGATAGTCATCAGCTAAGTGAAGAGATAGTCATCAGCTAGAGTGAAGAGATAGGTCATAGCTAGAGTGAAGAGATAGGTCATCAGCTAGAGTGAAGAGATAGGTCAGCTAGAGTGAAGAGATAGGCATCAGCTAGAGTGAAGAATAGGTCAGCTAGAGTGAAGAGATAGGTCAGCTAGAGTGAAGAGAAAGGTCTCAGCTAGAGTGAAGAGATAGGTCAGCTAGAGTGAAGAGATAGGTCAGCTAGAGTGAAGAGATAGAGTCATCAGCTAGAGTGAAGAGATAGGTCATAGCTAGAGTGAAGAGATAGGTCAGCTAGGTGAAGAGATAGGTCTCAGCTAGAGTGAAGAGATAGGTCAGCTAGAGTGAAGAGATAGGTCAGCTAGAGTGAAGAGATAGGTCAGCTAGAGTGAAGAGATAGGTCTCAGCTAGGGTGAAGAGATAGGTCAGCTAGAGTGAAGAGATAGGTCAGCTAGGTGAAGAGATAGGTCAGCTAGAGTGAAGAGATAGGTCAGCTAGAGTGAAGAGATAGGTCAGCTAGAGTGAAGAGATAGGTCAGCTAGGGTGAAGAGATAGGTCATCAGCTAGAGTGAAGAGATAGGTCATCAGCTAGGTGAAGAGATAGGTCAACTAGAGTGAAGAGATAGGTCATCAGCTAGAGTGAAGAGATAGGTCATCAGCTAGGTGAAGAGATAGGTCAGCTAGGTGAAGAGATAGGTCAGCTAGGTGAAGAGATAGGTCAGCTAGAGTGAAGAGATAGTCATCAGCTAGAGTGAAGAGATAGGTCATCAGCTAGAGTGAAGAGATAGGTCATCAGCTAGAGTGAAGAGATAGGTCATCTAGAGTGAAGAGATAGGTCATCAGCTAGAGTGAAGAGATAGGTCATCAGCTAGAGTGAAGAGATAGGATCAGCTAGAGTGAAGAGATAGGTCAGCTAGAGTGAAGAGATAGGTCATCAGCTAGGTGAAGAGATAGGTCAGCTAGGGTGAAGAGATAGGTCATCAGCTAGGGTGAAGAGATAGGTCATCAGCTAGGGTGAAGAGATAGGTCATCAGCTAGAGTGAAGAGATAGATCATCAGCTAGGTGAAGAGATAGGTCATCAGCTAGAGTGAAGAGACAGATAGGTCAGCTAGAGTGAAGAGATAGTCAGCTAGCTAGAGTGAAGAGAAGATCAGCTAGAGTGAAGAGAAGATCAGCTAGAGTGAAGAAAATCAGCCAGAGTGAGGAGGATCAGTAGAGTGAAAGGCAGTCAGCTAGAGTGAAGAATAGGATCAGCTAGAGTGAAGAGATAGGTCAGCTAGAGTGAAGAGAAGCATCAGGTAGAGTGAAGAGAAGATCAGCTAGAGTAAGAGATAGGCAGACTAGAGTGAAGAATAGATCAGTAGAGTGAAGAATAGATCAGTAGAGTGAAGAGATAGTCAGCTAGAGTGAAGAGATAGATCAGGCTAGAGTGAAGAGACAGTCAGCTAGAGTGAAGAGATAGACATCAGGTAGAGTGAAGAGAGATCAGGTAGAGTGAAGAGATAGATCAGCTAGAGTGAAGAGACAGATCAGGTAGAGTGAGAGATAGCATAGAGTAGGTAGAAGTAGATAAGGCAGATCAGGTAGAGTGAAGAGATAGATCAGTAGAGTGAAGAGACAGATCAGGTAGAGTGAAGAGACAGATCAGTAGAAGTGAAGAGACAGATCAGCTAGGAGTGAAGAGAAGATCAGGTAGAGTGAAGACATAGATCAGTAGAGTGAAGAGACAGATCAGGTAGAGTGAAGAGATAGATCAGGTAGAGTGAAGAGACAGATCAGGTAGAGTGAAGAGAAGATCAAGTAGAGTGAAGAGACAGATCAGCTGAGTAGAAGAGATAGAGATGACAGGTAGAGTGAAGAGACAGATCAGGTAGAGTGAAGATGACAGATCAGCTAGAAGTAAGAGACAGATCAGCTGGAATGAAGAGACAGATCAGGTAGAGTGAAGAGACAGATCAGTAGAGTGAAGTGACAGATCAGCAAGAATTAAGAGACAGATCAGTGGAGTGAAGAGATCAGATCAGGTAGAGTGAAGAGACAGATCAGTGGAGTAGTAGAGAAGACATAGATCAGGTAGAGTGAAGAGACAGATCAGGTAGAGTGAAGAGACAGATCAGGTGAGTGAAGAGACAGATCAGCTAGAGTGAAGAGATAGATCAGGTAGAGTGAAGAGACAGATCAGGTAGAGTGAAGAGACAAGATCAGGTAGAGTGAAGAGACAGATCAGCTGGAGTGAAGATAGATCAGGTAGAGTGAAGAGACAGATCAGCTGGAGTGAAGAGATAGATCAGGTAGAGTGAAGAGACAGAAGGGATAGATTAGCTAGAACGAAGGGATAGATCAGCTAGAGTGAAGAGATCGATCAGCTAGAAGGAAGAGATATGTCAGCTAGAGTAAAGAGACAGACGAGTTTGTATGAAAAGATGACCAAGTTGACATGAAGAAATGGTTGTGTTGGTTTGAATGTAATGGCTACCTGGTTGAACCTGGCTCTCAGTTACAAAAAAAGCCACTACTGAATGTAGTTTATGTAAACGTTCAAATTACATTGTACAGGTATATGATTGAATGCTCCTTGGTAAAGGAAGCCAATAAATTCAAACGCATTACTGCATAAACTGTAACTAAACTAAAAGTCATGCTCCTCTGCTGGTCGGTTGTTTATCACTTGCTCAAAGTTTGTGCATTCACCTTTTTTTTCTTCTCACCTTTAAAGGACAGGGTGGTTGTTATTGTTTTTTTTACCTTATCTCTTCATAACTTGGTTAAAACGTTTATTCATGTTTTTCACACAAGATGGCAGCTTTCGTTTCCATCTTTAATAAGCTAGGGGTAATAATTTGTTAATGTCATCAACTACAAGGGAAAGTTTTGTTCTCGTGTTCCTTGTCAAAGATGAAATTACTTCAGTTTCTGGTCGCCTGCTTAACTGAAATTCTTGTTTTCTTTGTTAGGAGAGAGTTGTTGATTCCTGGTAACTTACTTTGTTCAGTTTCAAACGAAAATTGTTCTTGTGTTTGTTATTCAAGGACACATTTGTTTAGTTCTTAATAACCTACTCACTAAACTAAACTAAACTACATTGAACTGAACTGGACTGGACTGGATTGGGACTGAACTGGATTAGACTGGACTGAACTGAATTGGACTGGACTGAACTGGATTAGACTGGACTGAAGTGGATTAGACTGGACTGAAGTGGACATTGGACCAGTCTGGACTGGATTGGACTGAACTGGATTGGATTGGACTGGACTGAAGTGGGCTGGACGGGATTGGACTGAACTGGACTGGATTGGACTGGACTGAACTGAACTGGACTGGATTAGACTGGACTGGATTGGACTGGATTGAACTGGACTGGATTGGACTGGACTGGACTGAACTGGACTGGACTGGACTGAAGTGAAGTGAACCTAACTCTTGTTAACTTGTTTTGCAAGGTAAAAGTGCAGCTGGAACATCTACAAGTGTAGAGGAACCTGAGGAGGCAGCTCTTCACTTCAGCGATGTACTAATTTCAGGATTCCTACCGAACCTGCAGGAAAGCGTCAAAGGTACCACTACAGCAGAACATGCGCTACGTGGATTTTTCACTACAGCAAAACATGCGCTACCGGGATTTTTCAGAGGCCTCAAGACAAGAGGCGTAGACTGTGACCTCATCACAAAGAGTGATATCAAGAGCCACGAAAAGCTGGCTGTTCCGCGGAACAAGGACTGCGTGCAAGTTGCCCAACCGGAGCTCATTGCGGGTTTGGAACGTGCGGTCGTCGTCGTCATAGGGACGGGTGACTTCGCCTCAGCCGCCCCTCGTTACGTCGACCCCTATTTTGACGTCATGGCTAGATGTACGTCACAGCTCGTTCTTGTCGAGGATGCAGAGCAAGACATCGTGGACAAACTACGGAATATGAGTGTCTCAGTAAACAATTTCTGAAACACTGACACAATATACATATACTGACTATGTGTAGGCTATACCTTTTTGTGTGTGTGTGTGTGTGTGTGTGTGTGTGTGTGTGTGTGTGTGTGTGTGTGTGTGACCTGTATCAACTCTCTTATTTCTCTCCAAACTCATTGAGAAAATGGTACTAAAGCAACTGAATGACCATCTCTCCTGAAATAATCTTCACCATCCTTACCTGTCTGTCATATCGAGCAAACCACTGCTCAGAAACAGCTCTCGTATGATCTTGTGTAAATGATGTATCAACCAAACTACTATTGTACATGCAATTCCTTTAGTGTGAAAGAAAAGAACTTTCTTTGTAAAGGAAAAAAAACAAACTTTCTTTGTAAAGGGAAAAAGAAAACAAACAAACAAACAAAAAACTGGATTACTCAGGAAAAAAATGTCTAAACACTTTGACAAAATGTCTCAGAAATCGTTGAGACATGATCTAAGAGTCAGTACTCAATCAACATTATCTATCTTTAATAAAACGAAAGTATTGTACGAGTTAACAAATTTCTTCATAGCTTATTGTCAACATGCAAATTAAACTTCGCTTTTGTTTGTTCACAGCTTTTTTTGTTTGTTTTCGAAAACAATCCTTTTTTTCTATAAATGTATGCTTTTTTTTTTTCACCCATAACGTATTGCGAAGGTAGGCCTATATCTGGGGGACTGTGATTACAGGAGATTCAGGCCAGATAACAGAGACATCCATCTGTCAGACCAGCTTAGCAATACACCAGGGGCGGGGAAGGTAGAATTCAAACTTAGATACTGGTCTGCCACTACCGCTTCTACCCCTGTGGAGATGCCAGGGGCTCTTTCAGTATAAATAGTATCCCCGCCTTCTGGAAATTCTGTGCTAGAAATTTCCTCTTTTCTGTCACTCTCTTTGTTTCTGCCTTGTTCCTTTGCTTTCTGTCATTTCTTCCTATCGTTTTCTCCCTTGCTGGTCCGTTCATGTGTACATGTATGTGTTTGATAAACTCTTACATACTTTTTTTGGGGGGATTGATGATTAGATTCCCCCTGTTGGGACGCCGGGGGTTCTTTCAGTATAAATAGTATCCCCACCTTCTGGAAATTCTGTGCTAGAAATTTCCTCTTTTCTGCCATTCTCTTTGTTTCTTTCTTCCTCTTTTGCTTTCTGTCATTTCTTCCTATCATTTTCTGCCTTGCTGGTTCATTCACCTGTATGTGTTTGATAAAGTCTTACGTACTTTGTCTTAGGATTGATAATTGGGTACATGTATTAAGTGCATTTTTGGCACTAAGGAGGTGAGATATGCAGAAGCAATTTCAGGTGATTTATGCCTGTTTTTATGTATGTTTTTGGTGTCCTTAGGTATGCTTAATTTGTATTCAGATGTTGTTTTTTTAAATCCCCTGTTCGATAAATTGGACGGAGTGGTCAACGCCAAGAGCATGTCCTTAGATTATGTGCGCAATTGCATTGATATGTGTACTTAATTTTCTTTTCTTTTTTTTTTCTGTTGAAGTTTTGTGTGTTTTGAAGCGGTTATAGCCCAGATATGGCTTTAACCAGATTAACATAGAACGATAATTAGTACATGTAATAAGTATATTTTTGGTTCTACGAAGTGATGATATGCGGAAGCAATTTAGGCAATTTAGGCCCGTTATTATATATTTTTGGTGTTAAAATGTGTATTCGGGTATTATTTAAATTCTTCTGTGATAAATTTGAGGGAGTGGTCAATCCTAGGCATCTCTTGGATTATGTACACGAATGCATGCTTTTATACTTATCTTTTTTTTTTTATCCCTGTTGAAGTATTGTATATGTTTTGAAATCAGTTATACACATATTCTTACACACACTCGGGCACAGCAACCACACACACACACGTACACTCACACACGCACACGTACACACGACACACACACACACACACACACACACACACACACCCCACACACACACACACATACACACACACACACACACACATACACACACACACACACACACACACACACACACACACACACACACACACACACTCACGACGCACGAACGTACACGCAGCAATATATAAACACAGTATGCCTCTTTATTCATATGAAAAATATTCTGTGGTTTCTTATGTGTCTTCTCACTTGTATAGCTTTAATGTTTGTTGTTATCTAATTGTGTATGTAATTGTGAACATTTTTTATCACCATTTGCCATTTTTGCGAAATGTAAAGCGCTGGTGAGCATGTTTTTATATGGAATATGCACTATACAAATAAACATTATTGTTATTGTTATTTGCCCCTGAGTCCTTGAATGTTATTTAGAACCAATACTGTTGTACGGATGCGAGGCGTGGACAGTCAGCAAGCAAAGCCAGAGCAGGATCGAGGCAGCCGAGATATGGTTTCTCATAAGAATGTTGAGAGTTCCATGGACAGCAAAGAAAACAAACGAGACAGTCTTGATGGAGGCAGGCACAAGTAGATCACTCATAAGGAAGATTAGGAAAAGACAAGCAACATTTATAGGTCATTTTATGAGGAAGGGGGATTTGGAGCACCTGGTCACAACGGGAAAGCTGGAGGGAAAGAGAGCACCAGGGAGAGAATGCTGTACGGACTTGCAGAGTGGCTGCGGATGAGGAGGGTGGGGGAGATGCTGGGGGCAACGAGAGATAGAGATGGTTGGAAGTCCATGGTCGTCAACGCCATGCGGCAGGGCACCTGATGATGATGATGACCCCTGATATGGCTGTAAGCAGTCAGCTGGGTTTTAAACAGAAATAACAATAACTACTGCTTTTAACATGAAAGGGAGATGATTAGCCTGGCAGATCTGCGGGAAAGCTTCATTTCTGTAAATTTGCAAGCTGTTCGAAATATAGCTCTGCTGTAAGACGACTGCACAATGTTTCGTGTGTAGTGATCGATAAGATGGGGCAAGGAAGTATTTCTACAGATAGCCTAGGGTAGAGGAGATTGTGCCAGAATCTGGAAGGAAAAGAATTAGAAACTGAGAGAAAGAGATGTAAGCAGAAAGAGAATGAGAGATGAAGAAAACACAGAGAAAGGGAAAGAAAGAAGGAAAGAAAGAAGAGATAGTGCGATAGTTTAAAGAGAAAGAAAAGAAGAGAGAGAAAGTCATGGTGACTGAGGAGGTGAAGAGGGGGGAGAGAGAGAGGGAGGGAGGGAGAGAGAGGTGTGGAGGAATCTACATTAACTTGTGCATTGTAGACTGTCAAAGAGAGAGAGAGGTGTGGAGGAATCTACATTAACTTGTGTATTGTAGACTGTCAGAGAAGAGAGAGGTGTGGAGGAATCTACATTAACTTGTGCATTGTAGACTGTCAGAGAGAGAGAGAGGTTTGGAGGAATCTACATTAACTTGTACATTGTAGACTGTCAAAGAGAAGAGAGGTGTGGAGGAATCAACTTGTGTATTGTAGACTGTCAGAGAGAGAGAGAGGTTTGGAGGAATCTACATTAACTTGTGTATTGTAGACTGTCAGAGAGAGAGAGAGAGGTTTGGAGGAATCTACATTAACTTGTGTATTGTAGACTGTCAGAGAGAGAGAGAGAGAGGTGTGGAGGAATCTACATTAACTTGTGCATTGTAGACTGTCAGAGAGAGAGAGAGAGAGAGGTGTGGAGGAATCTACATTAACTTGTGTATTGTAGACTGTCAGAGAGAGAGAGAGGTGTGGAGGAATCTACATTAACTTGTGTATTGTAGATTGTCAGAGAGAGAGAGAGAGAGAGGTGTGGAGGAATCTACATTAACTTGTGTATTGTAGACTGTCAGAGAGAGAGAGGTGTGGAGGAATCTACATTAACTTGTGTATTGTAGACTGTCAGAGAGAGAGAGAGAGAGGTGTGGAGGAATCTACATTAATTTGTGTATTGTAGACTGTCAGAGAGAGAGAGAGAGAGGTGTGGAGGAATCTAGATTAACTTGTGTATTGTAGACTGACAGAGAGAGAGAGAGAGAGGTGTGGAGGAATCTACATTAACTTGTGTATTGTAGACTGTCAGAGAGAGAGAGAGAGAGGTGTGGAGGAATCTACATTAACTTGTGTATTGTAGACTGTCAGAGAGAGAGAGGTGTGGAGGAATCTACATTAACTTGTGTATTGTAGACTGTCAGAGAGAGAGAGAGGTGTGGAGGAATCTACATTAACTTGTGTATTGTAGACTGTCAGAGAGAGAGAGAGGGTGTGGAGGAATCTACATTAACTTGTGTATTGTAGACTGTCAGAGAGAGAGAGAGAGAGGTGTGGAGGAATCTACATAAACTTGTGTATTGTAGACTGTCAGAGAGAGAGAGAGAGAGAGAGGTGGAGGAATCTACATTAACTTGTGTATTGTAGACTGTCAGAGAGAGAGAGAGAGAGTGTGGAGGAATCTACATTAACTTGTGTATTGTAGACTGTCAGAGAGAGAGAGAGAGAGGTGTGGAGGAATCTACATTAACTTGTGTATTGTAGACTGTCAGAGAGAGAGAGAGAGAGGTGTGGAGGAATCTACATTAACTTGTGTATTGTAGACTGTCAGAGAGAGAGAGAGAGAGGTGTGGAGGAATCTACATTAACTTGTGTATTGTAGACTGTCAGAGAGAGAGAGAGAGAGGTGTGGAGGAATCTACATTAACTTGTGTATTGTAGACTGTCAGAGAGAGAGAGGTGTGGAGGAATCTACATTAACTTGTGTATTGTAGACTGTCAGAGAGAGAGAGAGAGGTGTGGAGGAATCTACATTAACTTGTGTATTGTAGACTGTCATTGTAAACTGATAAAGACTCAGGTGGGGCAGGTGGCCCAAATATCTGTGATAATCATTTTCACGAACTCGTGACACTGTCAGTGACCCAAGATGGGATACGTGCTGTATGGTTCATCAACAGTTCGTGACACTGTGTCAGTGACCCAAGATGGGATACGTGCTGTATGGTTCATCAACAGTTCGTGACACTGTGTCATTGACCCAAGATGGGATACGTGCTGTATGGTTCATCAACAGTTCGTGACACTGTGTCAGTGACCCAAGATGGGATACGTGCTGTATGGTTCATCAACAGTTCGTGACACTGTGTCATTGACCCAAGATGGGATACGTGCTGTATGGTTCATCAACAGTTCGTGACACTGTGTCATGACCCAAGATGGGATACGTGCTGTATGGTTCATCAACAGTTCGTGACACTGTTCATTGACCCAAGATGGGATACGTGCTGTATGGTTCATCAACAGTTGTGACACTGTGTCAGTGACCCAAGATGGGATACGTGCTGTATGGTTCATTAACAGTTCGTGACACTGTGTCAGTGACCCAAGATGGGATACGTGCTGTATGGTTCATTAACAGTTCGTGACACTGTGTCAGTGACCCAAGATGGGATACAAGGTGTAAGAATAATGTTGAAAAAAGAGTTTGTTAACATGCTGTTGCTCTTGGACTATTTCAATAATCATTTTAGGCTTTTTCGTAGATTTTGGACAATGCTGCGTACTTCTCATGATGTACATAACATCACATCAGCATCTGCATTGTCTGGGTTTTGTGAAGTTATGAACATAATTGTGACCCATTCTCACAAAAGGCACAATAAGTCTCAGTTTAAGCATTTTTAGGTTTTGGTATCACTATAAAGGTTAGAATCTCAGCTTTCAAATGGTACTAAAGTTGAGTTTCAGGCTACAAAAACAAAAAAGTTATGGGCTTTCAAAGATGAGAGGGGTCAAGTCGGCCATGTTGAGAAAAACAATGTTGAAGAGAACAGGCCTGAATTGAAAGGGTATGATCAGAAACCCCTTAGCACCAAGCATTAAATATCAACCAAATCAGCTGAAATTCCATCCTTCCCTTGTTTACTTAATTGTCTATCCATCCAAAACAACAAAAAGAAAAATAAATTTAAGAAAAGCGTACTTTAATCACCAAAATGTTACAGAACTTGTGAATATTTTGAAAGGAGAAGAAAAATAGCATCCAATACTGTATGTCAGAATTTATGACAGAAATTGTTCCCAAATTAAAAAAACAAGCCCCCCACAAAGTAGCTGAAGGTATAGCAACAGTGCAATGCATATAATGACAGTAGTAAACTTAAAAATAACGACTGTAAAATGTTTAAGTGATATGCGAACAGTAAATTGATCAGCAAGTTGAACAACTCAATGACTGTCCCTATACCTAGTGTTCTTATGATTATTTGTTCATACAAGAGCCAATGATGCTGAACACAGCTTTTTCCTGTTTGAAAACCAAACAGCTACAACACCATCACTTCTTCAGGAGTAAACTGGATGGTACAGCCTCTCCGCTGGCCTTTCTCCACTCCTTCTTGTACTGTCTTAATTTGGGTACATCCACAACGAAAGTTTGTGGCCCTAGTGAGACTTAACCCTGTTCTCTGTCGGTTTCTGCATCAGGTTGCGCGCCGATTTCAGCTTCTATTCGAACGAAGGGTTCGTCATTGTCACTGTCGTCTTCACGGTCCTCTGTCTCCATCGTTCGTCATTCACTGTCGTCTCACGGTCCTCTGTCTCCATCGTTCGTCATGTCACGTCGCTTCACGTCCTCTGTCTCCATCGTTCGTCATTGTCACTGTCGTCTTCACGGTCCTCTGTCTCCATCGTTCGTCATTGTCACTGTCGTCTTCACGGTCCTCTGTCTCCATCGTTCGTCATTGTCACTGTCGTCTTCACGGTCCTCTGTCTCCATTGTTCGTCATTGTCACTGTCGTCTTCACGGTCCTCTGTCTCCATTGTTCGTCATTGTCACTGTCGTCTTCACGGTCCTCTGTCTCCATTGTTCTGTCACGGTTTTACGGCCTCTCTCATTGTTCGTCATTTCACTGTCGTCTTCACTGTCCTCTGTCTCCATTGTTCGTCATTGTCACTGTCGTCTTCACGGTCCTCTGTCTCCATCGCCTTGATATCACCCGTCTCCCCGGCTATACTTTCATCATCGGAAGAATCGGAGGCGATACCGTCGTCTATGAAAAGTCAACAATCAGGTCCCTCAGTTAATCACTCTCTGGAACAACATTAGCTGCCGAAGACTGATTTAATAGGTTTAACAGACACTGATTTCGTCTTTCCTCCGCCGTCTTTCGCAGTGACTGATTGAGTATGATTGTAGCTGAGTGGCACCCCTTAGCAAACGTTCAGCCAATCAGAATCAAATATACTGGACGTTGTCAAGGAGCTTCAAAATCCTTTGCTGTGATTGGTTTAGCAAAATGTTTTATTTACCGTATTTGGAGGAGTTTTACGCAAGGCATACCAACTTTGAATGAACGCGACAGACAGTGTGAGATGCGCGTGAAACTGCTGTTTCTAAAAATATACAACATGCCTGGTATTTGTCTGAGGTGAAATATGTTGCGCAGCACAAAATGGGGCAATTGGGCAGCTTTCAGAGGCCAGATAGTAGCACTACCACACATTAAATCACAAAAAAATTATACTTATCGATTGAATTTGACTTATTGTGTTAGGACATGGTGTAAAAATGGTTATAGAGCATGAAAATGCAGAAAACTCAAAGTCGACTTATTGTCTCTGCTCAGAGTTTTCAGCCCACAGCAGCAGAAGGCCTCGCCCGACTTATTGCACCTTTAGTCAGAGTGGGTCACAATTATGATACTGATGTCAAATTGTATAATACTAATGTTAAATCTGTTAAAATGCTTTCTGCGGGTCAATACTGTTATTTTTGAGAAATCTTAATTGAAAGAGTTTATGCCTTAAAATTTGCCAGCTACTTGCATGATGTACATAATCTCACACATAAATGCAGTATAATCATCTGTTGTGATGATATGAACAAAGAAAGAAATTTTAGTGGATGCTTTTATTACAAATGCATACCTGCTATTGACTCTATAGTTGGTTAATAGCCTATTGGTACAGTTTTAAGTAAATCTTATCTATATAACATACAGTGGTTTATGCTTTTAAGTGTGCAGTGTTGCAAAAGATGTTTTCTGTATGTGAAGTTATGAACATTTCATAAAAAACAATGCTTTTTTCTGAAATAACTTTTTATTAATCCCACGTGTATTCAAAACATGCGGATACTATCTCTGTAGCTTCTTTTTATCTGTTTTTATAAAAAAAAATCATCAATATATTTGCTGTTTTTTCTGAAGAAAAGGTACATTCTCTCTCAGAATGTTGTGAAATTATGTACTAAAGAGATCTTTACTGAATTTAGGAAATCACAATTCACTTAAAAAGAAAGCGATTATCATATGTGACATTTGGTTCTTATTCTTTCAAATGAGAGATGGTTTGATACCATGTTTTGCTTTTCAGAGGAATGTTTAGTAGGCCTACAATGTTAATTTGTGACTGTTGTGAAGTTATGAACTGGTATGTTAAGTTATGAACATTCTATAGAATAGCCAGTTTTCCACCCTCATTATCAATCCCAAATGTATTCAAAACATGGCGATACAATCCCCTGAGCTCTTGTACCCTTGTTTTTGTAGAAATGAATCAATACAAGTACTGTTTTCCTGAAGAAAAGGGAGATTCTCTCCAAAAATGTTGTGAAGTTATGTACTGAAGAGATCTTTACTGAATTCAGCAAGTCACAATTCACTTAAAAAGAAACTGTCATTTTGGCATTTTGGTTCTTATTTCAAGTGAAAGATGATTTGATGCCAAGGTTTGCGTTTTAGAGGATACTGCAGTACAATATTTTGTTGTGACTGTTGTGAAGTTATGTACAGACGACTATTTGGGTGCTGTTCTGGTATGTGTTCTTGTAATATTTTCGGTTTCAAAGCCTGTTTTTGTTTGCAACATGTCTTTTGGGTTACTCATAAGCTATTTTGCACAACAGTAAGAATTTTCAGCTTTTGAGATCTTTTAAATGTTGGAGGTGAGTGGAAATTCCAGTAACGTACATATAATAAGCCTTAATATGAAAACATTCATAATTAGGCATTACCTGAGTGCTTCTTAAAATTCTTTTGTCAGCTCTCTGTACACTGCTTGTCTTCAAAACAGCAGAAGTCTGTTTTATCTTCCACGGTACAGCTCTAAAATTTACACACTAAAGAATTGTTATGAAGTTATGTACAAAATCTTCTTTCATTTTGTTGTATATATATATAATGTATATGTACACACACACACACACATATAGGCTATAGGTGTATATATATACCTCTCCCTCTCCCTCTTTCTTCCGTTCTTTTTCTTCCTCTCTCTTTCTTTCCCTCCCTGCCCCCTTCTTCCTCTTATCCCACACATCGGTTAGCCAGAGAAGGGGAGTGAGGACAGTCATTTGGAAGACGGGGGCCCGCTTCCCCCCGCCAACCCCCCCCCCCCCCTGTTTTTTTAAAAAAAAATTTTTATGAGCAAGTTCTTGCCCTCCTCGTGTCCCACGACCCCCACCATCTTTGCTCTCTGCCTCCCTGAACCCTCTTCCCCCCCCCCCCCCCCCTTTTCATCCTTTACTTTTGAAAAGATTTTAGTGAACTGTTTTAAGAAAGGGTTGACTGGCCGTGTCAGTTGTGATTTATCCATTAAAGTGCCCCGAGGAAGGCTGAAAAGCCGAAAGCTGAAAGCCGAAAGAGAGAGAGAGAGAGACACACACACACAGACACACACATAATGTATGTATTGTGTGGGTATGTGTGTGGGTGGGATGTTTAAACAGAAAGAACACACTCAGCGAGAGAGAATACATAGTACCACACTTCACTTGAATTTGTTTCGTGTGTTGATCAGGTTTGCTTTCTTTGCTGACAGTGGTTTGTTGGTGTTATTGCTGTTATGCATGAGAAACTGAGAAACACACCAGCACAATAACTGGCAACTGAGATGCCATCACTATGAAGAAGACTATTACATAAGACAGTTGGAAAAAGAAACCAATTAGTATGGGTGAACAAGACAGATCGAGTCATTGCAACTACTATGTATATAAGAAAATAAACACTGTGTATTGCAGCTACTATGTATATAAGAAAATAAAACTGTGTATTGCAGCTACTATGTATATAGAAAATAAACACTGTGTATTGCAGCTACTATGTATATAAGAAAATAAACACTGTGTGTATTGCAGCTACTATGTATATAAGAAAATAAACACTGTGTGTATTGCAACTACTATGTATATAAGAAAATAAAAACTGTGTGTATTGCAACTACTATGTATATAAGAAAATAAACACTGTGTGTATTGCAACTACTATGTATATAAGAAAATAAACACTGTGTGTATTGCAGCTACTATGTATATAAGAAAATAAACACTGTGTGTATATAGTAATATACCCGTATTCAAGATAGTTTTTACAGTGTGTACATAATGTACCATAAAACTTGGTTTGTGAGACAACTGTATTACCTTGTTGAAGACACTGTATATAGTGGTTTGTGAGACAGCTGTATTACCTTGTTGAAGACACTGTACAAGCTTGTATATAGTGAAGACACTGTATATAGTGGTTTGTGAGTCAGCTGTATTACCTTGTTGAAGATACTGTACAAGCTTGTATGTAGTGAAGACACTGTATATAGTGGTTTGTGAGACAGCTGTATTACCTTGTTGAAGACACTGTACAAGCTTGTATAGTGAAGACACTGTATATAGTGGTTTGTGAGACAGCTGTATTACCTTGTTAAAGACACTGTACAAGCTTGTATATAGTGAAGACACTGTATATAGTGGTTTGTGAGACAGCTGTATTACCTTGTTAAAGACACTGTACAAGCTTGTATATAGTGAAGACACTGTATATAGTGGTTTGAGAGACAGCTGTATTACCTTGTTGAAGACACTGTACAAGCTTGTATATAGTGAAGACACTGTATATAGTGGTTTGTGAGACAGCTATATTACCTTGTTAAAGACACTGTACAAGCTTGTATATAGTGAAGACACTGTATATAGTGGTTTGTGAGACAGCTGTATTACCTTGTTGAAGACACTGTACAAGCTTGTATATAGTGAAGACACTGTATACAGTGGTTTGTGAAACAGCTGTATTACCTTGTTGAAGACACTGTACAAGCTTGTATATAGTGGTTTGTGAGACAGCTGTATTACCTTGTTGAAGACACTGTACAAGCTTGTATATAGTGAAGACACTGTATATAGTGGTTTGTGAGACAGCTGTATTACCTTGTTGAAGACACTGTACAAGCTTGTATATAGTGAAGACACTATACATAGTGGTTTGTGAGACAGCTGTATTACCTTGTTAAAGACACTGTACAAGCTTGTATATAGTGAAGACACTATACATAGTGGTTTGTGAGACAGCTGTATTACCTTGTTGAAGACACTGTATATAGTGGTTTGTGAGACAGCTGTATTACCTTGTTGAAGACACTGTATATAGTGGTTTGTGAGACAGCTGTATTACTTTAATGAAGACACTGTATATAGTGGTTTGTGAGACAGCTGTATTACTTTAATGAAGACACTGTATATAGTGGTTTGTGAGACAGCTGTATTACTTTAATGAAGACACTGTATATAGTGGTTTGTAAGACAGCTGTATTACCTTGTTGAAGACACTGTATATAGTGGTTTGTGAGACAGCTGTATTACCTTAATGAAGACACTGTATATAGTGGTTTGTGAGACAGCTGTATTACCTTAATGAAGACACTGTATATAGTGGTTTGTAAGACAGCTGTATTACCTTGTTGAAGACACTATATAGTGGTTTGTGAGACAGCTGTATTACTTTAATGAAGACACTGTATATAGTGGTTTGAGAGACAGCTGTATTACTTTAATGAAGACACTGTATATAGTGGTTTGTGAGACAGCTGTATTACTTTGTTGAAGACACTGTATATAGTGGTTTGTGAGACAGCTGTATTACCTTGTTGAAGACACTGTATATAGTGGTTTGTAAGACAGCTGTATATTGAAGACACTGTATATATGGTTTGTGAGACAGCTGTATTACTTTGTTGAAGACACTGTATATAGTGGTTTGTGAGACAGCTGTATTACTTTAATGAAGACACTGTATATAGTGGTTTGTGAGACAGCTGTATTACTTTGTTGAAGACACTGTATATAGTGGTTTGTGAGACAGCTGTATTACTTTGTTGAAGACACTGTATATAGTGTTTGTGAGACAGCTGTATTACTTTAATGAAGACACTGTATATAGTGGTTTGTGAGACAGCTGTATTACTTTAATGAAGACACTGTATATAGTGGTTTGTGAGACAGCTGTATTACCTTGTTGAAGACACTGTATATAGTGGTTTATGAGACAGCTGTATTACCTTGTTGAAGACACTGTATATAGCGGTTTGTAAGACAGCTGTATTACCTTGTTGAAGACACTGTATATAGTGGTTTGAGAGACAGCTGTATTACCTTGTTGAAGACACTGTATATAGTGGTTTGAAGACACTGTATATTGTCCTTCCAGTGTGCACATCATTTACCTCAGATCTAGATTTCATTTATTTTTGTATTCAACATGCAGAGTTGTTAGCACTTAGAACAGAAAGAACACATTCAGCGAGAAAGAATACATAGTACCACACTTCAGACTGTTTTGTTTTGTCAATCTTGAACATAAGACCAATATATTGTATGTATTTCTCTCTTCTCTCATAGTTGTGTGTAGGGTAGTTGCAGAGTATAAAGATGGGCTTGGGCATTCCTTTTTTGAGGAGTGTTCTGAGCTTACGGTTTTTGTGCTTTGTATCTGCTTCTATACTAGCTGAACGGGTAGCGCAAGCTTTGTTAGATTTGAGAAGTTCAACAACATGGGAGATAATTCCTACGTGACTCTCAAGAGTTATGTTCTTTGATTAATATTATAAAAATTTTCTCCCTGCTCCCCTCTTATTTCTTTGGCATTACCTATATATAGCTACAGCTAACTTGTGTGCACGAGAAAATGATAATAAAGACAGGACAATAACTGAGTAAGAAAACATTAAGCAGTACTTGTAGTCTTTTTCCTCAGAAGAAGTGTATGTGTGTCAAACGTGTTGACTGTGTGAGCCAGAGAATGAGTGTGTGCAAGCCCATAAGTCAGTGTAACTGGAGAACATGCAGGTGAGCATGTAGTGAGCATGTGAGAAGAGAAGAACGGGGCATAGTGTAACGATTATCTACAAACCCTGGTAGCTATCATTAGTATCAACACTCATTCATGACTTGTCGACCACCACACGCCCACGGTGAGCAGACATTTGAATCGTGCATTATTTATCATGATAATAATAACAAAAGTAATTATAATAACAGTACTGATGATAGTAATAATAACAACAATAATAATAATAACAATTATTACTATTATTATTATTTATTATTATTATTAGAATTATTATTGTCATGAAAGATAACACCAGACAGACCCAGGTAAAAAATTGGACGGACTTGCAGAGTGGCTGAGGACAGAGAGGGTGGAAGATGTGCTTGCAGCAACAGGGGATAGATACATATGGAGGGCCATGATCGCCAAAGCCAAACGGCAGGGCACATGACGATGATGAGTATTGTCATACTGTCAGGAAATGATGCACTTGGGGAGGATACAAAGGTGTTTTCCCTTTGTCTTCTATCAGTTTTGTACAGACTCTCTGCTAACCTGTATCGTTTCCATGACTACCCACAAAGCAGCGTGGGGCGGGGCGGGGGGGGGGGGAGGTCTGTCAAGGTTTTAGTACCGTAGCCTTGGTCTCTCTGGAGACAATCACAAGGCAGTCCCTCGAGATTTCAGCCTCAGTCCATGAGATGCTCAGTTGCCGTGTGTCACCTCGAGGAGACTGATGGAGAGACGATGCACTGATAAAGAAAGAGAGACTTATTACGCACTCTGCTCTTCTTTTCGCAGTGCTGCAGGACCAAACTTTTAATCGCGTCGGGTAAGTGCAGCATATGATACACGCTGTTCAAGGCCAGCTTGTAAGATGATCTCCAGCGATTTTTCTTCATTTTCTTTTTAAGTCTTTAAATTCTAAATATTTACTGATTTTGTTGATTTTTGGCTATGTAATAGTTTGATTACCACACTTTTAGGTACAATGAACAAAAAAGCTTGTAACGTGTACCTAAATATTTGTTTAAAATATTTATATTGGATAACTGTAAGCGCTGTCGCAAAATAGGTGTCTTATCCGATGTCACCATAATTTTTTCACTTTTTAATCCTATGACTTAAAACTTTGCACAGTGATTAAGCACAAACAGATGCACAGAGCAGACTAAAACCAAGTCTCTATCTCATTTCATAGGACCACAGTGCAAATGTGAATAACATGAAAAGTGAAAATCTGTCAACACTCTTTCCACATATCAGACACCTTTAATAATAGTCCCATTTTAAAGCCAAACATGTCCTGAGTCTGTGCAGAAAATTTCAAGTCATTCTGATCAAAATGTGGATTTTATGCTGACATTAGTAGCTACACTGTCCGAAAACGCTGAAACCCAGAAAACAGCATTTAAAGTTTAAAAACGAGCAAACATGAGTAAAACTTGACTTTAGCATGCATAACTCACCAAGGCTATTCAAGGGCACCTGCCAAGTAGAATTCCTCAGTTTCTTCTGCTAACTCAATAGCTTCAAAAGTTCTTTTCCTCCTTGCAGCCTTCATTTCAGGCTTTGTTTGCACGAATGATGCAGTGACACGTGCCTGATCCATCTCCTCAAAACACAGTTTAGTATAATATCCCTGTGGCATACCTAATTCACTAAAAATAGGAAGCCTACCACTCTCCCCGTCATTGTAGACTATATACTAGCATCCTCACAGCATGTTATTCTTTTTCTGCCTACAAAAGAAATCTTGGGGCACCGCTGCCAGATGATGTTGTGCAGGCTCTCATTTGTGTTCTGTGACCCACCGTGTGCACATTAATTCAGGAGAGAGTCTTGTGTGAGGGTGTCAAACACTTGCTTGATTTGTTTACAAACATAGTCCGGAAATGCATTTTTGTTAGGATCTCCCTTACCACTTTTTGATGGACACCACCCCCCACAATTGCTATGCTCCCATATTGCCCAATAATATCCTTTTTCATCTGTGGCACATTCTGTACATTGTTTCTGATAGCAGCCCCAAAGTGACCCTGAATTTTTAAGATAGCCTTTTTAGTTAATTTTCCTTTACTCCCTATCCCTTTTGTGATTTTTCCATTTTGCAATTTGAACTGTTTTTTTGTTTTCTGTTACAGTTTGAACATGTCCGCAGCATTCTAATCTCTCTATGTTGCTTTTATTATATACTGGTGGATGTGCATTTTTAAACATGTCCCGTCATTGGCTCACTGCCAAGGCACACCTAATGCTGACTCGACCAGCAGTGAACAAATACGTCAGCTTGGAAGACTGCCAGGTCAAGTTAATGTTTGCTACATAACAATGTCGTTGGGCAGACATTCATGACGCAAGCACGCAGAGAGAGAGAGAAAGAGAGAGAGAGAGAGGTGGGGGGGGGGAGGGTTTGAGGGTGAAGACGTAAAGCAAGCCCATAAAAAAAAAGGCCAAGGTGAAGGTCATTTTGTGTGCAGGCAGTCACATGACTTATAGAAATAACTGAGAGAGAGGGGTAGGGGACTGAGGTTGATGACATAAAGCAAGCCAATTAAAAAAAATAAGCCAAGGTGAAGGTCAGTTTATGCAGGTCGTCACGTGACTTACAGAGGTAACTTTCCACAGCTGGGACACTCGGGGAGACTTCATTATTTCTCAGGTCCACGAAAATGATTATTTTGACTTTTTTTTTTTTAAGACATACAATTTAACTATCAATCGAATTAATTTCATAATCTTTTTGTGAGGTATAAACCTGATTTAAAAAAATGCTAGATGCCCGATTCATTGTATATGATAATGAAAGTGGGTCGACCTGTAACGTAATCTATTCACGACTATTGCACGACATCCAGTCACTGATTTAAACAGTTAGTGCAGGGTATGGTCAAAAAGGGCTGAACATCTTAAAGCCATATATACATATCTGCAAATATATGTTGAACAAAACATTAAACATGCATAATATGGACGGACAACAGTTCAAAGACCAGGCGTAACATTATACAAAATTAAAATTGTCTTACCTTAACGCGGGTGAAGGTCACTGCAAACGTGGCAATGTTTTCCAACACATAAGAATCCTCTAGATTCGGCGATTTGTCTTCATGGTTGCCAAAAACTTTGCTCGTTGCGTGTAATCCAAAACTCGCGCACTGACACACAAATACTAATACACACACATCATCACAGAAAAAAAGTTCCGATACATCCATAGAAATCTCTGGCTGAAATCACACACTATACCGGCTTGTCATCTCATGACTCATGTGGACTATTTTCCACGTGATGCTGCAGTTTCAGTATCAGGGTAAAATACAGATTTTCACCTGCAAATCATCAACCACAGTAAAAAAAAAAAAATCCGTTTCAGACGAGAAAGCAACGTCTTGCTTCTGTGCCCGGCAGTGTTGTGTCAAATAACGAAACCAATGACAAACACAAGCTACATATCATCATCCTGTGCCCTGCCGCATGGCGTTGGCGATCATGGCCCTCCACACGAATCTATCCCTTGTCGCTGCAAATACATCTCCCACCCATCTCTGTCTTCAGCCACCCTGCAAGTCCGTCCAATATTTTCTCCCTGGGTTTGTTTCCGTCTTAGAGCGGACAGATACCGGCACAAAAAACGACGACGCAATTACTGGCGTGAGTTGTGGTAGGCTTGTGTTATACATACAGTATAACAAGTCTGAAAAACGCTCAGGCTTTTAACTGTCTCATATCGGATTTTCCCGATGACGTTTCCTTTTTTTCCCAAACTAAAACTTGCTACAAGCTGATGATACACATGTGAACGGTTCAGCATGTACAGGTCAAATTCAGTACATTCACAGCTGAACATGGATGTGTGGAAAAGTTCATTGTTTTTGTGTTCGGTGCAAAGAAACTAGGAGCAACAGCAACAAACAGATCAAATTAAAACAAACAAACAAACAAACAAACAAACAAAAAGACAAACCAAAGAAAACATCTACAACGATAATATCAGACAAACAACAGATTTGATTGTCTGTCATGATATAGTGGTAACATAGGATTATGAAGTATGTAGGCACTGAACTGTCATATCTAAGCTGTATACATTTCGGTCGAGTGACAGCTCATAGTAGCAGCAGCGGCAGTGTAGTAGGCTCAGTACAGCACAACAGCAGCAATGGTTATAACAGCAGCAGCAGCAGTGGTACTAACAGCAGCAGCAGTGGTAGTAACAGCAGCAATGGTAGTAAGCTTAGCACCAGCAACAACAACAATGGTAATAACAGCAGCAGTGGTAGTAAGCTTAACAGCAGCAGCAACAACAATGATAATAACAGCAGCAATGGCAGTAAGCTTAACAGCAGCAACAACAACAATGATAATAATGGCAGTAAGCTTAACAGCAGCAGCAACAACAACAACAATAGTAATAACAGCAGTAATGGCAGTAAGCTTAACAGAAGCAACAGCAACAACAACAATAGTAATAACAGCAGCAATGGCAGTAAGCTTAACAGCAGCAACAGCAACAACAATAGTAATAACAGCAGCAATGGCAGTAAGCTTAACAGCAGCAACAACAACAACAACAACAATGATAATAACAGCAGCAATGGCAGTAAGCTTAGCAGCAGCAGCAACAATATTAATGACAGCAGCAATGGCAATAAGCTTAGCAGTAGCAACAACAATAGTAATAACAGCAGCAATGGTAGTAAGCTTAGCAGCAACAATGATAATAACAGCAGCAATGGCAATAAGCTTAGCAGCAGCAACAACAACAATAGTAATAACAGCAGCAATGGTAGTAAGCTTAGCAGCAGCAACAACAATGATAATAACAGCAGCAATGGCAATAAGCTTAGCAGCAGCAACAACAACAATAGTAATAACAGCAGCAATGGTAGTAAGCTTAGCAGCAACAATGATAATAACAGCAGCAATGGCAATAACTTAGCCAAACATAGTAACGCAGCAATGGATAAGCTACAACAACAATAGTAATAACAGCAGCAATGGTATAAGTTAGCAGCAACATGTAATAACAGCAGCAATGGCAATAAGCTTAGCAGCAGCAACAACAACAATAGTAATAACAGCAGCAATGGCAATAAGCTTAGCAGCAGCAACAACAACAATAGTAATAACAGCAGCAATGGTAGTAAGCTTAGCAGCAACAATGATAATAACAGCAGCAATGGCAATAAGCTTAGCAGCAGCAACAACAATAGTAATAACAGCAGCAATGGCAATAAGCTTAGCAGCAGCAACAACAACAATAGTAATAACAGCAGCAATGGTAGTAAGCTTAGCAGCAACAATGATAATAACAGCAGCAATGGCAATAAGCTTAGCAGCAGCAACACAACAATAGTAATAACAGCAGCAATGGTAGTAAGCTTAGCAGCAGCAGCAACAACAATGATAATAACAGCAGCAATGGCAATAAGCTTAGCAGCAGCAGCAACAACAATGGTAATGATAACAACAGCAGCAATGGCAATAAGCTTAGGCAGCAGCAACAACAATGGTAATGATAACAACAGCAGCAATGGTAATAAGCTTAGCAGCGGCAGCAGCAATTCTAACAACAGTAGCAGCAACGGTAGTAAGCTTAGCAGCAGCAGAAGTAACAGCAGCAGTGGTAGAACCAGTAGCAGCAGCAACAAGAATCGTGGAAGTAACAGCAGCAGCAGCAGAAGTAACAGCAGCAGTGGTAGAACCAGTAGCAGCAGCAACAAGAATCGTGGAAGTAACAGCAGCAGCAGCAGAAGTAACAGCAGCAGTGGTAGAACCAGTAGCAGCAGCAACAAGAATCGTGGAAGTAACAGCAGCAGCAGCAGAAGTAACAGCAGCAGTGGTAGAACCAGTAGCAGCAGCAACAACAATCGTGGAAGTAACAGCAGCAGCAGCAGAAGTAACAGCAGCAGTGGTAGAACCAGTAGCAGCAGCAACAACAATCGTGGAAGTAACAGCAGCAGCAGTAGTAGTAGCAGCCGCAGCAGTGCCAGGAATAATAGCAGTTGCAACATTAGTAGCAGCAGCAGGTGAAAAGCAACAGTAGCATGGCAGTAATAATAGCAGGTGTAGCAGTAGTAGCAACAGTAGCAGCGATATGATTAGCAGTAGTAAGAACATAGCAATAGCATTGAGCAAGTGAAACAACAACAGTAACAGCAGTAGTAATAGCCACAGTAATACTGGATGCAGCAGCGATCATATGGTAGTAGGCCTAGTACCAGCAGCAGTAGTAGTCCCAGCAGTTTGTCCCCCATGGGAATGCCGGGAGCTCTTTCTGTATAAACAGTATCCCCATCATCCGGAAATTCTGTGAAAGAAATTTCCTCTTTTTCTGTCACTCTCTTTGTTTCTGCCTTGTTCCTTTGCTTTCTGTCATTTCTTCCTATTATTTTCTGCCTTGGTGTTCCATTCACCTGTACGTGTTCGATAAAGTCTTGCGTACTTTCTCTTAGGATTGACAATTGGTTACATGCGTTAAGTGCATTTTTGGCTCTAGGGACATGAGATATGCAAAAGCAATTTTAGGCCCGTTTTTAATATATGCTTTTGTGTCCTTAGTTATGTTTACATTTGTATTTATGTATATCTTTTAAATCCCCTGTGAGATAAATTGGACGGAATGGTCAACGCCAGGGGCATCTCCTTAGATTATGAGCGCGAATGGATTGATGTGTGTACTTAATATTCTTTTCCGTTTTTTTTTCATGTTAAAGTATTGTTTGCATTGAAGTCGTTGTAGCCCTGATATGGCTCTACGCAGTTGGCTGGGCTTTAAACAAAAAGGACAATGAAAACCAGCAGTTTCAGTAGATGCAGCTGCAGTAGCTGTAGTAGTAGCAGCAGCAGCAGTAGCATCAGCAATAGTAACAGCAGTAGCATGACTAAGCAGCAGTGGGGGTAGTTGAAGCAGTAAGAACACAGGCACGCGCACAGACACACAGACACGCACGTTGCACCTAAAAAGTAATATTTCTTTAAGGAAAGATACAAAACATTGTACACAATAAACATTTATATCAGAACAGTGTCATTTTCATCTATTTTTCAGCATATGTTTTTATTTATTATTTTGAACAAATTCATCTATTATTTTCAATTATATGTTTATTTATTTACTTATTCATACTTGTTTATTTATTTAAGTTTGTTTAATTGATTGTTTATTTGTTTATGTTTGTGTATTTGTTTCTTTGTTTGTTTAAATGATTACTTAATAGCTAATTAGTTAATTATTTAATTGACTGGTTGATTATTCAGTCAATTAATTAAGATAAATTTTTCATGACTGATTAGTAAACGAGAAGAAGATGTTGTTATAATTTATTTTCATTGCTTCTATAATACTGTAACATCATAGTCCATCAGTTTTTGTCACAACGGTAGGGGATGCTATGTAGCTTACTCGTTTTGCGTGTGTCTCAGTCATGATTTTTGTGAAGTGCTAACCCTTTCACTTCCCCACCCTATCCACCAACTGCAAAAACTTAACCCTTTGACTCCCTCACTCTATCCACCAGCTTACTGCACTTTTCGATTTATATATTCACTCCACCCTGTTTATTGCCTTTAGTGGCAGTCTTTCTGCTGACTTTATCCCGTTTTTCATTGCATACAAACTGATGTAATATGATCAGTTTCGTATGTATGTATGAACATGGGAGATTGTCAAACTGGCTTGATTATCTTGGCCGTTATGGTTGTCTTATTAGAGGGCGTCTATTTTTTTAAAAATTTTCCCTCCTCTTTTGTTTTTATTCGTTTGTCTGTTTTCAGTGCGTAGATTATTACACATATTGTCAACATCATATATGTGGATAAATGTTTCTTGAGTATGTGATCACCTGCTCAAATGAGTATGTGACCTAAAAGACGACAATGACAACAATGACAATAACAACAAGAATGAGAACAAGAACACCAAAGTAACAGGATCCAGAAAAATAAAAAAGTCGAACAAAGAAGCAGAACACGTATTTAATACAACCAGACAAGACAGACGCAAATTTTCGGCCAGCTGACCCTTGTCAAGCGTGGACGTAAGATCACAAATGAAAAACACCAAACACAAACATTTTTCGTCCTTTTTTTTCCTACTGGACGAAGCTGCAGGGAAGTTTCAGTCTTTTTCTCTTAATTTTTTTTTATATTTGATTTTGTATCTGGTATTTGTTTGTTTGTGATCTTACGTCTTCGCTTGACAAAGGCCAGTTGGCTGAAAATTTGCGCCTGTCTTGTCTGGTTGTATTAAATACGCGTTCTTATTCTTTTTTCGTGTTTTTTTTTCTTCTGGTTCCTGTTTGTTTGAACGCGGGCAGTCACACTTGTTTTGAAGAAAATAACAAATTAATAAACTCAGTCTTAGAAAATATATACCTTTATTATGAGTTTCTTTCTTTGTCTACTTCATTCCATTGTTCTTCTTCTTCTTCTTCTTCTTCTTTCTTCTTTCTTTCTTCTCTTCTTCCTTTCTTTCTTTCTTTCTTCTTTCTTCTTCTTCTTCTTCTTTCTTCTTTCTTCTTCTTTCTTCTTTCTTTTTCTTCTTCTTCTTCTTCTTCTTCTTCTCTCTCTGTTTGTGTTATCTCTAGATAGATACAGCAAATATCTTTATGTCAGGATGTGTAGATGTTGTCTTCCTTTTGATTTCTTACAACGTGTAGGTTTTAGTTCCATTTCAGACGAAGCCTAGATGCGCGCGCGCACACACACACACACACACACACACACACACACACACACACACACACACACACACAACACACACACACACACAAAACACACACACACACACACACACACACACACACACACACACAATCAACAGAGCACGTAAATATAGAATCTCAGCTTCCATGTATATACATGTATCTATGTACCTCTTTTGAAAACATACATAATTATTTCTGCTTTGAAAAACAAGAACCCTTACAGCAGAATAGGAGGAAAAATCGTAGTGAATCAAAAAGTATATTTGAAATGTCATATCATCATCATCATCATCATCATCATCATCATCATCATCATCATCATCATCATCATCATCATCTCTTTCTTTTTTTCTCTTTCTCTCTGAATCAGAAATATTTCCTTGAAATAATGAACAATCATTTCCTGCTTTATCATTTTTAACAACCACTTCCCCTTTGTTTGTTGTTTGTTTGCTTTGATGCTTGCTTGCTTTTCTTTCTTCTTTTTTTATCCTTTATATTAATGGTTTTAATGCCTTTGTATTGCGTTGTCTTTAGTCAGCGCACTTCGTTTTCATGTTTGTATGTTTGTGTTTTGTGTGTGAAGAATCAAAGACTAGCTGTAAGACATATCAACCAATTATCTAATACTCTTCGTGAGTCATAAAGTGTTTTTAAATTTTTCATGTTCTCTTTGAAATTGTTCTCTCTCTCTCTCTCTGTCTCTCTCCCTCTCTCTCTCTTAGAATGTGAGAGAGGTTGGCACATGAAAATGTAACCGGCATCATCACCATCATCATCTTCTTCTTCGTCTTCTTCTCTGCTTCTTCTTCTTCTTCTCTCTCCCCCCTCTCTCTTCTTCTTCTTCTTCTCTCTCTCTGTTCTTGTTCTTCTCTCTCATCTCTTTGAAATTGTTCTCTCTCTCTGTCTCTCTCTCTGTCTTGCTCTCTCTCTCTCTCTCTCCCCCTGTCTCTCTCTCTCTGCCCCCTCTCTTTCTCTTTTTAAAAAGTGAGAGAGGTTGCCACACGAAAATGTAGCCTGCCTTCTACGAGAATATGACTGTTCCGAGTTCCTAGTTCTGAGTTCTGAATGCTTCCCTACACCCCCCCCCCCTTCACCCCCTCCCCCTCCCCTCCCGCTGAACCATCATGTCTGAGTTTC
>JAPXFY010000029.1:22219908-22244908 GCA_030674185.1 Monoplex corrugatus
CCGTCCGTTATCGGCGAGATGCAGGATGACTCGTCTGCGGTAAGAAATAACGAGAGAGTAAAAAGATCATCTTCATCATCATCGTCGTCATCGTCGTCATCATCATCGTCATCATGATCATCTACGGTAAGAAACAACAAGAGAGCAAAAACGTACTAACGACCATCATCATCGTCGTCATCATCATCATCACCATCGTCGTCGTCGTCATCTAAGGAAAAAAGTCGTCGTCGTCGTCGTCATCATCATCATCAGAGCAGCAGCAGCAGCAGCAGCAGCATCTACAGTAAGAAACAACGAGAGAGTAAAAAGATAATAGTCATCATCATCATCATCATCATCGTCTTCATCGTTTGCATCGTTTGCATGTTACACTCAAGAGGAAAGGTAGGCAGAAAATCACCACAGCCTTGTGGTTGTGTCGGAAGAGAGCAAGGCTAAGGGAGTAAACCCCTGACAGAAAATCATCCCCTACTGCCTTGTGGGTAGTCATGGGAACGACAACGGCTAGTACAGAGTCCATACAAAAACCGATGGAAGGCAACCGGAAACCACCATCGTATCCTTCCAAGTACACCATGGCCAGACACATCGAAAGAAACTTCAAGAGCGACATAAATAGGGGCTCCACTGGAGCACCATCGTTCGTTAGGGGAAGTCACACTGTAGAGGTGATACCAGACCGTCGTCAGACTGCTGCATTCAGATTAAAGGATATATGAATTGCAACATGGAATGCTAGAACAACGCTCCAGAAAGGAAAACTAGAAAATGTCAAGATAGAAATGGAAAGATTGATCAAGAAGATTAGGTAAAGACAAGCAACATTTATAGGACATTTTATGAGGAAAGGGGAATTAGAGCACCTAGTCACAACAGAAAAGCTGGAGGGAAAGAGAACACCAGGTAGACCCAGGAGATTTATTGGACGGACTTGCAGGGTGGTTGAGGGAAGAGAGGGTGGGAGATGTATTTGCAGCGACAAGGGATAGATTCGTATGATGGGCCATGATCGCCAAGACCATGCGGTAGGGCACATGATGTTAATATTAGGACTAGGAGAGGTGAGATGGAAGGGAGCAGGCATGATGACATTGAGCAAGTATAAAATCATATATTCTGGTGGGAACACACAAGAAAGAAGGGTAGGCATCATTAGAGACAAAGACACGTCAAAGTCTACCACAGGATACTGGGCTGAATCAGACTGCGTTTTACTGGTTACATTGGAAGGAAAGCCAACATCGTCTCAAGTACATGCACCAACATCCTCAAGTCCCATGGAAGAAATTGACAACTTCGATCTAGAATTAGACAGCCAAGGCGCAATATAAATCACAGGACATTACAATAATAATGGAAAATTTTAATGCTTAAGTGGGACAGGAAAACGTAGATGACATAGTTGGACCTCCTGGCCTAGGTATGAGAAATGAAAGGGGAGACAAACTTGTTGAATGGACACAAGTACATGAATTCATATTAGGAAACACTTGGTTTGAGTAACCTAACAGAAGAAAATGGACATGGATGAATCCAGGAGATGGCACAAGAAATCAAATCGATTGCATCCTGATAAAAAAGTCAGAAATTCTTTACTGATAGCAAAAATATTGCCAGGGGCAGACTGCAATAGCGAACACAGTTCTGTAATGGGACGCTTTTAGGCTGAAACTAAAGAGAAGAAAACAATCGCAAAATAAACATAAAAATAAATCTTGGACTCTTAAAGACAAATTAATCAATTCGTGAAAATGTTAGCATATATGTTCAAAACAAATTCAGTGCCCTGGAATACGATAGAGACAGTGAGGAAAAACGGATAAAGTTGAGAAACTCGATAAATGAAGCTTATGAAGAAATCTCTAGAGTTGAAAGAAAAGAAAAGAAGAACTGGACGAAAAAATGTAGGATTGATGGGTTAACGAAGGAAGGTGAAGGTCAAAGATAAATATACAAAAAGATAGATCAGGAAATCAGGAATGAGTGTAATGAAGCCAAAGAAGCTTCACTAGAAATAAAGTGCAAAGAAATAGAAGATCGGCACAAAAGAGACTCTAAGTTTATTTACAGAAATGTTGAAGAAATGGCCACGGGAAAAATATATGCACATCAACGGGTAGCTTAAAATCAAAAGATAGCACAATTGTTACGACCCCCCCCCCCCCCCAAAAAAAAAATAACATATATAGGGAGAGTACATTAAAGACATTTTTAATGATGGGAGAAAGGAGGCACATATCATAAGAAAGAACGTTGATGGACTACCAATCATGAAATATAAAGTCAGAACAGCACTAGAAAAAATGAACCCAGGAAAAACCCCAGGACCAGACAATATTGCTATAGAGATAATTTTAAGTTCTAGATGAATTTGGAATTGAAAAAGAAACAACCCTCTAAATGAAATTTTTGACACCAGAACAATCCCTAAAGATAGGTCAATTTTCATCGCACTTTCAAAGAAAGCAGAAGCTAAGAATGCAATCTCCATCGTGCAATCAACCTCATGAATCATGTGACAAAGTTTTTACTAAGAATAATCACAATGAGAATAAGGAACAGAATCAAAACAGAAATAGCAGATGAACAAAGTGGATTTGTTGACGGGAAAGGAACTATTATTGCCATATACATCTTAAAAAAAAACTCTTATAGAAAGATGAGTTGAATGTTTATGTTTTGTTGATTTTACTTACGCTTTTGATCGGGTAAAACACGAAGAGTTGATCAACCAACTGGAAAAGCTCAATATTGATGTAAAAGATCTAAGAATAATAACGAATATGTACTGGGAACAAACTGCAGCAATGAGAGTGGAACATGACATAAGCTTTTTTTCCGCAAAAAATATCAAAAGAGGGGTTAGGCAGGGATGTGTTCTGTCCCTGGATTTGTTTTCACTTTACAGCGAAACCATCAAGAGAGACCTAGAAGAACGCCCTGGGATAAAGGTTGGAGGAAAAATGATAAACAATCATCGACAACAACGTTTAAATTACAGAAAATGAAAAAGACCTACAAACTCTTGTGAATACATTAGAAATTCAATACAGAAATAAAACGCCAGAGTTTAACAGTAAGAAGGCTAAAGTCATGGTGATCAGTAAAAATCAACAAATCCCCTCATATAAAATAACAGAAAATGGCACAACTTTTAGACAAGTTGGTAAGTTTAAATAATTTTATCTTGGAACAGTCATCTCACCAGATGGCAGATGTACATTTGAGATATCCAGCAGAATTAGCCAAACTAAAATAGCATCAAGAAA
Source organism: Monoplex corrugatus (assembly GCA_030674185.1). NCBI lineage: Eukaryota > Metazoa > Mollusca > Gastropoda > Littorinimorpha > Ranellidae > Monoplex > Monoplex corrugatus. Next base: position 22,223,181 of record JAPXFY010000029.1, read on the forward strand.
AGTAATAAGCGCTCTTACCAACAAATACCAATCACTTAACATCAGGAAGAGAGTTCTTCAGTGTTACATAAAACCAATACTGTTGTACGAATGCGAAGCGTGGACAATCAACAAGCAAAGTCAGAACAAGATTGAGGCAGCTGAAATGTAGTTTCTAAGAAGAATGTTAAGAGTTCCCTGGACAGCAAAGAAATCAAACGAGATAGTCTTGAAAGAAGCAAACAAACAAACAAACAAACACAACAACAACAACAACAACAACAACAAAAAAACGGAAAAAAAAACCACGAATGAAGAAGATTAAGAAAAGACAAGCAACATTCATAGGACATTTTATGAGGTTAGAGAAATTCGAGCGCCTAGTCACAACAGGAAAGCTAGAAAGAAAAAGTGCATCAGATAGACTTAAGGAGAAAATGTTAGATAATTTTGCAAAGCGAATGAGGACAGGAAGGGTTGGAGATACACTTGCAACGACAAAAGATAGATTCCAGTGGAGGGCCATGATCACCAAAGTCATACAACATGGGACACGATGATGATAATGATGCATTAGATCTGACCTCTCACCTTTGAACCCACGTGCTGCAGTCCGTGTCAAGTCCTCCCCTCCCGCTCCATGGTACATGGCACTACAGCGCCAGCACCTGTCTTCAGCCCATGACCTTGACCCTGTGACCGTCAGCTGGGAAATCCAGGGAAGGCTGCAACGTTGCGTGATGTCAGGGTCGCTGTCGGTGACGTTGACGATGACGTCATCTTTCGTGACGTCACTCCACGTGGAACTGTTGACGTTTTCAATATCCCATTTCCATGTGATCTGTGTACCAGAATATTATACAATAATGTAAAGTTAGTTTATTCCCTGATACCTGTAAGCTTAGATTCAGATTCAGACGATTTATCCAACAAAGGCCATGGGGGACTGGATCCAAGCCACGAAAAATGATTGTGTTATCGCTAGATGCTGAACATCAGATTCACTGATACAAGTGCGCTAAACTATCAAGCGGCACATTGGATCGTATGAAAATCTGCTGGCAACAGGTAGTGAAAAAAAACAACTACTTAAGTATGGCCCGTAACAAGACCCAGTGGCCGTGCTGAATCAGTCCTCCAGGGAACTGTTGATGGAAGGAGACGGAGGAGAAGAGAGAAATCAACGATGGACTGACAGCATTAACGAATGGACAGAGAAACAATCTGCAAAGACCCAGGCATTGGCCCACAACCGACAGCACTGGAGAAATCTGGTGATCAGTTCTTTAGTGCAGCGCCTGAATAACACTTATGAAGTTAAGGGAAAAGAAGAAGTCACACGCTTTTGAATTTGAAGACTTTCTACAGATAAATGGCAAACTCTTTAACATGGTCGTCTTTGATAAATGGCATAAGCAGGATCAGTCTGATCAACGAAAGTTGTTTATAATAATTTTTGGGGAATTAGTTAATGTTTGAAATCGCTTAGTGCTGGACGACAGAACTACAAAACGAACTTCATTTTCTCCTGCCTTACTATGTAATGGACAAAGAAAATAACATTTATGTTGCTTTTAACAAAAACAACGCACAATAAACCTCAGATACCGTGTCATAATATGTTTTTAACTGCCCATCTTAGTAAAACATTAAAAAAAATACCTTGTTTGTAAATAATCCTTTGGAGTATAAAAACACGACGTATCGAGCGCAGGCCCTTTGTCAAATGAAAGAGAAGTGGAAACACGACGTTTCGAGCCCAGGCCCTTTGTCAAGTGAAAGAGAAGTGGAAAATATCCATTTCTCTTTCACTTGACAAAGGGCCTGGGCTCGAAACGTCGTGTTTTTATACTCCAAAGGATCATTTATAAACAAGGTACTTTCTAATGTTTTGTTTCATCCTCAAGATCCAGCAGTCATACTTTGTTTTGCCCATCTTAATGTTTCCCTCATTCTGGTAACGTCAGCTTAGTGCTTCATAGGTTCCTTCCCCCCTTCCCCACATCCCCACGTAAAGACATTGCCAGCGCATAGCATTTTGCCCACACTTAGGGAGTCTGCCAGATAATTCCTGGCAGATTTGGGTGGAGCGCATATGGACTTGTTCGAGTGAAATCAATCCCCCCTTAACCCTTTGACTCCTGCACCCGATACACCAACTAAAAAAAAAACTTAACCCTTTGACACCATGACCCTATCCACCAGCTTCCTACAGGATGCTGATGGATAAGGTGAGGGAGTCAAAGAGTTAAGCTTTTGCTTTGCTAGCGTGGTTGATAATGTAAGATGTTGGTGGACAGCGTGCGGGAGTCAAAGGGTTAAATCAGCTCCAGACTCTGGAGGCTGGCTGTGTTGATAGAGCCGTGGACTCAAGATCTAATGTCCCGAGTTCTAGATCATCCTGAAAAAAAAAAAAAGAAAAAAAAAAAAAGAAAAAAAAGAAAAAGCTGTTCACTGTCCATCTTAATGTCTATCTGTCTGTCTGTCTGTCTGAAGACACAGTCACCTGAGTGGTGCTGAAGACGCGGCAGGTGATTGTTAGCTGGAAACCCCGAGTGACGTTATGGGATGCTGACGACATTGCGATAGGGCCAGGTAACACTGTACATACACACACACACACACACCCACACACACCACACACACACTCACAGACACACGAACACACACACACACGCACGCACGCGCGCACACACAAACGCTCACACAGATATACACACACACAAACACACACACACAGACATACATACATACATACATACATACATACACAGAGAGACATAAATTATACACACATGCATACACACACAGACATACATACACACACATACACACAGCCATACACACACAGAGACACACACACGCAACACGCACGCGCACACACACAAACACTCACACACAGACATACACACACACACAAACATACACACACCTAGACACAGACATACACACACAGACATACATACACAGAGAGACATAATTTATACACACAGATATACACACACACAGACATACACACACACACACACACAGACATACACACACACGACACACACTACGCACAACACACACACACAACCACACACACACACACACAACACACACACACACACACACACACACACACAAACACGCACACGCACACAGAGCACATTAAAAACTGACTTGTTTGCTGCTCATCTTAATGTTTCCATCATTCTGGCGGTGTTGGCTACATCTTCCCTCTTCCCATTTCAAGACCTTACCAGAGGTAGACTTAGGGAGTCTGCCAGATGGCCGATTTTAGATTGAGCGCATTTGGAAACAAACAGAACGAACGAAGGAACGAACGAAGGAACGAATGAAGGAACGAAAGAAGGAACGAACGAACAACATCAACCAACAACGGACCAACCACCAACCAATCAACCCAAACCAACCACCACCAACCACCACAACCAACCCAACCAATCAACCACAACCAACCCAACCAACCAACCAACCAACCAACCACCAACCACCCCACAACCACCCACCCACCACACCAACCCCACAACCACCCCCAACCCACCCACACCACCACAAACACCCAACCCAACCCAACCAACCAACCACACCACAACCAACCAAACCAACCAACCAACCAACCAACCAACCAACCAACCAACCAACCTAACCAACCAAACACTGGCAAGCGAGGATAATGGTTGACTATCACAATAGTGAAAACTTAATGTAAGCATTGTCAGAAGTTGCTGAGAAAGCGCTGTTCACACACTTTCCTCAAAAACTGCTGATTTTATGCCCTCCCTTGCTTTTCTTTTTCTTTGGTCCGTATGGCAGTGGTCCACCAGACCTTTGTAGCTGACCCAGGTTTAATAGAGATTCATCCTTACGAAAGAAACATCTAAGAAAATCTTGTTAACGCATACTTTGTTTGTCGAAGGAACATGGTACAGGTAAACACACATCTCTTTTACGTCAATATAAAACACTCTCTCTTAAAAGAGAGAGAGAGAACGAGAGAGAGAGAGAGAGAGAGAGAGAGAGACAGACAGAGACAGACAGAGAGAGAGACAGAGAGAGAGAGAGAAGAGAGAGAGAGACGCACACAGAAAATCACACAACAAAATACAACACACACACAAACACACACACACACCACACACACACACACACACACACACACACACACACACACGCACGCACACACACACACACACACACACAGAAAGAGAAGGAAGAGATAGGGAAGGGAGGGAGGAGGGGGGGGGTAGAAATTGAGAAAAAGAACAAGAGAAACCGTGTCAGCTCACTATGCAAATCCTGTCGCGCGGTCCCTGCGTCAGAAGCGCAGTAGTACTCCCCAGCGTCCGCCTGGCATTGGGCCTCCTTCAGAACCAGCACCGCCCGCCCTTCGGACAGCGAGCCACTAACCGTGGCGTGCGCCAAGCCGGACACATCCCTCGCCTGATCACCATCCTCGACCCTGACCCTCTGATGTCCACCAAAGAGACCAGGTTCACAGTCACGGGCTGGTCACGGGCTTGAGGAGGAGGAGGCGAAGAGCTGAATAGGCGTCGCTCTATGCTCAGACCGTTCCTGTAGAGGTGGGAGTGGGAGGAGGAGGTGGTGGTGGTGGTGGTGGTGGTGTTGGTGGTAGTAGTTGCGTTGGTATTGTTGGTGTTGGTATTAGAAGTGGTGTTCGTATTGTTGGTGTTGGTATTGTTGGTGTTGGTAATAGAGTGGTGTTCGTATTGTTGGTATTGTTGGTGTTGGTATTGATTGGTGTTGGTATAGAAGTGGTGTTCGTATTGTTGGTGTTGGTATTGTTGGTGTTGGTAATAGCAGTGGTGTTAGGATGTTGGTGTTGGTGTTGGTGTTGGTGTTGGTGTTGGTGTTGGTGTTGGTGTTGGTAGTAGTGTTGTTGTTGTTGGTACTAGTGGTGTTGTTGGTGGCTTTGATGTTGGTGGTGTCGGCCGCGTTTGTGGCAGGAGCAAGCCCTTGCGCAGATGGTGAGGGTGGGAATGTGCAGACGATGGTGATATGTTGGTGATGGTGGTAGTGGTGGTGGTGGGGGTGTCGTCCCCCTCCTCCTCCTCCTCCTTCTCTTCCTCCGCTTGTTGTCGTTGCTCTTGCTGTTGTTGTTGTTGTTGTTGATGTTGTCCTGTTGTTATTGTTGTTGTTGTCGTTGTGTGGAGGGAGGGTTCCTTCTATGACCAGCTGCAGCTGGTTTGCTGAAGGTGTATCCACAGATAATGCATGCGCGCGCACACACACACACACGTACATACACACACACACACACATACACACACATGATACACACACACACACGTACACACGCGTGCACACATACATATACAAATACAAAGAAATACATACACGCACTCATACACATACACACACATACATATACACCCATACACGCACTCACGTGCGCGCACGCAGACACACACACACACATGCACGCACACACACACATACACAGACACACACACAGACACACAGACAACACACAACACACACACACACACACACACACACACACACACACCACACACAACATACGGTAAATCCTTCATGACAGAAATGTATATAATATTTACATAGTAATAACTTCTACCAAAGCAAGATCACACTCGCGCAGGCACCCACATACACATACTCACAAACAATGTACACACATACATACACACATCCACACTTACAACACACACACACACAAAACACCGCATGAACACAACACACAACAACGCATGAACAACACACACACACACACACACACACACACACACACACACACACACACACACACACACCACACACACACACACACACCACACAACGTAAATCCTTCATGACAGAAATGTATATAATATTTACATAGTAATAACTTCTACCAAAGCAAGATCACACTCGCGCAGGCACCCACATACACATACTCACAAACAACGTACACACGTACATACACACACCACACTTACAACACACACGCACACACACACAAACGAACACACGCATGAACACACAAACACACACACACACACACACACACACACACACCACCCCACACACACACACACACACATACACACACACATACACACACGTTATTTGTTAGTTTTACCTTTCCCTCCTCGAAACAGTTGTTTTCTGGATCATCTTTTCTCAAGATCAGAATTGTCTCTTTTCAAATATCCTCTTCATTCCTCCTCTACCCTCCCACCCATTTTGTGTGTGTGTGTGTGTCTAAAATCACTTTAGTGAATAGACATTAAATCAAAGACCACACACACACACACACACACACACACACACACACACACACACACACACACACACACACACACACACACACACACACCACACACACACACACACAGAGTAAACATCATGACAGAAATTCATAGAGTATTCATATATAGTAATAACATCATCAAAGCAAGATCATACTCGCACAAACACCACGTACATATACTCACACACATAATTATACACACATCCATACACACATATGTATACATCCACACGTATGAACACACACATACATACACACACACACACACACGTACACATCTGCACACACACGAATACATATACACACATGCACATACATGCACACACGCACAAGCACACATACGCATATAGACACATACATACATGCACATAAACATTCACATACATGCACACACACACACACACACACCACACACACACACACACACACACACACACACACACACACACACCACGCACACACACGCACACACACATACGGACACACACACGCATACAGATATACACACACTCTCTCCCCCTCTCTCTCTCCCCCTCTCTCTCTCCCCCCCTCTCCCCCCCCTCTCTCTTCTCTTACCATGGACCAGGAGGCAACATACAGAGGCAATGACGAAAGTCAGTCTTTTCAGAAATGCGAAGTCCACTATCAAAGCTGGCATCAAAGACTCCTTCTTTTCAAAACGACGAATGATATTCAGTGCCTTTTGGCACCATCAGAAATACGCTATACACTGTACGCTATACACTGTACGCTATACACTGTACGCTATACACTGTCTCCTCAAAAGAATGAATACTCACACAGTCCTTTGGTGAAAATACTATCTTCTCACAAAGATTCATTCTTAAACAGTTCTGATGTCAGAAAACAATTCTGTGTCCCATATATATCTGAGCTGGCATCAAAGACTTTCACTTCTCAAAAAGACTGATTTTCAATCTGTTAATACCCCCCCCCCCCCTCAAAAAAAAGAAAAAAAAGAAAAAAAAATAGAAAAAAAAGAAAACCGAAAAAAATCAATATCTTTTCATAAAAGCTGATGCTCAAATCGTTCTAGGGTGAAAATGCTATTTTCTCAAACAGTTGTGATATGAGAAACACTTTCTTCTCAAAAAGACTTGTTCTGAAATCGTAACTCCCAAGATATACTCGATATACTCAAACCATAATGATGTTAGAAACTTTTTTTTTCTCAAAAAAGGCTAACACTCAAACAGTTGTGTATCAAAACGACTTCTTTTCGAAATTGCTGATACTCAAATGGTGTTGTTCTCACAAGCATTGTCTTTTCAAAAATATGTTATAGAATGTGTTGAAAATATATCGTTTTGCTGTCCTAATTCTGTTTTCCTTAATTTCGTTTTCGCAGAGGTTGATTCTGCTCTCAGGGTTGAGTTTTTAGTGCTGGTATAATTTATTCACAAACGCTCATTTCGCTGGTAATGCTGACGACGTTCTTCTTTCTATTATTCTGCAAAAGTAGTCTCCATACATACAACCGAAATTCAAATACACTGCTGTCGCCTAACAAAGACTGAAAGTGTTTAGTGATAATGTAGCACTGCTGGATTTCTCTCAGAGGCTGTTAAGGAAAATGAATTTCAGCGATTCATTAATTTCTGTAATTTGGTTCGAACGTTACTTTCTCCTCACAAAACCAGTTGTGGCCACAATCTCTGCTGAGGTCACAACATTGTCTTTTCACAGACTAATTTCACGATAATGCCCACTGAAACACTGTGTCCTCAGAGAGGATGAACCAGGAAGGTAGCTCACGTTTCAGTGTTGATGGTTTTTGTCTCACAGAGAACTGGTTCACACACAGAGTTATGTCATGAAGAATGTATGTACATGTATTTCAGTGACTCAATCTGGCTGAAGTGCTGACATCGGGAACACTCATCTTCTCACAAAACCCCCCACAGACATACTGATGTCATTCTTTTATGTATGACTCTTTCACGTTATCACGTCACAACGGTCGATTTACAGAGAATTTTATTAATGTTATATTAGTTGTCTCGCATGATTTTGCAGAGTTTGTGTCATACCACTGTTATTTCATGACGCCCGAGTCCTAACGTCATGCTGACGTATCTCACCAAGATGGACTCAAAATGTTGACGTCATGCTCAAAGCATCTCACACACAGAGATTCACAAACAGCAAAGTTTATCTATATCTATACAAACGATAAGTAATGACGTCATGCTGCGACTATCCCAATAGAAACTCACACACACTATTTACGTCACATACGAATGTTTCGTCACATCTGATTCACAGTTTTGACGTCATACTATTGCCATCTCACAGGGTGTTGATTCACTGACACTACTGACGTCATTGTTTTTTTAAAATTTTTAAATCATAAACACTGATTGACAGCTGAAGTGAAAACCTTATGCTGTTTCCACGAAAACTGATTTCATTTAATTACTTGCTGACGCCATTTTCTTGGGTTACCAAAAAGATCCTGTCTCTCGTTAGTTCCTGACTATTATTCTGTCACAGATGTGTTCTTACAAAGACAGCCGCATACGCTTTGATGACATCAAACACAAGTTATTTTTTTCACTATGACAGTTTTATTTGTCTTGTTTATTCTTAGATCTTTTCTACTGTTGGTGGCAGTGATATTACTGTCTGCCACATATAAATGGATTTATCATTGTCAATGATGATAATGAAAACCACATTGTCTATATGATGATAATGAAAACCACATGGTCTATAGATTTTTTATAGCAATCTTCTCTTTCTAATCTGGCAATCATAAGGACATAGTTACACTGTTGTCTTCTCACATATGCTGATCTATCTGTAATCTATCACTCATTAATTTAAATCATAATTAGTCTGTTATCTTCTTACTAAAGTTGATTTATCTCTGAGTTATCATCATAAGGATTAATAGTTATTCTGTTACCTTCTCACTGAAGTAGATTTATCTCTGATCTAGCAAGCATTTAAGTCATAATTGGTCTGTTATCTTTTTACTGAAGTTGATTTATCTCTAATCTAGCTATCATAACGGGATAGGTATTCTGTTATCTTCTCACTAAAGAGTAAAGTTGATCTGTCTCTGATCTAGCAATTATTAAGTCATTGTTATTCTGTTTACTTCTCACTAATATTGATCTATCTTTAATCTAGCAATCATAAGGGGATAGTTATTTCGTTATCTTCTCATTAAAGTTTATTTATCACTGGTCTAGCAATCATTAAATCATGATTAGTCTGCTATCTTTTTACTAAAGCTGATTTATCTCTGATTTAGCAATCATAAGAAGATGGTTATTCAGTTATCTTCTCACAAAAGATGATCTATCTCTGATCTAGCAACCATTGAGTTACAATGAGTCGGTTATCTTCTCACTAACGTTGACATGTCTCTGATCTAGTAATTATTACGTTACAATTAGTCGGTTATCTTCTCAATAACGTTGACCTATCTCTGATCTAGTAATTATTACGTTACAATTAGTCGGTTATCTTCTCAATAACGTTGACCTATCTCTGATCTAGCAATTATTACGTTACAATTAGTCGGTTATCTTCTCAATAACGTTGACCTATCTCTGATCTAGTAATTATTACGTTACAATTAGTCGGTTATCTTCTCAATAACGTTGACATGTCTCTGATCTAGTAATTATTACGTTACAATTAGTCGGTTATCTTCTCAATAACGTTGACCTATCTCTGATCTAGTAATTATTACGTTACAATTAGTCGGTTATCTTCTCACTAACGTTGACATGTCTCTGATCTAGTAATTATTACGTTACAATTAGTCGGTTATCTTCTCAATAACGTTGACCTATCTCTGATCTAGTAATTATTACGTTACAATTAGTCGGTTATCTTCTCAATAACGTTGACATGTCTCTGATCTAGTAATTATTACGTTACAATTAGTCGGTTATCTTCTCAATAACGTTGACCTATCTCTGATCTAGTAATTATTACGTTACAATTAGTCGGTTATCTTCTCAATAACGTTGACCTATCTCTGATCTAGCAATCATTACGCTACAATCAGTCGGTTATCTTCTCAATAACGTTGACATGTCTCTGATCTAGTAATTATTACGTTACAATTAGTCGGTTATCTTCTCACTAACGTTGACTTATCTCTGATCTAGCAATCATTACGCTACAATCAGTCGGTTATCTTCTCAATAACGTTGACATGTCTCTGATCTAGTAATTATTACGTTACAATCAGTCGGTTATCTTCTCACTAACGTTGACCTATCTCTGCAATCATTTGGACATGGATGGGCTACACTTTCATCTTCTCATGAAATTTGACATTTTCTTTTCAGGTCACAGATGGTTACAATGTTGCATTCTCAAGCAGATCGGTTTGTATTTGTTACCGTTAGAGTGCACATCTCACAAACAACTGTTTTACTGCAACTACAACTGAGATACGTTGTTGTTGTTGTTTTTCTTTTTCGTATCACAGACTGACTGCACAGGCACTGCCGAGTCAAGCCTCATGAAGGCTGATGTTCTTCATCTGACATTGCTGAGATCTCAGTAGATCTAATTTTCTTTTCCACAAGACTGATTATACAGCCCTGTTGGTATACTTTCTGATAGAAACTGATTTTCATTAACTTTGCTACAGATAGTTGATCCCTAAATACTATCGCATAACTTGTTGCTGACACAAACTATGTTGTATCCCCCTAAAAATACTTATCCCGCATAACTTGTTGCTGACACAACTATGTTGTATCCCCTAAAAATACTTATCCCGCATAACTTGTTGCTGACACAACTATGTTGTAATCCCCCTAAAAATACTTATCCCGCATAACTTGTTGCTGACAACTATGTTGTATCCCCCTAAAAATACTTATCCCGCATAACTTGTTGCTGACACAACTATGTTGTATCCCCCTAAAAATACTTATCCCGCATAACTTGTTGCTGACACAACTATGTTGTATCCCCCTAAAATTACTTATCCCGCATAACTTGTTGCTGACACAACTATGTTGTATCCCCTAAAATACTTATCCCGCATAACTTGTTGCTGACACAACTATGTTGTAATCCCCCTAAAATTACTTATCCCGCATAACTTGTTGCTGACACAACTATGTTACCCCTAAAATACTTATCCGCATAACTGTGCTGACACAACTATGTTGTATCCCCCTAAAATTATTTATTCAACACACATGTGAACTGTTACATTAAATCCGCAAACTGTTCTATAGAATCTAGGGACTGGGTTTTGCTTTGTTTGTCTCATCGTGAAAAGAATGGAATTAGCGATAGCACTGCTGTTACATCACTCACACTGCTTTTTTTTTTCATCATTTTTAAACCAGGATCGTTTTCTCCATCACTGTTGACATCAGAATGATGACACAAAAGATTTCACACTGACATCTCCTCATGAAAAGTCATAAGACATTAGTAAACGACTGACATGACTTTCTCTAACCGTTGACAGCTGTGGAGATAGACCAGACCTTGTTTTAGACTGGGATACAAAATTACCATTGTGTGGTGTCGGTAGCTTTGTACGTAAAAATTCCTTTCGAACATTCACAAGAAATATTAAGGAATGAACAAAAAAAAAAAAAAAAAATCAGAACGCGTATTTAATACAACCAAACAAGACAGGCGCAGATTTTCGGCCAATTGGCCTTCATCAAGCGTAGATGTAAGATCACAAACGCAAAAAAAAAAAAAAAAAAAAAAAAAAAGAACTGTTAAGACCTACTGGTACGTTCTAGCTTGAAGTACACGTTGTACACAGCCCACCAATCGCCATGCTGCAGCGGTTAGCACAACTGATCAATAAATGGGAGGTCGTGGGGTTCGAATCCATCAGTCGTGTCAAAATCTTTGTAGGACTGTTGAGGCCTCAACCAGCCACTACCCAGAGTTGAGTAGGCCTACGCTATGGGCTCATTGGTAAGACTGGGATATCTCTGTTCGAAAAGCCCTTGCTTGGTCTGCATGTCACAAGCTGAAGATGATATGGACTTCTAACTTGAAAAAAGAACTAAAGATTCGTCTCTTTATATCCACTTGTCGAGTCTGTGTTACTCTACAACTCGGAAACATGGACCTTAACAAAGCAGATGGAGAAGAATCTTGATGGGATATATACTCGCATGTTGAGGATGGCATTAAATGTCACTTGGAAGCAGCACATGACTAACGAAAAGCTATATGGATACCTCCCTAAAGTTAGTGACAAGATAAGAACACGTAGACTTCGCCTAGCCGGTCACTGTATGCGACATCCAGAGGAAGTTGCTTCAAAACTTGTACTGTGGCAGCCAGCTGGAGGGAGAGCGAACAGGGGAAGGAAGACAACAGACTTCATTGATCTTCTCAAAAGGGACACTGGCCTCCAAAACATCGATGAGATCAAGGCAGCTATGTTGGACAGGAGCAAGTGGAAGGAGTACGTCACAGAGGCTCGATCGGGAGATCGGCCAAACTAAAAACTAACTAACCAAGACTAGGACCACACAGTCGAGTCCATCCGTCCTGTCAAAATCATTGTAGGACCGTTAGGCCCCAACTGGCTCCTCCCAGAGTTGAGTACGCTATGTTTAAAAAAAAAACCCTGAATAAAAACAGAAATATAACTAAGGACACCAAAACATATATAAAAACGGGCCTAAATTACCTAAAATTGCTTCCGTATATCTCATTTCCCGAGAGCCAAAAATGCACTTAATACATGTACCCATTTATCAATCCTAAGGGAAAGTACGTAAGACTTTATTGAACACATACATGTGATGGGCCAGCAAGGCAGAAAATGATAGGAAGAAACGACAGACAGCGATGGTGTTTTCGTGTTTCCATGAACCAGCCGCTGATAAAACTGACAGAATCCTTAGTGTGCATTTTTGTGACCCGTTTTAGCAAAATGAGTCCTAAGGTGAAAATAACAGATTTTAGGATATTATGATTTTCAAAATGTCCAGATTATTAACTTTCTTTTCATATGAAATTTATTATTCTTCTCCTAAAAATAAGGAAGTTATGGGTGTTTGAAGTGTGTAACATAGCAAACAGACATTTTGAGAAAATCAAGTTTTAAAATGTTCACCACTTCAGTGGTTTTACTTTAGCAACAGATATTTCTACTTCATCAATCTTTACCTAATTTTGTATCATGGTAAAACACATCATGCCACAATAGCACACAAAAATTGGTATGAAAATCTACTGTAATTGTCTTGTTAGTTAAGTTTATATATCCCTTTTTCTGACACAAAAAGCATGCTGTTATCTGGTTAAAACGCATTTTAAATACATTTTCCGATTGAATTATAAAGTGCTGAGTGCATGTACATGTAATTTAAAGATTAAACATTCCATTTTTGAAGAAAAGTAAAAATAGGCAAAATCGACCCATCACACCTTTCTCAGGCCTCTCGCTTTTCGCTGCCTGCGAGTTAGGACTCATTTCGTGAAAACGGGTCACATTTTGATATTCTGCATGAATATACACACAAAGGGGCTTTAGGTACTGGCGGGTCTGCTCACGGTTTGACGTGGAAGATCGAAAACATTTCCTCCCTTTACACACCAGGCAGAGATAGTCTAAGTGGATCGAACCCAGGGCCTGGAGGTCAGACGTTTAGCTTACCCACTTGGGTACCATGCCCGTGCTTAGCCGTCAATAACTACTCCATTCAAAACACGATTAATTTAACCCTTTGATCCCTCGCCCCTTATCCGCCAGCACCCCGCACTATCAGGCATGACAGCAAAGCAAAAACTTAACCCTTTCAATCCTTCACTCTAAAGCAAAAACTTAACCCTTTCAATCCTTCACTCTAAAGCAAAAACTTAACCCTTTTAATCCTTCACCCTGTGGAAAGGGTGAGGGAGTTAAAGGGTCAAATTTTTTTTGCAGCTGGTGAATACGGTGCGGGACTGAATTGATGAAGAATTGTGAAGGACCTAAATATTAATAGGGTACTTTAAGAGTATCGCCTAGAATCTTCCTTGCTTCCTTACCCCCCCCCCCCCCCAATGTAATGTTTTCTTCGTTCCTTCCTTTCTTTCTTTCCTTCTCTCTTTCTTTCTTCCTTCCTTTCTTTCCTTCTTTCTTTCCTTTCTTTCTTTCTTTCTTCCTTTCTTTCCTTCTTCTTTCCTTCTTTTTTCTTTCTTTCTTTTTTCTTCCTTCCTTCCTTCCTTTCTTTCTTTCCTTCTTTCTTTCTTCCTTTCTTTCCTTCTTTCTTTCCTTTCTTTTTTCTTTCTTTCTTTTTCTTTCTTTCTTTCTTTCTACCTTTCTTCCTTCCTTCCTTCCTTTCTTTCTTTTTCCTTTCTTTCTTTTTTTTCCACAGTATTTTCTCTCTTACAGGTTTCTATTTCGTTTGGATTGTTTGATGATAATAATTTTGACCATAACAGTTTCATGTGAATAGCGTTAACGGTCCATGTCAAAAAGCGCCTTCATCGCTCTTTACGGTCACAGAACATCATCGAACTTTCATCCCTGTAAAAACAAACATTGACATGACATGACCTTGAAATGACTGTACGTCTGAGGAACCACAGTAATTTAAGTGTCAGGAACAATTGTAAAAATGAACAGCTAAATAATAGAGAAATGAATGCAAGTGTTCACAGAAAACACAGACAATGCGCTTGTGCACATGCGTAGGCCTACACACGCATTCACATAGACACAGACACACACACGCGTACACACACGCACGTAGGCATGCACACACACACACACACACACACACACACACGCGCACACACTAACACACGCACACACACACACACAAACACACAGACAGACACAGATACATACACACACGCGCGCGCACGCAACCCCCCCCCCCCCCCCAAGTTTATTTTGTCGAATAAAAGGTCTGTTTTGGTTGCTTGTCGTAGTCTGACCATTCTAAGAGAGACAACCCTACTTTCCCTGCCCCGTCTTGGAAGCTGTATTTTTCTCCCCTTTGTCATACAGCCCTTGGCAATCCTTGTCTAGTCTTCTTTTCTTTCTGTTTTCTTTTTCCTTCCTTTCTTTCTTTTCTTTTCTGTTTTTTTTTTCTTACATAAAATTAGTACTTCAATTTATACCAGACCCTCCCCCACGAAAATGCCGGTGGCTTTTTCAGTATGATTAGTATTCCCTTCTTCTGGAAAATTCTGTGCTAGAAATTTCCTTTTTTCTGTCACTTTCTGTGTTTCTTCCTTGTTCGTTTGCTTCTCTCCTCTCTGTCTGTCTGTCTGTCTCTCTCGTCTGTCTGTCTCTCTCTTCTGTCTGTCTGTCTGTCTCTTCTCTCTCTCTGTTCTATTTTTGTGCCTTAGTTGTCATTTACAAGTAATGTTTTTCATAAAGCTTAACGTATTTTTGTCTATTAAGATTGATAATTGATACATATATTCAAGTGCTTTTTTTAACGACAGGGAAAGTGAAATTTTTGTCTCTTAAGATTGATAATCGCATACAATATTAACTGCTTTTTTTTAATTCAAAGGGAAAGTGAATCTTTGTATTTTAAGATTGATAATTGGATACAGATATTATCTGCTTTTTTTAAAAACCTCAAAGAAAGGTGAATTTTTCTGTCTCTCAAGATTGATAATTGGATCATATAGAACTGAAAGGTGAACTGATTAGTGGTAATTTTAGGTACTATAGGCCAGATATTATGCATTGTTTGTGTTTTGTGTTTGTGTTTTGTGTTCTTATGCTTATACATTTTGTATTTAGGTTTGGTTTCTTAGTTCCCCCTGGTGATAAATTGGGCGGAATGGCCAACGCCAGGGGCATATTTGCATGAATACAATGATATGTGTATTCATTATTTATTCCAGGGTTTTCTTTTCTCCAGGGTCATCGATGTGTTTATATGTGTGTGCTTTGTTTGAATTGGTTATAGCCCTGACATGGTTTTGAGCAATCGCTGGGCTTAACACACTGATAAAAATGATAATGATAAGAAGAAG
This sequence comes from Monoplex corrugatus, assembly GCA_030674185.1. Lineage (NCBI taxonomy): Eukaryota > Metazoa > Mollusca > Gastropoda > Littorinimorpha > Ranellidae > Monoplex > Monoplex corrugatus. Next base: position 22,239,409 of record JAPXFY010000029.1, read on the forward strand.
GGTACAAAGAATAAGGCATCAGGAAGGTATACATCAACGGAATCAAAACACCGTGAAAGCTGTAAACGCAAAACAACGAGGGATTTGTACTACTTCTTGAAACAGCCAGAACAGCCTAACTGTTGAGCGCAGGTTATTTGACGTCATAACAAAGATGACTGCCACTAATAGAACAGTACACAGACATGGAGGTGCGAAGCGCAATAGAGCTTTGCACGCCAAGGGCGATAATCCAACAGAAATTCACCGTGAACATGTTGCTGTGAATGGCAAATACGTAATAAAATGGAAGCAGGTATTGTAGTACATTCATAGAGAGGTGTACAAATCTGCAGGACAAGCCTCGTGTAGAGCTTTCCACGTTAATCAGGGGAAGACAACACTTGCGCTTTCAAGCTTTGATTCAAGAGGACATACGGCACAAACTTCGTGATCATCAAATGTGCCCTGCCGCTTGGCGTTGGCGATAATGGCCCTCCACACAAACCTATCCCTTGTCGCTGCAAGGACATCTTCCACCCTCTCTGTCTTCAACCATCCTGCAAGTCCGTCTAATATTTTCTCCCTGAGTCTACCTGGTGCTCTTTCCCCCAAGCTTTCCTGTTGTGACTAGGTGCTCTAATTTGTCTTCCCTCGTAAAACGTCCTAAAAATGTAGAAAACAAAACAAAACAAAACAAAACAAAACAAAACCCGATGGAAGCCAGCTCTAATTTCTCTTGCCTCATAACATGTCCTATAACTGAACAAAAACAAACAAACAAACAAATAAAACAAAAAACCCAACAACAACCAAACAAACAAAAACAAAACAAAACAACGAAACAAAAAACGAAACAAACAAACAAACAAACAAACAAAACCAAACAAACCAAAAAACAAAAAACAAAACAACGAAACAAAAAACGAAACAAAAAACAAACAAACAAACAAAACCAAAAACCCAACAACAACACAAACCAAACAACAAAAAACAACAACCCCCAAACCAACAACAAAAACAGAAAAACAAACAAACCAAACACAACAACAACAAACAAACAAACCAAACCAAAACAAAAAAACGATGGAAGGCACGGGGAACCACCATCACATCATCCCACGTATCATGGTCCAGCCGAAAGAAACGTCCGTGATACAGTTGTGGAACTTGATCTTCTGAAGTCAGTGGTCCATGAGATCGTCCATGAGACAAGTTTGGACATCGGGACCCGAGAGGTATCATCTCTTTGGATCCCAAAGGAACTGACCAAAGAACAGAAGTTCCGTGGCATAGGCATTTCTTTTCAACCTTGGGAACGGCACAGGGGAACTGGTGGGGACTTTCTTGAGTACATGTACATGATTCTGGACGATGAGACCTGGGTGCATCACGTTACTCCAGAGACAAAAGTTGATTCTATGACTTGGAAGCATCCAAAATTTTAAAAATTGATTCCATCACTTGATGCATCCAAAATTCCAAAAATTGATTCCATGATTTGGAAGCCTCGAAAATTCCAAAGACTGCATGACATCAAATATCCAAAATTAAAAAAAAAAAATTCCACGGCTTGGTGCATCCAAAATTAAAATAATAAAATAAGATAAAAGAAGTCCATGGCTCAATGCATATAAAATTCCAAAAAAATTTGATCCCATGGCTTGATACAACAAAAAAATCATCATACTAAAAAAAGATTCCACCCAAAATTCCCAAAATTGACTCCCTGATTTGGAAACCTCCAAAATTCCAAATATTCCACGACTTGAAATATCCAAGATTAAAAAAAAGAAATTCCACGGCTTGGTGCATCCAACATTAAAAAAAAAAAAAAAAGGAAAAGAAAATCATGGCATATAAAATTATATTAAAAAAGAAAACGATTCCATGGCTTGATGCAACAAAAAATTAAAAAAGAAAAAGATGCCATGGCTTGATGCATCCAAAATTCCAAAAATTGATTCGATGGTTTGATGCATCCAAAATAATATACATGTATCCAAAAAAAAAAAAAAAAAAAAAAGAAAAGATTCCATGACTTAGAAGCATCCAAAATTCGAGGGCTCAGCAGTCAGGATAAAAAATGATGGCAACTGTGTTCTGGGATACAAAAGATGTGCTGCTCGTGGACTTCTAACGGCAATGGTCAGACAGTTAACGCAGTCAAGATACAAGGAAACACTGGACAGACTGAGGGTAGCTGTCTGTTGAAGGAGACCAGGACGTCTGTGTAAGGGCGTTATCTTACTGCACGACAACGCCACCCCCACACAGCCAAGCTGACAAAAGAATGGCTCCAGCGGTATGGTTGGGATATTTCACCGCATCAAGCGTATAATCCCCCCCCCCCCCCCCCCCTCGGTGGGGATGCCGGGGGTTCTTTCAGTATAAACAGTATCCCCACCTTCTGGAAATTCTGAGCTAGAAATTTCCTCTTTTCTGTCACTCTTTTTGTTTCTCTTTTGTTCCTTTGCTTTCTGTCATTTCTTCCTATCAGTTTCTGCCTTGCTGGTCCATTCACCTGTATGTGTTCGATAAAGTCTTACGTACTTTGCCCTAGGACTGATAATCGAGTATATTAAGTGCATTTTTGGCTCTAGGGAAATGAGGTAATTTAGGCCTGTTTTTATACACGTTTTGATGTCCTTAGGTATGTTTCAATTTGTATTCAGGTATGTTTTTTTTAAAAATCTCCTGTGTGATAAATTGGACGGAGTGGTCAACGCCAGGGCCATCTCCTCAGATTATGTGTGCGAATGTATTGATATGTGTACTTAATTTTGTTTTTTCCTTATTGTTGAAGTATTGTGTATGTTTTAAAACAGTTATAGCCCTGATATGGCTCTACACAGTCGGCTGGGCTTTAAACAAAAATAACATTGAAAAGCGTATAATCCTGACCTAGTTCCTTCAGTTTAGCATTGTCAGGGCCTCTCAACGTTTATCAAGGAAGCGGTTCAACCCGCAGATGACGCTGTTGTTGCAGAGATACAAGGGAGGCTTCAATCGCTTGACGCCACGTTCTTTCAAGGAGGGCACATATGCGCTCGTGCACCGATGGGACAAGTACACTAATCTCAATGGAGACTAAGTGGAAAAGTAGCAGAGTAGCGCTGGTAAATAACATGTATGTTTATTACGATACAAATGAAACATGTACATAGATATGCACAGTGACAATGTTTCATTTGTATCGTAATAAGCATGCTGGATCAATAGTACGTGTTTGTACCTTATTTAAAAAAAAAACAAACTTTTCTCGTAAATACACAAGACAGATTCTTTGCCTTTGATGATGATATGCACTCTTGCTAAACTGATGATGATATGCACTCTTGCTAAACTGATGATGAATGCACTCTTGCTAAACTGATGATGATATGCACTCTTGCTAAACTGATGATGATATGCACTCTTGCTAAACTGATGATGATATGCACTCTTGCTAAACTGATGATGATATGCACTCTTGCTAAACTGATGATGATATGCACTCTTGCTAAACTGATGATGATATGCACTCTTGCTAAACTGATGATGATATGCACTCTGCTAAACTGATGATGATATGCACTCTTGCTAAACTTACCCAGAATCATCTGCATTTCCGTTAACACAATTTTTTTTTGTGGGATTGAATTTTTCGTTCTTTTCGTTGGTTCATTGTTGTTGGTTCTATATTATTTTGCTTATTCTATTTGATTTATTTATTTGTCTTTATAAAATTCTATTTTGAACCCTGTTGTTAACCGAAACCAAGACAGATCTGTCAAAGAGCCATCTTCTCTACCTCAACTAACGGAATCGGCATGATTGAACAGACATCTGATGTATTGTTACTCTTCTGTATCTAGTGATGTTGCTTCTTTGTAGTCATTTGTGCTCGATCGCCTGACAAAGGCTAACTGGCCGACAATGTGCGCCTGTCTTTTGTTTCGTTAATGAAATACGTATTCTTATATTCTTTTCTTCAGTATCGAAGTAAAACTAAAAGCGACAAGACCTCAAGTAATGAAATCTACAGCCTCATGCAAACATAGCATCGTTGCCATAGTTATTTACTTTTCTAACAAAACAAATCACGAAACACTGCTGATATTCGCTCTAGGCCTTCGCCAACTCTTTCCTCGGCAATAAAACTTTTCTTTGTTGAAACCTGAATTAAGGAATCAATCTAACCGAAATCAGAACTATCAACTAATATCAGTTCAAATGAGATTTTTCTCACTTGGTCACTTCCTTACGCATTCCAGCAGAGCTGAGGCAGAATCTTTTGCGTTCCAGTGGATTAATTAAAACAGGTCCCACCTGGAAGCAAAAATTCACAGTAAAGAGCTGAACACGACAGAAGAGACGTTTCCAAAATGGAACATTGTTCTGGAACTTGTTGTGGAAATCAAGTTGATGTCTCTCTGTCTCTCTGACTTGTAGTGACGTATTCTGTGACGTGGTTTGGCGTGATGATAATCTGATACAATCGTCCTTATTTTTTTAAAACAATGATATGTTTTGTTATTCAGACTACGTGTGTGTGTGTGTGTGTGTGTGTGTGTGTGTGTGTGTGTGTGTGTGTGTGTGTGTGTGTGGTGTGTGTGTGTGTGTGTGTGTGTGTGTGTGTGTGTGAGTGAGTGTGTGTGTGTGTTGTGGTGTGTGATGAGTGAGTGTGTGTGTGTGTGTGTGTGTGTGATGTGAGTGTGTGTGTTGTGTGTGTGTATGTTGTGTGTGTGGTGTTTGTGTGTGTGTGTGTGTGTGTGTGTCGTTGTTGTATGGTGTGGTGCGTGTATATGTGTGTGACGTGTTGTGTGTGTGGTGTGTGCGTGTGTGTATGTGCGCGGTGTATGTATGTGCGTGTGTGTATTCATGTGTGTATGCATGTGTTGCGGTGTGTGTGTGTGTGTGTGTGTGTGTGTGTGTGTGTGTGTGTGTGTGTGTGTATTACGTGCGCGCGTGTATGTGTGCCTTAGACCAGTCTTGGTTGAAATTTTTATTTTGCTAAAATACGTGCATGAGTGTACGTGTGTTTTGTGCGTGCACACACACACACACACACACACACACACACACACACACACACACACACACATCACACACACACACACACACAACACATAACACACACACACACACACAACACACACACACACTACACACAGCACACACCACACGTCACTTGTGTGGTGTTTTGTGTATATGTGCTTTTGTAATCCGATCTCGGTTAAGAATGTGCAGTGCAGTGATTAATAATGCTCATGGCTTAAAAAAAATGATCGTACAATCAGAAATCTGGCAACATACGTCTATAAAGGTTTTAAGAGAAGAGAGTTTGCCTTACCATAAAGTTAAATTCTAGTGATGTGTGTCTGTCAAACTTGTTTATATGTTCCTATGGTATTATTGAAGTATGACTGTGGGAGACATATTGTATTTATTCCAAAATATTTGTGAAGTCTGCATTATAAAAAAACAACAACAAACAAACAAACAAACAAACAAACAAACAACAAACAAACAAACAAAC
>JAPXFY010000029.1:22259908-22262408 GCA_030674185.1 Monoplex corrugatus
GCCACAGGTAGAATATCATCTTTGTCATCCCCAGGATACTTTCCGAACATGTCACGTACTATTTAGGTACACCATTTGACCTCGTACCCGCATTTCTTGCGTGATCATGTAGTTAAGGACCCTACAATGTTTAAGCAACTACAAGTGGTGTCCCAGATATCTGGGTTTTTAAAGTGCATGTATTATTAGGGTTTAAAAAGTTCAAATAACTGGGAACGGTCATTTCATCAGACTGCAGATGCACATCAGAAATAGCTGGCAGAATCGGCCAAGCCAAAACAGCATTCAAGAAGATGACAAGCATTCTTACCAACAAAATGCCTATCAATTAACATCAGAAAGAGAGTCTTTGAATGTTATATAGAACCAATACTGTTGTACGGATGCGAGGCGTGGACAGTCAGCAAGCAAAGCCAGAGCAAGATTGAGGCAGCCAAGATGTGGTTTCTAAGAAGAATGTTGAGAGTTCCAAGGACAGCAAAGAAAACAAACGAGACAGTCTTGATGGAGGCAGACACAAGTCGATCAGTCATAAGGAAGATTAGGAAAAGACAAGCAACATTTATAGGCCATTTTATGAGGAAGGGGGATTTGGAGCACCTGGTCACAACGGGAAAGCTGGAGGGAAAGAGAGCACTAGGTAGACCCAGGGAGAGAATGCTGGACGGACTTGCAGAGTGGCTGGGGACGAGGAGGGTGGGGGAGATGCCGAGGGCAACGAGAGATAGAGGCAGATGGAAGTCCATGATCGCCAACGCCATGCGGCAGGGCACCTGATGTTGATGATGATGTATTATTTGATGTTCAGCATGCGTAGGCACACGAAAGTGGTTCTGGCACTAACAGGTGTACACGCATATTCACCTGGGAGATGGGGAAAATGCCCACCTTTTACCCTCCAGGCGTGATCCCGACGAGGTCAAAACTGAGACCTTCCCATTGTTAGTCCGACCTGCTGACCACTTCACTGAGTACATATATAACTCCCGTCACGACACTGGTCCTATAGAGAAAGATTTATAAGAGAAGTTTCGATTCAATGCCCAGATTTGTCAGACAGAAAGAGAGAATATCAATGATGCTTTATTTTCCAACGGTAAACGTTGTTAGGTTAAAGTGGCAACAACAACAACAGTAGTAGTAGTAGCAGTAGCAACAACATAAAGTAGTAGTACTAGTAGTAACTGTAGTAGCAACAACAACAACAGTAGTAGCAGTAGCAGTTGTAGTAGCAGCAACATATGTAGTAGTAGTACTAGTAGTAATTGTAGTAGCAACAACAATAACAGTAGTAATGACAGAAGTTGCTACAACAAACAACAACAACAACAGTAGTAATAACAGTAGTAGCAACAACAACAACAGTAATATTAACAGTAAGTAGCAACAACAACAACAGTAATAATACCAGAAGTAGCAACAACAACAACAGTAATAATACCAGAAGTAGCAACAACAACAACAGTAATAATACCAGAAGTAGCAACAACAACAAAGTAATAATACCAGAAGTAGCAACAACAACAGTAATAATACCAGAAGTAGCACAACAACAACAACAGTAATAATACCAGAAGTAGCAACAACAACAACAGTAATAATACCAGAAGTAGCAAACAACAACAGTAATAATACCAGAAGTAGCAACAACAACAACAGTAATAATACCAGAAGTAGCAACAACAACAACAGTAATAATACCAGAAGTAGCACAACAACAACAACAGTAATAATACCAGAAGTAGCAACAACAACAACAACAGTAATAATACCAGAAGTAGCAACAACAACAACAACAGTAATAATACCAGAAGTAGCAACAACAACAACAACAGTAATAATACCAGAAGTAGCAACAACAACAACAACAGTAATAATACCAGAAGTAGCAACAACAACAACAACAGTAATAATACCAGAAGTAGCAACAACAACAACAACAGTAATAATACCAGAAGTAGCAACAACAACAACAACAGTAATAATACCAGAAGTAGCAACAACAACAACAACAGTAATAATACCAGAAGTAGCAACAACAACAACAACAGTAATAATACCAGAAGTAGCAACAACAACAACAACAGTAATAATACCAGAAGTAGCAACAACAACAACAACAGTAATAATACCAGAAGTAGCAACAACAACAACAGTAATAATACCAGAAGTAGCAACAACAACAACAACAGTAATAATACCAGAAGTAGCAACAACAACAACAACAGTAATAATACCAGAAGTAGCAACAACAACAACAACAGTAATAATACCAGAAGTAGCAACAACAACAACAGTAATAATACCAGAAGTAGCAACAACAACAACAGTAATAATAATAGTAGTAGCAACAACAACAACAGTAGTAATAACAGAAGTAGCAACAACAACAACAACAGTAGTAATAACAGAAGTAGCAACAACAACAACAACAGTAATAATACCAGAAGTAGCAACAACAACAACAACAGTAGTAATAACAGAAGTAGCAACAACAACA
>JAPXFY010000029.1:22267408-22274908 GCA_030674185.1 Monoplex corrugatus
CTACTGCTAGTACCACCACCACCACCACCACTAACACTGCTACTGCTAGTACCACCACCACCATCACCATAACACTGCTACTGCTAGTACCACCACCACCACCACACACTAACACTGCTACTGCTAGTACCACCACCACCACACCACACTAACACTGCTACTGCTAGTACCACCACCACCACCACCACACCACACCACTGCTAGCTACTCACCACCACTACCATCCACTACCACCATAACACTGCTACTGCTAGTACCCATACCACCACCACATCCATTGCTACTACTACCACCACCATCACCTCCACTGCCCGCTGCTGCTGCTATTACAACTACTGCTGTTGCTGCTGCTACTACTACCACTAGTACTACCACTACCACTACTACTACTACTACCACCATCAGCTCTGCTACTACTACAACTACCACTACTGTCACCATCACTGCTGCTGCTACTACTACTACTACTACTACTACTACCACTGCTGCTGTTGTTAGTGCTGCTGCTACTATTGCTACTGCTGCTACTACTACTTCTGCTCCTGCTTCTACTACTACTACTGTTTTGTTGCACAGTCTGCAACGTTGGTGGGCATGCATGCTGGGTATTTTCATGTTTCCATACAAATGAAAAACAGCCAGCGACGTGACTTACAGGATGTTTAATGTATGTATCTGATATTTTGTGTTGAAGTAAATAAAACCAGAAACATGAGGGGAAAAAGAACACATCGAATGACCTGTCTATTTAATTGGCAAAATAAAAATAGCCAACAAATTTTCAACAGAATGGCCGTTATCAAAGATACACAGAAGACTCATCATCATCATCATCAGGTGCCCTGCCGCATGGCGTTGGCGACCATGGACTTCCAACCATCTCTATCTCTCGCTGCCCCCAGCATCTCCCCCACCCTCTTCATCCTCAGCCACCCTGCAAGTCCGTCCAGCATTCTCTCCCTGGGTCTACCCGGTGCTCTCTTTCCCTCCAGCTTTTCCGTTGTGACCAGGTGCTCCAAATCCCCCTTCCTCATAAAATGGCCTATAAATGTTGCTTGTCTTTTCCTAATCTTCCTTATCAGTGATCGACTTGTGTCTGCCTCCATCAAGACTGTCTCGTTTGTTTTCTTTGCTGTCCATGGTACTCTCAACATTCTTCTTAGAAACCACATCTCGGCTGCCTCAATCCTGCTTTGGCTTTGCTTGCTGACTGTCCACGCCTCGCATCCGTACAACAGTATTGGTTCTATATAACATTCAAGGACTCTCTTTCTGATGTTAATTGATAGGCATTTGTTGGTAAGAATGCTTGTCATCTTCTTGAATGCTGTTTTGGCTTGGCCGATTCTGCCAGCTATTTCCGATGTGCATCTGCCGTCTGATGAAATGACCGTTCCCAGGTATTTGAACTTATTAACCTGTGTCAAGGTTGTGCCATTTGCTGTTATTTTGCAGGAGGGGATTTCATGTTTTTTACTGATCACCATGACTTCAGTCTTCCTGCTGTTTAGTTCCAACCCCTTACCTTTGCTTTCTGTTTCTAGTATATTCACAAGGTTTTGTAGATCCCTTTCATTTTCTGCAATTAGCACGGTGTCATCTGCGTACCGAATGTTGTTTATCATTTTCCCTCCAACCTTTAATCCAGGGTCTTCTTCTAGGTTTCTCATGATGTTTTCGCTATATAGTGAAAACAGATCTGGTGACAAAACACAACCCTGTCTGACTCCTCTTTTGATGTTTTGAAAAGAGCTTATATTGTTTTCTATTCTCATTGCAGCTGTTTGTTCCCAGTACATATTCCTGATTATTCGTAGATCTTTTCCATCGACATTGAGTCTCTCCAGTTGGTTGATCAATTCTTCATGTCGTACCCGATCGAAAGCCTTGGTATAGTCAACAAAGCATAAATACAAATCCTTATTCATCTCAACTGACCTCTCTATGATAGTTCTTAGGATGTATATGGCATTAATAGTTCGTTTCCCCTCCACAAATCCACACTGTTCTTCTGCTATTTCTCTTTTGATTCTATTCCTTGTCCTCATCATGATTATTCTTAACAGGATTTTTGTTACATGACTCATCAAACTGATTGTGCGATGGAGTTCGCATTCTATAGCCTCTGTCTTCTTTGGAAGTGCAATGAAAATTGATTTTGACATATCTTTGGGGATTTTTCCTGTGTCATAAATTTCATTTAGGAGGACTGTTATTTTTTCTATGCCAAATTCCTCCAGGGCTTCAATCATCTCTGTAGTAATGTTGTCTGGTCCTGGGGCTTTTCCTGGTTTCATCTTTTTCAGTGCTGCTCTGACTTCATCTTTCATTATGGGTGGTCATTCAAAGTTCTTTTTTATAATGTGTTCTTCGTTTCTGTCATCCTCAAAAAGGTCTTTAATGTACTCTCCCCATCTGTCTAATACCTTGTCTTTTTCCATGATAAGCGTGCCATCTTTTGATTTTAAGCAACCAGTTATAATAATAATAATAATAATTACAATATTTATATAGCGCAAAATCTTGATAAAATCAAATCTAAGCGCTGAAACAGACACACACGCACGCACGCACGCACACGCACGGACGCACGTACGCACGCACACACACACACACACACACATACACACACACACACACACACACACACACACACGCATGGCTGTTGATATGTATGTATTTTTCCTGTGAACAATTTCTTCAATTCGTCTGTACATACCCTGAGGATCCATTTTGTGTCGTTCTTCTATCTCTTTGCATTTTGTGTTCAGCCAAGCTTCCTTAGCTTCATTGCACCTATACCTGATTTCTTTGTTTATCTTCCTGTATATTTCCTCGTTTCTCTTTGCCTTCCTCCTTTTCTCCATCAGGCCCAAAATTTCATTAGTCATCCAGCTCTTTTTTGCTTTTCTATTTGCCTTAGGGATTTCCTCACAAGCTTCATTTATAGAACTTCTCAACTTTGTCCATTGTTCCTCACTGTCACCAACGTCTTCCAGAGCACTGAATTTGTTTTGAACATGTACATTAAATTTTTGACGTATCATTTCATCTGTCTTCAAGAGTCCAAGGTTTAGTTTGATGTTGCTTTTGGTCTGTTTCCTTTTCCTCAATTTCAGCCTAAACCTTCCCACTACCGGATTGTGGTCACTGTTGCAGTCTGCGCCTGGTAGTGTTTTTGCTGACAGTAAAGAATTTCTAAATCTTTTGTTGATCAGGATGTAGTCAATTTGATTTTTGGTATTATCTCCTGGACTCATCCAAGTCCATTTTCTTCTGTTAGGCTGCTCAAACCAGGTGTTTCCTACTATGAACTCATTCATCTGTGCCCATTCTACAAGCTTCCCCCCTCTTTCGTTTTGTGTACCAAGGCCATGAGGTCCAACTATATCCTCCACCCTATCCTGTCCCACTTTAGCATTAAAATCTCCCATTATGACTGTAACTTCCTGTGATTTACATTGGACCTTGGCCATCTCTAAAACTTCGTAGAAGTTGTCGATGTCTTCCTGAGTACTTGCGGATGTTGGTGCATACACCTGTATGCTGTTGATATCAAAAGTTTTCCCTCCGAATTTGACCAGTAAAACTCTGTCGGACACTGCCCAGTATCCTTTAACTGCATTTGATTTGTCTTTGTCCATTATGATGCCTACTCCTCTTTCATGTGAATTACCACCAGAGTATATCACTGTATATTTTCCTGATGTTATCATGCTGCCCCCTTCCATCTCATTTCCCCTAGTCCTAAAATACTGATGTTAAGCCTTTCCATCTCCATTTTGATGTTATCTAATTTACCTTTTTGCAGCATTGTTCTTACATTCCATGTTGCCACCTTGGTGTTGAATTTAATCTTGGTTTTGGTCGCAATAGCTGGCTGACGGTCTGGTGTCACCTGCGCCGCATGACAGTCCCTACCGGACGAAGGTGCTCCTGTGGAGCACCTATTGACGTCGTTAACTTTCTTCTTTATTCTTCCTCTGTCCATGGATTTCCTGGGGAAAAGTACGATGGTGGTTTCCCCTTGCCTTCCATCGGTTTTTTATTTTAGGGTTGACTCCCTTAGCTTTACTCTCTCCCGAGATGTCCACAAGGCAGTGGAGCTATTTACCCATAGCTTGGAGATCTGGTTCGTGGGCACCAGGGCGTGTCCACACGCCGGTGGGCCTGCATGCCTCACGTCTGGGGGCCAGACCTCCTCCGAGTCCTACGAGATTCAGCCTGAGTCCGTGAGGTACTCAGTTACCGCCTGTCGCCACGAGGGGGCACAGCGTAGGGCTTGCTGATGGAGAGGCTATGTACTGACAGGAGAGACTTACACCTTGCTCTTCTTTTCGCACAGCAGTGCTAGCCAGCGGTGCAGGCCGAAGCCGACACACTAGATGCATCACATCTGCCAATATGACAAGCACACAGAAGACTACAAAGACACAGAGGACTACAAAGACACAATTCACCGGGAGATCAATGTGATCATTTATGCACAAGTGCCTTCTGGCCTGTGCACGCTAAAGATCCCACGGCATTTTAAGATCGTGAAGCACAGGGCTTTTGCCCGGCTGCCCTGGCATAACACATGGAAAAGATTGATTTCCCTGTCCCTCCTATTGAAGGCCAATTAGCCTTGTCGCCTTTCTGAAGTCTTGGTAAAAAAATTGGGTGGCGCTGCATTGTGGCGACGTGCTCTCAAAGGGAAGAGCAGCCCGAATTTCACTACTGCTGCTGCTGCTGCTACTACTACTACTACTACTCAGGTGCCTTGCCATATGGCGTTGGCGATCATGGCCTTCCATCTGTTTCTATCCCTTGTTGCCTCAAGCACCTCTTCCACCCTCTTTGTCTTCAGCCACTCTGCAAGTCCGTCCAATGTCTTCTCCCTGGGTCTACCTGGTGCTCTCTTTCCCTCCAGATTTCCCGTTGTAACCAGGTGCTCTAATTCCCCTTTCCTCATAAAATGGCTTATGAATGTTGCCTGCCTTTTCCTAATCTTCCTTATGAATGGTCTTCTTGTGTCTGCCTCCATCAAGACTGTCTCGTTTGTTTTCTTTGCTGTCCATGGAACTCTCAACATTCTTCTTAGAAACCACATCTCGGCTGCCTCAATCTTGTTCTGGCTTTGCTTGTTGACTGTCTTCGCCTCACAACCGTATAACAGTATTGGTTCTATATTACATTCAAGAACTCTCTTCTTGATGTTAATTGATAGACATATGTTGGTAAGAATGCTTTTCATCTTCTTGAATGTTGTTTTGGCTTGGCCGATTCTGCTGGCAATTTCTGATGCGCATCTGCCGTCTGGTGAAATGATCGTTCCCAGGTATTACTACTACTCTACTACTACTACTACTACGACGACGACTACTACTACTACTACTAATAATATTTTATTATAAGCGCAAAATCTTGTAAAATCAAATCTAAGCGCTGAGCGTATACATGCATACATACCTACATACATATGAGCGTATACATGCATACATACATGCATACATACTTACATACATAAATCTAAGCTGACGTATAATGCATACATACATACATACATAAATCTAAGCGTATACATACATACATACATACATACATATATACATACATACATACATACATACGCAATACGCACATGCATACATAATAATTACAATATTATATAGCGCAAAATTCGACAAAATCAAATCTACTACTACTACTACTACTATTACTCCTCCTCCTCCTACTACTACTGCTGCTAAAATGAATATGGAATATGAATATGAAAGTGAATATGAATATAATATGAAAATAAAATATCAAATACGAAATTGAATATGAATATGAATATGAATATGAATATGAATATGAAGTATGAATATGAATATGAGATATGAATAGTTCCAGCTTACTGCCATGGAGCTGGGTGGTCAGTTCAGTTGTTGTCGGCCATGTTTCCTATCGGTCCATGTAATAAAGGTGACATTGCTGCAATGTGTGTTCAGCTGTCTAGTCCACGTGACTGAAGTTGTTGTTGATGGTAGTGGTGGTGTGTAGGAAGGGGGAGGGGGATGGAAGGAGGAGAAGAGGTGAGCGTGTGTGTGTGTGTGAGTGAAGGCATGAGGTGAATGTTCGTGTGCACTGTTGTTGTACTGGCGGCAGGTTACAACCTTCCGTGGTTCATCATCATCATCATCATCATCATCATATCATCATCATCATCATCATCATCATCATCATCATCTATCATCATCATCATCAAGTGCCCTGCCGCATGGCGTTTGCAATCATGGCCCTCGATATGTATCTTTCCCTTGTTTGCCGCACGCACATCTTCCACCCTCTCCGTCCTCAGCCAACCTGCAAGTCCGTTCCAATATTTTCTCCCTGGGTCTACCTGGTGCTTTCTTTCCCTCCAGCTTTCCTGTTGTGACCAGGTGCTGTAATTCCCCTCTCCTCGTAAAATGGCCTATAAATGTTGCCTGTCTTTTCCTAATCTTCCTTATGAATGATCTTCTTGTGTCTGTTTTCCGTAGTTACTGCTGATTTTCGTTCGTTCGTTATTTCTTTTAACGTCTATTCACATATGTGCTTTTAGACCTGCTGATTTTCAGTTGTACCTCTCTGTCTGCAGATTCTTCTCACCTGGAGACAGTTGGGTAGCCATGAACACCTGGCCAAGCAGTCAGCACCAGTGAACAGGACTACTGACTAACTGCCACACATGGTGCATTGACAGTTGTGGATTGTTTTTATATACATAACACTTCTCTCACCATCGTTTTCCGACAGGATCAAGACGAGAACATTTTGGGGGTTTTGTGTTTGGAATTGTGCGCTGTTTACGTGGAGACTGTTCTTCTTGTTTGTCAGTTTGGACAAAATTTGTCATACGTGCGTGAGATTTTTGTGTATTTCACGTTTGAAATGCACATTGTCCATAGTTTTGGGCCAAAATTATGTCTTAAAGCGTGTTGAATTTTTGGTCACAGACGTGTAAAGTATGCACCATTATTATAGACGAAACATTTATATTAATTAAGCGTGTGAATTTGTTTTGCATTTTGAGTGTAAAACAAAAAGTATTTCTGTATTTCTGGACGAAATTTCCTGTATTAAGTGGTGCGTATGTTTCATAATCAAAGTTTAAATATGGATCATTTTTGATGAATATTCTGTGTTAAGTATGTAAAGCTTCATTTCTTTTGACATTCTGGGACGAAACTATCTTTAAAGTGTTGAAAATTTAGCTATTTCATGTTCTACGTTTCAAACTGTGGAGGGAAACATCGTTATTGTTAACATTTGGGCCCAAACTTTGTGTTAGGTGCGTGAAGTTGTGTGTTCTTTGCTTGTACGGATATTTTCAACAACAACAACACAGCAGCAGCAGCAGCAGCACACAACACAACAACAACAACAACAACAACAACAACAACAACAACACATTTCCCACATTTACAAAAAAAAAAAAAAAAGAGGAAGATGGACAAAATCCCGCGCATGCCCAGTAAGAGCGAAAACCACGCC
>JAPXFY010000029.1:22284908-22309908 GCA_030674185.1 Monoplex corrugatus
AACAACAAACAAACAAACAACAACAACAAACAAACAAACAAACAAACAAACACCAACAAAACAAACAAACAAACAAAACCAACAAAAAAAAAAACCAACAAAACCAAACAAACAACAACAAAAAACCCAACAAAACAACAAACAAACAACAAAAACTAACAAACAAACAAACAAAACCAACAGAAACAAACAAAAACAAACAAACAACAAAACCAACAGAATAAACAAACAAACAACAACCAAAAACAAACCAACAAAACAAAACAAAAAACAAACAACAGAACTAACAAACAAACCAACAAAACCAACAGAACTAACAAACAAACAACAACAAACAACACAAACAAACAAACAATACAAACAAACTAACAAACAAATCAACAAAAACCAACAGAACTAAACAAACAAACAACAAACAAACCAACAGAACTAACAAACAAACCAACAAAACCAACAGAACAAACAAACAAACAAACAAACAAACAACAAACAACAAACAAACAAACAAACAAACAAACCAACAAAACCAACAGAACTAACAAACAAACCAACAAAACTAACAAACAAACCAACAAACTAACAAACAAACCAACAAAACCAGTAGAACTACAAACAAACCAACAAAACTAACAAACAAACCAACAAACTAACAAACAAACCAACAAACTAACAAACAAACCAACAAATAACAAACCAACCAACAAACCAACAAACAAACAAACCAACCAACAAAACCAGTAGAACTAACAAACCAACCAACAAAACCAGTAGAACTAACAAACCAACCAACAGAACCAGTAGAACTAACAAACCAACCAACAAAACCAGTAGAACTAACAAACCAACCAACAAAACCAGTAGAACTAACAAACCAACCAACAGAACCAGTAGAACTAACAAACCAACCAACAGAACCAGTAGAACTAACAAACCAACCAACAAAACTAACAAACTAACAAACAGACAGCAACCAGCCAAAATCCATCGTCACTATCACCCAAAACGAAACGTTACATTCATTCAGTGTTGACAGCCAGACACAATATTCACAGCTAGATACAGCAAGTCCACCATAGAAAACAAGCCAGAACAATATTCACAGCTAGATACAGCAAGTCCACCATAGAAAACAAACCAGACACAATATTCACAGGAAGATCAGCAAGTCCACCATAGAAAACAAGCCAGACATAATATTCACAGGAAGAAGCAACAAGTCATCATAGAAAACAACAGCAATGCCTTGGTTTGATACAGCAAATGTCTGTAGCTGAGTGCGTCATGGGTCTTGGAGTATAACAGCGCTGCCTGCATAAGGAGGGCAGTTCAACCGTCGGCCTGAAGCAGAATGAAACCTTAAGTTCAACACTGTATTTAGCAAGCCATAAAGTGCCAGTTCCCAGGCCACCGGTTTTAAGCAGGTAGCTTAGAGAGAAAGTTTTGATATTTTATTTTATCAGTTTAATGTATGTTAACGCCCAGCTGATATTCTCAGCTTTATTGGTATATTTCGTTAAAAACATCATCATCATCATCATTATATGCCCTACTGCATGGCGTTGGCGATCAAGGCCCTCCACACGAATCTATGCCCTGTTGCTGCAAGTACATCTCCTGTATCCTCCACCCTCTCTGTCCTAAGCCACCCTGCAAGTACGTCCGATATTTTCTCCTGGGTCTACCTGGTGTTCTTTTTCTCTGTAGCTTTCCTGCTGTGACCAGGAGCTCTAATTCACTTTTCCTCATAGAAAGTCCCAAACATGTTGCTTGTCTTTTCCTAATCTTTTTTTATTAATGCTCTTCTTGTGTCTGCCTCCCTCAAGACTGTCTCGTTTGTTTTCTTTGCTGTCCATGGAACTCTTAACATTCTTCTTAGAAACCACATTTCAGTTGCCTCAATCTTGTTCTGACTTTATGTGTTGACCGTCCACGTCTCACAACCGTATAACAGTATTGGTTTTATCTAACATACAAGTACTTTCTTCCTGATGTTAATTGATAAAAATTTGTTGGTCAGAACACTTTTCATCTTCTTGAATGCTGTTTTGGCTTGGCCGATTCTGCTGGATATTTCTGATGTGCATCTCCGTCTGATGAGATGACCGTTCCCATATATTTAAACTTATTAGTCTGTTTTAAAGTTGTGCCATTTGCTGTTATTTTGCATGATAGGATGTCTTGTTTTCACTGATTATCGTGACTTCAGTCTTCTTGCTATTTAGCTCAAGCCCTTTTATTTTTGAATTCTATTTCTAATATATTCACAAGGTTTTGAAGGTCCCTTTCATTTTCTGCAATTTGCACGGTGTCATCTACGTAACGAATGTTGTTTATCATTCTTCCTTTAACCTTTATCTCAGGGCATTCTTCTAGGTTTCTTATGATTGTTTTGCTGTAAAGTGAAAACAAATCTGGTGACAGAACACAACCCTGCCAAGCCCCTCTTTTGATATTTGGAAAGAACTTATATCGTTTTCTACTCTCATTGCTGCTGTTTGTTTCCAGTATACATTTCTGATTATTCTTAGATCTTTTCCTTCAATATTGAGTCTTTCTAGCTGGTTGATCGATTCTTCCTGTCTTATCCGAAAAGCCTTGGTATAATCAACAAAGATATATGAATCCTTCTTCAACTCGACTGATCTCTCTATGATAGTTATAAGGATGTATATGGCATTAATAGTTCCTCTCCCTTCCACAAATCCACATTGTTCTTCTGCTATTTCTCTCTTGATTCTGTTCCTTGTCCTTATCATTATTATTCTTAACAGGCTTTTTGTTACAAGACTCATCAAACTGATTGTACGATGGAGTTCGCATTCAATAGCCCCTGTTTTCTTTGGAAGTGCAATGAAAATTGATTTTGACATATCTATGAGATTTTTCAGTGTCATAAGTTTCATTTAGGAGGATTTTTATTTTTTCAATACCGAATTTTTCTAGGGCCTCAATTATTTCTGTAGTAACATTGTCTGGTCCTTTGGCTTTTCCCGATTTTATCTTTTTCAGTGCTGCTCTACTTCATTTTTCATTATGGGTGATCCTTCGACGTTCTTTCTTATAATGTGTTCTTCGTTTCTGTCATCCTTAAAAAGGTCTTTAATGTATTCTCCCCATTTATCTAATATTTTGTCTTTTTCCTCATAAAATGGCCTATGAATGTTGCCTGCCTTTTCCTAGTCTTCCTTATGAATAATCTACTTGTGTCTGCCTCCATCAAGACTGTCTCGTTTGTTTTCTTTGCTGTCCATGGAACTCTCAACATCCTTCTTGGAAACCACATCTTGGCTGCCTCAATCTTATTCTGGCTTTGCTTGTTGACTGTCCACGCCTCGCAACCGTACAACAGTATTGGTTCTATATAACATCCAAGAACTCTCTTCCTGATGTTAATTGATAGGCATTTGTTGGTAAGAACGCTTTCCATCTTCTTGAATGTTGTTTTGGCTTGGCCGATTCTGCTGGCTATTTCTGATGTGCATCTGCCGTCTGATGAAATGATCGTTCCCCGGTATTTAAACTTATCAACCTGTCTCAAGGTTGTGCCGTTTGCTGTTATTTTGCATGAGGGGATTTCATGTTTTTTACCGATCACCATGACTTCAGTCTTCCTGCTGTTTAGTTCCAACCCCTTACCTTTGCTTTCTATTTCAAGCATATTCACAAGGTTTTGTAGGTCCCTTTCACTTTCTGCAATTAGCACGGTGTCATCTGCGTATCGAATGTTGTTTATCATTTTTCCTCCAACCTTTAATCCAGGGTCTTCCTCTTGGTTTCTCATGATGTTTTCGCTGTAAAGTGAAAACAGATCTGGTGACAAAACACAACCCTATCTGACTCCTCTTTTGATGTTTTGGAAAGAGCTTATATCGTTTTTATTCTCATTGCAGCTGTTTGTTCCCAATACATATTTCTGATTATTTGTAGATCTTTTCCATCAATATTGAATCTTTCTAGTTGGTTGGTCAATTCTCCATGTCGTACCCGATCGAAAGCCTTGGTATCGTCAACAAAGCATAAATATAGATCCTTGTTCACCTCGATTGACCTCTCTATGATAATTCTTAGATGTACATGGCATTACTAGTTCCTTTCCCTTCCACAAATCCACACTGTTCTTCTGCTATTTCTCTTTTGATTCTGTTCCTTGTCCTCATCATGATTATACTTAATAGGATCTTGGTTACATGACTCATCAAACTGATTGTGCGATGGAGTTCGCATTCTATAGCCCCTGTCTTCTTTGGAAGTGCAATGAAAATTGATTTTGACATATCTTTGGGGATTTTTCCTGTGTCATAAATTTCATTTAGGAGGATTGTTATTTTTTCTACCAGCTTGCCCCACTCCTAAGACACCCCAACATCCCCATCGAGACCAAAGCCAAACTCATCGAGTCCATATTTAGACCAACCTTGACCTACCAGTGTCAGACATGGACCCTTACCAAAAGTCTTGAAAGAAAGATCACCACCTGCGAGATGAGATGTCTAAGGAGAGCAGTCAACAAAACCAGACATGATAAGATCAAGAACATCAAGATCAGAGAAATGATTGGAACAACACCAATTCTCCACTACATCCAACAGCAGAGAACCAGGTGGTTCGGGCACCTGACACGCATGGCACCTCACCAGCTTGCCAGTAAAGCTTACAACACAAAGGTGTCAGGGTACAAGGCAAGGGGTAGACCGAGGAAGACCTGGATCGAGGGTGTGAAAGAAACACTGAAGACCCACAACATCCCACTCAACCAGGCCTTCAAACTTGCCGCAGACAGAAAGCTCTTTCTCCCCTCGACGCCCAAGATGGTATAAGAGGACGGATAAAGTAAAGTAAAGTAAGTAAGTTATTTTTTCTATACCGAATTCCTCCAGGGCTTCAATCATCTCTGTGGTAATGTTGTCTGGTCCTGGGGCTTTTCCTGGTTTCATCTTTTTCAGTGCTGCTCTAACTTCATCTTTCATCATGGGTGGTCCTTCAAAGTTCCTTTTTATAATGTGTTCTGCGTTTCTGTCATCTTTAATGTACTCTCCCCATCTATATAATATTTTGTCTTTTTCCATGAGAATCGTACCATCTTTCGATTTTAAGCAACCAGTTGATGTGCATGTCTTTTTCCTGTAGACAATTTCTTCAATTCGTCTGTACATACCCTGAGGATCCGTTTTGTGTTGGTCTTCTATTTCTTTGCATTTTGTTTTCAGCCAAGCTTCCTTAGCTTCATTGCACCAATTCCTGATTTCTTTGTTTATCTTCCTGTATATTTCCTCGTTTCTCTTTGCCTTCCTCCGTTCCTCCATCAAGCCTAAAATTTCTTTTGTCATCCAGTTCTTTTTTGCTTTTTTATCTACTAAAGGGATTTCTTCACAAGCTTCATTTATCGAATTTCTCAACTTTTTCCATTGTTACTCACTGTCATCAACGTCTTCCAGAGCGCTGAATTTGTTTTGAACATGGTATTAAATTTTTGACGTATCACTTCATCTGTCTTTAAGAGTCCAAGATCTAGTTTGATGTTGCTTTTGGTCTGTTTCCTTTTCCGTAATTTCAACCTTAATCTTCCCACTACAGGATTGTGGTCACTGTTGCAGTCTGCGCCTGGTAGTGTTTTTGCTGACAGTAAAGAATTTCTAAATCTTTTATTAATCAGGGTGTAGTCTATCTGATTTTTGATATCATCTCCTGGACTCATCCAAGTCCATTTTCTTCTATTAGGCTGCTCAAACCAGGTGTTTCCTACTATGAACTCATTCATCTGTGCCCATTCTACAAGTTTCCCTCCCTTTCATTTTGTGTACCAAGGCCATGAGGTCCAACTATATCCTCTACCCTATCCTTTCCCACTTTGGCATTAAAATCTCCCATTATTATGGTAACTTCTTGTGATTTGCATTGGGCCTTGGCTATCTCTAATACTTCGTAGAAGTTGTCGATGTCTTCCTGAGTACTTGTGGACGTTGGTACATACACCTGAATGATGTTAATATCAAATGGTCTGCCACCCAATTTGACCAGCAAGACTCTGTCGGACACAGCCCAGTATCCATTAACTGCTTTTGATTTGTCCCTGTCCATTACAATGCCTACTCCTCTTTCATGTGAGTTTCCACCACAGTATATCAGCAAGACAGGCATGAGACCAGACATCGCTCTCCACTCTGACTCCTCGAAACAAATGATTCTGATAGAACTCACTGTGCCATACGAAAGCAGAATGGAAGAAGCACATATCTACAAGACCGAAAAATACGCCGGTCTTGCCAGCACCCTGAAGAAAGCAGGTCTGCGGGTCAAAATCTTCGCCATAGAGGTCGGGGCAAGAGGGTTTGTGGGCACCTCCGCTTATGATCTCATGAAACAACTCGCCATTTCTGGGAAGAAGAGGACTAGAGCCCTTAAAGCAATGGCAGAGGCAGCAGAAAGGAGCTCAAGCTGGATCTGGGCAAGGAGGAACCAAAAATGAACTTCATAAGGATTAAATTCCCTACAGATGATGTGTGCCCCGTTAGCACATTGGTAAAACCGCGTACCGCAGTTCTGAAGCGCAGAATCGCCCAGGTTCGCTCCCCGGCGTGGGAAAAAAAAATAGACAACAGCAGAAGGGCATCCAGGAGTCATGACCTAGATGTGGCCCGGCCCCCCGAGAGTGTAAGGAGTTCAGGGCCGAAACACTTGTCTAAAGGGGGTTACTTCTCTGAAGACCTTCTGTTGTCTAGCTCTCCCTAGAGTTTCTTTCTACCTGTATACTCTCCGGATGTACACATCATATGGCTTAATTAAACGTGACACCGTGCACATCACATGGCTCAATCAAAAAAATGACACAGTGCACATCAAATGGCTTAATAAAAAAAAGACAGTACACATCATATGGCTTTATGAAAAAATGACACAATGCACATCTAGGGCTTAATTAAAAATGACACAGTGCACATCATATGGCTTAATTAAGAGTGTCAGTGCCAAACATATGGCTTAATTAAAAGTGGCACAGTGACTCCTATGGCTTAATTAAAGTGACCCAGTGCACATCATATGGCTTAATTAAAAGTGACACCGTGCACATCATATGGCTTAATTAAAAAAAGTGAATCATCATCCAGTGCACATCATATGGCTTAATTAAAAGGACAGTGCACATCATATGGCTATAAAAAATGACACAGTGCACATCATATGGCTTAATTAAAAGTGACACAGTGCACATCATATGGCTTAATTCAAAAGTGACACAGTGCACATCATATGGCTTAATCAAAAGTGACACAGTGCACATCATATGGCTTAATAAAAATGACACATGCACACATCATATGGCTTAATAAAAGTGACACAGTGCACATCATATGGCTTAATCAAAAGTGACACATCACATCATATGGCTTAATAAAAATGACACACTACACATCATATGGCTTAATAAAAATGACAGTGCACATCATATGGCTCAATCAAAAGTGACACACTGCACATCATATGGCTCAATCAAAAGTGACACACTACACATCATATGGCTCAATCAAAAATGACACAGTGCACATCATATGGCTTAATTAAAAGTGACACCGTGCACATCATATGGCTCAATCAAAAAAATGACACACTACACATCATATGGCTCAATCAAAAAAGTGACACAGTGCACATCATATGGCTTCATTTAAAAAGTGACTCAGTGTAGCTTAAAAAGTGACACAATACACATGGTATGGCTTAACTAAAACGGACACAGTGCACATCATATGGCTTAACTAAAAAGTGACATAGTGTGATCAGATGTCTTAAAAGTCGAAACAGTGCACGTGATATGGTAGGCGAGGGTCACACACTCTAAGTGCTGTCAAGTTTATTTGCCTAAAGGTTTTGTTACAAGACTGATCACTACATGAGTCACGAGATAGTATCAACAAAAAGAAATGTGGGTGACCCATACGGACTGGAGACTGGGTACAAATCATGCTCTGTCTGTATGCCTTCCAGTCTGTTCGTCCATCTGTCTGTCTGGATATCTCAGTCTGTCTCTCTCTCTGTCTCTCTCGCTTTCTCTCTCTGTGCATGATCAAAGGGAGGGAGGAGGGGAAAGAAGGGAACAGAGTAAGAGACGGGAAAAAAATTAAAAGGAATCGCAAGGTCTTTAGAAAAATGATATGGATGATCAGAGAAATGAAACTAGAACAACGCTAACATCAAATGTAAAAGAAAAATCGTCATAAAAAGCAAAACAAAACAAAATAAGATAATGATAATTAAAATAATAACCTTAAAGTAACGCATTAACAGGACTGTGAACCAATGATTCTGACACAGTGCAATGATTCTGAAATTTTAACTAACAGAACTTGATCTGATATCACTTCTTTAAAATGCTTTTCAAGATAGTTTCCTTGTGTAAACATCTTTGGTAAAAAATAACGAAGCTTTCTGCAGTAAAACAAACAGTGATACAATGTGAATTGTTCATGGCAAATACATAAAACGTTTTTACAATATTTTGTTTTCAAAGCGTTCAGTTGAATACGAAAATATGTGGTAACAATCTCAAATGATATATCGAAGAATACTGCATTTTTTTTACAGATATTTTGAACTGAAAGTTTGATTCTTTTTTGAGACACAAATTTTTCATTTAAATGTTCATGAAATCGAATCCATGATCCTAATTCTAGCGAGTTGTAAGCTTCTTTTACCGAGGTGTTAACATGTAATTCTATGGAATTTTCAAAACGGAGTGCACCGGATTTAGCTGCTCTGTCAACTACATTGTTGCCGTGAAGACCAACGTGAGAAGGCACCCAGCATAAACTGATTTCCGAGCCATTTATCTTTAAACAGTGTATTTGATGATTTGCCTCAATTATTAAATCAGGTCTTGTGTCTGTATCAAAAGACTGTAAGGCATATAATACAGATTTTGAATCAACAAACAGAACTACTTTGAAAGGCACAGGCCGAAGGCTTATTAAATAATGCAACGCTTGAACAACAGCGACCAATTCTGCTGTATATATAGATACATTTGCCCCAATGAAAAAAGACTTTTTAATGTTAAATTTTGGAACATAAAACGTTGCTCCAGCGCTCTGATTTGCTAAGACTGACCATAAGTAAAAATGTGGAGGTGGGTACGGTACTTTTCATCGATGTGTTCACAAGCTGTGGATAGCGTAATGTTGACATTATCATCTTTTTTAACGTCTGCATAATCGAGACAAACGTGGCCTTTAGCATTTCCCATGTAGGGATAGGCGTTAGCGTTGGTTTTTCGGCTATTTCATCCATAGTTATGTTGGATTGTTTGATCAGGTCAGATATGTAAGTTTCGGTTGTAATTTGTGATGAAATGTTTTTTGCTCGTTTTGGAAAGTCAATATCAGACCTGATTTTAATTTCTTTGCTCACAAAATTATTCGCTTGTGAAGTAGTTCTAATTGCAAACTTTGCTGTAGCTAGCTCACGATGGTTGTTTAGAGGTAGAATTCCAGCAAATTTGTACGTTTCCATAGTAGAAGCATGAGCTGGTACACCTAGTGCAATTTTAAGACTTTTGCAGTCCAAGTTCTGAATCTTTTTTAGTAAATATTTAGGTGCATTAGGTATGTGTATGTGTGTGTGTGTGTGTGTGTGTTAGGTACATGGCGCTTGCGCGTACGCACGCGTGTTTGTATGTGTTAGTATGTGTGTGTGTGTGTATGTATGCATTGTTTCTTACTTCTGACTACTGACACATGGCTAGACCTTTGTCTGCTGGGAACAGTCCGATGGATGGCTGGGAAAATACTGGCTGACACTGGGAAAGACCAGACTTATGCGCTCTGTGGGCTGGCTCCCCACCTTGCCTTTCCTTAGCTTGCCTCTAGTTCGAGACGAAATAAAAATGCTCTCAGGATTCACCGAAAGAGGGAGATAATAATGAATCAATCGGCGTTAACCCATACACGACTGGCAATGCATATCGCACAACAAATATGGGACAAATGGAATCATCCTGTGTCTGTGGAAGGAGATTCTCCACCAAGCGTGGCATGAAGATCCACAGAACGACAAAGGGCTGTACACACACTCTGATGAGCGAACAGCAGCGCACTGCACCAGCAGATAGGACGTCGGAAAACCGAGGCTAGGTACAAACCACAGTGCTGAGGACATCACACTGTTGGCTCAGACAAGGAATTTGTACAGGCACTTGATGCTAAGTGCCAGAAACTGAACTTGCCACCTGCAAGTGCTAAAGAGGAATTGGAGAGGCTGGATCAAGAAATCGTCAAAACTGGATACCCCACTACGAAGAAGCACCCTGGAACAAAACCTGGCCACTGTTGGAGGTACTGTATATACGACATGTAGGGATGCCTATGGAGTAAAACAATCAAAAATGAAAACCCCTCCTCAGAAATCCAGACGCCAGCGTCAAATGGAAGAGATCAGAAGAAAGAAAAGGATTTTAAAGAAACCAATGAAAGCTGCTTCAAAACATAAGAAGCAAGGACTAGAGTAACTATGGAAAGACTTAAAAGTGAAACATAATGCCCTTAGGAAATAAGAGGGAAGCAGGGAGAATTTTAAATATCAACTAAGTAACATAAGTTAAGTAGCTGAATGGGTAGCGCAAACTGTGTTGGGTTTGAGAAATACTACATGGGAGATAACTCCGTGACTCTCAAGAGTTATGTTACTTAGTTGATAACGCCCTTAGCAAAGCAGAATCAGAGAGAATGAGAAAGAGTAAAAACAATGACGCTTCTTTAAAGACCCCTTCCAATTCGCCAGTTCAGGCTAATATCACTGCTGAACGTCGAAGGGAAAATCTTCTAATCCGTCATGGCAGCAGGGTTGACCAAATGCCTAATAGAAACAAGTACCCGGATTTGTGAGTCCAACAAGAGGCATCCCAGGAGTGTCAGGCTGTGTTGAGTATGCCACAATGATTTTGAAAGCAACCCAAAGAGCTAAAACAGAGAAGAAAGACCTCGACGTTGTGTGGCTCGATCTGGCAAATGCGTATAGATCAGTCCCGCACAAAATTATTCTACTGGCCCTGGAGATGTACTATGTCCCAAAGAACAACCGAAAAGTGCCGAAAAAGTATTTCCATGGCTTCTCAATGCGGTTTTCTACAAAAGAATACAGTACAGATTGGATAAATTTGGAAGTAGGCATAAGCATGGGCTGTGCAGTTTCTCCAATACTGTTAATGTTAGCAATGGGAGTCATCTTGAAAGCAGCCTGATCAGGAAGTATCTCTCTGTCGAAACAACTGCAAAACTCGTTCTCTCCTTCATAATGTCTCGCATTGACTATTGCAATTCACTCCTGTCTGGTCTTCCTGCCTCCACCATTCACATCCTACAGCGCATTCAAAACAATGCTGCACGCCTTGTACTCAAAAAGAAAAAAGCTGACCACATATCTCCTCTCCTGGCACAACTTCACTGGCTCCCTGTATCAAAGCGCATACAGTACAAACTAGACACCATGTGCTACAAAAGCCTCAATAACGCAGCCCCCGATTACATGTCAAGCCTAATTGAGATCTATCTTCCCTCACGTACCCTCCGCTCTGCCTCCGATCCTCTGACTTTTCGCTTTCCACGCACTAAGCTCAATACCTATGGTCCACGAGCCTTCTCTGTTTCTGGTCCACTCTCCTGGAACAAACTTCCTCTCTGAGTCCGTCAGCAACCCACTTTTGTCTCCTTCAAGTCCGCTCTCAAAACTCACCTTTTCTCCTCTGCATAAAATCCTGACCTCACTCAATCCCCTCTGCAGCCTGTTATATAATATGCTCTCTATAATTTTCCATTGCTTTTATTCTTTCTCCCCATTTATAGCCGTGTGCGTGTGTGTGTGTGTGTGTGTGTGTGTGTGTGTGTGTGTGTGTGTGTGTGTGTGCGTGCTGTGCGTGCGTGCGTGTGTGTGCGTGCGTGCGTGTATGTTTGTTTCAGCGCTTAGATTTGATTTTATCAAGATTTTGCGCTATATAAATAAAATATTGTTGTAAATTGTAAGCAGTGATGACCTCGGAAACAGATATCAAATGCCCCCACTGAAAGCCTTCATGGACGACACGACAGTGCTTTCCACAAAAGAAGAAGAGACACGCAGCATCCTGGAGCCTCTGACTGGGGAAAGACAAAATAGAAGAAACAGTAACGTTTATTGCACTGACTGGGGAAAGATAAAATAGAAGAAACAGTAACATTTATTGTCACTGATTGGGGAAAGACAAATAGAAGAAACAGTAACGTTTATTGTCACTGATGGGGAAAGACAAAATAGAAGAAACAGTAACGTTTATTGTCACTGACTGAGGAAAGACAAAATAGAAGAAACAGTAACGTTTATTGTCACTGACTGGGGAAAGACAAAATAGAAGAAACAGTAACATTTATTGTCACTGATGGGGAAAGACAAATAGAAGAAACAGTAACATTTATTGTCATGATTGGGGAAAGACAAATAGAAGAAACAGTAACGTTTATTGTCACTGATTGGGGAAAGACAAATAGAAGAAACAGTAACGTTTATTGTCATGACTGGGGAAAGACAAAATAGAAGAAACAGTAACGTTTATTGTCACTGACTGGGGAAAGACAAAATAGAAGAAACAGTAACGTTTATTGTCGCCAATCATTCCGTTCTAACAGTGACAGGAAAACCAGTGAAAAGCCTCGGAAGATGGTAGCACGACTCCCTGACAGATAAACGAAGGGGTAAAGAAACCAAGCAAATGACAGAATACAGTTTGCAGGTAACAGACCGCTGTAGCCTTCTTGGCAAACACAAAGTATGCTGCCCGCAGTTCATGCTGATTCCAAAGCTCCTTCGAGCCTTTGTTGATATCTGGTATCTGCATTAGCACAGTGGAATCACTGCAGGCCAAAATCAACAAATTCACAAGGAAATCGCTTAGTGTCCCACCCAGTCAATGACGTTGCGCTCTTTTGTCGCCAGGTGAAGCTAAAGCTACTCCTAAAATCCATTGCTCAAGAGTACAAGGCAGAAAAGGTCAGGCTTCTTAGTATGCTTAAAGACTCGGGAGACAAGGTTGTGAGATCCGTCCAGCCCAAGCTGAGGACTGGTAGGAAATGGAAAGTCCAGGAGGCACTGGTCACAGCAAAAGAAAACCTCATGGTCAGAGAAATAACAGGGCACATGCAGGCCAACAGGCAGGGACTGGCATAAAAAAAAGATGGAATGATGGTCAAAGTCCAACGGGAAGGCAAAACGAGATATGGTAATGTAATAACTGAAGAAAGAAGAAGATGCCACAAGACTTCAGAAGGCAGTTCAGCATGGTCAACAGGGGCAGTGGACGACTCGGAAAAAATGCAATCCAAAGAAGAATAAGCTTGAATGATCTGTGGCATATGGCCCCTCTCAGAACCAGTTTCATCCTCAGATCTGTGTATGACCTCCTGCCCTCAAATGCTAATCTGGTGAAATGGGGGGAATCAGATACCCTTGCTTGCCCGCTCTGACAGGACAACAGACAGTGGAACATGTCCTGAACTAATGCAAGGTAGCGCTAACCAAGGAAGGTGCACATGGAAACACAGTCAAGTGCTTCAAGAGATCGCACAAGCAATCAGCACTGCGATCAGCACTGCCAGAGGAAAAGACTTGCCACCAGAAGCTCCAAAAATCTTCTACACAGCTTGAAGCAGGAGAATGTGGCCTGAAAAAGATGTGACACCCAGAGCATGGAAGCAAGATCTGCAGGGTGAAGCAGACGACTGGGAGTGCACAGGAAACTCCCACGATAGAAAAAAAAAACCATCGAGAAATCATCAGCAAGAGTGGCATGAGACCGGACATAGTTCTCCATCCCATTCATCCAAACAAGTGATTCTAATCAAGCTCACTATACCATATAAAAGTACAATGGAGGAATTAACCGGAAGCCCATATTTACAAGACTGAAATGTATTCCAGTCTAGCCAGCAACTTAAGGACATCTGGCTTTCAACCCTGACAAAGAGGTTGGAGCAAGCGGGTTTATAGGCACATCAGCCTATGATCTCATGAAGCAGCTACCGCTTTTGGGGAGAGATAGGACCAGAGCCCTAAAGGCAATAGCATTAGCAGTGGAAAAGAGCTCCAGCTGGATCTGGACCAGGAGGAACAAAAGTGAACTTTATAAGGCTTAAAATAACCTAGGGTGACCGATTACCAAGTGGTTGAGACACTCGTCACAAGGGTGACATTGCCTTGAGAAACCTGACCACCTCAGATGCGCAGGTTCGATTCCAGGTCGAGGACAAATTTCTAAAAAAAAAAGAAAAAAGAAAATGGCGACAGCAGAGGGCCATTCTGGAGTCATGACCTGGATGCGGCAGGGCCCTCTTAGAGTGTCAGGAGTAAAGGGCCGAAACACTTGCTTGTCACGGGGGTTTCTCTTCTGAGGACCTTCTGTTGTCCGGCTCTCTCCAGAGTTTTTTGCTAGCACACACACACACACACACACACACACACACACACACACACACACACACACACACACACACACACACACACACACACACACACACACACACACACACACACACTTTCGCAAAGCGAGCGTAGACTGTGACTATGTAATCTCCAATCCACCTTGTGTCACGTTGCAACGTCCACAAATTAAATTCCACAATCGTGAATTTGTCTATCGTGTCCTCAAGATACTACTGGCCTGACAATCTGAGCTTGACTACAAGTGTTTCGGTACAGATAAGTCATTGCAACAGGCTCTCTGCTCATATGACAATGTAGGTTATTAAAATAAACAAAGCCTAGGGCAAACGTAGCTAAAAATCAAGTTAAAATATGTAAACGGGTTAAAACGCAGAGAAAACGGTAAAAAGGTGGGAGATTTAGGCGGGGTGATGGAGAGGTATGACTGATGATTGTGAGGGGAATCAGTGGGGGCTGAGCCGTATAAGCAGTGCATATTTACCAACAAAAAACAGTGTGACATTTTAAACGAGTAGGAGCTCAAGTTTCTTTCTTTCTTTTTTTTTTTGTTTGTTAAAAAGGATTATTGCAATCAGGGAGGTTACGTTTGTGCTCGCTTTTTGTTTTGCCACATCCTCTACGCTACTTTAATGGCCACAGGTTTCTTTTAACAATGCGATGATGATGATGTCGATAAGGATGATAATCATGATGCTACGGTGTTCCATCTAGGATTGAGACGGCGTGACAGGGCTGTACTCTACGCTTACTATCATAACATAACCTGGCGTCATACAGGCCCCAGAGATGCAGACACCTGCGGTGCTGGTCAGAAGATTCGAGCAACACCCTCAATGACGCATCCATGAAGCGGATGAGACTCGACTGTGTAGTCCCAGTCTTCCCAATGAGCCCCATAGCACGCCCATCTCTGGGTAAGATCCAGTTAGAGCCGAAAAATCCCACAATGATATATTTTTGAAAGGACTGATGGGGATTCGAACCCACAACCTTCCAGTTGGTAGTCCGTTGCGTTAACCACTACACCCCAGCGACTAGTTAAGCAGCACACAGTTTCAATTTCTCGAAGATAACATTTCAGATAACATCTGCCCAAACTGATTGTAATCTGGACCTTCGGTTTGAAAGTCTGCCGTTTACAGACTTGAATACCACACTAAACAGCGGGAAGACTGAAGTCATGGTGATCAGTAAAAAATATGAAATCCCCTCATGCAAAATAACAGCAAACGGCACAACCTTGAGACAGGTTGATAAATTTAAATACCTGGGAACGTTCAATTCACCAGACGGCAGATTCATGTCAGAAATAGCCAGCAGAATCGGCCAAGCCAAACCAGCATTCAAGAAGATGAAAAGCATTCTCACCAACAGATGCCTATCGATTAACATCAGGAAGAGAGTTCTTGAATGTTGTATAGAACCAATACTGTTGTACGGATGTGAGGCGTGGACAGTCAACAAACAAAGCCAGAACAAGATTGAGGCAGCCGAGATGTGGCTTCTAAGAAGAATGTTGAGAGTTCCATGGACAGCAAAGAAAACAAACGAGACAGTCTTGATAGAGGCAGACACAAGTAGATCATTCATAAGGAAGATTAGGAAATGTACAGGCAACATGTGTAGGCCATTTTATGAGGAGGGGGAATTGGAGCACCTGGTCACGACGGAAAGCTGAGGGAAGAGAGCACCAGGTAGACCCAGGGAGAAGATACTAGACGGACTTGCAGAGTGGCTGGGGACGAAGAGGGTGGAAGAGATGCTTGAGGCAACAAGAGATAGAGACAGATGGAAGTCCATGATCGCCAACGCCATGCAGCAAGGCACCTGATGATGATGATGATGATGATGATGATGATGAATACCACATCCGTCCACATTATCTCAGCTGTTAATGTGTTTTATCTGGTGTTGTGATTGTTTGATGAGGTTGAAAAAAAAAGGCGGGGATGAGAAAACTGGTCATATAAACTGACTCTTTTTTGTTGTTGTTGACGCTATTCTTGCTTACGAATGATGATATACACAAACAGCTAAAGATTATACAACATTTTTGCATTAATACCATATGATGTAATATTATATCCTTACAAACACACACACACACACAACACACACACACACACACACACACACCACACCACACACACACACACACACACACACACACACACACACACACACACACACACACACACACACACACATATATATATATATATATAATTATATACATATACATATATACACATATGTATATATGTGTTGTGTGTGTGTTGTGTGTTGTGTGTGTGTGTGTGTGTGTGTGTGTGTGTGTGTGTGTGTGTGTGTGTGTGTGTGTGTGTGTGTGTGTGTGTTTATGTATACATGTATATGTATATGTATGATTATGTATCTCTCTCTGTCTCTCTCTGTCTCTGTCTCTGCCTCTCTGTCTCTGTCTCTCTGTCTCTGTCTCTCTCTCTCTCTCTCTCTCTCTTTCTATGTGGCTAGACTGTATTTCGTTGTTTTTATCCTCCTTCTTCTTCCACAGCTTCCTCTTCCGCCAAAAAACGTTGTTACATTGTGACATATCGGTCCATATCTTACGCAAATTAACCACTTCGTTTGCGTGTTTAGTATCAGTAGCACATTGTGGCCGCTGTAGAAAAGTGGTAACGAAGAAAATAACCTCACTCATTTATTCATTCGTTAGTTTCTGTTTGTTTATTTATTCCTTTATCAGCTTAGTTTGTGATCTTGTGATCTCATGTTTTGATTAACACGTTTGTTCGTGTGTTTATATGTTTGTTTGTATCAGTCTGTTTATTTACGGATGTACTTTAAGCATACTGGACTGGCTTGGACTGGACTGATTTTCTTGTCACAAGGGAATCGTCAAACCATGGGGCCTTCATCAATCCCTCCCCCATCCCCCGCCGCTTTCTTTTTCTCTCTGTGTACATGCATTTTGTTATTCGAAAAAATTGATTTTTCTATACAACTTTGCCAGTGACAACTCTTTTTGTTGTTGTTGTTGTTGCCACAAGATCTTTAACCTGTGCCAAGAGCGTGAGGCACAAGGAACATCAATTTACCTCCTCATCCAAGAGATGGTAGTGGAAATGATGGTGATGATATTTTCCAGCAGTAGAAGTTACTAGCGAAATGCCATTTTTTTAACACTTGTCATGGCTTTCAGAGCAGACTAGATGCTTTTATGTGTCCCTGAACCAGGCATTGACATGACTTAAATGGTCTTTAACACGCTTATTTAATATTTTGTATACGTAAACAGCAGAAAGACTGAAGTCATGGTGATCAGTAGAAAACATGAAATCCCCTCATGCAAAATAACAGCAAACGGCACAACCTTGACACAGGTTGATAAGTTTAAATACCTGGGAACGATCATTTCATCAGACGGCAGATGCACATCAGAAATAGCCTTCAGAATCGGCCAAGCCAAAACAGCATTCAAGAAGATGAAAAGCATTCTTACCAACAAATGCCTATCAATTAATTTAACATCAGGAAGAGAGTTCTTGAATGTTATATAGAACCAATACTGTTGTACGGATGTGAGGCGTGGACAGTCAACAAGCGAAGCCAGAACAAGATTGAGGCAGCCGAGATGTGGTTTCTAAGAAGAATGTTGAGAATTGCATGGACAGCAAAGAAAACAAACGAGACAGTCTTGATGGAGGCAGACACAAGTAGATCATTCATAAGGAAAATTAGGAAAAGACAGGCAACATTTGTAGGCCATTTTATGAGGAAAGAGGATTTGGAGCACCTGGTCACGACAGGAAAGCTGGAGGGAAAGAGAGCACCAGGTAGACCCAGGGAGAAGATACTAGACGGACTTGCAGGGTGGCTGAGGACGAGGAGGGTGGAGGAGATGCTTGGGGCAACAAGAGACAGAGACAGATGGAAGTCCATGATCGCCGACGTCATGCGGCAAGGCACCTGATGATGATGATGATGATACGTACACACATAAAGGTGTTTTAGGCATTGGTCGGCCTGCACACGTGTTGACATGCGTGGGATGGGAACAATCCCCGCCCTTTGCTCATCTGGCAGAAGTGTCTGGGTGGATTGAACCCAGGACTTTCTAACTGGCAGACAGACAGACAACTAGACCAGCACTCATTACACAGACAACTAGACCAGCACCCATAAGACAACTAGACCAGCACTCATCAGACACACAACTAGACCAGCACTCATTAAACACACAACTAGACCTGCACTCATTAGACATACAACTAGACCAGCACTCATTAGACAGACAACTAGACCAGCACTCATCAGACAGACAACTAGACCAGCATTCATTAGACAGACAACTAGACCAGCACTCATCAGACCAACAACTAGACCAGCACTCATTAGACAGACAACTAGACCAGCACTCATTAGACAGACAACTAGACCAGCACTTATTAGACAGACAACTAGACCAGCACTCATCAGACCAACAACTAGACCAGAACTCATTAGACAACTACACCAGCACTTATTAGACAGACAACTAGACCAGCACTCATTAGACAGACAACTAGATCAGCACTTATTAGACAGACAACTAGACCAGCACTCATTAGACAGACAACTAGACCAGAACTCATCAGACAGACAACTAGACCAGCACTCATTAGACAGAGAACTAGACCAGCACTCATCAGACAGACAACTAGACCAGCACTCATTAGACAACTACACCAGCACTCATTAGACAGACAACTAGACCAGCACTTATTAGACAGACAACTAGACCAGCACTCATTAGACAGACAACTAGACCAGCACTTATTAGACAGACAACTAGACCAGCACTCATTAGACAGACAACTAGACCAGCACTCATTCGACAGACAATTAGACCTGCACTCATCAGACAGACAACTAGACCAGCACTCATCAGACCAACAACTGGACCAGCACTCATTAGACAGACAACTAGACCAGCACTCATTAGACAGACAACTAGACCAGCACTCATTAGACAGACAACTAGACCAGCACTTATTAGACAGACAACTAGACCAGCACTCATCAGACCAACAACTAGACCAGAACTCATTAGACAACTACACCAGCACTTATTAGACAGACAACTAGACCAGCACTCATTAGACAGACAACTAGATCAGCACTTATAAGACAGACAACTAGACCAGCACTCATTAGACAGACAACTAGACCAGCACTCATTAGACAGACAACTAGACCAGCACTCAACAGACAGACAACTAGACCAGCACTTATTAGACAGATGACTAGACCAGCACTCATTAGACAGATGACTAGACCATAACTCATTAGACAGACAACTAGACTAGCACTCATTAGACAGACAAGTAGACCAGCAGTCATCGGACAGTGAACTAGACCAGCACGTATCAGACAACTAGACCAGTACTCATCAGACAGACAACTGGACCAGCACTCATCAGACAGACAACTAGACCAGCATTCATTAGATAGACAACTAGACCAGCACTCATCAGACAGATAACTAGACCAGCATTGATTAGATAGACAACTAGACCAGCACTCATTAGAGAGACCACTAGACCAGCACTGATTAGAAGGACTAGACCAGCACTCATCAGACAGACAACTAGACCAGCACTCATTATACAGACAACTAGACCAGCACTCATCAGACAGACAACTAGACCAGCATTGATTAGATAGACAACTAGACCAGCACTCATTAGAGAGACCACTAGACCAGCACTGATTAGAAGGACTAGACCAGCACTCATCAGACAGACAACTAGACCAGCACTGATTATACAGACAACTAGACCAGCACTCATCAGACAGACAACTAGACCAGCACTCATTAGCAGGACTAGACCAGCACTCATTAGAAGGACTAGACCAGCACTCATTAGACAGACAACTAGACCAGCACTCATCAGACAGACAACTAGACCAGCACTCATTAGACAGACAACTAGACCAGCACTCATTAGACAGACAACTAGACCAGCACTCATCAGACAGACAACTAGACCAGCACTCATTAGACAGACAACTAGACCAGCACTCATCAGACAGACAACTAGACCAGCACTCATTAGAAGGACTAGACCAGCACTCATTAGAAGGACTAGACCAGCACTCATTAGACAGACAACTAGACCAGCACTCATCAGACAGACAACTAGACCATCACTCAAAGTCTAATGGGAGAAGAGGCAGTGGGGAAGGGAGGGCTGGGGAAAATGGTCAATGTCGGGTGAGGAATCAAACCTGTGTTTCTGAAGAAACAGTTGAAAAAAAAAGGTGAATTTAGACATTTGATCACGAACACATGAAAGAGAATACACATATTTGAACGTGCAGCACGCGTGTGTATGTGTGTCCAAAAAATAAGGAAAAAAAAAAAAAAAGAAAAAAAAAAAAAAAGAAGTAGGCCTCCGTCACTCGGCGTGGACTGTGGATGATGCGCCCTAGTGTCGGGCCAAGTCGAGATGACACCCCTGGAGCAGCGTCGGCTGTGGCGGATAAGGCCGATGCGGGAAAGGCAATCTCTGCAACACTGGATGCATGTATGGATGCTGGCCATGG
Organism: Monoplex corrugatus; assembly: GCA_030674185.1. NCBI lineage: Eukaryota > Metazoa > Mollusca > Gastropoda > Littorinimorpha > Ranellidae > Monoplex > Monoplex corrugatus. Next base: position 22,305,933 of record JAPXFY010000029.1, read on the forward strand.
GATTGACTTCACAGGAGCTCGCTTTCTGCCTGGTTCTCTTTTCCTCAGCTAAGGTCTGGATCTTCTTTTTCCCTGAACTGAGTTGTTTCTGGAGCACACTGCGCCATCTGTTGCGGTCCGCTGCTGTGTCTTCCCAGCTCTCTGTGTTGATGTCCAGAGCTTTCATGTCACGCTTGCAGGCGTCTTTGTATCGTAGTTGGGGACAGCCAACAGCTCTCTTGCTTGGAGACTAGTTCGCCTCAAAGGATATCCTTTGAGATACGTCCATCTTCCATCCGGCACACATGGCTAAGCCAGCGCAGCCCGCGTTGTCTGTGCAGTATGTGCATGGTGGGGAAACCAGCGCATGCTAGGACCTGTCCATGAATCTATTGCTGAACCCATGATCCTTCATATATCATTTATCGTCACTGGATAATCGGCCAACATGCCGATCAGTTGATCAATCCATAAATAAAATCAATCGTACAATCAATCATACGGTCAATCAATCAATCAATCGTACAATCAACCAACCAACCACCAACCAATCAATCAATCAATCAATCAACCAACCAACCAATCAATCAACCAACCAGCCAACCAACCAGCCAACCAACCAACCAATCAATTGATCAATCAATCAATCAATCAATCAATCAATGGTCGTTCATGATTCCAATGGTATACTGGGCAGTTGTATGGTCGTCTTCCCGTTCAATTTCTTCCACATCCAAGAATTCAGATTGCAGGCTTTTGCATCCTTTCCGGTATGCTTCAATTTCTTTTCCAGTATTTGAAATCTCTCTAAAATTATCTTCAGGTTTTCTTGTATCTCTTCTATATCCTTCTTGTTTTTAACAATAGATTCCTTCAGCTTAGCGACTTCTGTGCAGAAGCGCGTGATGTTGTCTTCCATAGTTTTGAATTTTTCATCCCCAGTATTTTAATGCCACTTGAATCTACATGAGCACCCTGCCGAATTTGTGCCGAATCATGTTCATGGTATGACATTTTTGTACGTGTATTTCTCCTTGAACGTCACGAGAAGAGCGAGAGAGAGAGAGAGAGAGAGAGAGAGAGAGAGAGAGAGAGAGAGAGACAGACAGACAGACAGACAGACAGAGACAGAGACAGAGAGACAGACAGAGAGACAGGGAGAGAGAGAGAGACAGAGAGACAGAGAGACAGAGAAAGAGCAGAGATAGAGAGACAGACAGAGAGACCGGAGAGAGAGACCGGGAGAGAGACAGAGAGAGAGACAGACAGAGAGACCGAGAGAGAGAGAGACAAACACAAAAAGAGAGAGAGAGAGAGAGAGAGAGAGAGAGAGAGAGAGAGAGAGGATGAGAGAGAGAGAGAGAGAGAGAGATGGCGGTAATGCGATATTCCCAGCATTCTGGTTATGAAACAAAAATCAGAAGAAAAAAAAAAAAAGAGAGGTGGGGGGTGGGGGATGGGATCTGATTTAATCCAAGTAAGCCCTGGTGGCAGATGGGTATATGGTATCTCACGAAGATCATTTCAGGGTCAAGTGGGTGGTCACTCTCAGTGAGTACCTACTTGTGTAAAGGCATTCTTTGGTAGGTCTGCGGAGTTCTATAAGTAGACTACTTTCCCTGCTTGTCAGATACCACGTTCATCAGCAACTGGGTGCTCCAGGACAACGCCTGCTTCTGATACTACGTAAGGAAATCTTTGTCTGTTTGTCTGCCTTTGGCAGCATTTTTTTTATTGTTTTTTTTTATTATTATTATTAGTAAAGACAACCAATACAGTAGAACCACGTAATGAAATCAAAATGAAAAGGTTTATGAAAAGCGCTATCACTAAAATGGGGTTTGGTGTCTTTGACATTGCGTGCTATCACTATAGGCACAGTATCACCTTCATGTGCTTTCCCGCATGGCGTTGGCGATCATGACTCTTTCATATGAATCTATCCCTTGTCGCTGCGAATATATCTCCTACCATTTCTGCAAAATCCGTCCAATATTTTCTCTGAGGGTCTACCTGGTGCTCTTTTTCCTTCCAAGTTTTCTGTTGAGACTAGGTGCTCTAATTTCTTTTGCCTCATAAAATGTCCTATAAATATTGCTTATCCTTTCCCTAATATTCTTGATTAATGTTCTTTTTGTGTTTGCCTCTATCAAAATTGTCTTTTTTTTTTTGTTGCTGTTTTTTTTTCTGCCATGGAGCTCTTAACATTCGTCTTAGAAACCACCTTTTAGCTGCCTCAATCTTGTTCTGACTTAGGCACAATATCATCTTCATGTGCTGTGGACTGTCCACGCTTGGCGTCCGTAGAACAGTATTGGTTCTATACAACATTGAAGAACTCCCTTCCTGATGTTAATTAATAGGCATTTGTTGGTAAGAACGCTTTTCATTTTCTTGAATGCTGTTTTAGCTTGGACAATTCTGCTGGCTATTTCTGATGTGCGTCTGCTGTCTGGTGAGATGACTGTTCCCAGATATTTACACTTGTCAACTTGTCTCAATGTTGTGCTATTTACTGTTATTTTCCGTGAGGAGTTTTGTTTGTTTGTTGTTGTTTATTTTTTACTGATTACAATGACTTCAGTCTTCTTGTTATTTAGTTCTAGTCCTTTATTTCTGCTTTCTATTTCTATTACATTCACAAGATTGTGTAGGTCTTTTTCATTTTCTACAATTAGAACGGTGTTGTCTGCATAAGGAAAAACCGTTTATCATTTTTCTTCCAGCCTTTATCCAAAAGCATTCTTCCAGGTTTCTCACGATGGTTTTGGTGTAAATTCAAAACAAATCTGGTGACAGAACACATCTTAGCCTAATCCGACTTTTAATAATTTGGAAAGAGCTTACATCATATTCTACTCTTATTACTGTTGTTTGTTCCGAAAATATGTTATTTATCATTCTTAATTTTTTTTCACCAATATTGAGCTTTTCCGGTTGGTTGAGCAGTTCTTCGTGTCTTGCCCAATCAAAATCCTTGGTATAATCATCAAATCAGGTATATAAATCCTTTTTGAAATCAACTAACCTTTGTATGAGAGTTCTCAGAATGTATATGACATAAATAGTTCCTTTCTTTTCAACAAATCCACATGGGTGTTCTGTTATTCTGTTCCTTGTCCTCATCATGATTATTCTTAACAGAATCTTAATCACATTACTCATCGAGCTGATTGTACGATGGAGTTCCCATTCTATAACCCCTACTTTCTTTGGAAGTGCAATGAAAATTGTCTGACATATTTTCAAGGATGTTTCTGGTGTCATACAGGAGGACTGTTATTTTTTCAATACCAAATTCATCTACAGCCTCAATCCTTTCTGTAGTAATATTGTCTGGTTCTGGGACTTTTCCCGGTTTCATCTTCAGCGCTGCTCTAACTTCATCTTTCATTATTGGTGGTCTTTCAACGTTCTTTAGTATAATGTGCTCTTCCTTTCTGTTATCATCAGAAAGGTTTTTAATGTACTTTCCCCTTCTATTCAATATTTTGACTTTTTCTATAAAACTCGTACCGTCTTTCGATTTTAAGCAACCGGTTGATGTGCATAAATTTTCCTGTGGGCGATTTCTTCAATGTTTCTGTACATAAACTTAGGATCTGTTTTGTGTCGGTCTTCTTTTTCTTTGCTCTTCGTTTATAATACCAAAGGAAATAAGAGGGAAGCAGGGAGAATTTTAAATATCAATTAAGTAACATAAATCTTGAGAGTCACGGAGTTATCTCCCATGTAGAATTTCTCAAATCCAACACAGTTTGCGCTACCCATTCAGCTAGCATTGACGCAGCCACAAAGCATAAAGTGGTAAGCTCAGAACATTCCTTATGTTCAAAACAAATTCAGTGCTCTGGAAGACGTTGGTGACAGTGAGGAACAATGGACAAAGTTGAGAAACTCGATAAATAAAGCTTGTGAAGAAACCCTAGAGCAGACAGAAAAAAAAACGACAAAAGAAATTCTAGGCTTGGTGGAAGAACGGAGGAAGAACGGAGGA
>JAPXFY010000029.1:22314908-22329908 GCA_030674185.1 Monoplex corrugatus
ATGTTAGGCGTGGACAGTCAACATGCAAAAATCAGAACAAAATTGAGGCAAGTGAAATGTGGTTTCTAAGAACAATGTTGAGAGTTCCATGGACAGCAAAGAAAACAAAAGAGACAGTCTTGAAGGAGGCAGACACAAGAAGAACATCAATGAAGAAGATTAGAAAAAGAGAAGCAACATTTATAAGAATTTTATGAGGCAAGAGAAATTAGAGCACCTGGTCACAACAGGAAGGCTGACGGGAAAAAGAGCACCAGGTAGTTCCAGGGAGAAAATACTGGACGGACTTGCAGGGTGGCTGAGGACAGAGGGCAGGAGATGCACTTGCAGAACAAGGGATAGATTCGTTTGGAAGGCCATGATCGTTAACACTATGCAGCAAGACACATGATGATGATGATTAGACATAGGTTTCTGGACACATATGTTTAGAACTCCCTCTGTCTTTAGGGCCTCGCCTCGCCATTCACACTGACTGATGTCCAGTCGGCAAAAAAATATATTCTACCAGATTTGCACTGCGTAGGCTTCCAACTATACGTCTTCTCCTGTGCCCTGTTGGAAGTGGTCAAATTCTTTTCTTACCTCCCGCGCACCTTAATAGCTTAGCTGCTCTTACTCTCCCTTCCATCTCTCTGCCTGTCTGTCTCTGTGTCTGTCTGTCTGCCTGTCTATGTCTGTCTGTCTGTCCGTCTTCTCTCTATTTCTCTGCGTTAATTTCAGTGCTCACTTCCCAACGCTTTTCTCCCCTCCCCTCCACCATGTCCTAACCCCGCCACCTCACTCCTCCTTCCAGATCCCCACCACCACCACCACCACTCCGTCGGCCATCTTCTCCTCCCTGTGCCTGCACCTGTTATGAATTGCCCTACCTCCATTTATTAACTTCACTCCATATAATTTTGGCCAATTTAAGATTAGAGTCGAAAGTTTGTTTCAAAGGGTTTCACAGCACCCAGACAATTCCATACGCGCTCCACCCAAATTTTCCAGTCAGTTACCTGGCAGACTCTTTCAGCCTGAGCAAAATCCTACGTGGTGGAAAAGTCTTAAAATGAATGGAATGGGACCTACAAACGCTGACTACACAGGAATCATTGGAGGAAGGACTGAGGTGGACCAAGCCAACCCTTGTGTTGTGGGTAGGATTAAACTCAGGACATGAACTCTTGAGTCCATGGCTGTTCAGAAGAGCTAACCAACCCGCATAGGAAACTCGTTTAAACAAGTGGGCTTTCAGGTTGGAACCCTTGTCGATGATTATTGTCTGACACAACCCTGTGTGAAACAGCTCACACAGGGCGATGGCCTACAGTTTCACCATTCTTGATGTTTTGTTTTTGTTTTACGCAGGTTGTGAAACTAAAACCAGGGACAAGCACTCTACTTAACCTCACGTGACTGTCATGGCGGACAGAGGGTGCATCAGGAGACGAGCCAAGCTTCTCATCAATGGTCTTGTCGTCGTCTGTGTTATCGCTGCCGCTGTTGTTGCCGTTGTACACTTCTCCAGTAAGGACACTAACAAGAGAAAGGGTGAGATTTTCTTCTTGATGTTTATTTGTTTTTTTTTTCTGCCGCCCCCCTCCCCCTCACTACCCCATCCAACTTAATTTTTATGGGCAGATTATTTCATATCGACTGAAGAGATGTGTGTGTCCGTATGTCTGTGAGAAAAATGTGTCAGCAACATTTTCACAGTTTTTTACGGACCGATCTTTAGCACATTTTGGTAACAGTACAGATTGTTGACGACTGGCGAAAGCTAAAGTTTGCTGTAGTCTGGAAAAACATGTGACACCCGGAGCATGGAAGCGGGGTCCACTATCGGATGGAGTGGATGACTGGGAGTGCACAGCAGATCTGCCACAATGAAGACAACAACAGAAGTCGTCAGCAAGAACGGTATGAGACCGGACATAGTTCTCCACTCCCATTCATTCCAAACAACTGCTACTGATTGAGCTCACCATACCCTATGAAAGTACAATGGAGGAAGCCATATCCCACATCATCATCATGTGCCCTGCCGTGTGGCATTGGCGATCATGACCTTCCATACGAATCTATCCCTTGTCATTGCAAGTACATCTCCCATCCTGTCTGTCCTCAGCCATCCTGCAAGTCCGTTCAATAGTTTCTCTTGGTGTTTTCTTTCCCTCCAGCTTTCCTGTTATGACCAGGTGTTCTAATTTATCTTTCCTCATATAATGGCCTATAGATTTTGCTTGTATTTTCCTAATCTTCTTTATGAATGATCTTCTCGTGTCTGTCTCCTTTAAGACTGTCTCGTTTGTTTTCTTTGCTGTCCACGGAACTCTCAATATTCTTCTTAGAAACCCCATTTCAGTTACATCAATTTTGTTCTGATTTTGCTTGTTGACTGTCCACGCCTCGACAATCATACAACAGTATCGGTTCTATATAACACTCAAGAACTCTCTTCCTGATGTTAATTGATAGCAAATTGTCGGTAGGAACGCTTTTCATTTTCTAAAATGTTGTTTTGGCTTGGCCAATTCTGCTGGCTATTTCTGATGTGCATCTGCCGTCTGGTGAGATTACTGTTCCCAGATGTTTAAACTTATCAACCTATAACACTAAAGGAATTAAGAGGGAAGCAGGTAGAATTTTTAAGATTAACCAAGGATTTTAACTCTTGAGGGTCACGTAGGAGTTATCTCCCATATTGTAGAATTACTCAAATCCAACACGGTTTGCGCTACCCATTCAGCTAGCATAAAAGCAGCTACAAAGCACAAAACCGTAAGCTCAGAGTATCATCATCATCATCATCATAATTATCATCATTATCGTCATTAGTGGTAGTAATAGGTCACTGGTAGCAGTACTAGAGCAGTAGCTGTATATGGATGATATTAATATTAGTAACACTAGTGGAGGTAGTAGCACAATGGTAGGAACCATAGTAGAGATTGTAGCAGCAGGAGGTTACTGTTAGCAGTCGTAGTGATAGCAGCAGAAGAAGTAATAAAAGTAGCAGATGTAGCATAGCAGAAGTAGTAGTTGCAGCAGCAGTAGCAGAAATTGTAAGAGGAAAAGTAATAAATGTAGTATTAGTGGCACAACCATGGGCAACAACAAGAACATCATCAATAATAGCAGACACAACAGTGCAAGCAGAACAGAGACCATAACTATTTCAGATGTAAACCTTGAAACTAATTGTGACCTCCCCACGAAATCAGTCTTAACTCGCAGTCAGTCAAACAGCACTAGGAGCTGAAAAGGTGACAGAGGGTCTGTCTGGGGTGTTTTGACTTTTTCTCAAAATTGATTTCTGTAGACTATAATCTATCCCCCACACAAATCTTGAAAAAATATTAATCAATTTAAATCGGTATTTAAATGTACTGATCGCAGCAGAAAGAACGCAATTTCCTACCAAAAGTATCTATTTTTATCTCTTATTATGAACCGTAACCTGTATAGTACCTGCAGTGGCTCAGAGATCCAAAACGCTGAGGAAAAGTGGAATCGCGTGAAGGACACAATCTATCAGTCCGCCCTGAGTATATCTGGGAAAAAAGAACGAAAGAATCCCGACTGGTTTGAGGCAAACTGGCAGGAAATGGAACCAGTGGTGGAAGCGAAACGCAAGGCTTTACTTGCGTATAAAAACAACAATACCCAAACTACTCATGACGCTTACGGAGCTGCCCGCAGCAAGGCCCAACAAACTGCTCGGCGATGCGCCAACGAGTATTGGCTACAGTTAAGCTCAAGTATCCAGCAGTCTGCAGATTCAGGAAACACTGGCAGCATGTACGCTGGCATCAAACAAGCGACTGGTCCAGCAGCCTCCAAGTCAGCTCCCCTTAAGTCCAAAGCAGGAGAGAGCATCACAGACTCAGCAAAGCAGATGGAGAGATGGGTAGAGCACTTCCTGGAGCTGTACTCCACGCAGAACTCTGTCACCGATGCTGCCCTGAATGCCATTGAGGACTTGCCTGTCATGGAGGAGTTGGATGCTGAGCCAAACCTTGAAGAACTAAGCAAGGCGATTGACGGTTTGGCGACGGGAAAAGCCCCTGGTGAAGACGGAATACCTCCAGAGGTCATCAAGTGCGGGAAGCCTGCTCTTCTCAACAAGTTGCATGAACTTTTGTGCTTATGCTGGAATTCCGAGAGACATGAGAGACGCCAGGATAATGACTCTATATAAGAACAAGGGCGACCGCAGTGACTGTAATAATTATCGCGGAATCTCACTCCTCAGCATTGTTGGGAAAGCATTTGCCAGAATCGTCTTAACCCGTCTTCAGAGGCTGGCAGCTCGCATCTACCCTGAGTCCCAGTGCGGCTTTAGGGCCGGAAGATCGACCATCGACATGATCTTCTCTGTCCGGCAACTACAGGAAAAGTGCCGCGAGCAGCACATGCCCCTTTGCCTCGCCTTCATTGATCTCACGAAAGCGTTCGACCTGGTCAGTCGGAGTGGTCTTTTCAAGCTTTTGAAGAAAATCGGCTGCGCCCCAAGACTATCAGCTGTCATCGAGTCTTTTCACGAGGATATGCATAGCACTGTGTGCTATAATAGTGCCACATCAGAACCTTTTAGAATCAGCAGCGGAGTGAAACAGGGATGTGTTTTGGCCCAACTCTGTTCGGGATCTTCTTCTCGATGTTGCTGACCTATGCCTTCTGCAGATCTGAAGAAGGGGTATATCTTCATACAAGGACCGATGGAAAGCTCTTCAACATTGCCAGGCTTCGTTCCAAAGCTAAGGTGGAAAAGAAGACCATCAAAGAAGCTCTCTTCGCAGATGATGCTGCGCTGGCTTCCTACAGTGAACAAGATCTCCAGAGGCTCGTTGATCGCTTCGCCAATGCTTGCAGAGAGTTTGGTCTCACAATCAGCTTGAAGAAAACTGAGATCTTAGGCCAAGGCTTTGAAGAACCACCATCTCTACACATTGGAGACTACGACCTCAATACTGTCCACCAAGTTCAGTACTTGGGGTCCCACCATAAGTGACAACCTCTCTCTGGATGCTGAAATCGGAGCCAGAATTGCAAAGGCCTCATCTGTTATGGCTAAACTGAACAAGCGGGTCTGGTCCAACAGCAATCTCACTGCGAACACCAAAATGCAGGTGTACAGAGCATGTGTGTTGAGCACACTTCTCTACTCAAGTGAAGCCTGACCACATACGCCAGCCAAGAAAAGAGGCTCAACATTTTCCATCTCCGCTGCTTGCGACGCATCCTCGGCATCCAATGGCAAGACAAGGTGACCAACACAGAGGTCCTCCGTCGTGCGGGCCTACAGACCATCTTTGCCCTTCTAAGCCAACGCCGACTACGCTGGCTTGGCCATGTGCGTCGAATGGAGGATGAACGCATACCAAAAGACGTTCTCTACGGCGAACTGGCAAACCGGAAGCGAACTCCAGGACCCCACAGCTACGCTTTGTAGTCGCATGCAAAAGGAACCTTAGAAGCTCAGGGATTGACCCAGGCTCTTGGGAGACTCTGGCGGAAGACAGGGCAGCGTGGCGGACAGCCGTTCAGCAAGGCGTTGTGAATGCGTTGAGGAGGAGAGCAAAAAGCACAGATGAGAAAAGGGCTCTTCGCAAGCAACGTTCCAGAAACCAGACAATAGCGACTCAATTCGTGTGTGGCAGATGTGACAGAGATTGTCACTCAAGAATCGGCCTGCACAGCCACAGCAGAAAGTGCACGTCATGACCACAACGCCTCCTGGTGCAGACTATCATCTCCTGTCATACAACTTAATGACTTTAAAACATACATAACTTCTACATTTTTTTAGTACAAGCTTTATTCAAGTACCAAAATAATCATCAGAATGTACACTTTCCAGTGATATGTATATCTCAAAATGCCCAAAATGCTAGTTAAGACTGTTTTCGTGGTGGGGGGTCACAATTGGTATTTCCTTTTTTCCTCTTCAGTTTCTAAACGCCAGGAAACGAACGGGCCTGTACCGGTCTACAGACTGCCCTCCTCTCTAAGTCCGCAACATTACGAACTGGAATTCTTCCCAGACATTTATCAAGATAATCCCACTGATTTCTCCCTCTCCGGCCATGTTACCATCCGGGTCCTCTGTAAGGTAGCGACGTCGGTCATCGAGCTGCACGCGGTGAATCTGCACCTGTCACGTGATGACACGACCGTGACTTCTGTCGACGATGCTACCGATGCTTTCGATGTTACAGTACGTGTGTGTGTGTGTGTGTGTGTGTGTGTGTGTGTGTGTGTGTGTGTGTGTGTGTGTGTGTGTGTGTGTGTGTGTGTGTGTGTGTGTGTGTGTGTGTGTGTGTGTGTGTGTGCGTGTGCGTGGTGTGTGTGTGTGTGTGTGTGTGTGTGTGTGTGTGTGTGTGGTCTTTGATTTAATGTCTATTCACTAAAGTGATTTTAGACCAAAAAAAAAAAAAGGATACATGAGGAGAAAAGAGGATTAACGATTGAAACAGCAAAATTGGCTAACCATAATATTGAACATGAGAAGTAACGGAACGTTAAAGATAATTCGCTATAGGACTTTTTGACAGGCTAACAAAAAATTCATATGTTAAGGATGATGAGGCAAATATGTCAGAAATTGTCTTCGTTAATAGCGTAGGTATATGTCGTTTTACTCGAACACATGAAAGAATATGACTATGTGTTATCTTCTTTCCACACAGACACACTACATTCCTAGTGTATTTTGTTTTGAATGCATCAAGTTTCCACCTATACATAAGGGATTGTATACTTCTGCTGGCAGGAAACTGCTTCGGTGTTTTGCTAATTTCAATACGTTCATGTAACATTTTGTGTGTGTGTGTGTGTGTGTGTGTGCGTGCGTGCGTGTGTGTGTGTGTGTGTGTGTGTGTGTGTGTGTGTGTGTGTGTGTGTGTGTGTGTGTGTGTGTGTGTGTGTGTGTGTGTGTGTGTGTGTGATATTTGTGAAGTCATGGTAATTAGTAAAAAACAAGAAATCCCCACATGCAAGTACAATATATGGATGTATGTGTGTGTGTGCGTGTGTGTGTGTACACACACATATATGTGTACATGTGTATATAAACATATATGAATGTGTGTGTGCGTGTGTGCGTGTGTGTGTGTGTGTGTGTGTGTGTGTGTGTGTGTGTGTGTGTGTGTGTGTGTGTGTGTGTTATTTGTGAAGTCATGGTAATCAGTAAAAAATAAGAAATCCCCACATGCAAGTACATATATATGGATGTATGTGTGTGTGCATATATATGTATATATACATATGTATGTATATGTATATATATATGTATGCATATATATATATATATATATATATATATATATATATATATATATATATATATAATTCAAGCAGCATGTGCACAGAAAAGGCAACAAATCAATGTAAAAATTTCCCAAATTTTCGGCGGTACACCCGCCTTCCTCAAGGGGACTTTAGTCACTGACTACGATATGCTACACAAACACATCAGAATATTTTACGTAGGCTACATTACGTATTTTGACTCGATATTGTTGTGACGTCAATTGACAGAGTTCAGGCCCAGAGGAAATATGGTTTTCATTTTGTTCATCCAAAAAGACTCCCTCCTCAGTCTGGTGTCCAGGTTCTCAGAGTGCACCTTTTCCACTGCGATACATTTTAAGTTTTGAAGTGAATGGCCAGTTTGGTTGAAGTGTTTGGTGACCTGAGTGCCTGTATTTTTTTGGATGTTTGACGGTGTTGGTAGAATCTGGTTTTGATAGAATTTTTCGTTTGTCCTATATATTGAGTTTTAGGGCAGATATCGCAGTGGAGGAGATACACTACGTTGGTAGATGTACATGTCAGTTTGTGCCTTATTTGGAAAGTTTCACTCGTGTTGAAACTGCTGAAAGTTACACCTTCAATCAAGTGTTGTTCACAAATGATGCACTGTTTAGCTGAACACTTGAAACAGCCGGCATCAGGGTCAGGAGGGATTGGAAGGCAGGATGGCATGAGGAGGTTACGCAGGGAGCGACATCTCTCCCCTGGGATAGGTGGGTCCGGAACAGCCTTCTGCATTTTGCTGCTGGTGTGAAGGATTGTGGAGTGGAGTTCCCTGAGCCACTGACGGAGGGGTGGGTTAGATGGATGGTGGGTGATGATGAAGGGGGCTCTGGTGGCTGTCTGTTTGGGTTTGTATTGAAGGATCTGTGATCTGGGGATGAGGCCAGCACGATGTTTGGCATTCTGTACAAGCCTGGAATTGTATCCTCGGCGGGCAAAATAGCGTGTCATTTCTGCACAGCGTCGACTGAAGGTGGTAGGGTCAGAACACAGGCGGCGAAGTCTCAGAAACTGGCTGTATGGAATGTTTTTGATCACGTGTTGAGGATGACAGGACAGGCTATGTAGATAAGAATGGGAATCTGTAGGTTTGGTGTACACATACACACACATACATATATATATATCATATATATATATATGTGTGTGTGTGTGTGTGTGTGTGTGTGTGTGTGTGTACATGTGTGTGTGGTATTTGTGAAGTCATGGTAATCAGTAAAAAAAACAAGAAATCCCCTCATGCAAGTACATATAGTATATGGATGTATGTGGGTGTGTGTGTATATATATATATGTATATATATATATTATATGATATATATATATGTATGTGTGTGTATGTGTTTGTGTGTGTGTCTATGTGTGTGTCTGTGTGTCTATATGTGTGTGTGTGTATATCTGTGTGTGTGTGTGTGTCTATGTGTGTGTGTGTCTGTGTGTGTGTGTGTCTATGTGTGTGTGTGTCTATGTGTGTGTGTGTGTGTATCTGTGTGTGTGTATGCACGTGTGTGTGTGTGTATGCGCGCGCGCGCGTGTGTGCGTGCATGTGTGCGAGTACGTGTTTGCATAATAGCAAAAAGACGGGAGTCATGGTAACCAGAAAAAAAAACACACAAAAAACATGAAATCCTCTCATGCAAAATAACAGCAAACAGCATAACTTTGAGACAGGCTGATAAGTTCGAATATCTGAGAACGATCATCTCACCAGACGGCAGATGCACATCAGAAATTGTCAGCAGAATTGGCCAAGCTAAAACAACATTCAAGAAGATGAAAAGCATTCTTACCCACAAATGTCTATCAATTAACATCAGGAAGAGAGTTCTTGAATGTTATATAGAATCGATAATGTTATACGGTTGTGAGCGTGGACAGTCAACAAGCAAAGCCAGAACAAGATTCGGGCAGCCGAGATATGGTTTCTAAGAAGAATGTTGAGAGTTCCATGGACAGCAAAGAAAACAAACGAGACAGTCTTGATGGAGGCAGACACAAGATCATTCATTAGGAAGATTAGGAAAAGACAGGCAATATCTATAGGCCATTTTATGAGGAAAGGGAACTACAGCACCAGGTCACAACAGGAAAGCTGGAGGGAAAGACAGCACCAGATAGACCCAGGGAGAAACTGTTGGACGGACTTGCAGGGTGGCTGAGGACAGAGGACAGAGAGGGTGGAAGATGTACTTGCGGTAGCAAGGGATAGATGACATATGGAGGGCCATGATCGCCAATGCCATGTGGCAGGGCACATGTCGATGATGATATATATAATCGAGAGAGAGAGAGAGAGAGAGAGAGAGAGAGAGAGAAAATAGATTGATAGATAGGTGTGTGTGTGTGTGTGTGTGTGTGTGTGTATGTGTGTGTGTGTGTGTGTGTGTGTGTGTGTGTGTGTGTGTGTGTGTGTGTGTGTGTGTGTGTGTGTGTGTGTGTGTGTGTGTGTGTGTGTGTGCATTTGTATATGTGTGTATGGGTGGGTTCAGCTGTGTGTTTGTCTGTTTGTGTCTTTGACAAAAATACATATCAAAAGCTCTGCATGAGTGGCTCTTTTCCAAACATTCTAACAACAGCATTGTGACCACCGTACTCAAAAGATGTAATATTTTGTGTTCCATCATCTAATTACCGTCTAATATCACTTATAGTAAAAAGACGTTAAATCAAGGAACGAACGATCATCTAATTACAACACAACTGTTACCGTACCCACAACAGATTTTTTTTGCTGCAATATCTAATTACATCATTATTACTACCGTACGCATTGTATATATTTTTGTGTGTGTTCCATCATACAAAAACAGCGTAATTCTGGCTGAATTCATAATACGTATCATTGTAAACATGTATATATACACAGACCATACACATACACGTTTAACGTATACCTAGGTCAGTCATTCGGCTTGTGAACAAGGTAGCTGATGACGTGGTCTGAATGGATCATGCAGAACATAGACAGACCCCCCCCCCCCCAACTTTGCTTGTTGAAACGACTACCGTGTGGTGACGAGAGCTGGGAGGTAATTGGTTGGTCATTGGTGAGGCATTGTTGCTCTGGGTCCTATTCGGCATCCTTCAGAGTTTCATGTTAACTTAAACAAACTATATACATCATCATCATCATCAGGTGCCCTGCCGATGGCGTTGGCGATCATGGACTTCCATCTGTCTCTATCTCTAGTTACCCCTAGCATCTCTCCCACCCCCTCGTCCCCAGCCACTCTGCAAGTCCGTCCAGCATTTTCTCCCTGGGTCTACCCGGTGCTCTCTTTCCCTCCAGCTTTCCCGTTGTGACAAGGTGCTCCAAATCCCCCTTTCCTCATAAAATGGCCTATAAATGTTGCCTGTCTTTTCCTAATCTTCCTTATGAGTGATCTACTTGTGTCTGCCTCCATCAAGACTGTCTCATTTGTTTTCTTTGCTGTCCATGGAACTCTCAACATTCTTCTTAGAAACCACATCTCGGCTGCCTCAATTTTGTTCTGGCTTTGTTTGTTGACTGTCCACGCCACACATCCGTACAACAGTATCGATTCTATATAACATTCAAGAACTCTCTTCCTGATGTTAACTAGTAGGCATTTGTTGGCAAGAATGCCTGTCATCTTCCCGAATACTGTTTTGGCTTGGCCGATTCTGCTGGCTATTTCACTATATACATACACCTATAATGTGTATCTTAGTCAGTTATTTTAATTTTCAGAGCTTGAATACGGATGCTGGGAAGGAAACGGTGTCTCTTCATCTGAACAGGGCTCTGCAGGCGACACACAGATACCATATTTACACGAAGTTCCGTTCACCTCTCACCGCAAACCCCTCGGGTGCTTACTACTCCAGTTATATGGAAGAGGAAGTGACCAAGTGAGTTGGGGTGGGGGATAGGGTGGGAGGGGGTCTCGAGAATTTTTTTTTAGGGTGGGAGGGGGTCTCGAGAATTTTTTTTTTAGGTGGGAGGGGGTCTCGAGAATTTTTTTTTAGGGTGGGAGGGGGTCTCGAGAATTTTTTTTTAGGGTGGGAGGGGTCTCGAGAATTTTTTTTAGGGGGTGATGAGTAAGGGGTATGGAGATTTGGATGAGCGAATCTTTGTGGTTGGGTGGGTGGGTATGATGTTTTGTGTATGCATGTAAGGGTGATGGCGTGTGTGGTGTGTGTGTGTGTGTGTGTGTGTGTGTGTGTGTGTGTGTGCATGAGTGTATGCATGCATGCATGCATGCATGCGTGTGTGTGTATGTGTGTGTATGTGTGTGTGTGTGTGTGTGTGTGTGTGTGTGCATGAGTGTATGCATGCATGCATGCATGCATGCGTGTGTGTGTATGTGTGTGTATGTGGTGTGTGTGTGTGTGTGTGTGTATGCAAAATGTAAAATTCTTTCTGTCTCTCTGTCTCTGTCTGTCTCTATCATCTCTGTCTCTGTCCCTGCCTGTCTGTCTCTGTCTCTCTCTCTCTGTGTCAAGTTCTCTCTCTCCCTCCGTCTTGTGACGTTGTTGTAGCTACTCATGGTGTACCGAGTTAAATAAAGTTATATTTTGCTCTATATTTATGTTGATGTATGTTCGCATACCCCATCCCCTTCATAAGAGGTCCATAACACGAATAAATCGCCTCAGTCCAAAACCTGAAGTCCTTATCTGTTCTGCTTCCATTTCTGTCTGCCTGCCAAACAGCAGGTCTGACTAGTTCTACACAAAACGAAATGCGTTATCTGCTTTGGAAGCATAGGATTTAGACCTTCTCAGTAAAGGCCCTGAATACTGACTCAGAACTCTGCGAGGGTCTGCTATTATCCAGGTCCTCTGGATTATTACCCACCCACCAGCTGGTCTTTCTTCTTCTTTTGTCCTCCTTTTTTGCGTCGTCTTCCGCAAAGTTTTGTTTTGTTCTGTATTTCAGACCGGACAGTCCGTTGTGTCGAGCAAAAGGTCTATGTTGTGTTCTTGTTTTTGTTTGTTCCTGCCTTAGCAGGGGAGATAACTGACCTTGTTTCCCTCTCTTGGAGCTGTGACAATGTACTTCCGTTCACTTTGCCTATCTGTCAGCCTGTCTGTCCAATCATGTCTAAGTTTGCCAACTATTCAGGCACGAAGATCCTTAACTCAGTCATGTCCAAAACCTTTTACAGCATTTTCAAATGAGCAGACTGAAATTAGAAGAAAATGTTAAAAAAATAAAGAAAAAGAAGAAAAAAAGAAAGAATAAAAGAAAGAAGAAGAAGAAGAAAAAGAAGAAGAAAGAACAACAAAAACAAATAGAATAAAAAGCGGACTTTAATATCAGAGTTGCTGAAGTACAAAGAAAAAAAGAAAGGGGGGGGGGGGGGGGGGGCGATTTATCTAATCTAAGAATTCAAGAAGAAAATCAAGTGGACTTGAAGAGTTCAAAAAGAAAAAAAATGACTTTAATCTAAGAGTTCATTAAGAAAAAAAAACCAGGCCTTAATGTAAGAGTTGAAAAAGAAAAAACAAAACAAAAACAAAAACAAAACATCAATCTAAGAGTTGAAAAAAAGACAGGCTTTAATTCAAGAGTTGAAAAAGAAAAAAGCGAACTTTCACCTAAGAGTTCCGTAAGAAAAAAGCAGATTGTAATCTAAAAGTTCCATAAGAAAAAAACAGACTTTAATCTAAGAGTTCAAGAAGAAAAAGCAGATTTTAATCTAAGAGTTCTGTAAGAAAAAACAGACTTTAATATCTAAGAGTTCAGTAAGAAAAAAAGAGACTTTAATAGATTTCAGGAAGAAAAAAGCAGATTTAAATCTACAGTTCGAAAAGAAATAAAAGATCTTAATTGAAGAGTTCAAGAAGAAAAGACAGACTTTAATCTAAGAGTTCGAGAAGAAAAAAAAGCAGATTTTAACCTAAAAGATCAAGAAGAACAAAAAACAGACTTTAACTTAAGAGTTTAAGAAGAAAAAGCACATCTTCCACCCTCTCTGGCCTCAGCCACCCTACAAGTCCGTCCAATATTTTCTCCCTGGGTCTACATGATGCTCTCTTTCCCTCCTGCTTTCCTGTTGTGACCAGGTGCTGTAATTCTCCTTTCCTCATAAAATGGCCTATAAATGTTGCTTGTCTTTTCGTTCTTTCCCCTATCAATGATCTTCTTGTGTCTGCCTCTATCAAAACTGTCCCGTTTGTTTTCTTTGCTGTCCATGGAACTCTCAACATTCCTCTTAGAAACTACATTTTGGCTGCCTCAATCTTGTTTTGGCTTTGCGTGTTGACTGTCCACGCCTCACAACCGTATAAAATTACCGGTTCTATATAACATTCAAGAACCTCTTCTGTTCTGATTTGTACAATCTTCTTGAATGCTGTTTTGTCTTGGCCAATTCTGCTTCAATCATCTCTGTAGTAATATTGTCTAGTCCTGGGGCTTTTCCTGGTTTCATCTTTTTCAATGCTGCTCTAATTTCATCTTTCATTATGGGTGGTCTATAACGTTCTTTCTTAGAATGCGTTCTTCGTTTCTTGTCATCGTTAAAAAGGTCTTTGAATATACTCTCTCCGTCTATCTACTATTTTGTCTTTTTCCATGATAAGCGTCCCATCTTTCAATCTGAAGCAACCAGCTGATGTGCATGTCTTTTTCCTGTGGGCAATTTCTTCAGTTCTTCTGTATATACCCTTAGGATCTGTTTTGTGTCGGTCTTCTATTTCTTGGCACTTTGTTTTCAGCCAAGCTTTCCTTAGCTTCATTGCATCTGTACCTGATTTCTTTGTTTATCGTACTGTGTCTTTCCTCGTTTCCCTTTGCCTTCCACCGTTCTTCCATCAAACCTATAATTTCCTTTGTCATCCAGCTCTTTTTTGCTTATTTATCTACATGTATAACTCCTTCACAAGCTTTATTTATCGAGAGTCTCGACTTTTGTCCATTGTTTTCTCACTGTCACCAATGTCATCCAGAGCACGGAATTTGTTTTGAATATGTATGATAATTTTTTACGTTCGCTTCATCTGTCTTTAAGAGTCCAAGATTTAGTTTGATATTACTTTTGTTCTGTTCAATTTTATTCATCTTTATCCTAAATCTTCCCATTACAGGATTTTGGTCACTATTGCAATCACTGGTGGTGTTCTTGCTGTCAGCAAAGAATTTCTAAATCTTTTATCGATCAGGATGTAATCAATTTGATTTTTGTATTACCTCCTGGACTCATCCATGTCCATTTTCTTCTTTTAGGCTGCTCAAACCAGGTGTTTCGTATTATGAGCTCGTTCATCTGTGCCCATTCCACAAGTTTCTCTCACCTTTCATTTTGTGTACCGAGGCCATGGGTCCAACTATATCCTCCACCCTCTCATATCCTACGAGTTCAGCAAGAAAATAAAAAAGACTTTACTCTAAGAATCCCGTAAGAAAAAAAACCCCATCAACAACAGACTTTAATCTAAGAGTTCAAGAAGAACAAAAACAGACTTTAATTTAAGAATTCAAGAAGAAAAAAGCAGACAATCGAAGAGCTCAAGAAGGAATAAAAACCAGATTTTAATCTAATTGTCCAAGAAGAAAAAAACAACAATAGACTTTATTGTAAGCATTTAGAAGAAATAAGCAGCTTAGACCTAGAGTTCATGAAGAGAAAAGCAAATTTTAAGCTAAGTGTTCAACGAAAAAAAAAAAGCAGAGTTTAATCTAGAGTTTATGAGGGAAAACAGACTTGAAGATGCAAGAAGAAATAA
>JAPXFY010000029.1:22332408-22334908 GCA_030674185.1 Monoplex corrugatus
TGTTGACGTTTTCATGTTTCTTAGCGTCTGTATACTCAATATCAAAAGAGGCTTTTAGCATTTCCCATGATTTAGGGATAGGCGTTGTTGATGGTGTCTCAGCTATTTCATCCATATTTAGGTGAGACTGTTTGACCAAGTCAGATATGTAAGTTGCAACAGTCATTTGTGATGAAATGCTGTTTGCTCGCTTTGGAAAGTCAACATCAGACCTGATTTTAATTTCCTTAATCACAAAATTGTCCGTTTGTGAAGTAGTTCTAACGGCAAATTTTGCTGTCGCTAGCTCACGATAGTTGTTCAGAGGCAGAATTCCAGCAACTTTGTACGTTTCCAGATTAGAAGCGTGAGCAGGGACACCTAGAGCAATTTTAATACTTTTGCAGTCTAAGCTTTGTATCTTCTTTAATAAACATTTTAGTGCACTGAAGAACACTTCTTGCGCATAGGATAATTTAGATTGTACAAGTGCTGTTGATAGATGAATTAGTATGTTTGTATCCATTCCCCAAGGTAATCTGCTTATTATCTTTAGAAAATTTAAGGCTTTTCTTGCTTTTGTTAAAATATAATCAAAATGGACATGACATCCCAGTTTAATTTCGATGTTATAAAGACTCCCAGAAATTTTACAACCTGTTTGTAATGTAACACTTCACCAAACAATCTGAAAATAGGCAAGTTACTTAAAGTACCACCAGCATCAAATAGCATCAGTGTGTATGTATGCTGTGTGTATGTTTCTGTGTGTGCACGTCTGCTCTGTGTGTGTGTGTGTGTGTGTGTGTGTGTGTGTGTGTGTGTGTGTGTGGTGTGTGTGTGTGTGTGTGTGTGTGTGTGTGTGTGCGTGTGTGTGTGCGTGCGCTGTGTGCTGTTTGTGTGTGTGTGCACGTATGCTGTGTGATGTTTGTGTGTGTGTGTGTGTGCACGTATGCTGTGTGTGTGTTTGTGTGTGAGTGCACGTATGCTGTGTGTGTGTTTGTGTGTGAGTGCACGTATGCTGTGTGTGGTTTTGTGTGTGTGCACGTATGCTGTGTGTATGTTTGTGTGTGAGTGCACGTATGCTGTGTGTATGTTTGTGTGTGAATGCACGTATGCTGTGTGTGTGTTTGTGTGTGTGCACGTATGCTGTGTGTATGTTTGTGTGTGTGTGCACGTATGCTGTGTGTATGTTTGTGTGTGTGTGCACGTATGCTGTGTGTATGTTTGTGTGTGTTTTGTGTGTGTGTGTGTGTGCACGTATGCTGTGTGTATGTTGTGTGTGTGAGTGTACACGTATGCTGTGTGTATGTTTGTGTGTGTGTTCACGTATGCTGTGTGTATGTTTGTGTGTGTGTGTGTGCACGTATGCTGTGTGTATGTTTGTGTGTGTGTGTGCACGTATGCTGTGTGTATGTTTGTGTGTGTGTTCACGTATGCTGTGTGTATGTTTCTGTGTGTGTGCACGTATGCTGTGTGTATGTTTGTGTGTGTGTGTGCACGTATGCTGTGTGTATGTTTGTGTGTGTGTGCACGTATGCTGTGTGTATGTTTGTGTGTGTGTTCACGTATGCTGTGTGTATGTTTGTGTGTGTATGCACGTATGCTGTGTGTATGTTTGTGTGTGTGGGCACGTATGCTGTGTGTGTGTTTGTGTGTGTGTGCACGTATGCTGTGTGTATGTTTGTGTGTGTGTGTGTGCACGTATGCTGTGTGTATGTTTGTGTGTGTGTGCACGTATGCTGTGTGTATGTTTGTGGTGTGTGTTCACGTATGCTGTGTGTATGTTTGTGTGTGTATGCACATATGCTGTGTGTATGTTTGTGTGTGAGTGCACGTATGCTGTGTGTGTGTTTGTGTTTGAGTGCACGTATGCTGTGTGTATGTTTGTGTGTGAGTGCACGTATGCTGCGTGCGTTTGTGTGTATGTTCACGTATGTTGTTTGTATGTTTGTATGTGTGTGTGCACGTATGCTGCGTGCATTTGTGTGTGGTGTGTGTGCACGTATGCTGTGTATATGTTTGTGTGTGAGTGCAATTATGCTGTGTGTATGTTTGTGTGTGTGTGTGCACATACGCTATGCGTATGTTTGTGTGTGTGCACGTATGCTGTGTTTATGGTTGTGAGTGTGAGTGTGCACGTATGCTGTGTGTATGTTTGTGTGTGTGTGTGTGTGTGTGCACGTATGCCTTGTGATGTTTGTGAGTGTTTGTGTGTGTGCGTGTATGCTGTATGGGTGTTTGTGTGCGTGCACGTATGCTGCGTATGATGTTTGTGTGTGTGTGCATTTATGCTGTGTGTATGCTGTGTGTGTGTGTATGTGTGTGTGTGTGTGCGTATGCTCTGTGTGTGTGTGTGTGTGTGTGTGTTTGCTGTATGTATGTTTGTGTGTGTGCACGTATGCTGTGTGTATGTTTGTGTGTGTGTGCACGTATGCTGTGTGTATGTTTGTGTGTGCCTGGTTCTCTGTCCCTGTTTCTTTTCCCCTCTCTGTCTGTCTGTGGTCTGTGTGTGTCTGTC
>JAPXFY010000029.1:22339908-22357408 GCA_030674185.1 Monoplex corrugatus
TGTTTCTGTGTGTGTCTGTCTGTGTGTCTGTCTGTGTGTCTGTCTGTGTGTCTGTCTGTGTGTCTGTCTGTGTGTCTCTTTCTCTCTCATCTTTCTCTCTCAATAACTGGCTGTCTCTCTCTCAGTTTGTGTTTCTGTCTGTGTTTCTGTCTGTCGGTCTGTCTGTCTATCTGTCTGTCTGTGCTGTGTCTGTCTTTTTGTTTGTCTGTCTGTCTCTCTTTCTCTCTTTCTCTGTCTCCTGTCTGTCAGCCTGCCTCGCTATCTTCTGTCTCTCTGTTTATCTGTCTGTCGCTCTCTGTCTCTCTTTCTCTGTCCTCTCTCTTTTTTTGCTCTGTCTCTGTCTCTCTCTCTCTCTCTCTGTCTCTCTTTCTCTGTCTGTCTCTCTCATTCTCATTTCTCTCTCACTCTATCATTCCTCTCCGTCCTTCACTCCTCTCTCTCTCTCTCTCTCTCTCTCACACACACACTCTCTCTATCCCTCCCTTCATTCCTCCCCTCCTTTCCCTCTCTTGCTGTATTCTGTCTCGTACGACTTTGATGTCACATCTGAAAATAGACCATTGGTAATGTGATGAAGATGATGATACCATTAACGATGACCGTGTATTGATGTCGATGATGGTGACACAAAGTGTGTGATGATGATGGTGACACAAAGAATGTGTGATGATGATGGTGACACAAAGTGTGTGTGATGATGATGGTGACACAAAGAATGTGTGATGATGATGGTGACACAAAGAATGTGTGATGATGATGGTGACACAAAGAATGTGTGATGACGATGGTGACACAAAGTGTGTGTGATGATGATGGTGACACAAAGAATGTGTGATGATGACGGTGACACAAAGAATGTGTGATGACGATGGTGACACAAAGTGTGTGTGATGATGATGGTGACACAAAGAATGTGTGATGATGACGGTGACACAAAGATGTGTGATGATGATGGTGACACAAAGAATGTGTGATGATGATGGTGGCACAAAGAATGTGTGATGACGATGGTGACACAAAGAATGTGTGATGATGATGATGACACAAAGAATGTGTTGATGACGTGACAAAGAATGTGTGATGACGATGGTGACACAAAGAATGTGTGATATGACGGTGACACAAAGAATGTGTGATGATGACGGTGACACAAAGAATGTGTGATGATGACGGTGACACAAAGAATGTGTGATGATGACGGTGACACAAAGAATGTGTGATGAGATGGTGACACAAAGAATGTGATGATATGATGACACAAAGAATGTGTGATAACGATGGTGACACAAAGAATGTGTGATAACGATGGTGACACAAAGAATGTGCACACATTGCTCATGACAGTAAGACGATTAATCAATGATGTTACTGAAGATATCGACGACAGTAACGGTATGTTGGTGATAAAAGCGACAACAAATCAGTGATGACGATGACGAAGACGACGACAACGACGACGTCGATGATGGTGATGGTGATGATGATAATGGGGTGGTGGTGGTGATGACGGTGGCATGGTAAAGAAGAAGAAGACGACGATGATGATGATTATAATGGTGGTGGTGGTGGTTGGTGGTGGTAGTAGTAGAATTATAATGATAGTGACGATGACAGTGGTGTTAGTGATGATGATGAACGTGATAATGACAACACTAACGACGACGGCGAACGGCGACAGCGACAAAGACGACGACGACGATGACAATGATGATGATTGTAACGACAAAAAACAACGACAGAGAAACGACGAAGATGACGGCGACAATGATGACGACGATAGATAATGATGTTGACGACATTAACCCTTTGGGATCTGGGATCAGTTGAAGGCGTGGGCACGCGCGGACAGAGTGGACCAGACGAGCTTCGCACTCCATGTAGGAAAGACGGTCCCGCCTTTTCTTGAGGACTACTTCAACATCACGTTCCCCTTACCTGCACGAGGTATGTGTCTGTCTTCAAAGACAGAGAGAGAGATGGGGGGTGGGGTGGGGGTGGGGGTGGGGTAGGGTGGGTTGAGGAGAAGGGAGGGAAAAGAAAGTTCAGATTTCAGAGTTCAGAGTACTTTATTACTCCAGGAGAGTAGCAGAGGGTAGGAGAGAGAAAGAGGGGGTGGATGGGGAGAGAGAGAGTGTGTGTGTGTGAGAAAGAGAGAGAGAGAATAGAAAGACAGATAAATAGATAGATACAGAGAAACTGAAACTGAGATACAGAGAGAGAGAGAGAGAGAGAGAGAGAGAGAGAGAGAGAGAGGAAATAGATAGAAAGACAGATAAATAGATAGATACAGAGAGAGAGAGAGGAAACAGATAGAAAGACAGATAAATAGATAGATACAGAGAGAGAGAGAGAGGAAACAGAGAGAAAGACAGATAAATAGATAGATACAGAGAGAGAGAGGGAATAGATAGAAAGACAGATAAATAGATAGATACAGTGAGAGAGAGAGAGAGAGAGTGTGTGTGAGTGTGTGTGTGTGTGTGTGTGGTGTGTGTGTGTGTGTGTGTGTGTGTGTGTGTGTGTGTGTGTGTGTGTGTGTGTGTGTGTGTGTTGTGTGTGTGTGTTTTCAGACTTCACACTTCAGAATACTGTATTACTCAAGGATAGTAGCAGAGGGTGGGGGTGGGAGACACACACACACACACACACACACACACACACACACACACACACACACACACACACACACACACACACACACACACACACAACGTCTAAAAGCACATATGTGAATAGACGTTAAAAGAAATAACGAACGAACACATACAGAAAAGGAGAGAGAGAGAGAGAGAGAGAGAGAGAGAGAGAGACAGACAGACAGACAGACAGACAGACAGACAGAGAGACGTTCATGTAAAGTTGTGCCATTGCATTTCTGTAACCTCTACCTGCAGTATTTCGACACATTTTGTTTCTTCAAATAATGGTTGAAATTTATCATACAGTAAAATGTGTGCACTGGTACGTAAGTGTTTTTGGCGGATATGGCAAAAACTGCTGCGTAATCTTTCTTTTAATTCTTCACCGAATCGTTTAAGTCACCACGTCCAAAAAGTCAAACTACCTCAAAAACATTTTCAAAGAATTTGAAAAAAGAATCGTAGTCATCCAAGTTCCATAACGTTTTTCATTCCAAATGAGCAACATCATATATACTTTTTACGAGTACGTAGACCCTGCATATCTCAGTACTTTAAACCAATAGACAATGCATCTACCGTAAAGATCGGGCTATTGGGCGCACCGGTATATAAGGCGCACCCACTAAATTATAGAAAAATCTGAACTATATTCACACCTAAGCCATCTGGTTTATATGCCGCACTTTTTCAATGGCCAGGTCGATCGCCTTCAACTTGAAGGCTGCTTTGTAGGCATTACGTCGCGTTTTCGGGTGTACGCTTGAGCAGAGCAGATCTGGATACCGATCCAAATGCTTCAATGTGTGCGGATTTGATTTAAAAACCTGAACAGTTAACAGTTAACTCTTTTACGTGAACAGTTAACACTTTAATATGGAGCTCACCGAAAAATTCATGAACGGTAAACACGATTTTGGTGAGTTAAAGAGAAGCTAAGAATATACGAGAACGTGACGCTCCTGGGATCAGGAAAAATCCGCAAATAAGCCGCATCGTTTTATAAGCCACAGGGGTTAAAGCTGGGGAAAAAAGTCGCGGCTTATAGCCCGAACTTTACGGTAATTACAGCAGGTATCCAAAGAGGAGCAGGTCCTAAATCTCCACACACCACAACATTTGCCGTTTTATTTCTTACATGTCAAAATCTCATATAAACATTGTAGATGTACGTACTTGTTTAAGCTGACAGAGTGCCTCATAAATCAAAGTTCTGCTCCTTTCAGGAGAGATCAAACTACCTGTGCATCGAAACGTTTAAAGAAAATGTCTGGCGAATTACATCTAATCTTCCTCAGTGCACTTGAAATAATGTTAGTACTTTTCTTATTTTTAATTACACTCTTCCATAGCTGTCATTAAGCTTTGTTTAGTGAGAGTGTAAGACCTAAATAAATGTGACCTCCCACCACGAAATCAGTCTTAACTCGCAGTCAGTCGAACAGCAGTAGGAGCTGAAAAGGTGACTGAGGGTCTATCTGGGGTGTTTTGACTTTTTCTCAAAATTGATTTCTGTAGACTATAATCTATCCCCTACAGACATGTTTTTTCTTGAAAAAATATTATTTATCAATCTAAAATGGTATTTTAATGCACTGATCGCAGCAGAAAGAACGCAATTTTCTACCAAAAGTACCTATTTTTGTCTCTTATTATGAACCGTAACCTGTACAGTACCCGCACATGAAATATTCTACAGAAAGCTCTTTGGTGCACCTGTCAGATAATGACAGCGAAAATTAGAAACAAACTGGGTCAAGGCCACCAAATAAAGAAATTTAAGGAAAATGTGTAGGAGAGCACACAAAAACTTTAGGGGCCGTTTTCTTAAAATGGCCGTCATACAACTTAATGACTTTAAACATACATAACTTCTACATTTTTTTGAGTACAAGCTTAATTCAAGTACCAAAATAATCATCAGAATGTACACTTTCCAGTGATATGTACATCTTAAAATGCCCAAAATGCTGGTTAAGACTGATTTCGTGGTGGGAGGTCACAAATGTAAATTAACCACTTTCAGTGATTGCCATTGATAGCCCATTTTTCTTTACCGTCAGTTGTAATCGCTGTGACTCTCGTTAAATGATGTTTAGATGGTGTTGAAGATCTATTGGAGTTAAAACCAAAAGGGTGAGATCACTAATAAAAAAGATAATAGAAACTGTTTTCTCTTATCTCAAATGAACATAACACCTTTGAAAAATAATTTATTTGCAAAATCATTGGTCGGTAAGTAAAAACAGGATGGGGCTCACAGTGCAACCTTGTTTTAGGTCATGTAGGCATTCGAAGAAATTAAAACATCGGTTTTTTTCATTGCAACTTGGTACACACGTTTGAACGGTTGCACTCATTGCCTGGATCATCTTGATTATTTTCCCTTGGTACAGTTTGTAACGATATAGAGCATAAAATGTTTCTGCTCACAGTGTCATATGCTTTTTTAACGTCTATAAAGGCAATGACGCGTTTTGTATTTCTGAATAAATGCTTGTCGGTAATTGCACATGAAGTAAATATGTGACCCGTTTTCACGAAATGAGTCCTAACTCGCAGGCAGCGAAAAGCGTAGAGGCCCGGAAAAGGTGTGATGGGTCGATTTTGTCAATTTTTACTTTTCGTCAAAAATAGAATATTTAATCTTTAAATTACATGTACATGCACTCAGCACTTTATAATTCAATCGAAAAATGTATTTAATATGCGTTTTTAACAGATAACAGCATGCTTTTTGTGTCACAAAAAGGGATATATAAACTTAAATAACAAGACAATTACAATAGATTTTCACACCAAGTTTTGTGTGCTATTGTGGCATGATGTGTTTTACCATGGTGCAAAATTTGGTAGAGATTGGTGTAGTACAAATACCTGTCACCAAGGTAAAACTTCACTGAAGTGGTGAAAATTTTAAAACTTGATTTTCTCAAAATGGCTGTTTGGTATGTTACACACTTCAAACACCCATAACTTCCTTATTTTTAGGCGTACAATAATAAATTTCATATGAAAAGAAAGTTAACAATATGGACATTTTGAAAATTATAATATCCTAAAATCTGTTATTTTCACCTTAGGACTCATTTTGTTAAAACGGGTTACACATATGATCCACTACAGACCAACCCATCCTAAAAAGTGTTTGATATTATCTTTCTCTGCCCATGTGGTTAATCTACTGCTAATCTACCGTTAACCG
This sequence comes from Monoplex corrugatus, assembly GCA_030674185.1. Lineage (NCBI taxonomy): Eukaryota > Metazoa > Mollusca > Gastropoda > Littorinimorpha > Ranellidae > Monoplex > Monoplex corrugatus. The sequence goes on from JAPXFY010000029.1 coordinate 22,345,753, forward strand.
TTTTTGATGATTGCCATTAAAAGCTATTTTTCTTTTGAACGACAAAGGCAAGTGATGCGTATACTACAACTGTTCGTTTCTAGGTGTAGGGATGACAAGGGGACCCCTGTCTGGTTTGCCAGGTAGGACGTTACTTGCATATGGCCTCTGCTATTTTACTGTGCCTATAGCACCACTTCTCGCTCTTACACAGTTTGTTATGTTATGGCACGACCAGGCTGTTTATGGTGTAAGTGGGTAAACAGGAAAGACATGGCTGCACTAAACATGCGGTGTAGCATGGCCCACTGTCATATGGATATGCCATAACGCACACAAACCAACCCCATTATGAGCAAAATCAAGGACTGGACGTCCCACCAGCAGACTAGACGGATGAAGATAAATATTCAACGTCTGTGAAGTCGGCTGAAGACAGATAGACAAAGCTGGAACCTGTTTCCTTGTGCCTAATTTCGGGAGAAGAGAAGGCTAAGGAATAAACCCTACTAAAACCCGTAATGGAACCAGACGGCATATGCACATCAGAAATAACCAGCATACTTCATGCCAAAACAACATTCAACAAGATGGAAAGCATTCTTACCAACAAATGCCATTCAATTAACATCAGGAAGAGAGTTCTTAAATGTTATATAGAACCAATACTGTTGTACGGTTGCGAGGCATGGACAGTCAACAAGCAAAGCCAGAACAAGATTGAGGCAGCCAAGATGTGGTTTCTAAGAAGGATGTTGAGAGTTCCATGGACAGCAAAGAAAACAAACGAGACAGTCTTGATGGAGGCAGACAAGTAGATCACTCATAAGGAAGATTAGGAAAAGGCAAGCAACATTCATAGGCCATTCTATGAGGAAAGGGGAAATGGAACACCTGGTCACAACGGGAAAGCTGGAGGGAAGGAGAGCACCGGGTAGACCCAGGGAGAAGATACTAGACGGACTTGCAGAGTGGTTGAAGACAAGGAGAGTAGAAGAGATGCTTGAGGCAGATGGAAGTCCATAATCGCCAACGCCATGCGGCAAGGCACTTGATGATGATGATGATGATGATGTGATGATGATGATGATGATAATGATGATGATGATGATGATGATGTAGGTAGTCGGATGGCGTATCACGCTACCTTCCCACAGCTCCTGCAGCCACGCTTACACCAAATGTACTACCTACCATGCCTTTGGACCACTCCAACGAGGTCAAGAGGGAAATCCTGATATTTGGACAGCCCATGATCTCCACGCTCATCATAACTGTATCAGTCAGCATTGCATCAAAGAGGATGGAGAAGAGAGGGCGTTAGAAAGCATCCCTGTTTCACTCCATTCTGCACAGAGAAGGATTCGGATGCCTGTCCATTCTACTGTACCTTGGCCAGTATGCCATCGTGGAAGGAAGCAATCAACAGGACAAACCTGTCTTCTTCTTCTTCTTGGCGTACGCTGCTACACAATCATCTGAGTCCGGGCGATGAATACAGCAGTCTTTTCCATCTCCAGTCTGCAGCCATGGAGTTTGGTTGTCAGCGGAGTGTCTGTCGGCCACACGTCCTGTCTTGCCACCTGGTGAAGGGAACATCTTTGGAGTATATGCTCCGTGGTTTGGTCTTCTTGACCGCAGGGACAGGTTGGGGAGGGCGCCAGCTTCAGTTTGCGGTACATGTGGCTGTTCAGCCTATTGTGACCAGTACGCAACCTCACCAGGGCAACTTGCTGCTCTCTAGACAACAGGTGGTAGTCATCCCTGTGTCGTCTCGGCATGGAAAGCGCCCTGATGATGCTCCTCTTCTCACTGTAGCTGACGCTGTTGTTAGTTGTTCTTCTCTGGCTCCCTCCTTAGCAAGGATATCAGCTCGCTCATTCCCGGAGACTCCGCAGGGGCTGGAATCCACTGCAGAACTGCTCTTCTGGTTGTGGCAACCTGGACAAGTTAGTGAGGTCAACAAACTTTCGTAAGTATGTCCCACAGGCCTTTCCCATTAACACACACTGACAGTTACATACCTCCTCCCCCCCCCCTTATACACATACACGCCACGCGCACACACACGCTTTGTATTATTTGTTTTTAAAACCTTATTATAACAAGGCTTTGCACCTGTAATTTAAAACACGTAATTAAATCAATGCGTTTCATCATCAATTCATTGTGTGTGAATCAGGGATGATCGCTCTTCCGGTCCTCCGTATAACGGCATGGAGCACTGGGGCCTTGTGGGATACCAGGAGCAAAATATGCTGTATTCCAATGATCTCCCTTCCTCTATCGACCGTCAGCGCATTGCCCTTATCATCTCTCATGAGTTGACACATACGGTAAACGCGATATTCATGGATTTTGATATAATGAGTCATTTTGTTACTTGTTTCTTTGTTTTCTTATTTCATCGTTGTGTATCGATTTATGAATTCACTTATTGTTTATTCATTTATTTATTTGACCCCCATTGGGATGCCTTGGGCTCTTTCAGTATAAATAGTATCCCCACTTTCGGAAATTCGGTGCTGAAAATTTCCTCTTTACTGTCACTCCTTTTGTGTCTGCCTTGCTCCTTTGCTTTCTGTCATTTCTTCCCATCATTTTCTATCTTGCTGGGCCATTCACTTGTATATGTGCTATAATGCCTTAAGTTACATACTTTATAATCAAAGGACATAACTCTTGCGAATTATCTCCCATGTTGTATAGAACTTCTGAAATCTAACACAGTTTGCGCTACCCATTCAGCTAGCACACAAGCAGATACAAAGTACAAAAACAGTAAGCTCAGAACACTCCTCTGAGTGTTATCTTAGGACTGATAATTGGGTACATGTATTGGGTAGATTTTAGGCTCTAAAGTTGTGTGATGTGCAGACACAATTTCACGTAATTTAGACCCGTTTTTATACATATTTTAATATCGTTAGTTATGTTGTGTATTTGTATTCAGCTTTGTTTTTTAAACCTTCTGGTGATAAAGAAGACACGGTGGTCAATGCCAGAACGATAATCTTAGATTATGTGTACGAGTGCATTGTGACGTGTACTTAGTTTTCTTTTCCACGTTTTTCTTTCTTCCCCCCCCCCTTTCTTTAGTGAGGTATGGCGTACTTTTTGAGAGGGTTATAGTCCTGAGATAACACTGTACACACTGCTGGCTTAAAACAACAACAACAATACACAATTTATTCTATCTATCTAATCTATTATCTATCTATCTATCTGTCTGTTTATCTATCTATTTATCTGTCTGTTCTGTCTCTTCTAATCTATTACTGTTATCTATTTATATTTTGTCTGTCTTCTATTTTCTATCTATCTGTCTATCTCTATCTGTCTATTATCTATCTATTCTGTCTATCTATCTGTCTATCTGTCTGTCATCTATCTATCTATCTTCTAGTCTATCTATCTATCTATCTATCTCTGTCTATCTTCTATCTGTCGTATCTATCTATCTGTCTATCATCTTTTTATCTGTCTGTCTGTCTATATCTATCTATCTGATCTATCCTATCTATCTATCGTATCTATATCTGTCTGATCACTATCCATCTATCTCTAGTCATCTATTCTATCTATCTATCTATTCTATCTTCTAGTCTATCTTCATCTATCTATCTTCTATCTTTTCCTGTCTATCTGTCTATCTGTCTAGTCCCCGTGTCATCTATCTATTCAGCTCTTAACTTATTATTCATTTAATCAGCTAGTTGTTTACTTGCTCAGTCTGAATCAAGTTAACTGCCAGCCTTCAAACAAAGAGAAACCAGCAACACAAGAAAGTACAATGAGAACGTGTAACTGATTTCACATAACAAGACAGATGTAAAGTTTCGGTCAGCTGGCCATTGTGAAGGGAACACAACAGACAACAAAGAAACGTATACACACAATTCAGGACAAATACGACAACAACAACAAACAACAACAACAACAACAGAACTGCTAAATTTCCTGATGTTTCATCCAGCTGAAGAAAATGACCTTACATATTAATAAAACTATTTATCATTCAATTGATCGATTTATACAGGGGGGGTGCAAAAGTAGGTATACAGTTATGAAAAAAGAAAACACGTACAATACTCGTTGCATTTATTATACAAACAAATGAATATTGCATATACATGTAATAACAAACACAGCCTTAATCCATCAGATACTCAAACTGCTTGCCGTCGGTATTCACACACTCCTCTAATCGAGAGCGGAATTAAGCATTATAGTAATGATGTGATACTTACTGTATACCTACTTTTGCACCCCCCTGTATATCACCATCATATACATGTATGAATTATGCATATACATGTACATTTTAGCATTTGAGTGTGTCTGTATGATTTATTTATAGATATGTATCACACTATTGCACATATATGAATTATACATATACATGTACGTACTAACATATAAGTATGATCTGCAAATGACTATGCGTTGACATCTATTAGTTATTTTCTCTAGGAAATGTGTGTGTTTGAGTCTGAACATCTGCACGTACGTATGTTCGTTCTTTGATTTAACGTCTTTTCACTATAAGTGATATTAGACGGAAATACGTACATACGTACGTATGTCTGTGTGAATATAACCGTCATGTGTACGTATTTACATGCGTCCATACATGCGTGCGTGGGTGAGTGTGTTTGTATGTATATGTGTGTGTTTGTGTGTACGTGCGCACGCGCGTGCAGGTGAGCGTGTGTATCCGCATGTGTGCTTGTCTTCGTGTGTTCGCGTATGTATGTACACAATTGTGTATATCGTCATGTTTTGATTCTATTCTTATTGTTACTTGAAGCCCAGCCGACTGCGTAGAGCCATATCAGGGCTACAACCTTTTCAATACACGCATTACCTCAACAGAAAAAAATAAAGGAACAGATAGTTATGTGCACATACCAATGCATTCGCGCACATAATCTAACGTTGACCACTCTGTCCAATATATCACACAGGGAATTCAAAAACCATACCTGAATATAAATTTAAACATGACGAAGAACACTAAAACATACATTAAAACGATCCTAAATTACCTACAATTGCTTCCACATATCTCATTTCCCTAGAGCCAAAAATACACTCAATACATGTACTCAATTATCAATCCTAAGAGAAAGTAAGTAAGACTTTATCGAACACATACAGGTGAATGGATCAGCAAGGCAGAAAATGATAGGAAGAAATGACAGAAAACAAAGGAACAGGGCAGAAACAAAGGGAGTGACAGAAAAGAGGCAATTTCTAGCACTGGATTTCCAGAAGTAGGGGTTATTATTTATAATGAAAGAGCCCCAGGCATCCCCATGAGAGTTATCATTATGTGAGAACATGTGTGTTTGTACGTTTTTGCGTGCGTATAATTATGTGTATTCGTATGCATTTTGTGCGAGTATGTGTGTTCGCGTGTTTGAATGTATGAGTGCGTATATTTGTATGTGTGCGTAATTGTGTGTGCGTGTGTATGTGTGTGTGTGTGTGTGTGTTGTGTGTGTGTGTGTGTGTGTGTGTACGTGCGTGTGTGTGGTCGTGACTATACTCTCGAGCGCGCGCCTGCATGCACGTATCCGTAAATTTGTGTAGGTGTGTGTGTGTGCGTATGTTTTGTGCGTCGACATATGCTTATATGTATCTGTGTAGGTGTGTCCGCGATTCCACATACATAAGAAAATCAAAAAAGAACTGGACGACAAAAGAAAGTATAGGCTTAATGGAAGAAGGGAGGTAAGCAAAGGGAAAAGCGGAAGATTACAAAAAGATAAACAAGGAAATAAGGAATAGGTGCAATGAAGCTAAGGAAACAAAGTGCAAAGAAATAGAAGACGACACAAAACAGATCTTCAATTTATGTACAGAAACATTGAAAAAAACTGCGCACAGGAAAAAGACATGCACATCAACTGTTTGCTTCAAATCGAAAGATGGTACGCTTATCATGGAAAAATACAAAATATTAGACAGATGGGGAGAGTACATTGAAGACCTTTTTAACGATGACAGAAACGAAGACCATATTCTAAAAAAGAGCGTTTAGGGATCACCCATAATGAAAAGATGAAGTTAGAGCAACATTGAAAAAGATGAAACCGGGAAAACTCCAGGACCCGACAGTATTACTACAGAAATGGATTGAGGCCCTAGAAGAATTTGGCATTGGAAAAATAACAGTCCTCCTAAACAAAATTTATGACACTGGAAAAATCCCCAAAGATGTGTCAAATTCAATTTTCATTGCACTTCCAAAGAAATCAGGGGCCATAGAATGCGAAGTCCATCGTACAATCAGCTTGATGAGTCATGTCAGAATGATAATGATGAGGACAAGGAATAAAATCAAAAGAGAAATAACAGAAGATCAGTGTGAATTTGTCAAAGGGAAAGGAACTATTAATGCCATATACATCCTAAGAACTATCGCAGAGAGGTCAGTTGAGCTGAAAAAGTATTTATATTTATGTTTTGTTGATTATACCAAACGTTTCAATCGGGTAAAACATGAAGAATTGGTCAACCAACTAGAAAGGTTCAATATTGATGGAATTAATCAGAGAATGATTAGAAATATGTATTGGGAACAAACAGCAGCAATGAGAATAGAAAACGATGTAAGTTCTATCCAAAATATCAAAAGAGGGGTTAGGCAGGGTTGTGTTCTGTCACCAGGTTTGTTTTCACTTTACAGCGAAACCATCATGAGAAACCTAGAAGAATGCCCTGGGATAATGGTCGGAGGAAAAATGATAAACAATATTGGTTACGTAGACGATACCGTGCTAATTGCAGAAAATGAAAAAGACCTACAAAACCTTGTGATTGTAATAGAAATAGCAAAAATAAAGGGTTGGAACTAAAAAGCAAGAAGACTGAAGTCATGGTAATCAGTAAAAAGCATGAAATCCCCTCATGCAAAACAACAGCAAATGGCACAACTCTGAGACATGTTGATAAGTTTAGATATTTGGGAACAGTCATCTCACCAGACGGCAGATGCGCATCAGAAATAGCCAGCAGAATTGGCCGAGCCAAAACAGCATTCAAGAAGATGAAAAGCATTCTTGCTAACAAATGCCTATCAATTAACATCAGGAAGAGATTTCTTGAGTGTTACATAGAACCGATACTGTTGTGCGGTTGTGAGGCGTGGACAGTCAACATGCAAAGTCAGAAAAAAATTGAGGCAACTGAAATGTGGTTTCTAAGGAGAAGGTTGAGAGTTCCATGGACAGCAAAGAAAACAAGGAGACAGTCTTGAAGGATGCAGACACAAGAAGATCATATAAAAAGAAGATTAGGAAAACACAAGCAACATTTATAGGACACTTTATGAGAAAAGAGAAATTAGAGCAAGTGGTTATAACAGGAAATCTGAAGGGAAAGAAAACACCAGGCAGACCCAGGAAGAAAATAATGAACGGACTTGCAAAGTGGCTGAGGACCGAGAGGATGAGAGTTGTACTTGTAGCACTAAAGGATAGATTCGTATGGAGTGCCATGATCGCCAATGCCATGCGGCGGAGCACATGACAATGATGGTGATGATGATGTGTGTGTTTATGTGTGCGTGTGTGTGTGTGTGTGTGTGTGTGTGTGTGTGTGTGTGTGTGTGTGTGTGTATGTGTGTGTGTGTATGTGTACATATGTGTGTATGTGTGTTTGTGTGTGTGTGGTGTGTGTGTGTGTGTGTGTGTGTGTGTGTGTGTGTGTGTGTGTGATTATACTTTCATGTTATATAATTGTAGCCGGCAATGGGCAACAGTTGTATTGGCTTTAGTTTCTGTTTTACACATATTGACGTGTTCTGAATTGAAATGAATTGAACCCGAATGGACTGAAAATAAATATGTACGTGTGTTGTGCTGCACAGTGGTTCGGGAACATGGTTACTATGGCTTGGTGGGATGACATCTGGATCAAAGAAGCATTCACTACCTACTTTGAATACCTGGGCATTGACCACATCTTTCCTGAATGGAAAACGGTCAGTAGAAATCGTGTCACAAATTTTAACACCCATATAGATCAGAGGTGTGTGTGCATATGTTTGTTTGTATGCGTGCGTGTGTGTTTGTGTGTGTGTTGTGTGTGTGTGCGTGCGTACGTGCGTGCGTGTGTGTTTCTCTCTCTGTGTGTTGTGTGTGTGTGTGTGTGTGTGTGTGTGTGTGTGTCTGTCTGTCTGTCTGACAAAAGTGTTTTAGCAAGGTTTTCCCAGCTGTTTTTTGATGGATTTTTACCGATTTGTGGTCAGAGATGTAAACCACTGGACTCCCTTAGGCGTAAGATTGGACGTCACGGCGAATTAGTCAGGGCCACAGGGACTAAAACCATGATTATAACCAGCATTTTTCATTATGAAGGTGAATGAACAGCATCTTCTCAAGAACTTGTAATATTCTGTTACGCTGATGTTACAGGCTTTTCACTGTCCTCTCATCACGCCAAATTTGCTCCCATCTGTTAATTCCTCAAGGTCATGGTGATCTCGAAAAATACAGCCTCTGGATTTGTCTGTACTAAGGGTTGTATGAAAATGGAGATTTTCAGAGGGGCTTGAACATATTTGTTTTACAACACCCTTACAGCAGTGCGTTTGTTGATGGCGAAGACGCACGCAAAACGCTAGACGCTGTGAAGAACAGCACATCCATACATATCGAATCTTGTTCAGTTTCAAAGGCTCGTTGCTTTTTCTATCACCTGCACTGTCTCTTCCTGTGCTGTTTTTGTTTTCCTTCTTGTTAACTGGGTTCAGGTGAAACGTATTTTGAGTATTTGGAGCATGCTGCTGAATTGAAAACGGGAAAATCAGAACACGAAAGTGTGAAGTTTCTTTTGCGAAACGCCGTAGAGGAAAATTACATTCAACAAACAATTGATATCATGGTGTTTTGATAAAACAAGAAACAGTCATTTGTGTTCTATGCGTAAGGTGACCTTTAATTCCCAATACGAATGGTTTGATAGTCGGACTGGAAGACAGACACAGATATCAGGAGAAAGGCAGCAGTTGGAGAGGCAGACAGACAGACATACAGTCCCCCAGGAAGGCAGACAGACAAACACGCAACAGACAGACAGATATGCAGGGAGACCCTAGAAAGGCAGACAGACAGACACAGGCAGACAGAAAGATAGACAGTCCCCCAGGACGGCAGACAGACAAACAGTCTCCAGCAAAACAGACAGACAGTCACTGAGGAAGACAAACAGACACACACACACACACACACACACACACACACACACACACACACACACACACACACACACACACACACACACACACACACACACACACAACACACACACACACACACTCATCATCTTTTTCCTCGAACACCCATTCGTGCATTCATTCAGTAGTTGGCAAAGTCAGCATTCATGAACAATTTTCTGTCAATAAATCACTCAAGCAAGCAAGCATGTAAGCAATCTATCTATATACTGATCAACCAGTCCATCCATCCACCCATCTATTTATCCATGCATCCATCCGTCCGTCTGTCCTCCATCCATCCATCCATCCATCCATCCATCCATCCATCCATCCATCCATCATCATCAATCCATCCACCCTGCTCCATCCACCTACCTATCCATCCATCCGCTCACCCTCCCGCTTATCCATCCATCCATCTATCCACTCATCCATCCATCAAAACCTATTTGTATGTCGAAACCTATTCATACATCCAAACTGAAGCCCCTACCATCCAACCAATCAACAAACCCATCCCATCCAGCCCATTTATCCATCTGGTTCAACCAGCCACCCCTCCATCCATCCATTCAGACTGACCACGCTGTGTCGAAAAAATAAAAGTCCTCCTAAATGAAATTTATGACACTGGAAAAATCCCCAAAGATATGTCAAAATCAGTTTTCATTGCACTTCCAAAGAAAACAGGGGTAGAGAAAGCAAACTCCATACCACAATCAGCTTGATGAGTCATGTAACAAAAATCCCATTAAGAATAAGCATGATGAGGACAAGGAATAGAATCAAAAGAGAAATAGCAGAAGAACTGTGTGGAAATGTCGAAGGGAAAGGAACTATTAATGCCATATACATCATAAGAACTATCATGGAGAGGTCAATCCAGTTGAATAAGGATTTGTATTTATGCTTTGTTGATTACACCAAGGCTTTCGTTCGGGAAAGACATGAAGAATTGATCAACCAGCAAGAAAGACTCAATATTGATGGAAAAGATCTATGAATAATCAGAAATGTGTATTGGGAACAAACAGCTGCAGTGAGAATAGAAAACGATATAAGCTCTTTCCAAAATATCAAATGAGGAATCAGGCAAGGTTGTGTTTTGTCACTAGATTTGTATTCACTTTACAGCGAAAACATCATGAGAAACCTAGAAGAATACCCTGGATTAAAGGTGGAGGAAAAATGATAAACAACATTCGATACGCAGATGACATCGTGCTAATTGCAGAAAATGAAAGGGACCTACAAAACCTTGTGAATGTAATAGAAATAGAAAGCAAAGGTAAGGGGTTAGAGCTAAACAGCAAGAAGACTGAAGTCATGGTAATCAGTAAATAACATGAAATCCCCTCATTCAAATTAACAGTAAACGGCACAACCTTGAGACAGGTTGATAATTTAAATATCTTGGAACGATCATCTCACCAGACGGCAGATGCACATCAGAAATAGCCAGCAGAATCGGCCAACCCAAAACAGCATTCAAGAAGATGAAAAGCATTCTTGCCAACACATGCCTAGCAATTAACATCAGGAAGAGAGTTCTTAATTTTATGTAGAACCGATAATGTCATACGGTTGTGAGGCGTGGACAGTCAACAAACAAAGCCAGAACAAGATTGAGGCATCTGAAATGTGGTTTCTGAGAAGAATATTGAGAGTTCCATGGACAGCAAAGAAAACAAACGAGACAGTTTTGATGGAGGCAGACACAAGATGATCATTCATAAGGAAGATTAGGAAAAGACAGGCAACATTTATAGGCCATTTTATGAGGAAAGGGGAATTAGAGCACCTGGTTACAACAGGAAAGCTGGAGGGAAAGAGACCACCTGGTAGATTCAGGGAGAAAAATATTGGACGGACTTGCAGGGTGGCTGAGGACAGAGAAGGTGGAAGATAATTGCGGCAACAAGGGATATATGCATATGGAGGGCCATGATCGCCAACGCCATGGGGCAGGGCACATGATGATGATGATGATGACGACGACGACGACGACGACGATGATGATGATGATGATGATGATGATGTATTCATACATGCTGGTTGGTTCTTTTGCTACAGCCATGAAATCGAGATCTGATATCTCGAGTTCAATCCCAGCCCACAATATTAAAAACAGATCTGTTGGCTGTCTATCTTAATGCTTCCATCATCGTTCTGGTGGTGTCAGCTTAATGTTTCATGGAACCTCTCCTGCCCCCTCCCCATTTCAAGACCTTGCCAGCGCATAGGGTTTTGTGCAGTCTCTGGGAGTCTGTCAGATAGTTGCTGGAAGAGATGGGTGAAGCATGTATGCAAATGTCGGAGTGCCTTGAATCCGTCTTAAACAAACTCCAAACTCCAGCTAAACACCATCCACTCACCGATTCTTTCATTGAAATACATGGCCAGTTGACATTATCCATTGTTTGACTTGGAGGCCTGGCTGGCCTACAGGTA
>JAPXFY010000029.1:22369908-22387408 GCA_030674185.1 Monoplex corrugatus
AATTAATCTTCCATCCCACCCCCCGCATTACCGTCAGGACATAATTCTTAATTAAGTAGTCTTCCACTCCACCCCTCATCATTGCTTTTTAGGGCATAATTCTTAATTAAGTAGTCTTCCACTCCACCCCTCATCATTGCTTTTTAGGGCATAATTCTTAATTAATTTGCCTCCCCTCCCACCCTGGCATTGCTTTTTAGGGTATAATTCTTAATTAAGTGGTCTTCCATCCTACCCCAAACGTTGCTTGTCAGGGCATAGTTCTTAATTAAGTGGTCTTCCATCCCCATCCCAGCATCAATTTCAGGGCATAATTCTTAATTAAGTACTCTTCCCCCCCCCCTCCCAACATTTCCTTTCAGGGCATACGTCTTAAGTAGTCTTCAACCTGGCCCTCAGCATGGCTCTTAGGGCATAATTCTCTAGCAGTCTTCAACCTGGCCTTCAGCATAGCTCTCAGGGTATAATTCTTAAGTAGTCTTCACCCTGGCCCTCAGCATCTCTCTCAGGGTATAATTCTCAAGTAGTCTTTCACCTGGCTCTCAGCATTGCTCTCACAGCATAATTCTCAAGCAGTCTTCATCTGGCCTTCAGCATTGCTCTCACAGCATAATTTTCAAGCAGTCTTCATCTGGACCTTCAGCATTGCTCTCACAGCATAATTCTCAAGCAGTCTTCATCTGGCCTTCAGCATTGCTCTCACAGCATAATTCTCAAGCAGTCTTCATCTGGCCTTCAGCATTGCTCTCACAGCATAATTCTCAAGCAGTCTTCATCTGGCCTTCAGCATTGCTCTCACAGCATAATTCTCCAAGCAGTCTTCATCTGGCCTTCAGCATAGCTCTCACAGCATAATTCTCAAGTAGTCTTTGATTTTCATGTGTTTGCATTTATCCTTCAATTCCCCATTAGGTTAGAGAATCTACTAATCATTAGACACTAAACTGCATTGAACTGATATATGAACCGAAATGACTGCCAGCGTTTCAAGCAGATACGAACCAGAAAAACACACACACAAAAGAAGAATTAGAATGCCTATATTGAAAACAAGATAAGACACCCCCCCCCCCCACCTCCCCAGCCACAAAGTTTCAGCCAATTGGCCTATGCCATGTGTTTTCAGACGATAACCAAGACTAAATGCAGCACATCATTAGCACATCTGCCATTTTCTCCTGCAAGATAGTACGATAGGGAAATTGTCTACTTTTTTTCTCTAGTGCCAAGTGATTTGTACATTTATACTTTGATGTCGTTTGTATACGTTCCACAAAGACCAAATGGTCAAAAATTTGTCCTGGCCTTGTTTTGCTATATTAAATACACGTTCTAATTCTAATATTTGTGACCCGTTCTGACAAAAGGTACAATAAGTCGGGCGAGGCCTTTTGCTGCTGTGGGATGAAAACTCTGAACAGGGACACATTTGTCAATTTTGAGTTTTCTGCATTTTCATGCCCTATAACCACTTTTACACTATGTCCTAACACAATAAAGTCAAATTCAATCGATAAGTATCATTTTTGTGTTTTAATATGTGGTAAGTGCTACTATCTCCTTTCAAAATATTCACAAGTTCCGTAACATTTTGGTGAATAAAGTACGCTTTTCTTAGATTTATTTTTCTTTTTGTTGTTTTGGATGGATGGACAATTAAGTAAACAAGGGAAGTATGGAATTTCAGCTGATTTGGTTGATATTTAATGCTTGTTGTTAAGGAGTTCCTGACCATACCCTTTCAATTCAGACCTATTCTCTTCAACACTGTTTTTCTCAAAATGGCTGATTTGACCCCTCTCATCTTTGAAAGCCCATAACCTTTTTGTTTTTGTAGCCTGAGACTCATCTTTAGTACCATTTGAAAGCTGAGATTCTAAACTTTATTGTGATACCAAAATCTAAAAATGCCTAGACTGAGACTTATTGTGCCTTTTGTGAGAATGGGTCACATTTGTGTTTTTCTGTTTTGAATTAAATTTGATGAAGAGTGTGTATGTGTGCGTGCGTGCGTGCGTGCGTGTTGGCGTGTTGTGTGTGTTTTGTGGTATGTTTATGTATGTGTGTGTTTGTTGTGTGTGTGTGTGTGTGTGTGTGTGTGTGTGTGTGTGTGTGTGTGTGTTGTGTGTTGTGTGTGTGTGTGTGTTGTGTGTGTGTGTGTGTGTGTGTTGTGTGTGTGGTGTGTGTGTGGTGTGTGTGTGTGTGTGTGTGTGTGTGTGTTGTTGTGTGTGTGTGTGTGTGTGTGTGTGTGTGTGTGTGTGTGTTGTGTTGTGTGTGTGTGTGTGTGTGTGTGTGTGTGTGTTGTGTGTGTGTGTGTGTGTTGTATGTGTGTTGTGTGTGTGTGTGTGTGTGTGTGTGTGTGTGTGTGTGTGTATGTTGTGTGTGTGTGTGTGTGTGTGTGTGTGTGTGTGTGTGTTGTTGTGTGTATGTGTATGTGTGTGTGTTGTGTGTGGTGTGTTGTGTGTGTGGTTGATGTGTGCTGTGTGTTGTGTGTGTGTGTGTGTGGTGTGTTTGTTGTGATGTGTGTGTGTGTGTGTGTGTGTGTGTGTGTGTGTAGTGTGTGTGTGTGGTGTGTGTGTGTGTGTGTGTGTGTGTGTGTGTGTGTGTGTGTGTGTGTGGTGTGTGTGTGTGTGTGTTGTGTGTGTGTGTGTGTGTGTTGTGGCACCCACACGAAATAAGGAAGACGAACTTTAACTTATTTTTGATACAGGTTGACAATAATGTTTTATCAATGCTAGCGTACCGATGATGATTTTGATGGTAATGAAAATAACGATCTATTGGTGATGAAAGCACATGATATCGCAAATGATGACGACGACTACGGCGACAACGACAGCGACAACGACAACGACAACGATGATGATGATGACGACGACGACAACGGCGATGGCGATGACGATGACGATGACGACGATGATGATGACGACGACGATGATAACTACAGTGATGACGACGATGGTGATGATAACGATGTCGACAATAATGATGACAACAATTAAGTTTTGTTTGTTTTTATTTTTTTGCTTTTCTTTCAGATGTTATCAACCATTCCAGCATCCCTGGGCCGACAGAGGAAAATGACTGGGTGCTGGGCAACCTGGGTTGCTATGGTTTCTACCGTGTAAACTATCAGAAGAGCAATTGGCGAGCCCTGATCGCTCAACTGAATTCTGATCATACTGTGAGTAGACTGGTGTGTGTGTGTGTGTGTGTGTGTGTATGTATGTATGTGTGTGTGTGTGTGTGTGTGTGTGTGTGTGTGTGTGTGTGTGTGTATGTATGTATGTGTGTGTGTGTGTGTGTGTGTGTGTGTGTGTGTGGTGTGTCTGTCTGTCTGTCTTCTGTCTGTCTCACAATTGCCATCATTCTTTAAATATTCTCCACGAGCACAAACTAACCAGGAGCTGTGGTGGCTCTTGATTTCTCAACAGCATTTGACACACTTTGGAAAACCCACGTCTTCAGTTTGTGTGTGTGTGTGTGTGTGTGTGTGTGTGTGTGTGTGTGGTGTGTGTGTGTGTGTGTGTGTGTGTGTGTGTGTGTGTGTGTGTGTGTCTGCACGCGTGCGTTTCCTGTGTATGAATGAATCGGTCAGTGTATTCATGTATATGTGTGTCCATGCGTATGCTCCATCTACTTTTGTTTTGCTATGCAATTTTTATGCGTATTTTGAAAGATACGTACATTCTTATTATGGTAAAAGACGAATAATTTGTGACCTCCACCACGAAATCAGTTTTAACTCGGAATCAGTTGAACCAGCACTAGGAGCTGAAAAGGTGACTGAAGGTCTATCTGGGGTGTTTTGACTTTTTCTCAAAATTGATTTCTGTAGAATATAATCTATCCGCACAGAAATGTTTTTCTTATTATTTCTTATATTATTAATCATTTTAAAACGGTATTTTAATGCACTGGTCGCAGCAGAAAGAACGCAATCTCCTATACCAAAAGTACCTATTTTTGTCTCTTATTATGAACTGTAACATGTATAGTACCCGCACATGTAATATACTGATGGAAAGCTCTTTGGTGCACCTTTCAGATAATGACAGCGAAAATTAGAAACAAACTGGGTCAAAGCCACCAAATAAAGAAATTTAAGGAAAATGTGAAGGAGAGCACACAAAAACTGTACAGGCCGTTTTCTCAAAATGGCCGTCATACACTTTAATGACTTTAAACATACATAACTTCTACATTTTTTTTAGTACAAGCTTCATTCAAGTACCAAAATAAGCAGCAGAATGTACACTTTCCAGTGATATGTATATCTCAAAATGCCCAAAATGCTAGTTAAGACTGATTTCGTGGTGGGAGGTCACATTTATAATACCATCATCACGTCTGCAGTGTCATAAATGCATTCTCAGGTGTTGGTATCATGCAGGCTATTGCTGTTGGTTGCTAGTTCTCGTTTTTATGATTCTGCGCGTTTCTCTGTTTTGCAGAAAATCGGTTTAGCCAACAGGGTTCAGATCCTTATGGATTCGTGGAATTTGGCCATGTAAGTTGTGTGTGTGTGTGTGTGTGTGTGTGTGTTGTGTGTGTGTGTGTGTGTGTGTGTGTTTGTGTGTGTGTGTATGTGTGTGTTGTGTGTGTGTGTGTGTGTGTGTGGTGTGTGTGTGTGTGTGTGTTTGTGTGTGTGTGTGTGTGTGATGTGTGTGTTTGTGTGTGTGTGTGTGTGTGTGTGTATGTGTGTGTGTGTGTGTGTGTGTGTGTGTGTTTTTGTGATCAGTCTGTGTCTATGAGTATCTTTCACAGGTCTTGTATTGGGATACGTTTTATAAGGTCAGCTTTATGAAATAGACTTACACAATCTATCTAAGAAGAATGTTGAGAGTTCCATGGACAGCAAAGAAAACAAACGAGACAGTCTTGATGGAGGCAGACACAAGAAGATCATTCATAAGGAAGATTAGGAAAAGACAAGCAACATTTGTAGGCCATTTTATGAGGAGGGGGAATTGCAGCACCTGGTCACCACGGGAAAGCTGGAGGGGAAGAGAGCACCAGGTAGACCCAGGGAGAAGATACTAGACGGACTTGCAGAATGGTTGAGGACAAAGAGGGTGGAAGAGATGCTTGAGGCAACAAGAGATAGAGACAGATGGAAGTCCATGATCGCCAACACCATGCGGCAAGGCACCTGATGATGATGATTAACTCTATCTCTCTATCTCTCTATCTATCTATCTATCTATCTATCTATCTATCCATCATCATATATATATATATATGTGTGTGTATATACATATATATATGTATGTATGTATTAGAATTAGTTTTATCTTAAATTTGTGTATGACCTCCTGCCCTCGAATGCTAATCTGGTGAAATGGGGGAAATCAGATAACCCTGCTTACCTGCTCTGCCAGGGCAAATGATAGTGGAACATTCCCTGAGCTCATGCAAGGTAGCGCTAACCCAAAGAAGGTACATATGTGACCTCCTGCTACCAGTTCAGTCTTAACTCGCAGTCAGTCGAACGGCACTAGGAGTGAAAAGGTGACTGAGGGTCTATCTGGGGTGTTTTGACTTTTTCTCAAAATTGATTTCTGTTGACATAATCTATCCTCCACAGAAATTTTTTTTCATGAAAAATTATCATTCAATTTAAAATGGTATTTTAATGCACTGATTGTAGCAGAAAGAACGCAATTTCTTATCACATCACAAGTACCTATTTTTGTCTCGTATTGCGAACCGTAACCTGTACAGAACCCCCACATGTAATATACTGACATAAAGCTCTTTGGTGCACCTTTCGGACAATAACAGCTAAAATTAGAAACAAACCGGGTTAAAGCCACAAAATAAAGAAAATTAAGGAAAATGTGTAGGAAAGTACATAAAAACTTAAGAGGCCGTTTTCTCAAATTGGCCATCATACAACTTAATGATTTTAAACATACATAACATCTACTTTTTTTTTTAGTACGAGCTTCATTCAAGTACCAAAATAATCAGCAGTATGTACACTTTCCAGTGATATGTATATCTCAAAATGTCCAAAATGATAGTTAAGACTGATTTCGTGCTGGGAGGTCACATATGGAGACACAATCAAGTGCTTCAAGAGATCGCATAACAAGCAATCAACACTGTGATCAGCACTTCCAGAGGGAAAAAAAACTCGCCACCAGAAGCTCCAACAACCTTCTACACGGCAGGAGGCAGGATAATGTGGCCTGAGAAAGATGTGACACCCAAAGCATGGAAGCGGGGTCTATTGGGTGAAGCGGACGAATGGGAGTGCACAGCAACTCTCGGACAATGGAAAAAAAACAACAACAACAGAAATCGTCAGCAAGAGTGGCATGAGACCAGACATAGTTCTCCACTCCCACTCATCCGAACAAGTGATTCTGATAGAGCTGACTTTACCATACAAAAATGGAATAGAGGAAGCCTATATCTACAAACTGAAAAGTATGCCAGTCAAGCCAGCAACTTGAGGACATCTGGCTTTCAAGCCAAAGTCCTCGCCATAGGGGTTGGAGCAAGGGGTTGATAGGCACATCAGCCTATGATCTGATGAAGCAGCTCTCGATTTCAGGGAGAGAGAGGACTAGAACCCTAAAGGCAATTACAGACGCAGCGGAAAGGAGCTCCAGCTGGGTGTGGACCAGGAGGAACAAAAGTGAACTTCATAAGGCTTAAAATTCTTATATATGTTGCATATGTTGCTATATGTTGCATATGTTGCTATATGTTGCTATATGTTGCTATATGTTGCTATATTTGCTATATGTTGCTATATGTTGCTATATGTGCTGCTATATGTTGCTATATGTTGCTATATGTTGCTATATGTTGCTATATGTGATGTGCTATATGCAATTGCAGTGGTTGAAGGGACTGATAGCCAAGTGGTTGAGACATCCATCACATAGGTGAAATTTGCCTTGAGAAACCTGACTACCTGGGATGCGCAGGTTCGATTCCAGGTGGAGGATGCAGCCAGCCCCATTAGGATGTCAGGAGTTAAGGGCCGAACCACTTGTCTGACGGGGGTTTCTCCTCTGAGGACCTGCTGTCCGGCTCTTCCCCAGAGTTTCTTACTACTGTATAGATTAGATAAAATTAAATAGATAGATAGATAGATGGATAGATGGATAAATAGATAGATGGATAGATATAGATAGATAGATGGATGGATAGATAGGTAGATAGATAGACAGACAGATGGATAGATAGATAGATAGATAGATAGATAGATAGATAGATAGAATAAGAAAGATGACCTCTGTGTGTGTGTGTGTGTACATAGATAGGTGCAGAGATAGATCTTGAAAGAGAGAGAGAGACAGAGACAGAGACAGAGAGACAAAGAGAGCAAAGGGTTCTTATACAAAGATACATAGGTAAATCAAAATGTCTTTTTTGCTGTCCCATTCTCTGCACTGTTCCTGTGTCATTAAACCCACGCTGCTTATTTTAGTTCTCTAACATACTTCTAGAGAAGACACTAGACGGACTTGCAGAGTGGCTGAGGACAAAGAGGGTGGAAGAGGTGCTTGAGGCAACAAGAGATAGAGACAGATGGAAGTCCATGATCGCCAACGCCATGCGGCAAGGCACCTGATGATGATGATGAACATAATTCTAAACCCACAGAAACTGAGGCCATCACGAGAACAGGAAAATGGAATGTTGCAAAAATTTTCGCATTGTTTGAGGATGAGATTGGGGATGATAGTGATGATGCCATTGTGTTTCACTTTGGACGGAGACTGTGTGCTCTATGTGCTCTATGCTGACTTTCGTAATGTATTCTGGCGTGAACCAGGCCCGGAGTTTACAGACACGGAGTTGGTCAGGAGAATTTGAGAAACGTAGCCATCGTCTTACTCATCATTAGCATCATGATTACAGAAGGAGAGACTATCATCATCACTACCACTACCTTCATCATCGTCGCCATCCTCGTTGTCATCATCATTGCTATCAACCACCATCGTAACCACATTCGCCATCATCATCACCACCACCACCACCACCGTTACAACTATGTCATCATCATCATTGTCGTCGTCGTCGTCGTCATCATCATCATCATCATCATTATCACCACACCACCATCACCACTACCACCACCACCACCATCCACCACCACCACCACCACCACCATCAATGTCATTGTCGTCCTCATCATTATCATTGTCACATCATCATTATCGTCGTCATTATCACCGTCATTATCATCGTCCCATTATCATTATCGCCAACACCACTACCACCATCACCACTACCACCATCACCACTACCACCATCACAACTACCACCAACACCACTACCACCAACACCACTACCACCAACACCACTACCACCATCACCACTACCACCAACACCACTACCACCATCACCACTACCACCATCACACTACCACCATCACCACTACCACCAACACCACTACCACAAACACCACTACCACCAACACCACTACCACCACACCAACACCACCATCACCACTACCGCCAACACCACTACCACCAACATTATCTTCGTCATGGCTGTATTCAGATGTGTGTGCATTGCTGAAAAGGGCCTTAGCCCTGGTATAGCTCTGAGCAGCCAGCTGGGCTTTGGACGTTGATCATCATCATTATGCATGATGATGAAGATGTTGCTGCTGCTGCCGATGATAACGACATTGACAAAGATAGTGATGGTGGTAGTAGTGATGGCGATAATGATAATGGGACGCTGATAATGACGGTGATGATGACGACGGTAATCATGATGGTGACAACGATAACAATAAGGACGACAATGACGTTGGTGGTGGTGATGGTGGTGGTGGTGCTGGTGGTGATGATGATGATGATGATGTATGATGCTGCTGCTGCTGATGATAATGACATTGACAAAAATAATGATGGTGGTAGTGGTGATAATGATAATGGGACGGTGATAATGACGACGATAATGATGATGGTGACAACGATAATGATGAGGACGACAATGACGTTGGTGGTGGTGGTGGTGGTGATGATAATGATGATGATGATAAGAATGATGGTGACGACGACAACAACGCTTATGATGATGATGATGATGACGATGCTTTGTGTAATCCAGGGCAGGTCAGTTAAACTACACGATAGCGCTGTCCACGTTGGGCTACCTGCAGAACGAGAGGCATTACGTTCCTTGGAAAGCAGCTTTCACAGAGCTGGACGACGTCAAGGGTCTTCTGTCTGCTGACAGCAATGTTTATCAGCAATTCTCTGTGTGTTATTATTATTATTATCATCATTATTATTATCATCATTATTATTATCATTATTATTATTATCATTATTATTATTATCATCATTATTATTATCATTATTATTATTATCATCATTATTATTATCATTATTATTATTATCATTATTATTATTATATCATCATTATTATTATCATTATTATTATTATCATCATTATTATTATCATCATTATTATTATCATCATTATTATTATCATCATTTATTATTATTATTATTATTATCATTATTATCATTATTATTATCATTATTATCATCATTATTATTATCATCATTATTATTATCATCATTATTATTATCATCATTATTATTATCATCATTATTATTATCATCATTATTATATCATTATTATTATTCATCATTATTATTATTATTATATTATATTATCATTATTGTTATTGTTATTATGTTATTGCTGTTGTTGTTGTTTTTGTGGCTGTTGTGTTGTTGTTGGTGGTGTTGATTTTTTTGTTTTCGTTGTTGGGGCTGTTGCTGTTGTTATTATTACTATCAGTATAATAATATTTCAGTACTAAAATAATGATACTGATATTAATATTACGATGATGATGATTATTATTATTATTATAATCTTTATCATTATTATTACTGTGTTGTTATTATTATCATTGCTGTCATTATTATTGATATTATTACTATTATTATTGTTATCGTCATCATTTTCATTATCATCATCAACATCAACAGCCGCAGCAGCCGCATCATCATCAGTATTTTTTTTTTATTATTTTTTATTATTGGCATTAATGTGTGTGTGTGTGTGTGTGTGTGTGTGTGTGTGTGTGTGTGTGTGTGTGTGTGTGTGTGTGTGTGTGTGTGTGTGTGTGTGTGTGCGTGCGTGTAGGCGCATCCGTCTGTGTCTGTACTGATGAGAAAGAGAAAAAGAGATGCATCGTGCTATAAAAAGCATATGATTTTATATACCTTTTTTTCGATTGTTTACCATCATCTTTGCATAACTGATTGACATGCGGAATGAAATATTCCATCTGAATTCATCTTTATTGCTTGTTGAATACCGTATGTCTTGTGCCTCGTCCCATTCATCATAAGGGAACAAGCTGACATGAATTTGCTTTTCATATGTCCGCCTCTGACACCTATACTTTTGTGAAACGCATCAGACTCGTGAGGCTAGGCGCTCTGTACAAGAACTCAGCACTACTAGTAGTAGTAGCAGCAGCAGTTGTAGTGGTAGTAGTAGTAGTAGTAGTAGAAGGAGCAGCAGCTGTAGTATTAGAGGTAATGGTAGCAATGTAGCAGCGGTAGTAGTATTAGTGGAAGTAGTTGTAATAGCAGCAGCAGTAGTAGTACTAATAGTAGAAGTGTCACAGCAGCAATAGTTTTTGTGGTAGTAATAGTGGTAGTAATAGTAGTAGCAGCAGCAGTAGCATATTTAATTCATTTTACAAGAACAGCTGAACAAGGCCTTAACATACAAGAAACAAGCACACAAACACACGAACATAGTGCAGGCCTGCACACTGATGAACAGACAAAAAACAAGCAAACACACAAACATAGTACAGGCCTGCACACTGATGAACAGACAGAAAACAAGCAAACAAACACACAAACACAGTACAGGCCTGCACACTCATGAACAGACAAAAAATACGACCACTGAACACTCGCGTATGTGTTAATTCTACGTAATGATTTCATGATGATATGTTGCTTTTATAAGTCATAATCGATTCTTCCGCTTTCTTTCAGACTTTTATACACAGGCAATTAGATCCCATCTTTGGACATTTTGATGGCAATGCTGCGGTGCCGGAAGATTTGGATTTGTACGTTTCTTTGTTTCTTCTTTCTTTCTTTCTTTCTTTCTTTTTTTCTTTTCCTTCGTTCCTTCTATATGATTTGTAATAAGTTAGATTAAATAAAGTTAAGGAAACAGAATTAGTCTGCATTAGCTATTTTCGTCACAGCTATGTTTTTATTTTCAACGTGATACGCCATTTGCTGTCTCTAGAGAAATCACGTCCCGGAATATGGTACCACTCAGTTATATTTGTCTGCAGTATGCTGGCATTATTGTTTGCCTACGGGAAACCACCATCGTAATTTTTCCCAGGTTATCATGGACAGAAACAAATTGCAGAAAGTGAAAGGGACCTACAAAACCTTGTGAATATACTAGAAATAGAAAGCAAAGGTAAGGGGCTGGAACTAAACATCAGAAAGACTGAAGTCATGGTGATCAGTAAAAAACATGAAATCCCCTCATGCAAAATAACATCAAATGGCACAACCTTGACACAGGTTGATAAATTCAAATACCTGGGAACGATCATTTCATCAGACGGCAGATGCACATCAGAAATAGCCGGCAGAATCGGCCAAGCCAAAACAGCATTCAAGAAGATGACAAGCATTCTTACCAACAAATGCCTATCAATTAACATCAGGAAGAGAGTTCTTAAATGTTATATAGAACCAATACTGTTGTACGGATGCGAGGCGTGGACAGTCAACAAACAAAGCCAGAACAAGATTGAGGCAGCTGAGATGTGGTTTCTAAGAAGACTGTTGAGAGTTCCATGGACAGCAAAGAAAACAAACGAGACAGTCTTGGTGGAGCATTGTGTGTGTGTGTGTGTGTGTGTGTGTGTGTGTGTGTGTATGTGTGTGTGTAGTGTGTGTGTGTTGTGTGTGTGTGTGTGTGTGTGGTGTGTGTGTGTGTGTGTGTGTGTGTGTGTGTGTGTGTGTGTGTGGTGTGTGTGTGGACATACAATCTTACTGGTTCTTTAAACCCGTTGACTCCAGAATCCTGTCCACCAGCATCCTGCATTGCCAACCACGCTCGCATAGCAAAAACTTAACCCTGTGATTCCCTCTTGGTGACTAGGGTGAGGGAATCAAAGGGCTAAGTTTTTGCCGTTGATGAACAGGGTGCGGGAGTCAAAAGGATAAAAAAAAGTATAGCTAGTACCAACAAATGCCTATCAATTAACATCAGGAAGAGAGTTCTTGAATGTTATATAAAACCGATACTGTTGTATAGTTGTGAGGCGTGGACAGTCAACAAGCAAAGCCAGAACAAGATTGAGGCAGCCGAGATGTGGTTTCTTAGAAGAATGTTGAGAGTTCCATGGACAGCAAAGAAAACAAACGTGACAGTCTTGATGGAGTCAGACACAAGTAGATCATTCATAAGGAAGATTAGGAAAAGACAGGCAACATTTATAGGCCATTTTATGAGGAAAGGGGATTTGGAGCACCTGGTCACAACGAGAAAGCTGGAGGGAAAGCGAGCACCAAGTAGACCCAGAGAGAAAATACTGGACGGACTTGCAGGGTGACTAGGGACAGGGAAGGTGGAGGAGATGCTGGGGCAACAAGAGATAGAGACAGATGGAAGTCCATGATCGCCAACGCCATGCGACAAGGCACCTGATGATGATGAGTCCTCATATGCACAATGTGTCTTAGGACTTTAACCTTCACGAAGGAACGAAACGAACACCTTCGGTGTCACTGTCGCCAAAGCTGCTTATTTCAGGTCTCCGACACATCTACAAACCCACCGACACTGAGCTTCCCCTGAGAGCAGGGCATGAAGTACCACAGAATCTGGGACAGTTTTCTACAGTGTTATGATGAGGAGAATAGGACAGTTTAGCAGGAGTGGTACATGTGTGCATGGAGTGAGTACAGTTATGATGCTATGGATGAGGATGTGTCAGTTATGATGCTATGGAGTGAGGATGACATTGTATGTATGATGAATGACATTATGATGCTGGAGTGAGTCAGTTATGATGCTATGGAGTGAGGATGACAGTTATGATGCTATGGAGTGAGGATGACATTATGATGCTATGGAGTGAGGATAACAGTTATGATGCTATGGAGTGAGGATGACAGTTAGATGATGTATGCATTATGAGTATGGAGTGATGAACAGTTATGATGCTATGGAGTGAGGATAACAGTTATGATGCTATGGAGTGAGGATGACAGTTATGATGCTATGGAGTGAGGATGACAGTTATGATGCTATGGAGTGAGGATGACAGTTATGATGCTATGGGATATGGGAGTGAGGATGACAGTTATGATGCTATGATGGAGTTGAGATGGACAGTTATGATGCTATGGAGTGAGGATAACAGTTTACTGGAGTGCTATGTGTAGTGAGGATGTCAGTTATGATGCTATGGAGTGAGGATGACAGTTATGATGCTATGGAGTGAGGATGACAGTTATGATGCTATGGAGTGAGGATGACAGTTATGATGCTATGGAGTGAGGATGACAGTTATGATGCTATGGAGTGAGGATGACAGTTATGATGCTATGGAGTGAGGATGACAGTTATGGTGCTATGGAGTTCCCTTTTGAATCGACACTGCGTGACAGAGCGCTACTTGACTCTTATCGCCATGATATATCCTGGCATCAACCAGGCCTGAGAGACACAGACACCGGCGTGAATTTGAACACCCTCGATGACGTATCCATGAAGTGTCAGGATAAGACTAGACCATAATGTGACCTCCCGCAAATTACAGTCAGTTTGTGTCTTCTTTAATTCCCTTTGTCCCTCCATTTGTGTCTTCTTTTACTCCCTCTTTCCCTAAGCATGTACAAAACATTTTTATTTTTATGTTGTATGAATCTCTGTTGATCGCTTACATATGTCTGGTGCGTGGGTGCGCTTTGATTTGAATTATTAAGATTTGGCGCCATATGAATACGCGATTTTTTGTCGTCTTCTCCCTTACCTCCATAAATATTCATTAGAGCACCACGCAGAAGAACTGTTGACCAGATTCCTTCAGCTCTGTGTGCCAGAGCAGTCCGTCGTTTTTCTCATTTTACCCATCCGTCTCCATCCCCCAACAGTTTCCTGGAGGAGGATTCAGCAAAGCCATTGTATTTTGTTTACATGGCCATACCAATGTAGCTTTGAGGAGTGAAATGTTTGGTATTTGTAATATATTTTTTCCCGTCTCATTTTCTGCGGCACCTTAATGGCCAGAATCTGGCACAGTTTTTATAATGCGATGATGATGATGTCGATGAGGATGATAATCATGATGCTATGGAGTTCCACCTAGGATTGAGACTACGTGACAGGGCTGTACTCTACGCTTACTATCATACTATATCCTGGCGTCAACCAGGCCCGAGAGATACAGACACCTGCGGTGCTGGTCAGAAGGTTTGAGCAACACCTTAATGACACATCCGTGAAGTGGATGAGACTCGACTGTGTGATTCCAGTCTTCCCAATGAACCCATAGCACGCCCAACTCTGGGTAGAAGCCGGTTAGAGCCGAAAATTCCCACAATGATTTTTGAAGGTACTGATGGGGACAGCATGGACAGCAAAGAAAACAAACGAGACAGTCTTGATGGAGGCAGACACAAGTGATCACTGATAAGGAAGATTAGGAAAAGACAAGCAACATTTATAGGCCATTTTATGGGAAGGGGATTTGGAGCACCTGTCACAACGGGAAAGCTGGAGGGAAAGAGAGCACGGGTAGACCCAGGGAGAGAATGCTGGACGGACTTGCAAGGTGGCTGAGGATGAAGAGGGTGGGGGAGATGCTGGGGGCAACGAGAGATAGAGATGGTTGGAAGTCCATGGTCGCCAACGCCATGCGGCAGGGCACCTGATGATGATGATGATGACTGATGGGGATTCGAACCCACAACCTTCCAGTCGGTAGTCCGTTGTGTTATCCATTACAGCACGGCGACTGGTATGTATTTGTAATATTTTGCTATTGTTTCAGGAGAACGCCCATGCTGGTGGCCGAACATGCCTGTCACTATGATCTGCCAGCGTGTGTGACAAAGGCTCGGGAACAGTTCCAGCAATGGAAGGCCAACCCTAATGAAAACACGTTGGTAGACATTCACTCATGTTTTTGAGTGGTTTTCTTATCTTTAATTAAATGATCATCAGCTTATGAACCATGTATTCGTTTACTTGTCTTCCTGGTTGGCGGTACATTTCTAACAACACGATTATATTCCTGTTAAAATTATGCTCATATTCATCCATTCAAACCTATTTATTCTCACTGAACACAGCAAGATAGGAAATTTCATGAAGTATCGTAAATGACAGCTATATGCTCTGTCTGTCTGTCTCTGTCTGTCTGTCTGTCTGTCTGTGTCTGTCTGTCTCTCTCCCTCTTTCTTTCTTATGAATTGTTCTGGAATGAGCTGATTTTCCAATGCATATCATTTCATTTACGCCTGTATTCATACATTCAATCACATATTTATATTTCCCTGGACAAGTTGATTACAAGCTGGCTGGCTGGCTGCACTCCATCTTAACCCGCCAGCAATTATTTGGCAGACTTCCTGAGCCTGCACGAAGCCCTACGCGCTGGCAATGTCTGGAAATGGGGCGGGGGAGGAAGGGAACCATGAAACACTCAGCTGACACCATCAGAATGATGGAATCGTAAAAAGAGCAGCCAACAGAGGTTTTAATGTTGCAGGTTGGGAATAAACTCGAGATATCAGATCTTAAGTCCCCAGGTCTAAAAAAAAACACCAAGAAACGAAGGAACCAATTTAGCTAAATCAAACCTAAATAATAGATACTTTGAATGGAATTTAATGTCATCTCACTGATTTGTTTCAAATGTATGCGATGTTTCAGGATGAAAGTAGAACTACGTTACCCGTTTACCTGCGCAGCTTTGGCACACGGGGATAGAAGTGATTGGGATTTTGTCTTCGAACGCTTCCGCCAAGAGACCGTAGCTTCGGAACGTTTCAGACTGAGATGGGCTATCGCCTGCTCACGTGACTCTAACACTATGAAATTGTAGGTGTATGTCTTTGAATACGTAGGTGTGTGAATGGTGTTGGTGATGGTGGTGATTGTGATGGTTGTAAGTGTTTGATGTGGCAGTGGCGTTGGTGTTGGTGGAAGTCATGCCTTTGTTTGATTTGGTTCGTTGCTGGGATTGTGCAGCCCCCGTTTAGGACCAGCTGACACGTGCTTGTCATGTCTGGCTGTCTGTCTTTCTGTCTGTCTGCCTCTCTGTCCCAACTTCTGCAAGCGGCGTTGATCCTACGCTGCTCATTTCATCTCCACAACACACCACCACCACAAGTTCATGTACTTGGACTCATGGCGCCAGGAGAGAGAACCAGAGATGTCAAGCTACAATGAGACCACTCATCAGAGGAGACCCTGCTCTGTTGCTGGGTAGCTTGGCTGGAATTCAAGAGTGCCGGTTCTAAACTGACTTATTACGTAATAAGCCCCCTACCAACGATAGTAAACGGTCAGTCTCGGAGCTAGACGTAGTAGGAGACACCACCACCCTCCGCCTACCCTTGGTAAGGAAATCACCACACTGGCCCTCCAGCGACAGCTTCCATGAACCTCTGTAACCAAGATGTCAACTTGAACTCACCTCAGGCATAATAGAGTTCGACAGAACCGACACTGAGGTCAGCACGGGATCAGGACATGAAGACTCACAGAATATGGGACAATGTTGATGATGCAGAGTATCTAGTAATTAATAATTACAATATTTATATAGCGCAAAATCTTGATAAAATCAAATCTAAGCGCTGAAGCAGACACACACGCACGCACGCACACACGCACGCACGCGCACGCACGCACACACACACACACACACACACACACACACACACACACACACACACACACACACACACGCATGGCTATAAATGGGGAGAAAGAATAAAAGCAATAAAAGCAAGAATAAAAGCAATGGAAAATTATAGAGAGCATAGCATATATATACAATTATATATTATAACCATGTGATTCCCCTCCGAGCGGAGACAGGCTGCAAAGGGGGGGGGGGGGGGGTTGAGTGAGGTTAGGATTTTATGCGAAGGAGAAAAGGTGAGTTTTGAGAGCGGACTTGAAGGAGAAAAAAGTAGGTTGCTGACGGACTGAGAGAGGAAGTTTGTTCTAGGAGAGTGGGACCAGAAACAGAGAAGGCTCGTGGACCATAGGTATTGAGCTTAGTGCGTGGAAAGCGAAAAGTCAGAGGATCGGAGGCAGAGCGGAGGGTAGGTGAGGGAAGATAGATCTCAAGTAGGCTTGACAGGTAATCGGGGGCTGCGTTATTGAGGCTTTTGTAGCACATGGTGTCTAGTTTGTACTGTATGCGCTTTGATATAGGGAGCCAGTGAAGTTGTGCCAGGAGAGGAGATATGTGGTCAGCTTTTTTCTT
>JAPXFY010000029.1:22392408-22404908 GCA_030674185.1 Monoplex corrugatus
ATAATTTGAAGAAAATTTCCACAGAACTGCACTCACATTTATACCACTTAAAATATTCAAAATAGCTTTCTGTGTTTTGCCAGTAAATTCTTACATGCAAACCTAAAACTCAGTTTTGTAGTGAAGTAGATTCCAAGACATCTGTATGCAATCCACTAAAGAGATTCTTACATTTCCACAGTGCTATCTTTCACAACCTGCTAAGAAACAACTCCCTTTTTGAAAAAAAAATTACTTTTATGCATATTGACTTTTGATTAAAGTTTTTTAGTTACTCTGTAGAGCTTGTTCAGTTGAGTTTATAGTCCTATTACAGTCTCAGAGAGCAAAACAATATCATCTGCAAAGAGCATGATATTATATTTATGCTAAATCTGCATGTCTACCATTATTGATTATGTCTAATGCTAGATCATGGAAAAAGACAGAACAACGCAGAGCAGTACACGTAACCTTACTTTACACCCTGAGTACTATGGATACAATCACTTAATCTAGCCCCGTTTCTAGCCTAATCTTAACTGCTAACATGTAAACATATGGTCAATTGTCGAACAATTGTGATCTCCCACCACGAAATCAGTCCTAACTCGCGGTCAGTCGAACAGCACTAGGAGCTAAAAAGGTGACTGAGAGTCTGTCTGGGCTGTTTTGACTTTTTCTCAAAACTGATTTCTGTGGACTATAATCTATCCCCAAAAGATTTTTTTTGGAAAAAATATCATTGATCAATTAAAAAGGGTATTTTTATGCACTGATCGTAGCAGAAAGAACGCAATTTCTTACCATAAGTACCTATTTTTTTGTTTCTTATTGTGAACCGTAACATGCACAGAACCCCACATGTAATATATTGACAGAAAACGCTTTTGTGCATCTTTTGGATAACGATAGCTAAAATTAGAAACAAAGCGGGTCAAAGCCACCAAATAAAGAAATTTAAGGAAAATGTGTTGGAGAGTACATAAAAACTTTAGAGGCCGTTTTCTCAAAATGGCCGTGATGAATCTTAATGACTTCAAACATACATAACGTCTACATTTTTTTTTTTTGAGTACAGGCTTTATTCAAGTACCAAAATAATCAGCAGAATGTACACTTTCCAGTGATATGTGTATCTCAAAATTCCCAAAATGCTAGTTAAGACTGATTTCGTGCTGGGAGGTCACAATTATTCTTAAAGCCTGCTTGGTGTACACCTGTTATATTGTTCAGCTCTATAACATCTTGCAATCTGCTATCAAAGATAGAATTACATAATTTGCTGCTGATGGAAGACATGGCTATATCTCTGTAGATATTAGTTTCATTAACGTCTCCCTTCTTGAGTAATGTCAGTCAGACAGATTCTGTCCAACTGTTGTGATACATACCTTTATCAAACAAGTTATTGAATAAATTTTGTCAAAAACTGTACAGTTAGGTCACTAGATGAATTCACTTATCATTTGATCTTGTTCTGCAGCTTTGTTATTTTTGTTTTCAGGTTTCTAATAGCGACAATAATTTCCTCTTTTCAAAATGGGTCTATCTACCACATGATTTACGTCATCAACTTCTAAATCATTGTCTCTTTGTTGAGAAATGGAACCTTTTAGAAGGAAACTTTTAAAATGTCGAAACCAAACCTCTGTGATGTACATATATGTATATATGTATATAGTATATATGTGTACATATATACACACACATATATATTACACACACACACACACACACACACACACACACACACACACACACACACACACACACACACACACACACACACACACACACACACACGTATATATATATAAATATGTATATACATAATATATATATATATAGACAGATAGATACATAGAGAGAAAGAGGGAGAGGGAGAGAGAGAGAGAGGGAGAGAGAGAGAGAGAGAGAGAGAGAGAGAGAGAGAGAGAGAGATGTTTGCTTTGTTGCTTTTATAAGATTTTGTTTTCTGTTGTTCTCACTTTTTTTTTCAATCGTTTATCATCGTCCTTACATGTCTGACTGACATGTGGAAGTAGATTTCTATCATAATCCATTTTATCTTGTTTATCATGTATCTCTGTGTGGTTCATCATAGGAGTAGGGGCTGACATGTATTTGCTGTACGTGTGTGTGTGTGTGTGTGTGTGTGTGTGTGTGTGTGTGTGTGTGTGTGTGTGTGTGTGTGTGCGTGTGTGCGTGTGTATGTGTATGTGTGTGTGTGTGCGTGTGTGCGTGTGTGCGCGCGCGCGTGTGTGTGTGTGTGTGTGCGTGTGCGTGCGCGTGCATAGCGTGTTAAGCTGTGAGTATAAGCATGTCAATGCAGAAAAGTTTGGGAGGAATCGATTCAACTCTGAACCCACGACTTCCCAGCCAAGGCAATAATCCACTGCGTAACCATTCGATCATGATCGTTGGCAGTAGTCATTATCATAACTGAAATAGATGATTTCGTGTGGGTCTTTGTTCAACAAAAACAACCTGTCATCAAACAAAGGTGGCAGTTTGAAGTGCCAAGATGTGAAAAGCACAAAGATGAGAGCTTTTCACCTTTTCATTGCTTCCAACCGAAAAATCGGTCTAATGGATAAAACCAGATTTTACTTTGAAAACTTCAATACTGAAACAAAAAATCATCACAAGAAAGCCAGGCAACAAAGCGATATAGCTTGACAAGGGATGTAACGTTTACTAACCTAAAGCCGTTATTATGAAGAGGAGTTGCTTCCCATACCAGGCTAGTCAGCTCACCGCAACATTATAAATTCGCCTGTTCACTGTCCATCTTAATATTTTCATTATATGGTGGTGTCAGCTTGGTGTTTCACAGGTCCATCTTCCTCACCCCTCCCCATTTCAATACCTTGCCATCGTATAGAGTTTGCACAGGTTCGTGGAATCTGCCGGATAACTGCTGGCATGCAGGTTTGGGTGGAACTTGTGTGGAATTATCCGAGTGATATGAACCCCACTTATACAAACTGCCAACTAACTGCTAATAAAGAGCCTTCATCGCTTCTCCTTCGTGCTTCGTTAGCCGGCTACACGGTCAGTCCACATCTGGCAATCAGTGTGACCATGTTTCCCAGTTACCGCCCCACCGGAGGACACAGTGCTGCTCAACTCTGAAGGGACATCAGTGAGTGAACGCCATTCTCGTTTGATGCAGATGACTGTGTAGACATTTGCATTATATATGCGTGGTAGCGTGGTTTGTTAGAAGGCGCCCTCTGGGCTGGAAAGGCACCCTCTGGGCTGGAGAAGGCACCCTCTGGGCTGGAGAAGGCACCCTCTGGGCTGGAGAAGGCGCCCTCTGGGCTGGAAAGGCACCCTCTGGGCTGGAGAAGGCACCCTCTGGGCTGGAGAAGGCACCCTCTGGGCTGGAGAAAGCACCCTCTGGGCTGGAGAAGGCACCCTCTGGGCTGGAGAAGGCACCCTCTGGGCTGGAGAAGGCGCCCTCTGGGCTGGAGAAGGCGCCCTCTGGGCTGGAGAAGGCACCCTCTGGACTGGAGAAGGCACCCTCTGGGCTGGAGAAGGCACCCTCTGGGCTGGAGAAGGCACCCTCTGGGCTGGAGAAGGCACCCTCTGGGCTGGTACCTCTGACTTCAGCCCTCTAGATTTCCTGTCGAGGGTTCCCCATCCTTAGGTCATGGCCAAAAGAGCTTCCTTATAAAGCAGAGGGCAAGGGCTCTAGGCAACCCTCATCCACCCCATGGCTCTGTTCTGGGACATGTAAGATATTCTCTACGTGTGGCCTGCCAATTGCCATCCCTGCCAAATGTCCTAATAGAGACCGTCGCCAGCACTGCTTCACTGTTTGTTCAGGCAAACTTGATTTTTGTTTTGTTTGTTTGTTTTTTATTTTGCAGCCAACCTTCGTATCTGAAGGCCACCCACGACCTGCATCATACAGCCTGCTGGGTTGGGGAACTTAAAACACAATACCAAGCTGGAGGTAGCCTTTTACAGAACCTTCTTTGCAATGGGGAATGAATAATGAATGGTGTGTTTGTTGGACAGATTCCAAACCCAGGCGTTTTACCTGCCTTATCTGTTCGATTTGATGAGCAAGTCTTTCTACACACCACAGCATGAGTCTGAGGTAACTGTCTTTAGCTTTTGATACTGCTTACTGTTCACTCGGGTCTTCCATTGTTGATATCATTAGCACTTCTCCACGCACATGTACGCACACACCGCCATTTTTGAGTTTAGATTATGTGGCCTAGTGGAATCATTCAGGTATGTACTTGTTTTATGACCATTGGTATATATGTATGTATACAGCGACCTTGTCACCAATGAACAAGAGGCCAAACAGTGAAGCAGCACATTGGACCATATGAAGATAAGCTGATATTGGTTAAGAAAAGAAAACTATGTTGGTATGTCAACCAAAGGACATAACTCTTGAGAGTCACGTAGGAATTATCTCCCATGTTGTGAAACTTCTCAAATCTAACACAGTTTACGCTACCCATTCAGCTAGCATAGAAGCAGATACAAAACACAAAAACCGTAAGCTCAGAACATTTTTTGTGCTTTGTATCTGCTTCTATGTGGATAGCGCAAACTATGTTAGATTTGAGAAGTTTCACAAAATGGGAGATAATTCCTACGTGACTCTCAAGAGTTATGTCCTTTGGTTGATATTATAAAAATTCTCCCTGCTTCCCTCTTATTTCTTTGGTACGTTGGTATGGCCATGTTACAAGAGCCAGTGGCCTTGCCAAATCAACACTCCAGGGAACTGTTGATGGAGGGAAATGGAGGCGAATACAGTTAAGAAAAACCGATGGACTGACAACGTTGCTGAAAGGACAGAAAAAAACAACCATTACAGAGACCCCGCTTTGGTCCACAACCGACAGAGCTGGAGGCATCTCGTGAACAGTCCTTAAGTGTGGTGCCCCAGTGATCCTCTTGGGTTTAAGGGAGATTCAGTTTCAGTTTCAGTTTGATTCTTCAGTTTCTCAAGATGATGTCTCTGTGCTCGGAATGAATTTTATATGCAATAACGTCATAGGTGCCATGTGATGGTGATCATGGCACAAGTCTTTAGCCTGCACATAACCCTTGAACTGGTCAGGTCCTGAGACCCTACCTGGCTAATGTTTTACCTACCTTACATTTTATACTAGTATTTTATCACCTATCATTGGAACAATCTCTGTTACATGTAAATGGCATGTGTATCTGTGTATCTTGTTTTCAAAGAAAAGAATAGATAAACAAAACAAATAAATAATTAAAGGTCTGAATCACAACACAACTAGCCACTCAGTATAAAATTGTCTCATATCACAACGGGAAAGCTGGAGGGAAAGAGAGCACCAGGTAGACCCAGGGAGAAAATGCTGGACGGACTTGCAGAGTGGCTGGGGACGAGGAGGGTGGGGGAGATGCTAGGGGCAACAAGAGATAGAGACAGATGGAAGTCCATGATCGCCAACGCCATGTGGCAGGGCATCTGATGATGATGATCACAATCAATGCACAAAGCCTCAGCTGCCTGTGAACAAGATGAAAACAATGTTTCCTTGATCATAGCACCGCCAGTCTGTAGTCCACTTCTGAGGAGAGAAAAGAGGAAATAGATAGATAAATAGATAAATAATAAATAAATAAACAAGTAAATGAATAAGTAAATAAAGAAATAGACAGATAGATAAATGAATATGTAAATAAATAAACAAGTAAGAAATTAGAAAACAAATAAAAGTAAAATCACATATACACTCATGCCCACACACAGATACACACACACACATATACATTCATATGTACGCCGCCATATCCACACAACATGATGGCCAACAACAACAACAACAACAGCACCAAAAAGGAAACGCACACGTATACAAGTGCTCACATACACACCAACCAACATCGATGCAGCAGACAGACTATGAAATAAAACAGAAAGTGGACAAATATCATGACGACAAACGTATAGACATGTAGACAATGGAATGGAATGGAATCTTTATTCAATGTCTGTTCACAATAGTGATTTTAGACACACACACACACACACACACACACACACACACACACACACACACACACACACACACACACACACACACACACACACACACACACACACACACACACACACACAGGGAGAGGGGGAAAAAAAGAAGGATGGGGACGGGGTAGTGGGAGTTTGAATGTAAGAAGGGGAACAATTACAATTAAGAATTCAGAACATTAAGTTAACAGTGTCAATTAATAACAGACAACAATCAATTAACTCTTCATAACAATCTGCCAACAGGGGATCTGAGAATCAGCTGGACTACCGAAATAATATATATTTTTGTGTAAAGGATATCTCTAGAATCAGTACATGAAAAATCAAGATTGTTATTTCTATATGTCGTAAGTAAGATAGGACATTCAAAGAGCAGATGGTGGACAGATAATGCTTTTGAACAAATACATACATTCTGTGTATATTTTGTTTTCCAAGATTTAAGGCTTATTTGTATAGCAAGGACAACAATCAATAAACACACCACAAACACACACACAGACGGTATGAAAAACATGCCCGTTCTCCAGTTGTCTTGTCCATTTCTTCATTTTCCCTTTATCGCTATTTCAGGGAAAGCCCAAACACTTTCCATTCCACGCTTTAATTAAAACCCGTTCACTGCCACGGTCGGTATATAGCCTTTTTAGCATTGCTGTGTGCCAGAGCAAATGTCTGCATTTTATGGTTGGTTCACTAAACTGCCCAGTATTCAGCCATTTATTGAGATATCTCTAAGATGTTTTGCATGTTTTTTGGTTAACCCCTGGCTATGACTGTGGTGTAAGTAGAACTTGATTTTGTTGGTAATCATTTTGGGAGAGGTGGATATAATGTACATTTTGTACAAAAAATGACAAATTCGGAACATAAACACAGTCTTTACAGCACATAAAACCACAGAAAACACTGGAAATTGGTGCAGTTGTTTACTGAAGAACAGGACAAACATCTGGGAATTCACGTAACAGCCAGTAAATGCTTTTTCTGAAAACGGGACGTCTGGTTGATCGCTGCTGCTGGTCTGGCATCTTGAATCTCATTATCGAAATCGCAACTTGGTCGTCGCTTCACAGAGTACGTGGTCTATTTAGTGTTGTCTGCAATGGCCAGGAACCATTATCAGTGTTCCCTCCCTTTGTAGACCGTCAAACTCGTAAAATGCATGGGCGTACAGAACACCGGAAATAGGTACGACGCTATCTCGTAGCAGGCAGGAAACGGGTTTTAAATTAAGAGTTTGAGCGGTGTTACCTTTGAGATGGTACCAATGTTGTTAGTCTGATTAATGATAGCTCTTGTTTTTCTTTTCATATCAGATTTTTGATCACTTCGTCTATCTATTGCCTTTCGGTTAAGATGTTGATGGTATGATGACACATTTTGTTCGCGAAGGAACGAATTTTTGTGACTTTTTTTTCACCTTTTTTATTCATTTTTTTAACAATGAAAAGACATCAACAAACAATGTAGTAACAAAAAAATAATTTCAATTCATACACATAAGAGGAACTTTTCAGACATCTGACAACATACAACATACAGAAGGCAACAACAACAAAAAACAACAACAACAAAACATATTTCATACATGGGAGATTTCAAAGTGAACATCAATATTTCAGACATGCATAAAGATGAATTTGTTCTCTATTAAGAAAACAGTGGTTTATAGTTATTCCATTGAGCATTAAAAGACAGACAAATGAAAACGTCCACTCTGGCATTACACTGTTCAATTCTGAATCTTATTTAATAGTCTTTGAAAAGTACGTATATTACGGAATACATTTGTCAATCTTACCATATTTTTTTAATGTACAGGGTGATATTGTTTTCACATTGGACGTTCAAAAATGAACATTAAGATCTAACGCATGTCGACATTTCCCCTATGAATCAATTTCAAAAACTACATTCCTTTGCTTAACGATAATCAAACATCATCAAACAATGTGGCAACAGAAATTATTCAATTTATACAAATAAGACAATAATTGTTCACATTAAAAACAACCTATAGCTTACAAAACATATAAGACAATATTCTAATCAGTGATGGTTTTATTATGTACATCAGTATTCAACAAACATGTCATGAAGAAATCTGTTTTCTACACGGAGAACATTTGTTGTTCCACTGAGCATTATAAATGGACAAGTGAAAGTTTATTTTGGCATTATATTGTTCAATTTTGAATCTCTGGTTTAGCATTCTTTGGAAAGTATGTATATTCGGAACACACTTGTCTATTTGAATTCATACATAAATGATTTTGCAAGCATTGTTATAAGATCGAACATTTTACCTGTTTTTATATTTTGATCAACACCAAACAATACTAGATTTCGTTTGATTTTGATGTTGAAGGTATTTTCGCATTTTACGTTGATTATTTTTTCTGTTATATTCCAAAAATTACGGACTCAGTAACAGTTCCACAGAAAATTTTATATAGTCTCTTACATTATTACACCATGCACAGTTTGTCGTAGTTGCTATTCCCATTGTGTTTGATATTATATTGGTGGCAATAATCCGATGAACTATTCTTATTTGCAACCATTTTAATTTGACATCATTTCATTTATGATTTTTTAGAAACATTTTCCCACGAAATGTTAATTTTAGTTCTCTGACCACCTTGAACAACAATTAGGAAGGATTGTAAGCGTCTAAGGACCTCAGACTTTCCAAGATGAAGAATTTTTGTTGTAGTGGCATCGCGTGCAAATTTGTTGGCACGTTCATTTTCCTTAATACCAGCATTGCTCCGTGAGATTTCGTAGGCCAATACTGCTCATTGCTGCCATTCTGGGATCCCTGCTCCATTTTGCACCTTTTGAAGTAGATTCATCGAGTGATCAGGAATTGAGGCTTGACTTTCTTTCATGTCATCATCCAGCGAGGTTAACCATTGCATGTTGACTGCCTGAATTTCCATCGTTGGACTGGAGGTTGTGGTATCATACGTAGCGTTTCCCTCGTGTTTGGTGTTTCCATTCTGTTTGACAGTGAGCCCCATCCAGATTTGTTATTGGTGACTGAGCCATCCGTGTATATGATGACATCTTTGGGGTTGCAGCTTAGTCGCTCCTTATGCCATCATCGTGAATGTGTCTCCCTAGATGCTTGGGTATGATTCTTTTGTACAGATTTTTGAAATGATGTGGATGGTTTTCCCATTCCTTTGTTCTTTTGAGCTCTGTCAGTTGACACACGTGCTAACAGATTGTTCTGCTTGTCCCGTCCATGGTTTTCCACGTTGGAGTCTGTTGTATATTTCTATTCTGATCATCTCTTGGGGTGGGTTTTCTAGGGTGCCCAATGCTCTGAAATAATTTATGGCTTTACTGGTTCTATTTTGTGTCTCGACTGTATTGAAGGAAGGTTAGGCAGGTATCGCATAGTCTCCGTGGGTGTGACTTTTGTGATTCCGGAGGATCACTCTCATTGCTTCGTTTTAGTATTCTTTCTAGTTTTAGTGGGTTTGTCTGTGACAACGTAGTGAGGTCCAGTCCATAATCGATGACACTCAGCATTACAGCTTGGTACAGCTGAAAGGGATGGCGTTGTTCAGTGTCTTAGCCGCCATAGTTTTCAGGATTGAAAGGCCTTTTGTTACATTTGAGAGTAGTTGTTTCCACATGTTTTCTGAAGGTTTGCATTCCATCAAAACTGATGCCGAGGTATCGTAAATTGTTTGGTCACTCGATGTTGGTTCCTCTAAACGTAGCTGATGGGAAGTTTTCACTCGCTGCTTTGTTGTCAAGGGTGCAGAACAGTACCTGTGTTTTGGTGGGGTTGATTGCCGATCTGCTTTCTTGACACCACTGATCTACATTGTTTATCTGTTTTGGGATTGCTTTGTTTCTTTCTGATGTGTGTGCGTGATAGTACAGCTTTGTGAGCGAGCACGCATACTCCACACACACACACACACACACACACACACACACACACACACACACACACACACACACACACACACACACACACACACACCACACTGCACACCCACACAACACGGACATACACTACATAATTTCACGTAAATAGGAAGCACCACTTCACACACATAACTTACACAAAAACACAGCACTCACCCCACACACACACACACACACACACACACACCACACACACACACACAACAACACACACACACACACATACACAACCACACACACACATACACAACGCATGCACGCACACACAGGTACACACTCAAAAGAACAGTAAAACCAGCAAGTACACAAAGACTTCGGTTTAGAAACAAGAGACAACATTGTTGAACTTGAAAGTGTTTACATCTTAAAAGATAATTGTAAAAAGATAAGTTAAGTCAAACTGCATCATCTATCTGATCAAAATGAAAATCTAACACTTTTGTTGATGAAAACATGTGCACTCATCTCATATCTGGTTTTATGGGAGAACTCATCTTTATAAACGCAAATTTCAAACAGAACATCTACAAAACATCGTACCACAAAATATTGCACAGAAGAGTATAATGCAAAATTTACGTGAAGCTTGCACGTTCTTATCTATATATATATACATACATACTTACATATATAAATAATATTATATATATATATATATATACATATGTATATCTCTATCTATCTATCTATCTGTCTATCTATCGATCTATCTATCTATCTATCTGTCTGTCTATCTATTATCTCATCTATCTATCTATCTATTATCTGTCTGTCTATCTATCTATCGATCTATCGATCTATCTATCTGTCTGTCTATCTGTCTGATCATCTATCTATCTTCTATCTTCTATCTGTCTATCTGTCTATCTATCTATCTATCTATCTATCTTCTGTCTATCTGTCTATCTTCTATCTATCTATTATCGATCTATCGATCTATCTATCTGTCTATGTCTATGTCTATCTTTTATCTATCTATCTATCTATCTATCTATCTATCTATCTATCTATAAGTATATATATATATATATTATATATATGTGTGTGTGTGTGTACATAAAGGCGGTCATATTTATCACTGGTAGAGGACGCTGCGCCATGATGTTTGTGTTGCATTTAGCTTACTGTGTATGATTATTTCTATGTTGTTTGTATAATATTTTCAATTCATATATCTGTGTGTACGTCGTTCGTAAACAACCAACCCAAAACAAAACAAAACTGAAAACCGACGATTTGCATGTATGCTAAACTTTAAATCTTGCGATGCGATTAGAACAATGCTTTGCTAATAATTCATGTGTTTGCCCTTTTCTAAAAGGAAGAAAAAAAATTTCGTTTTCTTGTTGTTTTTATTATTGTTGTTTTGTTGTGTGGTGGGTGGTGGTTGTGTGTTGTGTGTGTTTGTTTCATATGCGCTGCTTATTATATGCAAAGTTAATTACATGCACGTGAGATTTTCCACAGAATATATCTGGATTGGAAACTGTTCGATCTTCTATAATCGTCACTGCTTGTCTGATTACGCTGAGCTGACAGTAGCTGCCACATCTTCATCCATAACAAGATGGCTGGCACACTCTTGTTTATATAGGCGTTTTTATATTTTTCTGGCCCGTGGGTATCATTTAAACACTCATCATCACCACTTACTATTTTTTTAAACACACATCACTATGTAAGACAAACAGTTTTGAACTGGTGACTGCAGAAGGGCACCTAGGAGACATGACGTAAATGCAGCCCAGCTCCCTCTTGAGAGTGTAAAGAGTTTGGGGTCAAAGTACTTACTTTGGGGTGGGGGGGGGGGGGGGGGGAAGAAAAGAGGGGGGTTCTCCTTTTTGGGACCTTTGCTGTCCAGTTCTCTCCAAACGTTTCTTGCAACTTTGTTAACACACAACACCGCGTAAAACAAACAAGGTTGAGAGGAAATAAAACTTTGCTTTCTGTTTCAGTTGCAGGCTCTGCTCGCGGAGCACCAGGATATGGCCCATGTTCATCAATGTCGCCATTGAGAAAACACAGGCCAACCGGGCGTGGATTCAAAAAAACAAGGCTACTGTTAAACAATGGCTGACGCAGCAAAACGCTGGGCATGCTACAGGTTGACTGGACCGAAAATGAGGAGGAGGAGGAGGAGGAAGAGGATGACCACGATGATGACAATGTCGATGATGATGATGATGATGATGATGATGCTAACCCAACATTGGTAATGACGTTTTTTTCAACAAGAAGTAAAATTATCCTTTGAAAACAAAGGAACTTAACATTTTGAACGCATATTCGATTTAATCAGTTCATTATAATTTTTCTTTTCTTTTTTTTTTTTTCGTGTTATTCAGATCCTGTTGTTTGCGGGAGAAAAACAATAACAATGTACACAGTTTATCATGTTCTACTGTCAATCCTCTTTTGGTTTCGTGTTAATATATCGCTTTCCCAACTCACTCTTTACTTTTTTGTTTTTGTTTTGTTTTTTGTTCTTATAGTTCTTATTCTTTTTTCATTTCACAGTTTTTGT
>JAPXFY010000029.1:22409908-22434908 GCA_030674185.1 Monoplex corrugatus
CAGTACGAAAGATACTATTTTTTTTTCAAAAAAGTCTCCCTCTCAGAAATAAAAACAAGATTATTTCGTATCCACTGGAGAGTGGTGTGTGCCTTTGTGTGTGGTTGTCTGTGTGTCTCTGAAAAAACGTGTTAGAAAGAAGTCATGTGCTATTTTTGGATGGGTCTTTACCAAATGTGGATCAGGCGTGTGAATCATTGAGGAGCTGCAATTGCTTAAGTCAGAAGTCAGGGCACAAAAGTCAAGGTCATACACCCTCACCCCCACCCCCACCCCACCCAAAAAGTACCTAAAATTAAAACTTTTTGAGAAAAGTGTGTGAACAACACTTTCTGAAAAAAAGTTTCTCACAGTATTCACATGCGTGAGTAATATTTTCTGAAAAAAACTTAACAAACGTACAAACGTAAACAACAGTCTCCGCAGAACTTGTCACAATCTTAACATGTGTGAACAACATTTTCTGAAAGAAACTTGTCACAATCTTAACATGTGTGAACAACAATTTCTGAGAAAAAAAAAACTGTTACAATCTTAACGTGTGTGAAAAACGTTTTCTGAAAAGTTGTCACAGTCTTCACATGTGTGAACAACGCTTTCTCAAAAACTTGTCATTATCTTAAGATGCGTGAACAACACTTTCTGACAAAATTTGTCACAATCTTAGCATGTGTGAACAACACTTTCTGGAGAACTTGTTACAATCTTAACATGTGTGACAACACTTTCTAAAAAGAGGAACTTGTTACAATCTTAACATGTGTGACAACACTTTCTAAAAACCTTGTTACAATCTTAATATGTGTGACAACACTTTCTAAAAAGAGGAACTTGTTACAATCTTAACATGTGTGACAACACTTTCTAAAAAACTTGTTACAATCTTAACATGTGTGACAACACTTTCTAAAAAACTTGTTACAATCTTAACATGTGTGACAACACTTTCTAAAATACTTGTCACAATCTTAACATGTGTGACAACACTTTCTAAAAAACTTGTTACAATCTTAACATGTGTGACAACACTTTCTAAAAAGAGGAACTTGTTACAATCTTAACATGTGTGACAACACTTTCTAAAAAACTTGTTACAATCTTAACATGTGTGACAACACTTTCTAAAAAACTTGTTACAATCTTAACATGTGTGACAACACTTTCTAAAAAACTTGTTACAATCTTAACATGTGTGACAACACTTTCTAAAAGAGGAACTTGTTACAATCTTAACATGTGTGACAACACTTTCTAAAAAACATTGTTACAATCTTAACATGTGTGACAACACTTTCTAAAAAGGAACTTGTTACAATCATAACATGTGTGACAACACTTTCTAAAAAACATTGTTACAATCTTAACATGTGTGACAACACTTTCTAAAAAACTTGTTACAATCTTAACATGTGTGACAACACTTTCTAAAAAACTTGTTACAATCTTAACATGTGTGACAACACTTTCTAAAATACTTGTCACAATCTTAACATGTGTGACAACACTTTCTAAAATACTTGTCACAATCTTAACATGTGTGACAACACTTTCTAAAATACTTGTCACAATCTTAACATGTGTGACAACACTTTCTAAAATACTTGTCACAATCTTAACATGTGTGACAACACTTTCTAAAATACTTGTCACAATCTTAACATGTGTGACAACACTTTCTAAAAAGGAACTTGTTACAATCTTAACATGTGTGACAACACTTTCTAAAAAAGGAACTTGTTACAATCTTAACATGTGTGACAACACTTTCTAAAAAACTTGTTACAATCTTAACATGTGTGACAACACTTTCTAAAATACTTGTCACAATCTTAACATGTGTGACAACACTTTCTAAAAAGGAACTTGTTACAATCTTAACATGTGTGACAACACTTTCTAAAAAACTTGTTACAATCTTAACATGTGTGACAACACTTTCTAAAAAAAGGAACTTGTTACAATCTTAACATGTGTGACAACACTTTCTAAAAAAGGAACTTGTCACAAACTTAACACGTGTGACAACACTTTCTAAAAAAAGGAACTTGTCACAAACTTAACATGTGTGAACAACAAATTCTGAAAAAATGTCACAATCTTACTATGTATGAACAACACTTTTTGAAAAAAAACAAACATTTGACGATATTCACATGTGTGAACAACATTCTCTGAAAGAAACTTGTCACAATCTTAACCTGTGCGAACAACACTTTCTGAAAAAAAAGTGTCACAATCTTAACATTTGTAAACAACACTTTCTGAAAAATACTTGTCACACTCTTAACATGTATGAACAAACACTTTCTGAAAGAAACTTTTCACAATCTTAACATATGGG
Organism: Monoplex corrugatus; assembly: GCA_030674185.1. NCBI lineage: Eukaryota > Metazoa > Mollusca > Gastropoda > Littorinimorpha > Ranellidae > Monoplex > Monoplex corrugatus. The sequence continues at coordinate 22,412,250 of JAPXFY010000029.1, forward strand.
TACAACACTTTCTGAAAGAAACTTGTCAAAATCTTAACATGTGTGAACATTTTCTGGAAAAAAAATGCCACGATCTTAGCATGTGTGAACAATACTGTCTCTAAAACTTGTCACAATCTTAAGATGTTTGAATAACGCTTTCTGAAAAAAAAAAACCCAACAAACTTGTCATTATCTTAACATGTGTGAACAGCACTTTCTGGAAAAAAATGTCACAGTCTTAACATGTATGAACAACACTTTCTGAAAACTTGTCACAATCTTAACATATGGGAACAACACTTTCTGAAAGAAACTTGTCAAAATCTCATCATGTGTGAACAACATTTTCTGGAAAAAAAATGCCACGATCTTTTAGCATATGTGAACAACGCTGTCTCTAAAACTTGTCACAATCTTAAGATGTTTGAATAACGCTTTCTGAAAAAAAACCCCAACAAACTTGTCATTACCTTAACATGTGTGACCAACGTTTTCACAAAAACATGTCATAATCTTACCATGTGTGACTAACATTTTTTTTCAAAAACTTGTAACAATCCTATGTGAATAACACTTTCTGAAAGGAACTTGTCACAATCTTAACATGTGTGAACGACACTTTCTGAAAAAAGTGTCACAATCTTAACATTTGTAAACAAAACTTTCTGAAAAATACTTGTCACACTCTTAACATGTATGAACAACACTTTCTGAAAACTTGTCACAATCTTAACATATGGGTACAACACTTTCTGAAAGAAACCTATCAAAATCTTAACATGTGTGAACAACATTTTCTGGGAAAAAATGCCACGATCTTAGCATGTGTGAACAATACTGTCTCTAAAACTTGTCACAATCTTAAGATGTTTGAATAACGCTTTCTGAAAAAAAAACCCAACAAACTTGTCATTATCTTAACATGTGTGAACAACATTTTCTGGAAAAAAATGCCACGATCTTTTAGCATATGTGAACAACGCTGTCTCTAAAACTTGTCACAATCTTAAGATGTTTGAATAACACATCTGAAAAAACAAACTTGTCATTATCTTAACATGTGTGAACAACACTTTCTGAAAAAAAGTGTCACAGTCTTAACATGTGTGAACAACGCTTTCTCAAAAACTTGTCATTATCTTAACATGTGCGACTAACATTTTCACAAAAACATGTCATAATCTCACCATGTGTGACTAACATTTTTTTCAAAAACTTGTAACAATCCTGTGTGAATACCACTTTTTGAAAGAAACTTGTCACAATCTTAAGGTGTGTGAACACTTTCTGAAAAAAAGTGTCACACTTTAACATAAAATTTTGTAAACAACACTTTCTGAAAAATACTTGTCACACTCTTAATATGTATGAACAACACTTTCTGAAACTTGTCACAATCTTAATATGTGGGTACAACACTTTCTGAAAGAAATTTGTCAAAATCTTAATATGTGTGAACAACATTATCTGAAAAAAATAATGTCACGATCCTAGCATGTGTGAACAACGCTGTCTCTAAAACTTGTCACCATCTTAAGATGTTTGAATTACGCTTTCTGAAAAAAAACTCTTGTCATTATGTTAACATGTGTGAACAGCACTTTCTGAAAAAAAAGTGTCACAATCTTAATAATTATATGGGAACAACTCTGTCCTCAGCCACTCACTCTGTCCTCAGCCACTCTGCAATACTGTCCAATATTTTCTCCCCAGGTCTACCTTGTGCTCTCTTTCCATCCAGCTTTCCTGTTGTGACTAGGTGTTCCAATTTTTCTTGCCTCATGAAATGTCCTATAAATTTCTTTTCCTAATCTTCTTTATTAATATTCTTTTTGTGTCTCGTTTGTTTTTTGTTTTTTGTGTTTTGTTTTGTTTTTTGCTGTCCATGGAACTCTCAACATGATTCTTAGAAACCACATTTCAGTTGCCTCAATCTTGTTCTGATTTTGCGTGTTGACTGTCCACGCCTCACGACCGCACAACGGTACCAGTTCTATATAACACTCAAAACCTCTCTTCCTGATGTGAACTGACAGACATTTGTTGGAAAAAACGCTTTAACTTCCAGAAAAAAACTTGTCACTTGTAATACTACTACTCCTATGTACTGATCCTACTTTTACAACTTCTACCATTGCTGGCTATTTTACTCGTAACTAGTAATGGCTTTGACGTGTGGGCGTCCTTCCTGTTTGATGTGGTAAGCCTGTTTAGTTTTAGTCAGACTTGAAAATAATGGTTTGTGTCACAGTCAGCACTGTGAAAGCACTGTGAGAAGCACAATCCTGAGTGTAGCTCTTCTTGTGATGACATATCCAGTTGGTGCCTACATCCAGACCTTGGGTACCTTGAAAATATTTTACTTCAAGGCTTTGTCTCGAAGAACGTCTTAGTAATGCACAGCTTGTGGTAGGAGCAGACTTGCAACACTCTCTCATTCATCTCACAGGCGCTGAAGTATTCAATGCAGTCTGTTTGGGCGGCTCTTCTTCTTCTGCCACCTGAGGAAACTCATCCAAGTGTTGTGGTTCTTCTTCTACCACCTCATCATCATCATCATCAGGTACCCTGCCGCATGGCGTTGGCCATCTGCCTCTATCTCTCGTTGCCCCTAGCATCTCCCCCACCCTCCTCGTCCCCAGCCACTCTGCAAGTCCGTCCAGCATTTTCTCCCTGGGTCTACCCGGTGCGCCTTCCAGAGCACTGAATTTGTTTGAACATGTATATTAAATTTTTTTATGTATCACTTCATCTGTCTTTAAAAGTCCAAGGTTAAATTTGATGTTGTTTTTGGTCTGTTTCCTTTTCCTCAATTTCAGTCTAAATCTTCCCACTACAGGATTGTGGTCACTGTTGCAGTCTGGGTCAAAAGAACCAAGCAACCATTATTACAGTAACTTCTTGTGATCTACATTGGACTTTCGCCATCTCTAATACTTCGTAGAAGTTGTCGATGTCTTCCTGAGTACTTGCGGATGTTGGTGCATACACCTGAATGATGTTGATATCAAATGGTTTGCCTCCCAACTTGACCAGCAAAACTCTACCACCTCACAAGGCTTTAATGAAGCAGAGTGGTTCGAATTCTCCCACCTTACAAGGCTCCACCCAGGTGGGATGGGATTTCTTCTGCTACCCCATGAGGCTTTAACAAGGTGGAGTAGTTCTTCTACCACCTCACGAGCCTCAAACCGGGTAGGGTGATTCTTCTTCTGCCACCTCAAAAGGTTTTAACTAGGTGGGATGGGTCACCTGAGGCAGCTCTAGCCAAGTGTAGTTGTTCTAATTCTGCCACTTGAAAAGACTAGCCAGTTACAGTAGTTCTATTTCTGCCACTTGATAAGACTCTAAGCCAGGCGGAGTGGTTCTAATTCTGTCACCTGACAGACTCTAAGCAAGGTGGAATGGTTCTAATTCTGCCACCTGACAGACTCTAAGCAAGGTGGAATGGTTCTAATTCTGCCACCTGACATACTCTAAGCAAGGTGGAATGGTTCTAATTCTGCCACCTGACATACTCTAAGCAAGGTGAAATGGTTCTAATTCTGCCACCTGACAACTCTAAGCAAGGTGGAATGGTTCTAATTCTGCCACCTGACAGACTCTAAGCAAGGTGGAAATGGTTCTAATTCTGCCACCTACATACTCTAAGCAAGGTGAAATGGTTCTAATTCTCTGCCACCTGACATACTCTAAGCAAGGTGAAATGGTTCTAATTCTGCCACCTGACAGACTCTAAGCCAGGTGGAGTGGTTCTAATTCTACCATCTGACAGACTCTAAGCCAGGTGGAATGGTTCGATCTTTGCTTCCTCAAAAGACTCTTGCAACGTGAAGTGGTCCTTCCTCTACCACCTCATGAGGCTCTGACTAGATAAGGTGATTCATTTTTTTTGCTACCCCATAAGATTCTTAACCATGTGGATTGGTTCTAATTTTGCCACCTCGCAAAGCTCTGCCAGTAGATGCTCTGCAAGAAAAAAGTATCATCCTTCTCCCTCAGGGTATAAGGTTTTGCTCAGATTCAGAAGGTCTGTCAGGTAACTGATGGCAGATCGGGTGGAGCGCATATGGAACTGTATGAGGGCGATGATCCCACTTGACAAACTCTTAAGCCCCGTTGCTGTGGCTTGGTAAAATGCTAATCAGAGTGGGAGAGCATCGTGTTACTTTTCTTGCCATATGATATGCCCTGTTGTCAGCAACACTTCCCCTGTGTGGACCGCTCAATGCTTCCGGTGGTTCATTGACTCAGTCGTTAGAGTGCCATGCTCATACTGCAGGGTTCTGGGTTCAATCCTCAGGGGGGCCACAGTGAGTTTGTCTTTTCCGCTTCCATTGTTTGGGACCAGTTTGCTCATTTTCTCGGAACGCCACAATTCAGGGTTCATGGGTTTGATCCTCACGTTGGGGTCACAGATTGTAGGGTTTTTTTGTTTGTTTGTTTGGTTGTTTTTTTTTGTTTTTTTTTTTGCTGGTTGCTTGGGTTTTTTGACCCAGCTGTGAATTCAAGATCCGATGTCTCGAGTTCAATCCCATCCTTAAACTTTAAAAAAACAGTCTCTTCGCTGCCCGTCATAATGCTTCCATCATTCTGGTGGTGTCACCTTATTGTTTTATAAAGTCCCTCTTCCCTCCTACCATGTCGAGACTTTACCAGCGCGTAGTGTTTTGCGCTGTTCAGGGAGTCATCAAGTAGGATACATTCTTGCCTGCTGGCCTTTGGCCATCAGTTTGATATGATCAGTGTGGGTAGTTATCCTCGTCAACGCATTCCACAGGGATAGGGCCCAGCAACACCCTCTCTTCATCTCTGATCAGTCAGAGCATTACGCTCATAACTTTGGGCCTAGGGGGAGTGGATTAACCCCGAGATGGCCATGACTCTCAGGATCTGGCCAGCTGATGCGTTTATGTGCAGGCTTAAAGTTTGTGCCAGGATCACCATCACATGGCACTTGTGATGTCAATGCATATGGAATTCATTCCGAGAGTGGAGATGTCATCTTCAGAAACTGAGAATTGAAACTAAAACTGAAACTCAGGGAGTCTGCCAGATAATTGCTTGCTGATGAGGATGGAATGTATATCAAAATTGTCTTTGGGTATGATGAATCCCTCCTGAACAAACTGTTAACACTGAATTCCTTGTGTCCCCATGCTGTAGTTTGTACAGTGATCATCAGTGTGGGAGAGCACTGTGTCATTTTTTAATTAAGTCATATGATGTATACTATGTTATTTTTAATTAAGCCATATGATGGCACTGTGTCATTTTTAATTAAGTCATATGATGTATACTATGCTATTTTTAATTAAGCCATATGATGGGCACTGTGTCATTTTTTAATTAAGTCATATGATGTATACTATGCTATTTTTTAATTAAGCCATATGATGGACACTGTGTCAATTTTAATAATCATATGATGTATACTATTTATTTTTTAATTAAGCATATGATGGCACTGTGTCAATTTTAATTAAGTCATATGATGCGTACTATGTTATTTTTTAATTAAGCCATATGATGGGCACTGTGTCACTTTTTAAGCTATATGATATCACCGTGTAAGTTTTTAATGAAGCCATTCGATGGACATTGTGTCATTTTTAATTGGTCCATATGATGTGCACTGCGTCACTTTTTAATTGGGCCATATGATGTGCACTGCGTCACTTTTTAACCCATCTGATGTGCATGGTGTCACTTTCTAATTAAGCCATATGGTGTGTACTGTATCACTTTTTGATTAAGCCAGATGATGTGCATCGTGTCACTTTCTAATTAAGCCATGTGATGTGTACTCTGTCACTTTTTAAGCCATATGATGTGTATTGTGTAAGCCAAATGATGTGCACTGCATCACTTTTTAACCCATCTGATGTGCACGGTGTCACTTTCTAATTAAGCCATATGATATGTGTCACTTTTTGATTAAGCCATGTGATGTGCACTGTGTCACTTTTTAAACCATATGATGTGTACTGTGTAATCCATATGATGTGCATTGTGTCACTTTTTAATGAAGCCACATGATGTGTACTGTTACTAGCAGCATTACACGTCTCCACCTATGGTTCTGAAACAGAGTATGGACAACAGCGTGACCTGGTCAGTTTTTCATTTCCCATAAGAAACATTTGCACTGATCTGCATTGATTTGCATTGATCCTTGGCCGTCTCTAATATACTTGGATGATGTTGATATCAAATGGTTTGCCATCCAACTTAACCAGCAAAACTCGATCTGAAACTAGCAAAACTCGATCTGACATTGGGGCCAGTATCCCTTGATATACTTTTGACTTGTTTGTCCCTTTCCGTTATGAAGCCTGCTCCTCTTTCATGTGTGTTTTCCATCAAGTATTTAATTGTATGCTTGGCTGATGTTATCATGCCTACCCATTCCATTTCACTTCCCCTAGTCATAAAACATACAGACAGCATACACACACATACGCATACATACATACACAGGCTTACACATACATATACACTGTGTCCTTGGAAACTATACAGTAGAAATAAAGCTTGATGTGTGTCACGGATATTGACAGACAACAATGAAAATAGATGTCGACTATTGACAGAAACCCCTGAGAAAACAATGGTCAGACACCTTCCTGAAAACAATGTTGATTTTAGGCATTTTTTTTTGTTTTGTTTTTGTTTGTTATTGGTTGTTGTTGTTGTTGTTGTGTTTTGGGGTTTTGTTGTTGTTTTTTTTTTTTGTCCCCATGACCTTGACCTTGATGGACCATTACGCTTTCATGACTCCTTGACGGTCCATGTCCCTGACCAAAGTTTGGTAAAGATCTGAGCTGAGAACGTCTTGTTCATTGCTTGTTGTCACAAACACAGATGGATGGACACAGAGACAGACACACATGTGTATATACACATATATACAAAAATCATACACAAAGACACGCATGAGCGTGCAGGCATGCACGCACACACACACACACACACACACACACACACACACACAAAGACACACATACAAACACACATACACACACAAACATTCACACACACAAACATTCACACACAAACACACACACATATATATATATATACGCACACACAAAACACACACACATATACACACACACACACACACACACGCTCACACACACACAACACACGCGCGCGCGCGCGCGCACAAACACACACACAAATACACACACAAACACACATACACACACACACAAATACACACAAACACGCGCACAAACACACATACGCAAACACACACACAAACACACACACACACACACACAAAACACACATACATACACACACACAAAACACAAACACACGCACACATACACACACACACACACAACACACACACACAAACACACACACACACACACACACACACACACACACACCACACACACACACACACACACACACACACACACACACACACACACACACACACACGTCTGTCCAATCGACACGAAAATGTCTCCCACCTTTATTTTTCAAGGGAAATGGAAAACAACCCTCAGAGACTGAATACAAAGTTTACAGAAAAAACTGTCACTGTGTCCGTAATTTCTGGAATTTAACAGAAAAACTAATCGACGCAAAATGCGAAAATACCTTCAACATCAGAATCACACGAAATCTGGTGTTGTTCAGTGTTGACCAAAATGTAAAAACAGAGTATTTGATCTTATAATAATGCCTGCAAAATCATTTATATATAAATGCAAAATAGACAAATGTGTTCCAAATATATATACTTTCCAAAGAATGCTAAAGCAGAGATTCAAAATTGAACAATATAATGCCAAAATAAACTTTCGCTTGTCCTTTTTTAATGCTCAGTGGAACAACTATAGATCAATGTTCCCTGTGTAGAAAGCAGACTTTATACATGACATGTTTCTTAAATATTGATGTACATAATGAAATCATCATTGATTAGAATATTGTTTTATATGTTTTGTAGACTAAAGGTTTTCTTTTCTTTTTATGTGAACAATTATTATGATTTGAAATTATTATTTGTTTTGTTTTGTTTTGTTACTATATTGTTTGTTGATGTCTATTCCTGTTAAAAATGAATTTAAAAAAAGGTGAAAAAAAAGTGTACAGAAACAGTTCAGTTCCAGTTTCAGTTTGTTCAATTAAGAACAAATTCCACAAAAACCCTAAGGAGAGCACTCACATGCCATGTACAGAAACAGACAGACAGACAGAGAAACAAAACCTACCACAATTATAGATTATTGTATATCATATGATTTGTATTACCAGCATTACCATACACCCCCCTTTCACTACCTATATTTTGTCAGAGACTTCTTTCCAGTGAAGTATACAATGTGTGGAAAACCAGTAAAAAAAATTGATGTTAACGTCCCCAAATCAAATACAACGGACACGTTGCAAGGGAGTCAATTCTACTTTGCCAATTTTGGGGCTCAGGTTACGTACCTACAATTACTATGTTTGATGATGAGGTTTGACAGTCGTTTTCTTCTTGCTAAGTATAAAACGCACAAGATTGTTTTAAGCTGTCCTACAGCGGAATACAAGACGACAAAGATGAACGAAAAGAGGTATTTACAAAATGAAGAAATGGTCAATTTTTTTTAGTTGTTTCACATTTTTAATGACGAAGTTACATTAGTACAAAATTGAAAGAAAAGACAAAATTTATACAAAAAGGAGAAAAAATACAGAAGTGAGATATGGCGAAAATGACAATTTGTACATACACTGGGAAATGATGATATTTATACAAAATGAGAAAATGATCCAAATTATATAATGACAATGTCTGTACACCTTTTTTTCAAACGACATATGAATAACATGAAAAAATTACACTGGATCGATTTAAACAAATCAAAATATATTAAAACAAATTACAATGTATGAACAAGGTCTCTATGTTGGGAATTTCACACATAGTAAATTGTCATTGATCTCAGTTGTGTGTGTTACTGATCTCACGTGCGTGTGTGCGTGTGTGTGTGTGTGTGTGTGTGTGTGTGTGTGTGTGTGTGTGTGTGTGTGTGGTGGGGGTGTGTGTGTGTGTGGGGTGTATGTGCATGCATGCGTTCGTGCTTGCGTGTGCGTGTATGTATGTGTGTGTGTGTGTGTGTGCGTGCGTGCGTGTGTGTGTGTGTGTGTGTGTGTGTGTGTGTGTGTGTGTGTGTGTGTGTGTGTGTGTGTGTGTGTTTTCTTCTCGATCATACAACAAAATCCTGAGTTCTTTGGTTGTCAAAGCCGATGGGATGTCTAATTCAAAGTGAACACAACTGTGACCAAGCATGGAAAATCAGGCTAGAGTTGGAAACTGTCAGTTCTAAGCTTTTACCTCATTTTGAAATTTGAAAGTTTATGACCTAAAGTGTACACAAAAAGAATAAATTCATCTATCAGAATGTATTTCTTCAGACATGTTTAAAGTTTGTACACGTTTTTATTTTTACAAGGGTACTAATATGCTTATAAAATTTTGGGGGGAAATTCATCTATTTTTAGGGTGCTTTCATATATACGATATGACAAAACTTCGGGAAATTGAAGATACGATGTTAAAGACTTGAACTTTGGAAAGATCTCAGTTAACCCAATTCTGACCCAAACGAGCTATTTTCAGCCAAAGCTGTGACTGGTTGGATCAGTGTCCAGCCAGGTTTTCCCATGTTGAGTCACATTTTACCATTATTGCTGTAGTATTTCTTAATATCATCAACATCATCATAATCATCATCAACAACAACAACATCATCATCATCGCTGTCGTCGTCGTCTTCGTCATCATTGTCAAACCACTCAAACTGCAGTATATACAGCATTTTGCTGCGTCAGCCATTGTTGAACAGATGCCATGTTGTTTTGAACCCACAAGCCGTTGGCCCTTGTGGTCTCAATGGCATCACTCATAGAGTCGGCCACATCCGGGTACTTCTCGGCCAGAGCCTCCAACTGAAACAGGAACCAGAACGTGTTTTTTTTTTTTCATCAAACGTGTTTGTCATGCACTGTGTGAGTGTTTTTAAAAATAGCAACAAACTAGAGGGAGAACCTGACAGCAGAAGGTCCCCTGAGGACCATTATTGTTATTGTTATTAATACTATTCTTCTTCTAAATCTCATGAATATGATGATGATGATGATGATGATGATGATGATGATGATGATGATGATGATGATTAATGTTATTATTAATCAACGTTTAAAGCACAATTGACTGCACAAAGCCATATTAGAAGCATAACATCTCAACACACACACACACGCACACACACACACACACAACACACACACACACACACACACACACACACACGCACACACACACACACACACACACACACACACACACACACACTGCCTCGCTGACCCTAAAAAATGAAAATACCTGAAAAAGAAAATAAAGTGCACAAATCAATGCATTCGTGCTCATAATCCGTGGAATGCCCCTGACATTAACCATTCTGCCCAATTTATCACCAAATAAACAAAAAGAACTGGCCTAAATTACAAGTGTGCTAAAGCAATTTAATACATGTACCCAATTATAAATCCTTACAGGCAGTACTCAAGGAATTGTTGAACACATACAGCAAGGCAGGAAATGATAGGAAGAGATGACAGAAAACAAAGGAACAGGGCAGAAACAAAGATAATGACAGAAACGAGAGAATTTTTAGCACAAAATTTACAGATGGAGCGGATACTCTTTATACTAAAACAGCCTCTGGCGTCCCCACGGTAGGAGGTCCCCAGGGGAGAGATTTCTTCCTCCACTCCTTTAACTCTTTGACGACGGGCTACTTCGATCGAAGTAACAGCTGAGCTCTCACTGAGGACGGGCTACTTCAATCATAGTAACAGACGGTCTAGGGTATATAGCTTCCTCTCTTTTGTTATGCTAATGATTTAGTAGTTGGCAGTTGCTTCCCTTGTGGAGGGAACTTTCGTTGAACGCTTCAGCTACGTTTTGCCGATTTCTTTGTCTAAAATCGATGGATAAGTCCACTTGCACCTGGTTCTCAGTGATTTCACTGTGGCAGCCCTAGGCCAGCAGGAGAGCTCAGCTGCGGCAGGTGCAGTCACAATAGAGTTAAGCACATCCTTCGTCTCTAAACTCCTTACACACTTATGGAGGGGAGGGTGGCTGCATCCAGATGATGACTACAGGATGCTTTTCTGCAGTCGCCAATGTAAATTTATTTGTCTTACATGGTGATGTGTGTTTAAAAGAAACGAGCAGTCAGAAAAACATAAAACGTTTCTACAGCAGGAGCATACGTGTCATCATGTTGCTTCTATGGCTGAAGATGTGGCAGCTATAGTCAGTTTAATATACGTAGACACACACTTACACTTAAAAGAAAAATGTACATGATTTACAATCTTTACATATTGAGGCAGCCGAGATGTGGTTTCTCAGAAGAATGTTGAGAGTTCCATGGACAGCAAAGAAAACAAATGAGACAGTCTTGATGGAGGCAGACACAAGTAGATCACTCATAAGGAAGATTAGGAAAAGACAGGCAACATTTATAGGTCATTTTATGAGGAAGGGGGATTTGGAGCACGTGATCACAACGAGAAAGCTGGAGGGAAAGAGAGCACCGGGTAGACCCAGGGATAAAATGCTGGACGGACTTGCAGATTGGCTGGGGACAAGGGGGTGGGAGAGATGCTAGGGGCAACGAGAGATAGAGACAGATGGAAGTCCATGATCGCCAACGCCATGTGGCAGGGCACCTGATGATGATGATGATGACATATGTAACTAATAAATAATTAAACAATGCATACAAAAACACAACAACAATAAACAGAAGAAAAAATAACTTTCTTCTTTTTAAAGGAAGGACGTATGCATATTTTATTACCAAAACATCACAAGACTTAAGTTCAACATACATGCAAGTCATCTATAATCTTTCTCTTACGAAGGACACACACATATTTATGAAATGCAGTCATTTTCACAGACAACATAAAAACAAATGCACATGGATAATTTAAGTAGAAAACAAGCATTCCTAATACTGTAAACGTCTCAGAGATCATATCACATCATATCCAAAACAAGTGTGACTGCCCGCGTTCAAGCAAACGGGAACCAGAGAAAAAAAAAACACGAAAAAAGAATAAGAACGCGTATTTAATACAACAAGACAAGACAGGCGCAAATCGGCCAACTGCCCTTTGTCAAGCTAAGATCACAAACAAACAAACACCAGATACAAAATTCAGGAAAAAAGACTGAAACTTCCCTGCTGCTCCGGCCAGTATGAGTTTTGTCTTGTATTAAATACGCGTTCTTATTCTCTTTTTTTCGTGTTTTTTTTCTGATTCCATATCACACCAAGTTTTCACCAGTAGTAAATACAACATCCGTTGTCCTCTAAAATTTGTAGTGCAAGTTTGTGTTCATTTTGCATCACATTCTTCTATGTAATACTTTGTGATAAGACATTCTGTAAAGAAGTTATGTTTTGATTTTTAACAGGATGTTTTCTTGCAAACTGCTACACAGAAGAACGTAATGCAAAATGTACTACACATTTTCCTGGTTTCCTGATTGTTCCATTTGGAGGGTTACCTGCCAGAACTCGGGTCACAAAAGGTGTAAAGAAGGCAGATGCACCGTTCTTGCAGGTAACCACCGATTTTTAGATATACATTTTCTTTTCAAGAATTATGAAAACAAAATTTTAAATACGCATCGGCGTGCATGCTTTTATCAACAGTAAACAAAAGTATATTTTAGGTAATCTTGACGCATCACTACTTCAACAAATCTATCTTTTCCCCATATCTTTTGATATAAAACACACTGCCAAGATGGTTGATGCTGTCTTTTGTTTTCAAACACACGTCTTTGTGTGTTTGCTGGCTTGTTCGTTTTTGTGTCCTGATGTTTATTTTTTTGTTTTGTTTTTGTTGTTTTGTTGTTGTTGTTGTTTTTCTTCTTTGTATTTGTTATTTTATGTTGTTGGAGTGGTGGTTTTTTGTTGTTGTTTTTTTTATTTATATTGAAAGGACTGTGTCACGAAGTCTGTAGGCGTGCATGCTTCCCTGTACACATGTGTGTGCATACATTATAACGTTCGTTTGCTTGTTTGTTTTTTGATGCTTTTGTTGTTTTGGATGGTTGGTTAGTTTGTTTTTTTCGGTTTTCTTTGTTGTTGTTGTTGTTTTGTTTGTTTTTTAGCCGTCATTTTTAGTCACTACAGATTTACTGTATGAAATTCAGGCTGCTCTGTCCAGGGAAACAGACTGGCTACAGTGCGGTACACCCTCTGTATATCCGTTTGTGTCAACGGAACAGTCAAGCTACAAAGCCTATTGATATTATCAATACATCTAAGCTAAAGCAGTATCACGAACAAAACACAGATACCTCAGACAGATGTTGTGGCGTGTAGAACGACTGGGTGATACCAGAGAACAGACCTTTCAGGTTAAACGCCGTGCTTCCGAATCTGTCAAAGCAACATAACATTCATCATTTCCCCCCCCTGACAGTGAAATGCAAAATAACAGCAAACGCCTCAATCTTGAGACAGGTTGATGAGTTTAAATATCTGGGAACGATCATCTCACCGGACGGCAGATGCACATCAGAAATAGCCGGCAGAATCGGCCAAGCCTAAACAGCATTCAATAAGATGAAAAGCATTCTAGCCAACAAATGCCTATCAATTAACTTCAGGAAGAGAGTTCTTTAATGTTATATAGAACCGATAATGTTACACGGTTGTGAGGCGTGGACAGTCAACAAGCAAAGCTAGAACATGATTGAGGCAGCCGAGATGTGGTTTCTAAGATTGTGTTGAGAGTTCCATGGACAGCAAAGAAAACAAACGAGACAGTCTTGATAGAGGCAGACACAGGAAGATCATTTATAAGGAAGATTAGGAAAAGACAGGTAACATTTAAGGCCATTTTATGAGGAAAGGGAATTAGAGCACCTGGTAACAACGGGAAAGCTGGAGGGAAAGAAAGCACCAGGTAGCCCCAGGGAAAAAATATTGGACGGACTTGCAGAGTGGCTGAGGACAGAGAGGGTGGAAGATGTGCTTACGGCAACAAGGGATAGATGCATATGGAGGGCCATGATCGTCAACGTCATGTGGCTGGGCACTTGATGATGATGATGAGTGAAGGGTGTGGGAAAGGTTACCCCCAACTTGGTAGTGGTCGACCATACTGAACCCAGCGGGTTGTAGGCAATGGATGTCGAATGGCCTTCAGATAGGGAGGTTCATCATCATTATGTGCCCAGCCACAAGGCGTTGGCAATCATGGCCTTCCATATGAATCTATCCTTTCTCGCAGCAAGTACTTCTCCCACCCTCTCAGTCTTCATCCACTCCACAAGTCGTCCAATATTTTCTCCCTGGGTCTACCTGATGCTCTTTTTCCCGCCAGCTTTCCTGTCGTGACTAGGTGCTTGAATTTCTCTTGCCTCATAAAATGTCCTATAAATGTTGCTTTCTTTATCTTATCTTGTTCATTAACATTCTTTTTGTGTCTGCCTCCTTCCAGACTGTTTCGTTTGTTTTCTTTGCTGTCCATGGAGCTCTTAACATTCTTGGTCAGAAACCACATTTCAGCTGCCTCAGTCTTATTCTAACTTTGCCTGTTGACTGTCCACGCTTCACATCAGTACAACAATATTGATTCTATTCAACAATGAAAATTTTCCTTCCTGATGTTAACTGATAGGCATTTGTTGGTAAGAACGGTTTTCATTTTCCTGAATGCTGTTTTAGCTGTTTTAGCTTGGCCGATTCTGTTGACTGTTTCTAATGTGCATTTGCCGTCTGGTGAGATGATTGTTCCTAATTATTTAAACTTATCAACTTGTCTCAATGTGGTGCAATTTACTGTTATTTTGCATTAGGGAATTTCTTGCTTTTTACGTATTACCATGATTTCATTCTTATTGCTTGATATGGAGGTTAGCTGTGAACTAAGTCAGACTTGATTAAAGGAATAAGCAACTCCGGCCATGGTTTCATCCAGGATGGGGCGGAGTAGCATTTGATAAGCCACAGGGAGAAAATACCCTGGATGCCCCATGACGATTATGACTATTTCAAGTCAGCTTGGCGAAGTGGTTCACAAAGGATTACTGACTAGACTGGTAAGTCGTGGACTTAAGTTAATCTCAATCGACCCTCTCCCTCTTCAAAAAAAAAAAAAGATCTGCCCTGACCAGCTTGTGTCCAGAGCTCAGTACGCAATGGACTCATTGGGAATACTGAGACCACACAGTGGAATTTCATCCAATGTACAAATGAGTCACCGAGAACGTTGATCACATATCCTGACCAACACTGTAAGTGTGTGTATTTCTCGCCCCTAATTTCGTGAATTCAAGCTGGGTTCTTTGGTGTCAGTAGTTCAAGAGGACTTGTCGTTGGAGGACCATGGTGTTCGTCATCTTTCAAGGAAGTCTGTCACTCTGTCTGCCTATGTGAATGAGCCGTTACTTGCGTTAATAGGGGGCTTAGCAGGCAGCGTTCTTAGTAAGCTGATTTATAACAGGTATTGCTGAACTCCGTTAAAGTGATCCAGCAGCAGTGCAGGGCCTCCTCTGCAAGTGGCCTTGGGTGGCTTGACATCTCTGACTCCTATGGCGACTTGACATCTCTGACTCCTATGGCGACTTGACATCTGTAAATGCTATAGCAGCTTCACAGCTCTACTCCTGTGGTAGCTCGGCATCTCTGACTCCTATGGAAACTTGACATATCTGACTACTATGGCGACTTGACACCTCTGACTCCGATGGCAGCTTGACATCTCTGACTCCTATGGCAGCTTGACACCTCTGACGCCTATGGTAGCTTGACATCTCTGGCTACTATGGCGACTTGACACCTCTGACTCCGATGGCAGCTTCACAGCTCTACTCCTATGGTAGCTCGACATCTCTGACTCCTATGGAAACTTGACATATCTGACTACTATGGCGACTTGACACCTCTGACTCCGATGGCAGCTTGACATCTCTGACTCCTATGGCAGCTTGACACCTCTGACGCCTATGGTAGCTTGACATCTCTGACTACTATGGCGACTTGACACCTCTGACTCCGATGGCAGCTTCACAGCTCTACTCCTATGGTAGCTCGACATCTCTGACTCCTATGGAAACTTGACATCTCTGACTACTATGGCGACTTGACACCTCTGACTCCGATGGCAGCTTGACATCTCTGACTCCTATGGCAGCTTGACACCTCTGACGCCTATGGTAGCTTGACATCTCTGGCTACTATGGCGACTTGACACCTCTGACTCCGATGGCAGCTTCACAGCTCTACTCCTATGGTAGCTCGACATCTCTGACTCCGTATGGAAACTTGACATCTCTGACTACTATGGCGACTTGACACCTCTGACTCCGATGGCAGCTTCACAGCTCTACTCCTATGGTAGCTCGCATCTCTGACTCCTATGGAAACTTGACATCTCTGACTACTATGGCGACTTGACATCTGACTCCATCAGCCAGATGCTACTCTATGTAGCTCGCACTGACTCCTATGGAAACTTGACATTCTCTCTGCACTGCCTATTGGCAGTTGACATCTCTGACTCCTATAGCAGCTTGACATCTCTGACTCCTATGGCAGCTTTGACATCTCTGACTCCTATAGCAACTTGACATCTATGACTCCTATAGCAGCTTGACATCTCTGACTCCTATAGCAGCTTGACATCTCTGACTCCTATGGCAGCTTGACATCTGACTCCTCTGGCAGCTTGACATCTCTGACTCCTATAGCATCTTGACATCTCTGACTCCTATAGCAGCTTGACATATCTGACTCCTATGGCATCTTGACATCTCTGACTCCTATAGCAGCTTGACATATCTGACTCCTATAGCAGCTTGACATCTCTGACTCCTATGGCATCTTGACATCTTGACTCCTATGGCAGCTTGACATCTCTGACTCCTATAGCAGCTTGACATCTCTGACTCCTATGGCAGCTTGACATCTGTGACTCCTATGGCATCTTGACATCTCTGATTCCTATAGCAGCTTGACATCTCTGACTCCTATGGCAGCTTGACATCTCTGACGCCTATGGTAGTTTGATATCTATACATAATAGTTGTTCTGGTTGTGTTGGCATAGGATTAGATGAGTCCTCCTTTTCCAATTCCATGGAATGGTTAACCCTTTCGACCAAATCATCTGTGGTGGGTGCTGACGTAAAACTGAAGGAAATCAATCAGTCAATTAATTAATCAGTCAGTCACTTTCTCCTCTCTCTCATACACCCACGCGCACACACACGCGCGCACACACACACACAACACACGTCCTCACATACACACACACACACACACACACACTCACACACATACACACACATACACATACACACATACACACACACACTACACACACACACACACACTCACTCACACATACACACACGCACACACACACACACACAAACACACACACACACACACACTCACACACACACTCACACACACACAGTCAACACACACACACACACACACACACATACACACACACACACACACACACACACACAACACACACACACACACCACACACACACACACACACACACACACACACAAATTGTCACCTCTGTTTGATGACAGGGAGTTTGTCTTGGACAAAGGTCCAGACTAGGTCACGTCCATATTGGTGGTCAGCACAAGCGGTCAAGGTCTCCAGGGCGTCCTGGTCACGTATGTATTTCTGGTCTAACGCCCGGTTGATCAGTCTGGCATCAAACCCATCGTCATTATCATCGTGGTCAAATCATCGTCATCGTCACCGTCATGTCATCATCATCACTGTTTTTTTTCCATCATTATCTTCATTGCCATCATTAGCATCTCCACCACCAGCACCATCATCATCCATCACAATTGTCATCACCACCATCATCACCACAAACATCGTCACCATTATCATCATCATCATTATCACGTAGGTACTGCTAGTAGACCCAGGGAGAAAATACTGGACGGACTTGCAGAGTGGCTGGGGACGAGGAGGGTGGGGGAGATGCTAAGGGCAACGAGAGATAGAGACAGATGGAAGTCCATGATCGCCAACGCCATGCTGCAGGGTACCTGATGATGATGATGATGACTGCTAGTCTAACGTCTGACATACATACATACATGCATACATACATACATACATATATGTATGTTACATACATACATACATACATACACACATATATACATACATACATATATGTATACATCTTTATACACACATATATATATAATATATATATATATATATATATATATATATATATTGTGTGTGTGTGTGTGTGTGTGTGTGGTGTGTGTGTGTGTGTGTGTGTGTGTGTGTGTGTAAATATATATATATATGTATGTATGTATGTATACTATCGTTCTTTTCATTCTCACTGACATTATCATCAACTGTCATTGTCAATATAATGATACCGTAAAGCAGAGGAAGAAGAAGAAAAAGAAAAGAATAAAGAAAGAAAAAGAGAGAAGAATGAAGAAGATGGGAGAAGAAAGAAGAAAAAAGAAGAAAAGAAGAAAAGGATGAAGAAGAAGGGAGAAAAAGAAGAAGAAAAAAAGAACAAAGAAGAAGGAAGGAGAAAAAGAACGAAAAAAAGATGAAGGAAGAAGAAAGAAGAAGGAAAAGAAGAAGTTAAGGATAAAGACGGAAAAGAAGACAAAAGAAGAAGAAGGAAATAGAAGAAGGAAATAGAAGAAGAAAGAAGAAGAAAGGAAGGAAGCAGCAACAACAAAGAAGGAAACAGAAGAAGAGGAAGAAGCAGAAAAAAACTGAGGAAGAAGAAAAAGAAGAAGAAAAAGCAGCAGAAGACATTTCACTTATCTGATAAGCAAGTACGTGTATATGTTATCCCCACCTTAGGCCATAGAGGAGTAAAGCCGCTGAAATCTCACTAAACATGGCCATCTTTTCCTCAGGGCTAATTCCAATCCTCTCCCTCACTGCTTTACCTTCCCAAACCATTAACAGTTGGGAAAACTTGAGGACATTAAAAAAATTCACAGACTCAAACCCCTGCTTTCATATTGAAAAGAGGGAGCTCTGCTTCTGTAAACTGTTCACGCCAGCAGTTACAAAGTTAACGAGAAAGTAAAAATACAGAAGAAATATTAAATATCAAGAAAGAAAGACACAATTAGACAGGCAGAGACAGAGACAAACATACACACAGACATACAGCGTTAGTCAGAGAGACAGACAGACACAGAGACAGATACACAGACTTGGTATCATCCAATCTGAGACAATAAACTCCTAGACAACAAAGAAAACCAAAGAGCGGCATTACCACCGCCACTACCTCATCAAACCACTACTACCATCACACACAACCACTTCAACCACGATCATCACCATCGCCAGGAATATTCATACACCTACATATAATCAAAGGACATAACTCTTGAGTATAAAGTTCATACACCTACGTATTCAAAGTGGCAGGATCACGTGAACAAGTGAGAGCCAATCTCAGCCTGGCACGTTCGCTGGATATCGGCTCTTGGAGGAAGCGTTGATAAACAAAATCCCAGTCACTGCGATTCCCGTGTGCCACAGCCGTGCAGTAGAATTTGAAGCGTAGATCCACTGTTATCCTGACACAATGCATATATTTGAAATAAATGGATGAAATCACATTGGATTTTACTTCAAATTGACACGAAGGCTAATTTAAGGTGATATAAGTTCAGTTCATTCAGATTGATTGGTCCTTTTTTTTTTTTATAGCGCCGTGGGTTCAAGATCTGATATCTTCGAGTTCAGTCCCAGCCCTCAACACTGGCCTGTTGGCTGCCCATCTTAAAGTTTCAATCCTTCTGGTGGTGTCAGCGTGGTGTGCCATAGTCCCTTCTTCCCCCACCCTCTTCCCATTTCAAGACCTTGCCAGTGCATCAGGGAGTCCGCTTGATAACTGCTGGCAGATTTGGGGGGAAAGCGCATATGGAATGTTTGGGTGCTACGAATCCTTCGATAACAAACTCAGATTTTATGTATTGATAGTCATGAACCTGAAGTGGCTGAAGACAGAGAGGTGGAAGATGTGCTTGCGGCAACAAGGGATAGAAACATACGGAGGGCCATTATCGCCGACGCCATGTGGCAGGGTACTTGATGATGATGAATGATGATGAATCATGAACCGACTGCTAGAGAGTATATCTACTAAAATCATTTACAAAACCTAAACATTTTCTTAAAAAACAACAACACAATCTTTATATAGAGATAAACAAGAAAGTATAAGAAATAACGAGAAACCTGGAATTGATCCTCACAGAATACATGCAGTTCTATTTATATATACGACTTTCCCATCACTCTGACTGAAGAGCAGGCATGTTGGTTTTCTTCACCTGGTGTGGTCTTCATGTAGGACAGAAGACCAGTCCTAAAGGCACATCTTCTTCCGCAGGGACTTATAAGGAGTTGTGCAGACTTAGGTTCTGCTTCCGCCAATCCGTTGTCTGCCGAACAGTAGCTGTTCTGTGCTGTATAAAATGTAACGTGATTGTGTTCAGTGTACACTGTTGTCGCACCAGCTTACACTTTTTGTGGGGCAAGGTCTTCCCAGTTATAGGACTACCCTTTATTTCTTCATAAGTGCATTTCTTTATCTCTTTATTCGTTTACTTGTTTACTTAATCGCTTTATTGCTTAATCGTTAATCATTTATACATTTATCTACATATGCTACATTTGTTTACTTTCTCCGTAGCTTTATTTTGCATTTACTGGGTCATCATCATCATCATGTGCCCTGCCGCATGGCGTTGGCGATCATGCCCCTCCATACAAATCTGTCCTTTGCTGCTGCAAGTACATCTCCAATCATGTCTGTCTTCGTCCACTCCGCAAGTCCGTCCAATATTTTCTCCCTGCGTCTACCTGGTGATCTTTTTCCCCTCAACCTTTTCTGTTGTGACTAGGTGCTCTAATTTCTCTTTCCTCAAAAAATGTCATATGAATGTTGCTTGTCTTTTCCTAATCTTGTTCGTTAATTTTCTTTTTGTATCTGCATCCTTCGCTTTCTTTGCTGTCCATGGAACTACATTCTTCTTACAAGCCACATTTCAGTTGCCTCAATACTGTTCCGACTTTGCGTGCTGATTGTCCACGCTTCACATCCATTCAACAATACCTGTTAACACGGAAGAACTCTCTTCCTGATGTTAATTGATAGGCATTTGTTGATAAGAACCCTTTTCATTTTCTTGAAAGCTGTTTAGCTTGGCCAAATCTGCAGTGTGTGCATCTACAGTCTGGTGAGATGACTGTTATCAACTTGTCTTCTATGTGGTGGAAGAAGAGAGAAGGAAACTCTGATCAGCTGGGTATCGAACCGCTACATCTGTCCATTAAACTATCCACCCGACTGTTCATCCTCCATCCACCCACCACCCGTCCCTACGTCCATCTATCCATCCATCTATCCATCCTCCCACATCCCCCACCCCTCTCATCAATCCATCTACCCACCTATCCATCCACCAACCCACACATCCATCTACTCGTCTGTATGTTTATCCACCCACCGATCCACTCATTCATTCACCCACGTGTCCACCAACCCATCCACCCACCCACCCATCTTCCATCCACCCACCCATCCATCAACTCACTCACCACCCACCCACCCATCCATCCATCCAACCATCCATCCAACCATCCATCCAGCCACCTATCCATCCATCAACTCAACCACCACCCACCCACCAATCCATCCGAAAACCAAACACAACATCTGCGGACTTGGATTGGACTGCTTTAGGATTTCAGTTTTTGTCTTTTTTTTTTCATCGGGAATGCAGACCACTTTTCCCCGAGGAAAGCATGTCGCCACAATCTTGCGCCACACGTTTCTTTTTCAGGCAAGTGTGCATTGTTTGTTTTCCTCTGCTAGCAGTTATCTGCCAGTCTCCCTGATCCTGCGCAAAAAAAAGACATGTGCTGGCATAGTCTTCAAATGATGAGGATGAGGAGTGGGAGGGAGCGAGGGATGGAGGAGACTTTTCAAACGCTGACACCATTAGAATGATTGGAGCACTAAAATGGCAGCGAACAAAGCAACTTATGTGATTCTGGTTGCCATTGAACTCGAGACGTAAACTCTCGACTTCTCCTCTCTCTCAAAAGAGCAAACCAACCCGCTGAAAAGTAAATAGACAAATAAACCAATGAATAAATGAATAAATAAATAAATCAATCAATCAATCAATCAATCAATCAATCAATAAATCAATCAATCAATCAATCAATCATGAAATCAAAAAATAAAAATAGATAAATAAAAATAGATAAACAAATAAATAAATGAACGAATGAGTAAAACATTAAGAAAGTAAAGAAAGAGAGAAAGAAAGAAAGAAAGAAAGAAGAAAGAAAAAGAAAGAAAGAAGAAGAAAGAAAGAAAGAAAGAAAGAAAGAGAAAAAAGAAGAAAGAAAGAAAGAAAGAAAGAAAGAAGAAAGAAAGAAAGAAAAGAAAGGAAGAAAGAAAGAAAGAAAGAAAGAAGAAAGAAGAAGAAAAAAAGAAGAAAGAAAGAAGAAAGAAAGAAAAGAAAGAAAGAAAAAGAAGAAAGAAAGAAAAAGAAGATGAAAGACAGAA
>JAPXFY010000029.1:22439908-22442408 GCA_030674185.1 Monoplex corrugatus
GAAGGAAGGAAGGAAGGAGAAGGAAGGGAAAGGAAGGAGATGAAAGAAGAAACAACGAAAAAACATACGAATCCAAATCCTCCAGCACCGCAGCATTGGGGTCAAAACTGCCAAAGATGGAAGCTGTTTGCCTCTGCATAAAAGTCTGAAAGAAAGCAGAAGAATCGATCATGAATCATGAAAGCAACGTATCGTCATAGACATCACTGTGTAGAATTTAAATACATGGGAATTTAGTGATCGTTTTTCGTCTGTTTGTTTGTTTGTTTGTTTGTTTGTTTGTTGTTTGTTTGGTTGTTTGTTTTCTGTTCGTCAGTGTGCAGGCCTGTACTATGGTGTGTTTGTTTGCATCGTTTCGCTGTATGTGTTTGTGCCTTATTGTGTTTCGCGTCATGTTCTTAAAAAATGAAAACAAGATAAGAATTACATCATTATAGTTATCATCATCATCATCACTTTTATTTTATCATTCTTTTTCTTCTTATTATATATCATCATCATCGTCGTCGTCGTCTCACGTCATGTAGTCACTCATGATATCTTCATCATCGTCGTCGTCGTCGTCGTCTCATCATCATCATCATCATCATTAGAAAAGAAGAAGAGGAGGAGGAGGAGGAATCAGAATATGAACAAAGTCATGAAAATTATACTAATGATTCTGCTACTAAAACTACTGTTATTAGTGACCAGTACTACTGTATTACTATTACATTACTACTAACAATAACAACGGCAAAATGGTAACAACAACAAAACATAGTAAATGCTATTATTACTACTACCACTACAAATAATTAAAACCAACAATCTACTACTACTACTACTACATCTATCACTACTGACTACTCTACTACTACCACTACTATTCAGTCAATCAACCAATAATGATAACATCAATAATAATGATTAAAAACCAGCAATAACAACAATGACAATAACATAAAAAGCGATGATAACAATGACAAACAATAATACCATCACCACCATCACCACCACCACACAACACAACATCAATACCAGTAACAACAACAGCCACAACAACAACCACAACACCATTACCACCAACAACATTAACAGCAACAACAACAACAACGAGAACGACGACGACGACGACGACGACGATGACGATGACGATGATGATGATGATGATGTATGATAACAACAGTAAAAGCAATAATAGTAATAATAATCATCATCATCATCATCATAATCATAATCATAATGAAAACTCACGGAGAATTGCTGATAAACATTGAGGTCAGCAGACAGAAGACCATTGAAGTCGTCCAGCTCTGTGAGAGCTGTTTTCCAAGGGACGTAATTCCTCTCGTTCTGCAGGTAGCTCAACGTGGACAGCGCTATCGTGTAGTTTAACTGACCTGCCCTAGTGACACAAAGCATCGTCATCATCATCATTGTCATTGTCATTGCCATCATCATCATCGTCATCGTCATTGTCGTCGTCATCATCATCGTCGTCGTCGTCGTCGTCCTCGTCGTCGTCGTCATCATCATCGTCGTCGTCGTCATCGTTGTCGTCGTCGTCGTCGTCATCATCATCGTCGTCGTCATCATCATCGTTCGTCATCATCGGTCATCATCGTCGTCGTCGTCGTCGTTCGTCATCATCATTATCCATCATCTCATCGTCGTCGTCGTCATCGTCGCCGTCGTCGTCGTCATCATCATCATCATCGTCATCGTGGTCATCATCGTCATTGTCATCATTATCACCACCGTTACTGTCTTCGTCATTATAATCGTCACATAACCATTATCACCAATAACCACTTCACCATCATTATCACTGTTGATGTTTAGTATCATTATAATCATAGTCAGATATATCATCGTCATGGTAATGATGATGATTGTGATTATTATTATTATGCGGGTTATACCCCAGCCGACTGCTCAGAGTTAC
This sequence comes from Monoplex corrugatus, assembly GCA_030674185.1. NCBI lineage: Eukaryota > Metazoa > Mollusca > Gastropoda > Littorinimorpha > Ranellidae > Monoplex > Monoplex corrugatus. The sequence goes on from JAPXFY010000029.1 coordinate 22,441,836, forward strand.
ATCAGGGCTTATAACTGCTCAGAGTTACATCAGGCTTATAACTGCTCAGAGTTACATCAGGGCTTATAACTGCTCAGAGTTACATCAGGGCTTATAACTGCTCAGAGTTACATCAGGGCTTATAACTGCTCAGAGTTACATCAGGGCTTATAACTGCTCAGAGTTACATCAGGGCTTATAACTGCTCAGAGTTACATCAGGGCTTATAACTGCTACTCAGGCAGTTTACATCAGGGCTTATAACTGCTCAGAGTTACATCAGGGCTTATAACTGCTCAGAGTTACATCAGGGCTTATAACTGCTCAGAGTTACATCAGGGCTTATAACTGCTCAGAGTTACATCAGGGCTTATAACTGCTCAAGTACTCAGGGCTTATAACTGCTCAGAGTTACATCAGGGCTTATAACTATCTCCAACAAAGCACATTTGTCTAAACACATCGATGACCCTGGAAAAAACAACTTGAAAACAAAATGTAAGTACAGATATCACCCGCATTCATGATGCAAATGATATTTATGGACATGTCCCTGGCGTTGACCATTCTGCCCAATTTATGACCAGGGGGAAT
>JAPXFY010000029.1:22452408-22462408 GCA_030674185.1 Monoplex corrugatus
CTCTGTAGCCAGGTGGGTGAGACATATATCTACTGTAGACTGGCTCGGTAGTCAGGTAGGTGAGACATATATCTACTGTAGTCTGGCTCTGTAGCCAGGTGGGTGAGACATATATCTACTGTAGTCTGGCTCTGTAGCCAGGTGGGTGAGACATATATCTACTGTAGACTGGCTCGGTAGTCAGGTAGGTGAGACATATATCTACTGTAGTCTGGCTCTGTAGCCAGGTGGCTCTGTAGTCAGGTGGTGAGACATACATCTACTGTAGTCTGGCTCTGTAGCCAGGTGGGTGAGACATATATCTGCTGTAGTCTGGCTCTGTAGCCAGGTGGCTCTGTAGTCAGGTGGGTGAGACATACATCTACTGTAGTCTGGCTCTGTAGCCAGGTGGGTGAGACATATATCTGCTGTAGTCTGGCTCTGTAACCAGGTGGGTGAGACATACATCTACTGTAGTCTGGCTCTGTAGCCAGGTGGGAGAGACATATATCTACTGTAGTCTGGCTCTGTAGCCAGGTGGGAGAGACATATATCTGCTGTAGTCTGGCTCTGTAACCAGGTGGGTGAGACATATATCTACTGTAGTCTGACTCGGTAGCCAGGTGGGTGAGACATACATCTACTGTAGTCTGGCTCTGTAGCCAGGTGGGTGAGACATATATCTACTGTAGACTGGCTCTGTAGCCAGGTGGGTGAGACATATATCTGCTGTAGTCTGGCTCTGTAGCCAGGTGGCTCTGTAGCCAGGTGGGTGAGACATATATCTACTGTAGACTGGCTCTGTAGCCAGGTGGGTGAGACATATATCTACTGTAGTCTGGCTCTGTAGCCAGGTGGGTGAGACATATATCTACTGTAGTCTGGCTCTGTAGCCAGGTGGGTGAGACATATATCTACTGTAGTCTGACTCGGTAGCCAGGTGGGTGAGACATACATCTACTGTAGTCTGGCTCTGTAGCCAGGTGGGTGAGACATATATCTGCTGTAGTCTGGCTCTGTAGCCAGGTGGCTCTGTAGTCAGGTGGGTGAGACATACATCTACTGTAGTCTGGCTCTGTAGCCAGGTGGGTGAGACATATATCTACTGTAATCTGGCTCTGTAGTCAGGTGGCTCTGTAGCCAGGTGGGTGAGACATATATCTACTGTAATCTGGCTCTGTAGCCAGGTGGGTGAGACATATATCTGCTGTAGTCTGGCTCTGTAGCCAGATAGGTGAGACATATATCTACTGTAGTCTGGCTCTGTAGCCAGGTAGGTGAGACATATATCTACTGTAGTCTGGCTCGTAGCCGGGTAGGTGAGACATATATCTACTGTAGTCTGGCTCGGTAGCCGGGTAGGTGAGACATATATCTACTGTAGTCTGGCTCGGTAGCCAGGTGGGTGAGACATATATCTACTGTAGTCTGGCTCTGTAGCCAGGTGGGTGAGACATACATCTACTGTAGTCTGGCTCTGTAGCCAGGTGGGTGAGACATATATCTACTGTAGTCTGGCTCTGTAGCCAGGTAGGTGAGACATATATCTACTGTAGTCTGGCTCGTAGCCGGGTAGGTGAGACATATATCTACTGTAGTCTGGCTCGGTAGCCAGGTGGGTGAGACATATATCTACTGTAGTCTGGCTCTGTAGCCAGGTGGGTGAGACATACATCTACTGTAGTCTGGCTCTGTAGCCAGGTGGGTGAGACATACATCTACTGTAGTCTGGCTCTGTAGCCAGGTAGGTGAGACATATATCTACTGTAGACTGGCTCTGTAGCCAGGTGGGAGAGGAGACGTCAGACTTCCAATCGAAATTTTAGTGTAACCCTTTGACTCCCGCACCCTGTCCATCATCTTCCTGCATTATCAACCATACTAGTAAAGCAAAAGCTTAACCCTTTGACTCCCTCACCCTTTCCCCCAGCTTCCTGCAGGAAACTGGTGAAAAGGGTGAGGGAGTCGAAGGGTTATGGTTTTGCAGTTGGCGGATAGGGTGCGGGAGTCAAAGTGTTAATCTTGTTTGAGTACCCCCCCCCCCCACCTGGTATGTACAGGGTGGAGATTCTTGCCTCTCTTTCTTTCTTTTATTGTTGTTTAAAGCCCAGCCGACTGCGCAGAGCCATATCAGGGCTATAACCGCTTCAAAACACACAAAACTTCAACAGGAAAAAAAAAGAAGAAAATTAAGTACACATATCAATGCATTCGCGCACATCATCTAAGGACATGCCCCCGGCGTAGGACAATTCCGTCCGATTTATCGCACAGGGGAGATTTAAAAAACACACCTGAATACAAATATAAGCATACATAAGGACACCAAAACATATATAAAAACAGGCATAAATTACCTAAAATTGCTTCCACATATCTCATCTCCTTAGAGCCAAAAATGCACTTAATACATGTACCCAATTATCAATCCAAAGAAAAAACACGTAAGACTTTATCGAAAAAATACAGGTGAATGGACCATTAAGGCAGCAAATAAGTACAAATGACAGAAAGCAAGGCAACAAGGCAGAAACAATGAGAGTGACAGAAAAGAGGAAATTTCTAGCACAGAATGTCCAGAAGGTGGGGATACTATTTATACTGAAAGAGCCCCCGGCATCCCCACGGGGGGCGATTCTTGCCTATCTCCCAGGTCAACATGTACGCAGAACTGTCAGTGCCTATACCACCTTCGTGTGTATACGCATTCAGAACATAAGATATGCACGTCAAAGATCCTATAAGTCATGTCAGTATCCCATGACTTATAGAAACAAGAAAACACCCCTCGTGCACACCCATCAAAGACGGAGTATGCAGACTGTGTGCAGCGACACATCGCCTGCACCGTTTACACTCATCCAAAAAAAACAAAAACAACAACAAAAACTCGGCATGCTAAAACAAACAAACAAACAAACAAACAAACAAACAAACAAATAAACAAACAAACAAGCAAACAAACAAACAAAACTCGTTGTTTTGATAGTAAAATGTGCAATCACGTCCAACTTTCCTGTTGCCACCAGGCAATCATCATCACCATCATCATCATCATCATCAAAAACATCATCATCATCATCATCATCATCACCATCATCATCATCATCATCACCATCATCATCATCATCATCATCCTCATCACCACCACCATCATCATCATCATCATCATCATCATCATCATCATCATCATCATCATGTGCCCAGCCACATGACGTCAGAACACATGGAATCATTGGGAACAATCCAATCCCCAACTTTCCTTCAGCCACCAGCCAATCATCATCATCATCATCAATATCATCATCATCATCATCATCATCATCATCATGTGCCCAGCCACATGACGTCAGAACACATGGAATCATCAGGAACAATCCAGTCCCCAACTTTCCTTCAGCCACCAGGCACTACACTACACTACACTACACTACACTACACTACACTACACTACACTACACTACACTACACTACACTACACTACACTACACTACACAGACAGAACCGAACTCAAGCCTTCCCTCAGTGGCTACAACAGTCTGTACCTGAACGCCTCGTTTGAATGTGTCTTCTCCCAGGAAAGATTTCACCATCCGTATCACACTCGCTCCCTGCACAGAAAGTTTGTTGTGATCATCGTCACTGTCGTCATCATCGTCGTCTTCGTCGTTGTTGTCGTCATCATCATCGTCGTCGTCATCGTCAACAGCATTATCCTCGTTGTTATCATTATCACTGTCATCGTACGTTGTTGTCGTTGTCATCATTATCGTTGTCGTCGTCATTGTCCATTATCATCGTCATATCATCATCACTTTCGTAGCCGTCATTGTCGTCTTCATCATCATCGTCGTCATCCTTGTTGTCGCTGTCGTAATCTTTCACATAATCACATCATACGAGTTGTTCATCATCATCATCATCATCATCATCATCATTCATCATCATCATCATCATCATCATCATCATCATCATATCATCATCATCATCACCATCATCATCATCACCACCACCACCACCATCACCACCACCATCACCACCATCACATCATCATCATCACCATCATCATCATCATCATCATCACCACCACCACCACCACCACCATCATCATCATCATCATCATCATCATCATCATCCCCAACGTCACCACTACCTCAGCCAAACGCATCACCAGGGGTATCAAACAAAAACAAACCTGAATACAAACATGTAAACATAATTACAACTTTTTTTAAAAAATGCATAAAAACTGGCCTATAGTACCATAAATTGCCATTAAGCAGTTCCCATTTTCCTTATAGATGCACAGCAGTGACCCTTGTCACTAGGAAAGCAGCCCGGATTTCACAAGACAAATCTACTTGACACAAACAAAACAAAAACAAAAAAAAGTCAAATACAAAAACAAAATAAAATAACTACGAACACACATCACCTTAACGTAGATAATGCTGTCATAAGCAGCCAGGGCATCAGGCGGAAACACCACAGGTCGATACAGAGGTTTGGACTGCTCGAAGGCGTCAAGGGTCATGGCCGAACGGAAGGTCAAGGTCAGGAACTGATCCAGCTGCAGCCAAGCCAAATAATGTGGTTAAACAGAAAAATGGATGTCACATGACCACTAGGTTGTAGTAGAGTGAGGCAGTGAAGCTTACAGCTTTTGTCAGGGCCTGTGTTTTTATCAGGGCAGTACCCACCTCCTGTCTGTGACTGCTTTCAACTTCTGTAACCTGAACAGGGTCTGGTACCCATTCACAGGTGGTACACTGGAGGGGGGGGGGGACACTCGTACAAAGTTTTTCCTGACTCCGACAGGAAATTTGGAGTTGAACCTGTAGGCCAGCCAGGCCTCTAGTCAAACAATGGATGAATGTCAACTGGCCATGTATTTCAATGAAAGAATCGGTGAGTGGATGGAGTCTAATCGGACTTAAAGAGATGTTCAAGAAGGATTCATCGCACTATGACAATTCCAATTCCATATGCACTCCATCTAAATATTCAGCAATCACTCAGCAGACTATGTGAGCCTGTGCCAAACATAAGGCGCTGGCCAGATCTTGGAATGAATAGGGGAGGACAGAAAGGACCCATGAAACATCAAGTTGATGTTGAAACACCAAGCTGATGCTGTTATTGGTATAGTTGTTTAAAAGCCAGCCGACTGTGTAGAGCCATATCAGGGCTATAACCGCTTCAAAACATACAACAATTCAAACGGGAAAAATTAAAGAAAATAAGAAAATTAAGTACACATATCAATGCATTCACGCACGTAATCTAAGGACATGCCTCTGGTGTTGACCACTCCATCCAATTTATCACACAGGGGATTTAAAAAACACGCCTGAATACAAATTTAAGCATACCTAAGGACACTAAAACACATATAAAAACGGGCATAAAGTACCTAAAATTGCTTCCACAGATCTCACCTCCCTAAAGCCAAAAATTCACTTAATACATGTACCCAATTATCAGTCCTAAGAAAGAGTACGTAAGACTCATCCAACACATACAGGTGAACGGACCAGCAAGGCAGAAAATGATAGGAAGAAATGACAGAAAGCAAAGAAGAACAAGGCAGAAACAAAGAGAATGACAGAAAAGAGGAAATTTCTAGCAGAGAATTTCCAGAAGGTGGGGATACTATTTATACTGAAAGAGCCCCCGGCATCCCAACGGAGGGAAGCTGATGTTAAAATGAGGTGGGCATAGGAGAGAGGGGACCTATGATACATCAAGCTGATGATGAAATGAGGAGATGGACGAAGGAAAGAAAGGACCTATGAAACACCAAGCTGATGATGAAATAAGGTGTTGGCAAAGGAGACAAGGAACCTATGAGACACCAAGCTGATGTTGAAATAAGGAGTTGGGCAAAGGAGACAAGGAACCTATGAGACACCAAGCTGATGTTGAAATAAGGTGTTGGCAAAGGAGACAAGGAACCTATGAGACACCAAGCTGATGTTGAAATAAGGGTTGGCAAAGGAGACAAGGAATCCTATGAGACACCAAGCTGATGATGAAATAAGGATGTTGGACAAAGGAGACAAGGAACCTATGAGACACCAAGCTGATGATGAAATAAGGTAGTGGACAAAGGAGACAAGGAACCTATGAGACACCAAGCTGATGATGAAATAAGGTGTTGGACAAAGGAGACAAGGAACCTATGAGACACCAAGCTGATGTGAAATAAGGTGTGGACAAAGGAGACAAGGAACCTATGAGACACCAAGCTGATGATGAAACAAGGGATTGGGTGTAGGAGAGAAGGAAGCAATGAACACCAAGCTGATGATTGAAATAAGGAGATGGGTGAGGAGAAAGGAAGCAATGAAACACCAAGCTGATGTGAAATGAGGAGATGGGCTAGGAGAAAGGAAGCAATGAAACACCAAGCTGATGTTGAAATAAGGAATGGTGTAGGAGAGAAGGAAGCAATGAAACACCAAGTCTGATGCTGAAATGAGAAGTTGGGTGTAGGAGAGAAGGAAGCAATGAAACACCAAGCTGATGTTGAAATGAGGAAATGGGTGTAGGAGAGAAGGAAGCAATGAAACACCAAGCTGATGTTGAAATGAGGAAATGGGTGTAGGAGAGAAGGAAGCAATGAAACACCAAGCTGATGTTGAAATGAGGAGATGGGTGTAGGAGAGAAGGAAGCAATGAAACACCAAGCTGATGTTGAATGAGGAAATGGGTGTAGGAGAGAAGGAAGCAATGAAACACCAAGCTGATGTTGAAACAAGGAGATGGGTGTAGGAGAGAAGGAAGCAATGAAACACCATGCTGATGTTGAAATGAGGAGATGGTGTAGGAGAGAAGGAAGCAATGAAACACCATGCTGATGTTGAAATGAGGAGATGGGTGTAGGAGAGAAGGAAGCAATGAAACACCAAGGTGATGTTGAAATGAGGAGATGGGTGTAGGAGAGAAGGAAGCAATGAAACACCAAGGTGATGATGAAATGAGGAGATGGGTGTAGGAGAGAAGGAAGCAATGAAACACCAAGTGATGATTTGAAATGAGGAGATGGGTGTAGGAGAGAAGGAAGCAATGAAACACCATGCTGATGTTGAAATGAGAAGTTGGGCATAGGAGACACGAGACCTATGAAACACCATGCTGATGTTGAAATGAGGAGATGGGTGTAGGAGAGAAGGAAGCAATGAAACACCATGCTGATGTTGAAATGAGGAGATGGGTGTAGGAGAGAAGGAAGCAATGAAACACCAAGTTGATGTTGAAATGAGAAGTTGGGTGTAGGAGAGAAGGAAGCAATGAAACACCATGCTGATGTTGAAATGAGGAGATGGGTGTAGGAGAGAAGGAAGCAATGAAACACTAAGCTGATGGTGAAATGAGGTGTTGGGTATAGAAGACAAAGGAACTACGAAACATTATGCTGATGTTGAAATGAGAAGTTTGGCATAGAAGAGAAAGGGACACGACATTTACTGACCATTTTCCAGCTAGGAAAGACAAAGTCAACGCCCAGGTATTGCACGTAGGTGGCGAATCCCTCATTCAGCCAGGTGTCGTCCCACCACACCATTGTCAGTAAGTCCCCGAACCACTGTACAGCACACACACACACACACACACACACACACACACACACACACACACACACACACACAACACACACACCACACACACACACACACACACACACACGTACAAACACACATACAAACACACAAGCACATAAACACATACACACAGAGACACACACAAACACACACACATACACAAACACACAGAGACACACACACACAGAGACACACACAAACAAACACAAAAACAAACACAGAAACACACACACAGACATAGACATACACAGATACACACACACAGACACGCACACACACACACAAACATATTCAAAAGCTAAAGCACAAAATAGATAAATGAACTATATATATATATGTGTGTGTGTGTGTGTGTGTGTGTATGTATGTACGTATGTATGTATGCATGTATGTATGTATAATATGTAATGTATGTATATTATGTATGTATGTGTGTATGTATGTATGTGTGTACGTAGTATGTTATGTATGTATTTGTATGTAATATTTTGTATGTATATAGGTATGTATGTATGTATGTAGGTATGTATATGGTTTCTGTACGCTTAAACGTTGGCAGTTAATTTCATTCACATTTTGTAAAAAAAAATTTTTTAAAAAAACAAAAAAAAACGGACAGACAAACAAACAAACAAGCAAATAAATAAATAGATTAACTGTAATTAAATTCATCGAAAAAAAATGATAAACGCATTTCAAATACCAAAGCATGCAAACAAGTAACTAAGTAACGAAACAAATAACTTAATAAATAATTAATAAAATGAACATATCAATGGATCATGACGGCTCCGTCAGTTTGATTAGAAAGTGGATGTGCCCGGTTGAGGACTCAGTTGGATGTAGAACAGCGTTGGCTGTGAAGCTGGCGCCCTCCCCAACCTGTCCCTGCGGTCAAGAAGACCAAACCACGGAGCATATACTCCAAAGATGTCCCCTTCACCAGTGGCAAGACAGGACGTGTGGCCGACAGACACTCCGCTGACAACCACCATGGCTGCAGACAGGAGTTGGAAAAGACGGCTGCATTCATCGCCAAGACTCAGATGATTGTGTAGCAGCGTACGCCAAGAAGAAGAAGCGGCGTTGGCTGTGGCTGAATGAGCCGATTCTTGGGTGACAAGTCCTTGGCACAGCCGTTGCACATGAAGGCTGATGGTTGTGGCAGGATGGTCGCTGCCGCAGCTTTCCTTCTCTTAAACAAGTGTGACTCCCCGCGTTCAAGCAGGAACCAGCAAAAACCACCAAAAAAAAAAAAAAAAAAGAATCAGAAGTAGACGAACAGCAGGGAAGTTTCAGTTTTTTTCTTCTAGTGTTTTTCTCCTAATTTTTCTATTTTGGTGTTTGTTCGTTTGTGATCTTACGCTTGACAAAGGTCAGTTGGCCGAAAATTTGCGCCTGTCTTGTCTGGTTGTATTAAATAAGCGTTCTGATTTTTTTTTTTTTTCGTGTTTTTTTTCTGGTTCCTCTTTCCTTCTCTTGCTTCTGTCTGACCACGGTCGCGTTCGTGTCTCCTCTCCAGTGACGATGCCTGCACGTCCAACCTGTCCCCAGGCACTGCGATTTGTGGTCTGTCGCTTTCCAAGCGACAACTGTAAAATAAAGTCATGTTTGCAGATGTCCCTGTCTCACAGCAGTGGGCGCCCTGTGATCTGGGATCCTTTGGCGAGCTCTCCTTGCAGGGTAGCTTCTGGGTTGCAGCCGTCCTGCATACTGTCATCATCATCATCATGTGCCTTGCCGCATGGCGTTGGCGATCATGGACTTCCATCTGTCTCTATCTCTCGTTGCCCCTAGCATCTCCCCCACCCTCCTCGTCCCCAGCCACTCTGCAAGTCCGTTCAGCATTTTCTCCCTGGGTCTACCGGTGCTCTCTTTCCCTCCAGCTTTCCTGTTGTGATCAGGTGCTCCAAATTCCCCTTCCTCATAAAATGGCCTATAAATGTTGCCTGTCTTTTCCTAATCTTCCTTATGAGTGATCTGCTTGTGTCTGCCTCCATCAAGACTGTCTCGTTTGTTTTCTTTGCTGTCCATGGAACTCTCAACATTCTTCTTAGAAACCACATCTCGGCTGCCTCAATCTTGTTCTGGCTTTGCTTGTTGACTGTCCACGCCTCACCATCCCTACAACAGTATTGGTTCTATATAACATTCAAGAACTCTTTTCCTGATGCATACTGTACATGAACATATCAATGAATGAGCATATCAGTACATGAATAACACGTTTACCATATGTCCCAGTTCGTGGGCGATGATGGTGGCAATGTGCTGACGGTCGGCAGCGGAAGGGAGATCATCGGAATACAGCACACTTCTCTCTTTGTATCCCACAAGGCCCCAGTGCTCCATGCCGCCATATTGAAAGTTGGGGAGAGCGATCATCTCTGATCCACACACAATCACGTGATGATGCA
>JAPXFY010000029.1:22472408-22474908 GCA_030674185.1 Monoplex corrugatus
GAAGTCTTGGTTTTAAAAAAAGTGTGAATCTGAATATGAATTTGAAGCGAGGAGAGGGGATGGGCGCCACCCTCGTGTGCTTGCTCTGGGAAAAGTTGAGGTCTCTGCCACATTACTCCCCTACAACCCCAGGGTTATGGAACTATCTAGGTAGGATCTCAGGACCTGGCCATTTCATGGGTTTATGTGCAGGCTTAAGGCTTGTGCCGTGGTCATTCTGGATCTTCTCCATCACATGGCACCTGTGACGTTAGTGCATATGGAATTCATTCCGAGCGCGAAGACGTCATCTTGAGAAACTGAAACTGCCATGGAGCTTGGTGGTCAGAGGAGTTGTAGTCGGCCTTGTCTGCTGTCGCTTTACTTGATAGAAATGACACACTGCTGAATTATACAAAGCAGATGGAGAAGAGTCTTGATGGGACGTATACTCGCATGTTGAGGATGGTATTAAATGTCTCTTGGAAGCAGCACATGACTAACGAAGAGCTATATGGATACCTCCCTAAAGTTAGTGACAAGATAAGAACACGTAGGCTTCACCTAGCTGGTCACTGTATGCGACATTCAGAGGAAGTTGCTTCACAACTTGTACTGTGGCAGCCAACTGGAGGAAGAGCGAACAGGGGAAGGAAGACAACAGACTTCATTGATCTTCTCAAAAGGGACACTGGCCTCGAAAACATCGATGGGATCAAGGCAGCCATGTTGGACAGGAGCAAATGGAAGGAGTACGTCACAGAGGCTCCATCGGGAGATCGACAAACTAAAGCAACTAACTAACTAACTAACTAAACTGAATTATACCGCTCAGCTGTCTGGTCCTCTTGACTGCAGGGCAGTCAGTAAAGGGGTCAGCTTGAATTTGCAGTTCATACACATGTAGGAGGCAGACACACGAAGATCTTTGATAAGGAAGATTAGGAAAAGACAAGCAACATTTACAGCCATTTTGTGAGGAAAGGGAATTAGAGCACCTGATCACAACAGGAAAGCTGGAAGGAAAGAGAACACCAGGTAGACTCAGGGAGAAAATATTGGACGGACTTGCAGGGTGGCTGAGGACAGAGAGGGTGGAAGATGTACTTGCAGCGACAAGGGATAGATGCGTATGGAGGGAGGGCCATGATCGCCAAGGCAGGGCACTTGATGATGACGGTACATGTAGTTGATCAGCCGGTTGTGGTCTATGCAGTCTCATCAGGATAAGTAATGTTCTCTGGACAGAAGGTGATAGTCGTCCCTTTCTATCCGTGGCTTAACCCTTTTACGACGAGCTATTTCGATCGAAGTAACAGCTGAGCTCTCACTGAGGACGGGCTACTTCGATCATAATAACAGACGGTCTAGGGTATATAACTCCCTCTATTTTTGTTATGCTAATGATTTAGTAGTTGGCAGTTGCTTCCCTTGTGGAGGGAACTTCCGTCGAACGCTTCAGCTACGTTTTTCCGGTTTCTTTGTCTAAAATCGATGGATAAGTTCACTTGCACCCGGTTCTCAGTGATTTCACTGTGGCAGCCCTAGGCCAGCAGGAGAGCTCAGCTGTGGCAAGTGCAGTCACAGATGCTCCTCTTTTCGCTGTAGCTGACGCTGTTGTCTGGTTGGTCTTCCTGGGATCATCTTCTTAGTGGCTCATCTCCGGCTCCTATGCTAACACAGCTGATTACAAATTACAAACTATGCAAATAAAAAAAACTGATTACAAATTACAAACTATGCAAATATAAAAAACTGATTACAAATTACAAACTATGCAAAATCGTATCTGCGACAGCGGTTACAAAACAAGATGGCAATTATACATGCAATGATAAAAACGTTATTTATTTCTCCTAAGCTTACCTATACCGTTCATCTATCTGTTGTTCTTAAAGCTGCATTAATTTATTTGTTCATTGATTACGTTGTAGTAAGTTCTTTGTTCACTGTTTATGTTGCATTATCTTATTTGTTCTTTGGTTAATAAGCTGCATTAACTTATCTGTACTTTAATTAAGCTGCACAAACGTATCTATTTTTTAATTAGCTTATCTGTGATCAAAAAAACAAACAAACAAACAACAAACAAACAAACGAACAAACAAAACACCTCTGCAATTTGATAAAGATCAACAACAACAAAACTTTATCAACAAATGGGTATTCAAACGAATACAAAAAAATCAATGAACTGAATGAATGAATGGCATATCAATGAATGAGTGAATGACTAAATGAACAAACGTACAAAAGAATCAAATGAACCAACGAATTAATGAATAAGTTAACGAACGAACAATGAGTGAATGAATTAATGAACGAAGGAACGAAAATGAGTGCTTGATTGACTAACGGAACGAATGAGTAAGTGAACAAGCGAGAGAATGAACGAAAGAAAGATCGAGAGTCCTACAGAATTATCGAACGAACAAACAACAGTAGGAATGATTAAATAAACGAACGAACAAACGAATGGCTGCCTGAACGAATGTTTTGTCGTGTAAATTTGCGTGGTCTG
>JAPXFY010000029.1:22479908-22484908 GCA_030674185.1 Monoplex corrugatus
AACTCCTAAAGTTTGCCTTTTTTCTTCTTAACTCCTAAAGTTTGCTCTTTTTTCTTCTTAACTCCTAAGTTTGCTCTTTTTTCTTCTAACTCCTAAAGTTTGCTCTTTTTTCTTCTTAACTCCTAAAGTTTGCTCTTTTTTCTTCTTAACTCCTAAAGTTTGCTCTTTTTTCCTTCTTAACTCCTAAAGTTTGCTCTTTTTTCCTTCTTAACTCCTAAAGTTTGCTTTTTTTCCTTCTTAACTCCTAAAGTTTGCTCTTTTTTCTTCTTAACTCCTAAAGTTTGCTTTTCTTCTTAACTCCTAAAGTTTGCCTTTTTTCTTCTTAAACTCCTAAAGTTTGCTCTTTTTTCTTCTTGAACTCCTAAAGTTTGCTGTTTTTTTCTTCTTAACTCCTAAAGTTTGCTCTATTTTATTCTCTTAACTCCTAAAGTTTGCTCTTTTTTCCTTCTTAAACTCCTGAAGTTTGCTGTTTTTTCTTCTTGAACTCCTAAGTTTGCTCTTTTTTCTTCTTAAACTCCTAAAGTTTGCTATTTTTTCTTCTTAAACTCCTAAAGTTTGCTATTTTTTCTTCTTGAACTCCTGAAGTTTGCTCTTTTTTCTTCTTAACTCCTAAAGTTTGCTCTTTTTTCTTCTTAAACTCCTAAAGTTTGCTATTTTTTTTTCTTAAACTCCTAAAGTTTGCTATTTTTTCTTCTTGAACTCCTAAAGTTTGCTCTTTTTTCTTCTTAAACTCCTAAAGTTTGCTTTTTTCTTCTTGAACTCCTAAAGTTTGCTTTTTTCTTCTTAAACTCCTAAAGTTTGCTTTTTTCTTCTTGAACTCCTAAAGTTTGCTTTTTTCTTCTTGAACTCCTAAAGTTTGCTCTTTTTTCTTCTTGAACTCCTAAAGTTTGCTTTTTTCTTCTTGAACTCCTAAAGTTTGCTTTTTTCTTCTTGAACTCCTAAAATTTGCTTCTATTTTAATTCTTGACTTCCTAAAGTTTGCTTTTTTCTTCTTGAACTCCTAAAGTTTGCTCTTTTTTTTTATTCTTGGGCTCTTTTAAAGTTTGGTTTTCCTCTTCTTGAACTCCTAAAGTTTGCTTTTTTCCGTTCTTGAACAGCTGAAGTTTGCTTTTGTTTCTTCGTGGTCTCTTAATTTAAGGTTTGCTTTTGTTCTTCTTGAACTTCTAAAGTTGTTTTTTCTTGAACAGAGACAGAGAGACAGAGTGAGCAGAGAGAAATGAGAAATGATTATGCACCACCACACAACACACCACCCCACACACACACACACACAACCACACACACACACACACACACACACACACACACACACACACACACACACACACACACCACAAACATCCACCACCACCACCACACACACAACATCACCACCCACCCACACCCCCCCCCCCCCCCCCCAACCACAAAGTTTCACTCATCCAAACCTCCGTGCCCCTTACCCGATCTCCCCTCCCCAGCCCCCCCCCCCCCCCCCCCCCCCCGCCATAAAAATTTCTTGAGACCCCATCTACCCTATCCCCCCCCACCCCAGCTCACTTGGTCAATCCCTGTTCCTTATAACTGGAGTAGTAAGCAGCCTGAAAGCGCTCTGTAAGAGGCGCACGGAACAGCAGGTGAATGTGGTATCTGTATGTCGCCTGCAGAGGCCTGTCCAGATGAAGAGACACCGTTTCCTTTTTAGCATCCATTTCCCATTTCTGAAAATGAAAATGACTGATGTATATGATGTGCATGTATATGATTTTTTTTTCATAATATTTGTAATGCAATACAACCTTGACACAGGTTAATAAGTTCAAATACCTGGGAACGGTCATTTCATCAGACGGCAGATGCACATCGGAAATAGCCGGCAGAATCGGCCAAGCCAAAACAGCAGTCAAGAAGATGACAAGCATTCTTACCAACAAATGCCTATCAATTAACATCAGGAAGAGAGTCCTTGAATGTTATATAGAACCAATACTGTTATACGGCTGCGAGGCATGGACAGTCAGCAAGCAAAGCCAGAACAAGATTGAGGCAGCCGAGATGTGGTTTCTAAGAAGAATGTTGAGAGTTCCGTGGACAGCAAAGAAAACAAACGAGACAGTCTTGATGGAGGCAGACACAAGTAGATCACTCATAAGACAAAGAGGGTGGAAGAGATGCTTGAGGCAACAAGAGATAGAGACAGATGGAAGTCCAAGATTGCCAACGCCATGCGGCAAGGCACCTGATGATGATGAATACGATGGTGTTTATTATGAGCAAGGCAGTAATTATGCTGTAATTATATGATGCTGCTCACAAAAATTACGTACTATTAATATGGTAGTAATGATGATGTAACTGGATATCACAACACAAACTATTACATATAATGAGTACGATAATAATAATGTAGTAATTAAATGATGGTCACAAAATAATTATAGATAAGCACGACAATAATAATAACGACCCAAATAGTTAATGGAACATAAAATAATTAATTACGATATCATCATCATCATCAGGAGCCTTGCTGCATGGCGTTGGCGATCTTGGACTTCCATCTGTCTCTATCTCTTGTTGCCTCAAGCATCTCTTCCACCCTCTTTGTCTTCAGCCACTCTGCAAGTCCGTCTAATATCTACTCCCTGGGTCTACCCGGTGCTCTCTTTCCCTTCAGCTTTCCCATTGTGACCAGGTGCTCCAATTCCCCTTTCCTCATAAAATGGCCTATAAATGTTGCCTATCTTTTCCTAATCTTTCTTGTGAATGATCTACTTGTGTCTGCCTTCATCAAGACTGTCTCGTTTGTTTTCTTTGCTATCCATGGAACTCTCAACATTCTTCTTAGATATGTACTCTATATACGGCAATAATACTGCTCAAATCAGATAGTGATGCATAAAAATTGAATGAGTACGGCAACAGCCTGATAGAGCTTGAATTAATAGAGGGACTACAAAAAAGAAAATATGTTATGAGTGTGGTTATGATAATACTTTAATTAGATAACAAAGCACAAAATTACATATTTTGAGTATGGTTATGATAATACTTTAATTAGATAACAAAGCACAAAATTACATATTTTGAGTATGGTTATGATAATACTTTAATTAGATAACAAAGCACAAAATTACATATTTTGAGTATGGTTATGATAATACTTTAATTAGATAACAAAGCACAAAATTACATATTTTGAGTATGGTTATGATAATACTTTAATTAGATAACCACAAAATTACATATTTTGAGTATGGTTATGATAACACTTTAATTAGATAAAGCACAAAATCACATATTTTGAGTATGGTTATGATAATACTTTAATTAGATAAAGCACAAAATTACATATTTTGAGTATGGTTATGATAATACTTTAATTAGATAACAAAGCACAAAATTACATATTTTGAGTATGGTTATGATAATACTTTAATTAGATAAAGCACAAAATTACATATTTTGAGTATGGTTATGATGACCTTTAATTAGATAAAGCACAAAATTACATATTTTGAGTATGGTTATGATAACACTTTAATTAGATAAAGCACAAAATTACATATTTTGAGTATGGTTATGATGACCTTTAATTAGATAACAAAGCACAAAATTACATATTTTGAGTATGGTTATGATAACCTTTAATTAGATAACAAAGCACAAAATTACATATTTTGAGTATGGTTATGATGACCTTTAATTAGATAAAGCACAAAATTACATATTTTGAGTATGGTTATGATGACCTTTAATTAGATAAAGCACAAAATTACATATTTTGAGTATGGTTATGATGACCTTTAATTAGATAAAGCACAAAATTACATATTTTGAGTATGGTTATGATGACCTTTAATTAGATAAAGCACAAAATTACATATTTTGAGTATGGTTATGATAATACTTTAATTAGATAACAAAGCACAAAATTACATATTTTGAGTATGGTTATGATGACCTTTAATTAGATAAAGCACAAAATTACATATTTTGAGTATGGTTATGATGACCTTTAATTAGATAAACCACAAAATTACATATTTTGAGTATGGTTATGATGACACTTTAATTAGATAACAAAGCACAAAATTACATATTTTGAGTATGGTTATGATAATACTTTAATTAGATAAAGCACAAAATTACATATTTTGAGTATGGTTATGATAATACTTTAATTAGATAACAAAGCACAAACATCATATATTTTGAGTATGGTTATGATAATACTTTATTTAGATAACAAAGCACACAAATTATGTATTTTGAGTATGTTATGATAATACTTTAATTAGATAACAAAGCACAAAAATTATATGTTGAGTATAATTATGATAACACTTTAATCAGATAACAAAGCACAAAATTATATATTTGAGTATGGTTATGATGACACTTTAATCAGATAACAAAGCACAAAATTACATATTTTGAGTACGGTGATGATAATGCTTTAGTTAGATAACAAAACACACAAATTATATATCATGGGTACGTTATGATAATTCTTTAATTAGACAACAAAGAATAAAAATTATATGTTATGAGGACGGTAATATTAATTCTTAAATTAGATAACGATGTACCAAAATCATATATGAGTACAGTGATAATATTTCTTTAATAACAAAGCACAAAAATTTTCTATTATGAGTCCGTTGATAATAATGCTTTAATTAGATAACAAAGCACAAAAATGATATATTATGAGTAGAGTGATAATTACGCTTCAATTAGAGGACAAAGCATAAGATTATGTATTGTGAGTACGGTGATAACAAAGCACAAAAATTAATATGTGATAATAGTAATGTTCCGGTTGGATTATTCAGTCATGACCCTCCTATAGAGAGCTAACAAAATCCTGTTCATACATTTTTGTTGCAGACATAAATCCGCACACACACACACGCGCACACACACACACACACACACACACGCGCGCGCGCGCGCGCGCGCACACACACACACACACACACACACGCACACACATAAACACACACACACACACACAC
>JAPXFY010000029.1:22489908-22497408 GCA_030674185.1 Monoplex corrugatus
ACTACCACCACCACCACTACTACTACCACTACTACTACCACCCACCACACTACTACTACTACTACTACTACCACTACTACTGTTGCTAGTACGATTGCTGTCCTACTTTAACTGTTACCACTCGTTGCTACGACTACTGCTGCCACTTCCACTACTGCTGCCATCCAATTACTACTACGAGCTACTGCTACTACTATTACAGCTGCTGCTACTACTCTTGCTGCTACTATTACTTATGCTACTGCTACAATTACTGCTATTACTACAACTGATGTTACCACTCAGTTACTACTGCCACTGCTGCTACCAGTAATATTGCTGCCGCTGTTGCTGTAACTATTACTTCTACTACTACAGCTACTGATAATAATAACACTAATACCATAACACTAATACCATAACACTAATACTATAACACTAATACTATAACACTAATACCATAACACTAATACTATAACACTAATACTATAACACTAATACCATAACACTAATACCATAACACTAATACCATAACATTGATACCATAACACTGATACCATAACACTGATACCATACCACTAATACCATAACACTGATACCATAACACTCATACCATAACACTAATACTATAATACTGATACCATAACACTAATACTATAACACTAATACCATACCACTAATACCATAACACTGATACCATAACACTGATACCATAACACTAATACCATACCACTAATACCATAACACTCATACCATAACACTCATACCATAACACTAATACCATAACACTGATACCATAACACTAATACCATAACACTAATACCATAACACTGATACCATAACACTGATACCATAACACTAATACCATAACACTAATACCATAACACTGATACCATAACACTGATACCATAACACTAATACCATAACACTAATACCATAACACTGATACCATAACACTAATACCATAACACTAATACTATAACACTAATACCATAACACTAATACTATAACACTAATACCATAACACTAATACCAATACTCTTGTTGCTGCTACTCTTGTTGCTGCTGCTTCTACTACGATGAGGACGACTACGTCGATGAAAATGACGATATTGCAATTGCTATTACGACGACTACTACTACCACAAACAGTGCTACAAGTACTATTTGTCGTACGCTTGGTACTGCTACTACTCTCTTCTCCACCGCCTCCATCATTATCACCATACCACACTTTCACCGTCACTATCACCAACATTACTAGCACCACCACATCATCATCATCATCATTTCTACCACCATGACCTTTCCATCACTTCCATCAAACTATCACCACTACCATCACCATTTTTAATACCACCACCACCACCTCGACCACTACTACTACTACTTCTTTTACTCATGTTGCTGCTAGTTTTGATGATAATGACGACGATGATTACAATGATAAACCTGATGATAATATTAGGGATGATGTCATGACGTCATGATGAACATGATGTTGATGAGGAGGAGGATGACGGTGGTGTTGATGATGAATGTCACACTGAAGGTAATGACGAATGGATGTACACATCAAGATGACAATAAATTTGACGACGACGACGACGATGATGATGATAATGATGATGATGATGATGACATGGTGATGATTGTGATGTTAATGATAATAATGATGATGATGTCATTGAACGTGATGATCATAATGATTATGACGATGGCGACGGTGAATATGGCGATGGCGACGATGATAAGATGATATCGTGATGCCACTCCTGCAACATACTAACAATTACTACTTCTACTACTACTATTACGACTACTACTACTACTACTACTACTACTACTACTACTACTACTACTACTACCACCACTACTACCACCATTACCACCACTATTACTACCGAAAAATTGCTAAGAAACTACCACTACTACAACTGCTGCTGCTGTTGCTGCTGACGCTACTACAATTCTACTACTGAAAATTTTCTCCCACCTGTATTATTATTACTACTGCTCCTGCTGCTGCTGCTGCTGCTGCTGCTGCTACTTCTGCAGCTACTACTATTAATACTAGTGCTACAAATCACCACCACCACCACTACTACTACTACTATGACTACTACTACTACTACTGCTGCTGCTGCTGCTGCTGCTTCTACCAGTACAACTACAGCAGAGAAAAAGGCAGAAAGATCATCCATCACAACAGGTTTACACATTGCGATAGACGCCTGTCAGAAACCAAACGAGACGTAAAGAATGAGCCAACAGTCAGCGCCATTATGTTTATCTGCGCCCTGTTTCCTGCAATGTTCTATCTTAGTTTTGAGTTGCAAACACATCCAGAAACTAAAACGCGGGAAGAAAAACAACCAAAAAACACGGTCAAACCATTCTATCAGTATACACTTTTTATATAGGCCTATATGAAAATTGTTTCCCACACAAATAACATCCAGATTTTGCATTTCTCAAGGTCACCATGACCTTGATGAAGTTCCGGATGAAATAAAGCTGGCCGTTTTCAGATTCTGCATTTCTCAAGGTCATCGTGACCTTGAAGAAGTTCCAGATGAAATAAAGATTGCCGTTTTCAGATTCTGCATTCATTTCTCAAGGTCACTGTGACCTTGAAAATGTTCCGAATGAAATTAAGCTTGCCGTGGCATTAATGCACGACTCCTTGACTTGGTCATGATGGTGTGGCAGCAGAAGTACCTTGGCAACCCCCGGAGCTGTATCGGCAAGAACCCTGTGGTCCTGCCAGGTCTGCCCTGTGCTCTCGCCAGGTCTACCCTGTGTTCTTGCCAGGTCTACCCTGTGTTCCTACCAGGTCTGCCTTGTGCTCTTGCCAGGTCTACCCTGTGCTCTTGCCAGGTCTACCCTGTGTTCTACCCTGTGCTCTTGCCAGGTCAACCCTGTGTTCGTATACCCTGTGCTCTTGCCAGGTCTACCCTGTGTTCTTGACAGGTCTACCCTCTGCTCTTGCCAGGTCTACCCTGTGCTCCTGCCAGGTTTACCTTGTGCTCTTGCCAGGTCTACCCTGTGCTCCTGCCAGGTCTACCCTGTGCTCTTGCCAGGTCTACCCTGTGTTCTACCCTCTTCTCTTGCCAGGTATACCCTGTGCTCTTGACTGGTCTAACCTGTGTTCTTGCCAGGTCTACCCTGTGCTCCTGCCAGGTCTACCCTGTGCTCTTGCCAGGTCTAACCTGTGTTCTACCCTCTTCTCTTGCCAGGTATACCCTGTGCTCTTGCCAGGTCTAACCTGTGTTCTTGCCAGGTCTACCCTGTGCTCCTGCCAGGTCTACCCTGTGTTCAACCCTGTGCTCTTGCCAGGTCTACCCTGTGCTCTTGCCAGGTCTACTCTGTGTTCTTGCCAGGTCTACTCTGTGTTCTTGCCAGGTCTACCCTGTGCTCCCCCAGGTCTACCCTGTGCTCCTGCCAGGTCTACCCTGTGCTCTTGCCAGGTCTACCTTGTGCTTTTGCCAGGTCTACCCTGTGCTCCTGCCAGGTCTACCCAGGTCTACCTTGTGCTCTTGCCAGGTCTACCCTATGCTACTGCCAGGTCTACCTTGAGCTCTTGCCAGGTCTACCCTGTGCTACTGCCAGGTCTACCTTGAGCTCTTGCCAGGTCTACCCTGTGCTACTGCCAGGTCTACCTTGAGCTCTTGCCAGGTCTACGCTGTGCTCTTGCCAGGTCTACCTTGAGCTCTTGCCAGGTCTACGCTGTGCTCTTGCCAGGTCTACCTTGAGCTCTTGCCAGGTCTACGCTGTGCTCTTGCCAGGTCTACCCTGTGCTCTTGCCAGGTCTACTCTGTGTTCTTGCCAGGTCTACTCTGTGTTCTTGCCAGGTCTACCCTGTGCTCCTGCCAGGTCTACCCTGTGCTCTTGCCAGGTCTACCTTGTGCTTTTGCCAGGTCTACCCTGTGCTCCTGCCAGGTCTACCCAGGTCTACCTTGTGCTCTTGCCAGGTCTACCCTATGCTACTGCCAGGTCTACCTTGAGCTCTTGCCAGGTCTACCCTGTGCTACTGCCAGGTCTACCTTGAGCTCTTGCCAGGTCTACCCTGTGCTACTGCCAGGTCTACCTTGAGCTCTTGCCAGGTCTACGCTGTGCTCTTGCCAGGTCTACCTTGAGCTCTTGCCAGGTCTACGCTGTGCTCTTGCCAGGTCTACCCTGTGCTCTCGCCAGGTCTACCCTGTGCTCTTTCCAGGTCTACACTTTGCTCCTGCCAGGTCTACGCTGTGCTCTTGCCAGGTCTACCCTGTGCTCTTGCCAGGTCTACCCTGTGCTCCTGCCAGGTCTACCCTGTGCTCTTTCTAGGTCTACACTTTGCTCTTGCTAGGTCTACCTTGTGTTCTACCCTGTGCTCCTGCCAGGTCTACCCTGTGCTCTTGCCAGGTCTACCCTGTGCTCTTTCCAGGTCTACACTTTGCTCCTGCCACGTCTACCCTGTGTTCTACCCTGTGCTCCTGCCAGATCTACCCTGTGCTCTTGCCAGGTCTACCCTGTGCTCTTGCCAGGTCTACACTTTGCTCCTGCCACGTCTACCCTGTGTTCTACCCTGTGCTCCTGCCAGATCTACCCTGTGCTCCTGCCAGATCTACCCTGTGCTCTTGCCAGGTCTACACTTTGCTCCTGCCACGTCTACCCTGTGTTCTACCCTGTGCTCCTGCCAGGTCTACCCTGTGTTCTACCCTGTGCTCCTGCCAGATCTACCCTGTGCTCTTGCCAGGTCTACACTTTGCTCCTGCCACGTCTACCCTGTGTTCTACCCTGTGCTCCTGCCAGGTCTACCCTGTGCTCTTGCCAGGTCTACCCTGTGCTCCTGCCAGGTCTACCCTGTGCTCTTGCCAGGTCTACACTTTGCTCCTGCCAGGTTTACCCTGTGTTCTACCCTGTGCTCTTGCCAGGTCTACCCTGTGCTCTTGCCAGGTCTACACTTTGCTCCTGTCAAGTTTACCCTGTGTTCTACCCTGTGCTCCTGCCAGGTCTACCCTGTGCTCTTGCCAGGTCTATCTTGTGCTCTTGCCAGGTCTACCCTGTGTTCTACCCTGTGCTCCTGCCAGGTCTACCCTGTGCTCTTGCCAGCTCTAACCAACTCTGCGTAAAGCAGAGGCCACACGAAAGTGTGCATCCTGGGTTGGGGATCTCCAGTGAACAATCTTCCCCATCCCCACCCTCACCCCCATGCTTCAAAAGCAGGTCATTTAGAGAAAAGGGTGGGGAAACCCTGAAAGGAATCTACAAATAGTGAAGACAATGATGTTGGGCCATACAGCATCCTCTAACAGACCAGCAATGAGGAATGTCGACCTAAAAAAACTTACGTGGATCTACTGCCATGGACACACTGGTGTTAAGCGAAATGAACGTGTTACAAATATGCAAGCAATGCCACTACAACAAAATCTCTCCAACTTGGTATGAATATTCTCTCTCTTCCTTTTTTCTATTTTATTGTTTTTTTTAGAAAGACTGAAAAGCGAGAGAGCTTAGTGTAACTGTACTAATTCTCCTCTCTCTCTCTCTCTCTCTCTCTCTCTCTCTCTCTCTCTCTCTCTCTCTCTCTCTCTCATTCTCTCTCTCAGAAATAGTAGGGAAAATGAATAATATTTCCGTTTTTACGCTTGTATTCGTTCCAAGTCTGGCATAATTTTGCAGTATTCTCATCAAGTAGATATGAACGTAGTCCTATCCTTAAGTGAGAGCAGATGATGGCAATGTTATTATGACTTCCCCAGCAAAGTTTGTCTTTGACGCTTTGAAACGTAGAAGCTTGATCAACGATAGATATGCTGTACTTCTTTGAAGGCTAATTTGAAATGTTGGTTATTTACAGTAAACATTTATTCAAATTACCTCGGCAGAAACATTGCATTATTCCGTATTCTAATGGACTAAAGTTTGTACGAATATTCATAACATCTTTCGTGTCGTTGTTTGTGGAGGGTGTGTGTTTTGTGTTGTGTGTGTGTGTGTGTGTGTGTGTGTGTGTGTGTGTGTGTGTGTGTGTGTGTGTGTGTGTGTGTGTGTGTGTGTGTGTGTGTGTAATGTAGGGAGGGTAGGGAGGATGTGCGTACTGTTATTTTTTCAGTACCAAAGCCCTTGAGGAATTTGGTATTGAAAAAATAGCAGTCCTCCTAAATAAAATTTATGACACTGGAAAAATCCCCAAAGATATGTCAAAATCAATTTTCATTGCACTTCCAAAGAAGACAGGGGCTATAGAATGCGAACTCCATCGCACAATCAGCTTGATGAGTCATGTAACAAAAATCCTATTAAGAATAATCATGATGAGGACAAGGAATAGAATCAAAAGAGAAATAGCACAAGAACAGTGTGGATTTGTGGAAGGGAAAGGAACTATTAATGCTATACGCATCCTAAGAACTATCATAGAGAGGTCAATCGAGATGAATAAGGTTTTATATTATGCTTTGTTGACTATACCAAGGCTTTCGATCGGGTAAGACATGAAGAATTGATCAACCAACTAGAAAGACTCAATATTGATGGAAAAGATCTACGAATAATCAGAAATACATATTGGGAACAAACAGCTGCAATGAGAATAAAAACGATATAAGCTCTTTCCAAAATATCAAAAGAGGAGTCAGACAAGGTTGTGTCTTGTCACCAGATCTGTTTTCACTTTACAGCGAAAACATTATGAGAAACCTAGAAGGAGACCCTGGATTAAAAGCTGGAGGAAAAATGATAAAAAACATTCGATACGCAGATGACACTGCGATAATTGCAGAAAATGTAAGGGACCTGCAAAACCTTGTGAATATACTAAAAAAAGGAAGCAAAGGTAAGGGGTTGGAACTAAACAGCAGGAAGACTGAAGTCATGGTGATCAGTAAAAAACATGAAATCCCGTCATGAATGGACTAAAGTTTGTATGAATATTCAGAATATATTTCATGTCGTTGTTTGTGTAGGGTGTGTGTGTGTGTGTGTAATGTAGGGAAGGTAAGGATGATATGCGTACGTGGGTCCTACGTGCTTGCAGGCACACTTAATATCTGTGCGTAAATTACATACTGTTAAGGAAGCAGAAAAAAAACACGAGAAAAGAATAAAAACGCGTATTCAATACAACAAGACAAGACAGGCGCAAATTTTCGGCAAACTGGCCTTTGTCAACGTAAGATCACAAACAAACACCAGATGCAAAAATTAGGAGAAAAAGACTTAAACTTCCCTGCTGCTCGGCCACCACTCCTAATTTTTGTATCTGGTGTTTGTTTGTTTGTGATCTTACGCTTGACAAAGGCCAGTTTGCCGAAAATTTGCGCCTGTCTTGTCTTGTATCTAAGGTTAAATACGCGTTCTTATTCTTTTTTCGTGTTTTTTTCTGGTTCCTGTTTGCTTGAACGCGGGCAGTCGCACTTGTTTTGGATTACATACTGTTAAGCTGCGTTAGACCAGATTACAGATTTGAACAGCCAAATAAGCAACATGATTATTGTTTCATTTATGTTGCGGTGTGACTAGTCTGTCAATGTT
>JAPXFY010000029.1:22507408-22512408 GCA_030674185.1 Monoplex corrugatus
TACACAGACCTAAGTGTACCCGGGGCTTGTCTGAAAGACTGGAACCACACACCATCACCATCATCATCATCATCATCATCATCATCATCATCATCGTCATCATCACCATCATCATCATCATCAAGTGCCCTGCACATGGCGTTGGCGATCATGACTCCTCCATATGCATCTATCCCTTGTCGCCGCAAGAACATCTTCCACCCTCTCTGTCTTCAGCCACCCTGCACGTCCCTCGTCCAATAATTCCTCCCAGGGTCTATCTGCTGTTCTCTTTCCCTGCAGCTTTCCTGTTGTGACCAAAGTGCTCTAATTCTCCTTTCCTCATAAGATGGCCTACAAATGTTGCTGGACTTTTCCTAACCTTCTTTATCAATGATCTTCTTGTGTCTGCCTCTATCAAGACTGTCTCGTTTGTTTTCTTACGGTCGAGTATAATCCAGTTTTCACATGCGGCATTGACGGTGTTGCTCAAACATCTTGACCAACATAGCAGGGTTCTGCATCTCTCGGGACTAGTTGATACCAGGATATATTTAGAAAGTAAGCGCGTAGAGAAAAAGCCCCAAACCAACACGAGACTCTATGCACATAATCAGACGCTAAAATCAACATGACCCTGTGTACATAATCAGACAGTAAAATCAACATGACCCTGTGTACATAATCAGACAGTAAAATCAACATGACCCTGTGTACATAATCAGACAGAAAAATCAACATGACCCTGTGTACATAATCAGACAGTAAAATCAACATGACCCTGTGTACATAATCAGACAGTAAAATCAACATGACCCTGTGTACATAATCAGACAGTAAAATCAATATGACCCTGTGTACATAATCAGACAGTGAAATCAACATGACCCTGTGTACATAATCAGACAGTAAAATCAACATGACCCTGTGTACATAATCAGACAGTGAAATCAATATGACCCTGTGTACATAATCAGACAGTGAAATCAATATGACCCTGTGTACATAATCAGACAGTAAAATCAACATGACCCTGTGTACATAATCAGACAGTAAAATCAACATGACCCTGTGTACATAATCAGACAGTAAAATCAACATGACCCTGTGTACATAATCAGACAGTGAAATCAATATGACCCTGTGCACATAATCAGACAGTAAAATCAACATGACCCTGTGCACATAATCAGACAGTAAAATCAATATGACCCTGTGTACATAATCAGACAGTAAAATCAACATGACCCTGTGTACATAATCAGACAGTAAAATCAATATGACCCTGTGTACATAATCAGACAGTAAAATCAATATGACCCTGTGCACATAATCAGACAGTAAAATCAATATGACCCTGTGTACATAATCAGACAGTAAAATCAACATGACCCTGTGTACATAATCAGACAGTGAAATCAATATGACCCTGTGCACATAATCAGACAGTAAAATCAACATGACCCTGTGTACATAATCAGACAGTAAAATCAATATGACCCTGTGTACATAATCAGACAGTAAAATCAACATGACCCTGTGTACATAATCAGACAGTAAAATCAACATGACCCTGTGTACATAATCAGACAGTAAAATCAACATGACCCTGTGTACATAATCAGACAGTAAAATCAACATAACCCTGTGCACATAATCAGACAGTGAAATCAATATGACCCTGTGCACATAATCAGACAGTAAAATCAACATGACCCTGTGTACATAATCAGACAGTAAAATCAACATGACCCTGTGCACATAATCAGACAGTAAAATCAACATGACTCTGTGTACATAATCAGACAGTAAAATCAACATGACCCTGTGTACATAATCAGACAGTGAAATCAATATGACCCTGTGCACATAATCAGACAGTAAAATCAACATGACCCTGTGCACATAATCAGACAGTAAAATCAACATGACCCTGTGTACATAATCAGACAGTAAAATCAACATGACCCTGTGTACATAATCAGACAGTGAAATCAACATGACCCTGTGTACATAATCAGACAGTGAAATCAACATGACCCTGTGCACATAATCAGACAGTGAAATCAACATGACCCTGTGTACATAATCAGACAGTGAAATCAACATGACCCTGTGTACATAATCAGACAGTAAAATCAACATGACCCTGTGTACATAATCAGACAGTAAAATCAACATGACCCTGTGTACATAATCAGACAGTAAAATCAACATGACCCTGTGTACATAATCAGACAGTAAAATCAACATGACTCTGTGTACATAATCAGACGCTTAAATCAACATGACTCTGTGTACATAATCAGACAGTGAAATCAACATGACCCTGTGTACATAATCAGACACTAAAATCAACATGACTCTGTGTACATAATCAGACAGTAAAATCAATATGACCCTGTGTACATAATCAGACGCTTAAATCAACATGACTCTGTGTACATAATCAGACAGTGAAATCAACATGACTCTGTGTACATAATCAGACAGTAAAATCAACATGACTCTGTGCACATAATCATTAACACCAAAATCAACTCTCTTCCGTGTACATGATAGTCACGAACACCCAAACTCAACATGACTTTTTATTGTCGAGAAAAACAAGTACTGAAGTTCAGCACAAGACTCGTCAGACTGATTGTACATGTAGACAGTACAGCCTCAAAAGGTATAGCCAGCCCTCTGAAGTGTTTTCCGTCAAGTCAAGACTGTCAAGACTAGCGACAACCTCCCTTTCTATTTGAAGGAAGACGATGGATAGAAGATAGATACATACAGACATGAATATGTACATAGATAAATACATAGATGCCTACACCTATTTCAGGATATACGTGTATATATTATGTACATGCATATGTCTGTCTGTCTGTCTGTCCGTCTGTATGTATGTATGTATGTATGTACGTGTGTGTATGTATGTTGTATGTATGTATGTATGTATGTACGTGTGTGTATGTATGTATGTATGTATGTATGTATGTATGCATGCATGTACGCATGTATGTATCACAGGGCCCCCTCTAGGGGGAAGAAACATTCCTTCGACTGACTTGGGAGACGAGTTAATGAGGTGGGTGTGCTGCAGATCAGGCCATCCATAACTCAACTGGTCACTCAGTTATTTCCATTCGGACAGGGTCTAGCGCCCACGTGGTTCTCATCCATCTTTAGTGGGCACAAAGGGCGGATGGCCTGAATTACCAACATTCCTTTGACCGACTCGGTAGATGAGTTAATGAGGTGGGCGCACTGGAGATCACACCATCCATAATTCAATTTGTCACTCAGCAATTTCCATTCAAACGGGATCTAACTCTCACATGGTTCTTATCCACCTTTAATGGGCACAAAGGGTAGATAACCTAGATTACCAACATTTCTCAGCAAATACCAATGCCCAAGCAAATTACGGGACTGCGGAATGACGACCATGGCCGCTATGTCAATATCGCCATCACTGTCCAAGAAAATTTATAGGTAGGTTGAATGACGACCAAGGCAGCTATGCCAGGATCGCCAAGTTCCCCAAACTTGAAATGCCCAGTTTTATTGATATCGACAGCTAGAGGGCAGCTGGGAATGTTTGTAGCTGAGACAAAGACCGGTAAATGGGAATCGCACTGTATATAGGCTAGCAGTCAGTCGTTAGGAGGGACTTACTAGTGGGAGAGTAACTAGAGTGGGAGAGTCAGCACTGAGTCGGCATCCAGTGTGACAGTGAGTCAGTGAACGAGAGATTCTCCAATCTATCTTAAAGGTATGTGACTACGTTTCATCTTTACTTTTGTTAGGGTAGGGATAGAAGTAGGTAGTATGTTTTCTTTGCCATGAAGCAGAAAGAGAGAGAGGGAATAGAGTAGGAATTATGGAAGTGCTCAGTATTTCAGTGATAAGTAAGTTAGTGAAGATTCGTAGTGCATCTTAGGTTTTTAGGACTATTAGGATTCATGGCACACACGCTTGATGAATTACGCTTTTTCTTAATTGAATAAAGGCTTTGTAGTTATCAATTTATGTGTGGACTGCTTTGAGAATCAGGTCCAGCGTATTTGTGTATTTCTTCTCGTCACTCTCCTTTCTGGTTGTATGTGATGTTGGAGACAGAGTGACCCTAAATTCTCCTATGATAAAAAGAGACTAAATTCTTTCCCTGATAGATGGCAAGACCAAATTCTCCTTGCGATACTTCAAAGTAGAGAAACAATTTCATTCTCCCAATCCACTACCCTGGATTTTTAGTTGTTGTATTATCCCTTTAATTCATACGTACTCTGAATAATGTCATCGTTGTGTTGTTATGTTTTGTTGTTTGTTTTTTTATTGTTGGTTTGTTGTATATTCTATGTATCTGTATTTAGGTTTTAATATCAGTACATACATACATACATACATACATACATACATACATACATACATACATACATACATACATACATACATACATACATACATACATACATACATACATACATATATCATACATACATTCAAGATAACCATTTTACTGTACGTCTTCGTACATCATAAACATTTGCATACTTCGACTTCTAATATAATATACATCGTTTTTTGTTGATTTTATCATATTGATTTTTGTTTAATACTTTAGTTGTTTATTATTTATTTTTTTTTTTTTTAAACAAAATTACGTACTGTTAATTTCGTATACTATTAAAATAACATTTTATACATCATTATCATCATCAATTCCTTGCCACATGCGATTACAACCATGGCATTCTTCATTTCCTATCCTTGTTCAATACATCTTACCCTCTCATCTTCACCATCTGCACATCCTCCAATACATACATACATACATAATCATACATACATACATACATACATACATACATACATCATACATACATACATACTACATACATCATACATACATACATACATACATACATACATACATCATACATACATACATACATACATACATCATACATTACATACATACATACATACATCATACATACATACATACATACATACATCATACATAC
>JAPXFY010000029.1:22522408-22524908 GCA_030674185.1 Monoplex corrugatus
TCTGTCTTGTATTATCTGTCTGTCTTGTCTTGTCTGTTTTGTCTTGTTTTCTCTTGACTTGTTTACTTCTGTCTTGTGTTATCTTGTCTTGTCTTTCTGTTTGTCTTGTCTTGTTTTGACTAAGTCTTTACTTCTCTGTATTGTACTATCTTGTCTGTCTTGTCTTGTCTGTTTTGTTTTGTCTTCTCTTGACTTGTTCACTTCAATGTCTTGTATAATCTTGTCTTGTTTGTTTGCTTTGTCTCATTTTGACTGTCTTTACTTCTCTGTCTTGCATTATCTTGTCTGTCTTGTCTTGTCTGTCTTGTCTTGTCTTGTTTTGACTTATCATTACTTCTCTGTCTAGTATTATCTTGTCTGTCTTGTCTTGTCTTGTCTTGTCATTACTTCTCTGTCTTGTATTATCTTGTCTGTCTTGTCTGTTTTGTCTTGTCTTGACTAGTCTTTATTTCTATGTCTTGTATTATCTTGTCTGTCTTGTCTTGTCTGTTTTGTCTTGTCTTGTCTTGACTAGTCTTTATTTCTATGTCTTGTATTATCTTATCAGTCTTGTCCTATCCTATTTCTTTATTTTTCCTTGCCCTTTTCCCCCTTTTTCTCTCATCTGTCTTGTTTTGTCTTGTCTGTCTCATCTTGTGTATCTTTATTGCCCTGACTTGCCTGTCTTGTTTTATCCTGCCTTATCGTGCTTTGTCTTGTATATCTTTGTTTTGTCTTGACTCGTCTATCTTGTTTGGGCTATCATTTATCGTCATGTATTGCCTATCTCGTTTTGGCTATTTTTTCTTGTCACGTATTGTCTATCTTGTTTTGTCTTGTCTAGTCTAGCTCGTTTGGGCTATTTTTTCTTGTCACGTATTGTCTGTCTTGTTTTGTCTTGTCTAGTCTAGCTCGTTTGGGCTATTTTTTCTTGTCACGTATTGTCTGTCTTGTTTTGTCTTGTCTAGTCTAGCTCGTTTGGGCTATTTTTTCTTGTCACGTATTGTCTGTCTTGTTTTTTGTCTTGTCTAGTCTAGCTCGTTTGGGCTATTTTTTCTTGTCACGTATTGTCTGTCTTGTTTTGTCTTGTCTAGTCTAGCTCGTTTGGCTATTTTTTCTTGTCACGTATTGTCTGTCTTGTTTTGTCTTGTCTAGTCTAGCTCGTTTGGGCTATTTTTTCTTGTCACGTATTGTCTGTCTTGTTTTGTCTTGTCTAGTCTAGCTCGTTTGGCTATTTTTTCTTGTCACGTATTGTCTGTCTTTTGTCTTGTCTAGTCTAGCTCGTTTTGGCTATCTTTTCTTGTCACGTATTGTCTGTCTTGTTTTGTCTTGTCTAGTCTATCTTGTTTTGGCTATCTTTTTCTTGTCACGTATTGTCTATCTTGTTTTGTCTTGTCTAGTCTATCTTGTTTTGGCTATCTTTTCTTGTCACGTATTGTCTATCTTGTTTTGTCTTGTCTAGTCTATCTTGTTTTGGCTATCTTTTCTTGTCACGTATTGTCTATCTTGTTTTGTCTTGTCTAGTCTATCTTGTTTTGGCTATCCTTTCTTGTCACGTATTGTCTATCTTGTTTTGTCTTGTCTAGTCTATCTTGTTTTGGCTATCTTTTCTTGTCTTGTCTATCTTGTTTGGGCTATCATTTATCGTCATGTATTGTCTATCTCGTTTTGGCTATTTTTCTTGTCATTTCTTGTCTATCTTGTTTGTCTTGTCTAGTCTATCTTGTTTTGACTATCATTTTTGTCGTGTATTGTCTATCTTGTTTGTCTTGTCTAGTCTATCTTGTTTTGGCTATCTTTTCTTGTCATATCTTGTCTCGTCTTTTGTGTTTTTGGTTATATTTTTGTCTTCTTTTGTTGTCTTGTGTATATTGTTTTAATTAATTTTTTTCCTTGTCATTTCTTTTCTTGTCTATCTTGTTCTGGCTATCCTGTCTTTCTTGATTATCTTGTTTTGTCTTGTCTGTCTCGTTTTTGGTTATCTTTTGTTCTCCTGTCCATCTTGCTTTGTTATCTTTTGTTTGATCTTGTATTTCTTGTTTATCTTGTTTTCTTGCCTACTGTCTCTCTTGTTTTGTCTTGTCTACTGCCTATCTTGTTTTGTCTTGTCTACTGCCTATCTTGTTTTGTCTTGTCTATGCCTTTATCTTGTTTTTTCTTGTCTACTGCCTATCTTGTTTTGTCTTGTCTACTGCCTATCTTGTTTTGTTTTGTCTACTGTCTATCTTGTTTTCTCTTGTCTACTGCCTATCTTGTTTGTCTTGTCTACTGTCTATCTTGTTTTCTCTTGTCTACTGCCTATCTTGTTTTGTCTTGTCTACTGTCTATCTTGTTTTCTCTTGTCTACTGCCTATCTTGTTTTGTCTTGTCTACTGCCTATCTTGTTTTCTCTTGTCTACTGCCTATCTTGCTTTGTCTTGTCTACTGCTATCTTGTTTTCTCTTGTCTACTGCCTATCTTGTTTTCTCTTTGTCTATTGTCTATCTTGTTTTCTCTTGTCTACTGCCTATCTTGTTTTCTC
>JAPXFY010000029.1:22529908-22542408 GCA_030674185.1 Monoplex corrugatus
GTGTGGTGATTTTGTGCAGAATGTGTTTAACCCATGAATCCTGAGCACTGTTAATTTTTGCACAGACTGGCCTTTCTACAAAAATTTAATGGAAACTTGAAAAAAATATATTTTCGTAAATCCAAAAGCCTATATGCATGGATATGTACAATTATCAGCCTGAAAGTGGCAAGTACTTCTCCCGGCATGACGAACAGAAAAAGAAGTATTTGGCGAGTAAAAATAACCCCAACCCTAACTTCACTCGTCAGTGGCGAGTATGCAAGCACAGTTTGAATCTGTCTGAATACCGCAATTAAACGTACGCCGTTTCGCGAGTTTACCGATTACGAGGTATTGGTTTTACGTGATCCTGCAATGGAAACCCAAAAAGAAGTGTAATGAAGATGAAAAATAACAAGTAAAGAATAAAACACATTTCCCTGAGTCTGGTCCACCCTATCTGGTCAATCAGTGTGTTGGAGCTTCTTTGGCCTGTGACGGAGTTCTCGTCCAGATCGTGCATGTCATCAAATTTGACTGCTCATGGTAAATCAGTCATATAAACTTCTTCTTTCATCTGAGAAGAAAGCTTTGTTGACACTCTAATGACTTTCTTTTCTTCCCAGTCGAAGTATCTGACCCAAAACCTGTAGCTTTTGAACACTTCATTGCAGACGTATGTGGTTTTACGACAGGAAGTGCAAGATCGTGTTTATCAATGATCGGTAATGATGGTTGATTGGATCGGAAAACTCGCGAAACGATGTAGTTAACAAAGTTAACAAGAATAACCCGCGGGTGCTGCTGGGACCCAGAGCACCAGAGAGAGAGAGAGAGAGAGGGGAGAGAGTGTGTTCGTTCGTTCGTTCTTTGATTTAACGTCTTTTCACTATGAGTGATATTAGACGAGAGAGAGAGAGAGAGAGAGAGAGAGAGAGTGTGTGTGTGTGTGTGTGTGTGTGTGTGTGTGTGTGTGTGTGTGTGTGTGTGTGTGTGTGTGTGTGTGTGTGTGTGTGTGTGTGTGCACAAAGCGGAGAGGGTGTTGCATTTAGTTTTTTGGTTTTTCTTTTTGTTTGTATTTGGCGTTTCGATTTTCTCGAATGAGGGAATTATGTTGTATCATCATCATCATCATATGTGCCCTGCTGCGTGGCGTTGGCGATCATGGCCCTCCATATGCATCTATCCCTTGTCGCTGCAAGTGCATCTCCCACCCTCTCTGTCTTCAGCCATCCTGCTACTCCGCGAAATGTATTCTTCCTGGGTTTATTTGGTATTCTCTTTCTCTCCAGCTTTCCTGTTGTGTCCAGGTGCTCTAATTTCTCTTTCCTCATAAAATATCCTATAAATGTTGCTTGTATTTCCCCAATCATCTTTAGTAATGATCATCTTGTG
This sequence comes from Monoplex corrugatus, assembly GCA_030674185.1. NCBI lineage: Eukaryota > Metazoa > Mollusca > Gastropoda > Littorinimorpha > Ranellidae > Monoplex > Monoplex corrugatus. The sequence continues at coordinate 22,531,286 of JAPXFY010000029.1, forward strand.
TCTGCCTCCTTCAAAACTGTCTCGTTTAAAGTTTGTGTTCTTTGCTGCCCATGGAACTTTCAACATTCTCCCTAGAAACCATATTTCAGTTGCCTCAATCTTCTTCTGACTTTGCACGTTGACTGTCCACGCCTCACATTCGTACATTACCGGTTCTATATAACACTCAAGAACTCTCATCGTGGTGTTAATTGATAGGCATTTGTTTGTAAGAACGCTTTTTCATCTTTTTGAATGTTGTTTTGGCTTGGCCAGTTCTGCTGGCTATTTCTGATGTGCATCTGCAGTCTGGTGCGATGACCGTTCCCAGATATTTAAACTTGTCAACCTGTCTCAATGTTGTGCCATTTGCAGTTGTTTTGCACAAGGGAATTTGGTTTTGGGGTTGTTTTTTGTTTTGTTTTTTACTGATTATCATGACTCCAGTCATCTTGCTATCTAGCTCCAGCCCTTTATTTTTGCTTTCTATTTCTGTTATGTTCACAAGGTTTTCTAGATTTTTTTCCACTTTCTGCAATAAGCACGGAGTCATCTGTGTAACGAATGTTTATCAGTTTTCCTCCATCCTTTATCTCAGGGCATTCTTCTAGGTTACTCGTGATGATTTTGCTGTAAAGTGCAAATAAATCTGGTGAGAGAACACAACTCTGCTTAACCCTTCTCTTGATATTTTGGAAAGAGCTTATATCGTTTTCTATACTCGTTGCTGCTGTTTGTTCCCAATATATATTTCTGATTATTCTTAGAACTTTTCCATCAATATTGAGCCTTTCTATTGGTTGATCAATTCTTCTTGTCTTACCCGATCAAAAGCCTTGGTATAATCAACAAAGCATAAATCTAAATCCTTATTTAAGTCGACTGACCTCTCTATGATAGTTCTTAGGATGTACATGGCATTAATAATGCCTTTCCCTTCGACAAATCCACACTGTTCTTCTGCTATTTCTCTTTTGATTCTGTTCCTTGTCCTCATCATGATTATTCTTAATAGGAGTTTTGTTACATAACTCATCAAGCTCATTGCACGATGGAGTTCGCATTCTATAGCCCCTGTTTTCTTTGGAAGTGCAATGAAAATTGATTTCTACATATCCTTGGGAATTTTTCTGGTGTCATAAATTTCATTTAGGATTACTGTTATTCTTTTAATACCAAATTCTTCAAGGGCTTCAATCATTTCTGTAGTAATATTGTTTGGTTCTGGGGCTTTTCCCGGTTTCATCTTTTTCATCGCTGCTCTAACTTCATGTTTCATTATGGGTGGTCCTTCAACGTTCTTTCTTATAATGTGTTCTTCATTTCTGTCATCGTTAAAAAGGGTTTTAATGTATCTCACTATCTATCTAATATTTTGTCTTTTTCCATGATAAGCGTACCATCTTTCGATTTTCAGCAATGAGTTGATGTGCATGTCTTATGTGTGTGTGTGTGTGTGTGTGTGTGTGTGTGTGTGTGTGTGTGTGTGTGTGTGTGTGTGTGACAGGTGTGTGTACAAGGTGTGTGTGTGTGTGTGTGTGTGTGTGGTGCGTGTGTGTGGTGTGTGTGTGTGTGTGTGTGTGTGTGTGTGTGTGTGTGTGTGTGGTGTGTGTGTGTGTGTGTTGTGTGTGTGTGGTGTGTAATTTCAAGACCCATTTCTCTTCAGATTAACCAATGTACTAACTTACACATGTACACACATCAACACCACTCATTAACCGCATTCCTTTTTTCTTCATTTTCCCGCCAGGGCGTTCCCTCAATGGTCTAAACAAAACTAACAAGTCATAATGAAGTGCTTCCTTAACTTTTTCATGACGTTGTTAGTGTTACCTATTGGCCAAAGGTGTGTGTGTGCTGTGTTTTGTGTGTGTGTGTGTGTGTGTGTGTGTGTGTGGTGTGTGTGTTGTGTGTGTGTGTGTGTGTGTGTGTGTGTGTGTGTGTGTGGTGTGCGTCTCTCTCTCACTCTCTCTCACTCTCTCTATTCTGTCTGTCTGTCTGTCTGTCTGTCTATCTGTCTCTGTCTATGTCTGTGTGTATGTGTGTTTTTGTCTGTTTCAGTTTCAGTTTCTAAAGACGACATCTCTGCGCTCGGAACGAATCCCATATGCACTAACGTCATAGGTGCCATGTGATGGTGGTCATGGCACAAGCCTTAAGCCTGCACATAAACCCATGAGCTGGCCAGGTCCTGAGGTCCTACCTACACTATGTTTACTTAGTCTTTATGTTTTTCGCTGTGGTGACAATGAGTCAGCACGAATTGTTCGGCTTTTCTGGATGAATCTTCACTAAATTTGAGTGAAAAATGTAAACCGGTGAAGAATCGCGAAAACATAAGTTTGGAATCCAAAACAAGTGTCACTACCCGCGTTCAAGCAAACAGGAAACAGAAAAAAAAACACGAAAAAAGAATAAGAACGCGTATTTAATACAACAAGACAAGACAGGCACAAATTTTCGGGACTCCGGTTTTCCCTTCGGCCCCATGGCAGTTGGTTTAGGATGTTTTTCTTCCTATTCCAAGGTCAGAGCAGATTCGTTGCACTAAGCACGATCCATTTACATCAGCCAACCTCTTGGTTATATGTTTTCCCATTTAGTCGATCATATGCATATTGCATTATTTGATAGTGGGATTCTTTACATTCCAAACACTACTCTTAGCTACTGCATCATAGTTCTAATTGTAGCCCTGGATCCTCTTCAGGGTAGAACAATATTAATATGGCATGACTACTTTTCAGAATTGCATAATTCAACTCACTTATGCTCTGACATCATATTTACTCAAAAACACATTATGATGTCATTTTAGTCAGTTTATTCCTTTTCTCACACAGGACAGAGCAGCAGGGAAGTTTGAGCCTTTTTCTCCTAATTTTTATATCTGGTGTTTGTTTGTTTTGTGATCTTACGGTAAGCTTGACAAAGGCCAGTTGGCCAAAAATTTGCGCCTGTCTTGTCTTGTTGTATTAAATACGCGTTCTTATTCTTTTTCCGCGTTTTTTCTGGTTCTTATAAGTTTGGAAGCCATGGCGCCAAAGCCAAGGTCACATGAAACCTCTCCTCTCCGCTCCCTCCCCTTCCCCCCCCCTTTTTTTTTTTTTTTTTTTTTTTTTTTTACTGTGTGTGAACAGTACTTTCTCGGGATCTTCTGTGGATAGTTACATTCTGTTTTCTTTGTTGTGACAGACACCCTTGTCCTCGCCTCATTTTAAGTTCTATTTCATTTTATGCCTATTCAATGTCACAGTGACTTTGAAAAATAAGTATCTGGATTTTCTCTCAAGGTTTTTTTTTTGTTTTTGTTGCTTTTTTTGGTTTACTTTTTCTTTTTTTTTCTTTGTTTTGGTTTTGTTTTTGTTTTGTGTGTGGTTGTTGTTTTTTTTTGGGGGGGGGGGGTGTTTGTTTTTTGTTGTTGTTGTTTTCTTTTTGTTTGTTTTTTTTGTATAGAAGAGAAGTTAATTAGCATAACCTTACATTCTTGTATACTTCTCCCATCTTACACGCTCCTTCAGTGGCTATAAAGTGTTGGGTAACTTTTCACAATGCTGTGACGACAGGAGTATATGAGAACAAAGATGATAATGATGACACAATGGAGTTCCATTTCGGCTTCAGACTGCCGAACACAGCTGCATTCCACCTTCCCTTTCATAAATATCCTAGTTATCGATCAGGCCCGAAAAATACAGACACTTGCAATGTTGATCAGAAAAGTTTAGCAATCTTCTCGAAACACTTACTCACTTACTTACTTACCTACCTACCTACTTACTCACTCACTACTCACTCACTCACTCACTACTCATTATATACTTACTTACTCACTACTTACTCACTTCACTGACTTGCTTACTTACTTACTTACTTTACTTACTTACTCACTCACTTACTTACTTACTTACCTATCTACGATTAAGAAAATATTGTCTTCACCTAGTTGATAGACAGCTGAGCATTTGGGCATTGATTGGGGGGGGGGGGGGGGTTGTTCTGTCATTTGAGACGAGTTTATACAGGATAGCTAGCTGTGTTGTGATTCAGACCTTTGATATTATTTATTTGTTTACTTGATATATACATGTTCCTTTTTTAATGTAAGATACACAGATACACCTGTCATTTACATATAACCAAGATTATTCCAGTGGTAGGCTGATAAAATACCAGTATAAAATACAGACTATGTAAAACATAGTCTAGGTAGGGCCTCAAGGACCTGACCAGCTCATGGATTTATGTGCAGGCTTAAGGCTTGTGCCATGATCACCATACATATGGCACCTGTGACGTCAGTGCTTATGGAATTCGTTCTGAGCGTGGAGACGTCATCTTGAGAAGAAACTGAAACTGAAACTGAAACAGAAACTCGAGGCCGTGCCTACAAAGTGGATGAAACTAAAACATACGGTCCCAACCTTTCCAGTAAGCTTTATAACACGGCCCAACTCTTGATAAACGCCGGTTCAGAATGAAAAATCCCACAGTGATCTGGAATGATGGGATTCGAAACCACAACCTTCCGGTTGTTAGTCCATTATGCCGACCACTTGTCATGGTGACTGACGTGTGCATCTTTATATGTTGTTTAGCGTGGTGTTATGTGCTGCGGTGTAGTGTGGTATAGAATGGTGCAGTGTGGTGTAGTGTAGTATAGAATGGTACAGTGTGCTGTAGTGTAGTATGGTATAGAATGGTGCAGTGTAGTGTAGTGTGGTATAGAATGGTGCAGTGAGTTGTAGTGTAGTGTGGTATAGAATGGTGCAGTGTAGTGTAGTGTAGTGTAGTGTAGTGTGGTATAGAATGGTGCAGTGTAGTGTAGTGTGGTATAGAATGGTGCAGTGTAGTGTAGTGTAGTGTAGTGTGGTATAGAATGGTGCAGTGTAGTGTAGTGTGGTATAGAATGGTGCAGTGTGGTGTAGTGTAATGTGGTATAGAATGGTAATGCCGGTGCAAAAGAACAATGGGAGAAATTAGATGAGGAACTTGTCCTTAAGCTGAATGCGCTAATAGGGAACAGTACGCTGGAACACAAACTTGACACATACGGAGACATCATATACTCTATCTGCAGGGACACTTATGGAGTGAAGCAGCCAAAGACAAAAACGCCTCCCCAGAAATCCAGAAGACAGCAACAGATGGAGAGCATCCGGAGGGAGAAAAGGAAGCTTAAAAAGCGAATGAAAACTGCCTCAGAATTCGAGAAGCAAGGGCTCCTGGAACTCTGGAAAGATCTGAAGGCCAAACACAATGCTCTCAGCAAAGTGGAATCAGCAAGGCGAAGAAAGAGCAAAAAGAAGAAGACTCAAGATCGTTTCTTCAAAGATCCCTTTGACTTTGCAAGAAAGCTGTTTGAACAACCCAAATCAGGGACTCTCACAGTGGGCAAGGAAACCCTAGAGCAGCATCTCAGGGAAACATATTCCGATTCTCAGCGCGAGGCACCACTTGAAATCCAAAATCTGGTTTGGCCTGCAGCGCCAGAAGGAAAATTCAATAACAAACCACCAACACTGGATGAAGTGAAGAACGTAGTAAAGAAAGCCAGAGCCAAGTCAGCACCTGGACCAAACGGAATACCATACCTGCTCTACAAGAAATGCCCAAAAGTGCTCGAGTGGCTCCACAAGATGATTCGATCAGCATGGAGGAACCAGAAGATCAGCGACCAATGGATGAGAGCTGAAGGAGTGTACATTCCGAAGGAGCAGAACTCCAGCAGCATCAATCAGTTCAGGCCAATATCACTTCTGAACGTCGAGGGGAAAATCTTCTTCTCTGTTATGGCAGCAAGATTGACAAAATACCTGACTGAAAACAAGTATCTGGATATGTCAGTCCAAAAGGGAGGCATACCAGGAATGCCTGGATGCTTGGAACATGCCACGTTGATTTGGGATGCCATCCAAAAAGCAAGAACAGAGAAGAGAGACATTGACGTAGTTTGGCTTGATCTGGCGAATGCATATGGATCAGTTCCACACGATATGATCCAGCTGGCTCTTGAAATGTATCACATCCCAGAAAACATCCGAACAATGCTGAGGAAGTATTTCCAAGGGTTCTCAATGCGGTTCTCTACCAAAGAATACACCACGGACTGGATAGACCTAGAGGTGGGCATTGCAATGGGCTGTGCAATCTCTCCCATACTGTTCGTGTTGGCAATGGAAGTCATCTTGAAAGCTGCAATGAAGAGTTCAGGTCCAGTGAATCTGGGAGATGGATACCAGATGCCTCCTCTGAAAGCTTTCATGGATGACACAACAGTCTTGTCCACGGATGAGGAAGAGACACACCAAATCTTAAAGCAGCTGGATGAGCTGGTGGCCTCTTCAAGAATGAGGTTCAAACCTAAGAAATCCCGAAGTCTCTCACTGCGAAAAGGAAAAGTGGCAGATTCAGTCAAATTCATGGTAGCCAACCAAGCCATCCCCACTGTCACAGAAGAGCCAGTAAAAAGTCTCGGAAGATGGTATGATGACTCCCTGAAAGACACACAAAGGGGATGTGAAACCAAGCAAACAGCAGAAGAAGGCCTGAAGAAAATAGATAACTGCGGACTGCCAGGCAAATACAAAGTCTGGTGTCTACAGTTCATGCTGATACCAAAGCTGCTGTGGCCATTGCTAATCTATGACATTTGCACCAGCACAGTCGAAGCAATGGAAGCCAAAATCAACAAATACACAAGAAAATGGCTCGGTGTCCCACCTGGTCTCACTGATGTTGCATTCTACTGTCGTCAAGCAATGCTGAAGCTACCTCTGAAATCCATAGTGGAGGAATACAAAGTTGGAAAAGCAAGACTGTTGAGCATGCTGGAGGAATCGGAGGACAATATCGTGAGAGCAGTTCATCCAAAGCTGAGAACTGGCAGAAAGTGGAAAGTCCAAGAGGCTGTAAACAATGCCAAGAGAAACCTCAGCATCAAAGAAATAATTGGACACACGCAAACCAACAGACAGGGACTGGGAGCAACAAAAATGCAGTGGTGGTCCAAAGCCAAAGGGAAGGAAAAAAGAGACATGATCATACAGGAGTTGAAGGAAGAAGAAGATGTCAAAAGAGTGCAGAAGGCAGTCCAGCAAGGTCAACAGGGGCAATGGACAACATGGGACAGTGCACTCCAAAGAAGTCTCAGCTGGAACGATATGTGGCATATGGCTCCTCTAAGGATAAGCTTCCTCCTCAGATCTGTATATGACCTGCTCCCCTCGAATGCAAACTTAGTGAAATGGGGGAAAGCAGACGACCCAGCATGTCCGCTCTGTCAGAAGAAACAAACAGTGGAACATGTCCTAAGCTCTTGCAAAGTAGCGCTAGCCCAAGGAAGGTATACATGGAGGCACAACCAAGTTCTGAAAGTGATCACAGACGTGGTTAGCGAAAAAACCATGACCCCAAACGCACCAATTGCTATGACAACGTTCTACAAAGCAGGAGGGAAACAGGTCTGGCCCGAAAGGGCTATGACAACCAGCACATTGCCAAAGGGTCTTCTGGATGGAGCAGTCGACTGGGAGTGTACAGCAGACCTCCCAGAGTGGAGAAATTACCCAGATGTCATCAGCAAGACAGGCATGAGACCAGACATCGCTCTCCACTCTGACTCCTCGAAACAAGTGATTCTGATAGAACTCACTGTGCCATACGAAAGCAGAATGGAAGAAGCACATATCTACAAGACCGAAAAATACGCCGGTCTTGCCAGCACCCTGAAGAAAGCAGGTCTGCGGGTCAAAATCTTCGCCATAGAGGTCGGGGCAAGAGGGTTTGTGGGCACCTCCGCTTATGATCTCATGAAACAACTCGCCATTTCTGGGAAGAAGAGGACTAGAGCCCTTTAAAGCGATGGCAGAGGCAGCAGAAAGGAGCTCAAGCTGGATCTGGGCAAGGAGGAACCAAAAAAGTGAACTTCATAAAGATTAAATTCCCTACAGATGATGTGTGCCCCGTTAGCACATTGGTAAAACCGCGTACCGCAGTTCTGAAGCGCAGAATCGCCCAGGTTCGATCCCCGGAGTGGGAAAAAAAAAAAAAAAAAAAAAAAAAAAAAAAGACAACAGCAGAAGGGCATCCAGGAGTCATGACCTGGATGTGGCCCGGCCCCCCGAGAGTGTAAGGAATTCAGGGCCGAAACACTTGTCTAAAGGGGGTTACTTCTCTGAAGACCTTCTGTTGTCTAGCTCTCCCTAGAGTTTCTTTCTACCTGGTACAGTGTGGTGTAGTGTAGTGTGGTATAGAATGGTGTGGTGTAGTGTAGTGTGGTATAGAATGGTGCAGTGTGGTGTAGTGTAGTGTGGTATAGAATGGTGCAGTGTGGTGTAGTGTAGTGTGGTATAGAATGGTGCAGTGTGGTGTAGTGTAATGTGGTATAGAATGGTGCAGTGTGGTGTAGTGCAGTGTGGTATAGAATGGTGCAGTGTGGTGTAGTGTAGTGTGGTATAGAATGGTGCAGTGTGCTGTAGTGTAGTATGCTATGCTATGGTATAATGTAGTGTGGTGCTGTGTAGTGTAGTGTGGTATAGAATGGTGCAGTGTGGTGTAGTGTAGCATGCTATGCTGTGGTATGGTGTAGGGTGGTGTGGAGTGGTTCTGTGTAGTGTAGTGTAGTGTGGTATAGAATGGTGCAGTGTGCTGTAGTGTAGTATGCTATGGTATGGTATGGTGTAGTGTGGTGTGGCGTGGTGCGGTGTAGTGTAGTGTGATGTAGTGTAATATGCTATGCTATGGTATAATGTAGTGTGGTGTGGCGTGGTGCGGTGTAGTGTAGTGTGATGTAGTGTAGTATGCTATGCTATGGTATAATGTAGTGTGGTGTGGCGTGGTGCGGTGGTGTAGTGTAGTGTGGTATATAATGATGCAGTGTGCTGTAGTGTAGTATGCTATGCTATGGTATAATGTAGTGTGGTGTGGCGTGGTGCGGTGGTGTAGTGTAGTGTGGTATATAATGATGCAGTGTGCTGTAGTGTAGTATGCTATGCTATGGTATAATTTAGTGTGGTGTCGAGTGGAGTGACTGTGGTGTACTACTAAATATGTTTTGTAATGCTGTGCTATATTGTGCTGTTCTGTACTGTGTTGTGCTGTGCTGTTGTGCTGTGTTGTGCTGTGTTGTGCTGTAATATGTTGTGCTGTGTTGTTCTGTGCTGTTCTGTGCAGAGCTGTGCTGTGTTGTGCTGTGCTGTGCTTGTTGTGCTGTGCTGTTGTGCTGTGTTGGGCTGAGCTGTGCTGACTTGTGCTAAATGGTCCTGTTATGTACTGTACTGTGCTGTACCGTACGGAGCTCTACTACGCAGCTTTTCTTTTCTTTTCCTTCAATCTAGTACACTGTATTATTTCCTGTCTCGTCCCATCACAAAAATTATTCCCCTTTATCTCATTGACGGTGTGTGTTGCTGTCTACACATCCCGCCACTGCAGTTTAGAGTTTGGAGTTTGTTCAACAGGGACTCGTCGCACTCGGTCAATTCCATACGCGCTCTAATGAGATCTGCCAGCAATTATCTGGCAAACTCCCTGGGCCTGCGCAAAAACCCGATACGCTGGAAAGATCTTCAACTGAGGATGGAGGAGGGAGAGAGAGAGAGGGGGGGGGGGGACTTATGAAACGCTAAGTTAAGCTGACTTCATCAGATTGACGAAAACACGAGGATGGATAGTGAATGTAGCCAGTTTTTTGTTTATTCGTTTGTTTGTCTGTTTCTTTCTTTCTTTCTTTCTTTCTTTGTTTGTTTGTTTTGTATGTTGCGGGCTGGAATTGAACACAGGATATCAGATCCCCAGTTCAGGGCTCTATCAAAGGTTTGAAATTAAAAAAAAAAGATAAGTATCAAAAAGATCGATTTTTTCATGTGGCATGACAAGTTTCCCTTCCTCTTCTCATCTATGGGAAATTAATAACCACGGGCCCTAGCGGTGACTGCTAACCTGATAAAGTGCAATTAAGTTAAGCTTATCACACATACACATACACACACACACACACACACACACACTCACACACACACACACACACACACACACACACACATACACACACAACACACAACACACACAACACACACACACACACACACACACACCACACACACACACACACACACACACACACACACACACACACACACACACACACACACACACACACACACACACACACACGCCCATTAACAGAGAAAGAGAGACAGACAGACACACAGAGACAGAGACACACAGATAGACAGACACACAGAGACAGAGACAGACACACAGATAGACAGACAGAGAGACAGAGACAGTGACAGAGGCAGAGAGATCAGAGATATAGAAATGTGTGCGCACACACACATACATGCACACACACGTACGCACACATACGTGCACGCACGCATGCACACACGCACGCACACACACACACATTCTGTAATCATGGACAAAATGCCAGTTTTGTACATGTTCAAAGACACAAAGACAGGGGAGAGGCAAGAGAGAGACACAGAGAGAGAGAGAGAGAAAGAGAGAGAGAGAGAAACAGAGAGCGAGAGAGAAAGAGAGAGAGAAAGATACAGAGAGAGAAAGAGACAGAGAAAGAAAGAGACAGAGAGAGAAAGAGACAGAGAGAGAAAGAGAGAGAGAGAGAAAGAGACAGAGAGAGAAAGAGACAGAGAGAGAAAGAGACAGAGAGAGAAAGAGACAGAGAGAGAAAGAGACAGAGAGAGAAAGAGACAGAGAGAGAGAGAAAGAGACAGAGAGAAAGAGACAGAGAGAGAAAGAGACAGAGAGAGAAAGAGACAGAGAGAGAAAGAGACAGAGAGAGAAAGAGACAGAGAGAGAAAGAGAGAGAGAGAGAGTGAGAGAGAGGAAAATAAAATGAAACATTTTTTCCTAGCGGTAAAAATATCAACACATAGGTCAACAACCTACATACGTGGCGTTGTTGATCTTATAATAAAACAACACACAGAAAGGCGGAGAGAGACGAAAGGGAGAGAGAGAAAGAGACAGAGACAGACAGACGGAGAGAGAGACAGAGACAGAGAAATAGAGAGAGAGACAGAGACAGAGAGAAGAGACACAGAGAGAGAGAGAAAGAGAGAGAGAGAGCCTGCAAATAAACCCAAGAGCTGGCCAGGTCCTGAGGTCCTACCTAG
>JAPXFY010000029.1:22549908-22554908 GCA_030674185.1 Monoplex corrugatus
AGGAAGAAGAAGAAGACAAATCAACTCCACAGACCATCTGCGCTGTGAGAACACACTTTCTTGAACTCTCCACTGTACTCTCACGTGAAAAAATATGTGCATACAAAGACCTTGACATCAGTGTCTCTCGCGCCAGAATTTGCATAAGCAGAATAAGAACAAGACATTTATTTATCTCCCTTCGTCGTTCTGCCTTTGCAAAGCCAGTGTGAAGGAAATGTTACTATCATACGCAGCATAAACCTACCCACACAGATCAATGTCTCTTTTTTTGATTGGTTAAAATTGAGAGGAACCGCCACCTTTAGCCAATCAAGAAAAACCAAGAATTTTGACACTGCTGTTTATTGCTTTCACGTTAACCAAAAAAGGGGAAAATGTTTTAAAATCGCTCGCAGCATACGGCTAAGTTCAAATTGTAAGTTTGATCCGATTAATTTAGAAATGTGCGATCACGGCCTTAACCCATCAAACAACAGCGGCGTTTACAACACCAGAACCAGCATCAAGAGCATTGGACGGTTACAGAACCGAGAATCCTTGCTTTCTAATGGGCATTAGCTTAGTCTTAAAATTCACTTTTGTCACGGTTTTCAAATTTTAACACACACACACACACACGCACACCACACACACACACACACACACACACACACACATACACACACAACCACACCACCCGCACACACATCACCACACACACACATACACACACAACCACCACACACATACACACCATACACACACACATACACACACACTACACACAACATACACACACACACACACACACACACACACACACACACACACACACACACACACACACACACACACACACACACACACACATACGACAGACGATATACAAGCATCTCCCTTCGCTCTGCCTCCGCCCCCACCCCCACCCCACCCACCCACCCACTCCCTACTCCTTTTTTTTCCTTAAAATCACTTTAGTGAACACACACACATTAAACCAAATACATGTATCAAAATATGTGTATACACGTTTATGTGTCTATCACAGAAACCCTCAGGTAGAAACAGGCCCATACCTGTACTTCAGTCTGAAACAGGGTGTTGACAATGTCTAGCAAGCCAGACAAACTAGCCTCTAGACTGAAGGCTTAGGATTAACCAACATCTAGCAGTACAGCCAATCACACTTATATTGGACTATTAACGAGACAAGTAAACAATAGAGCCAGCTGTGCAGACAGCTCTATTGGGATGTTTTCGAGGATCGCCCCAGTGAAAGGGAGCGGTCCATTGTCTCAGTGGACAGGTTCTTGGCCTGTGCTTGTCCACGTCAACCCCTCCTTCATGCATTCACAAGCAGAAAAACATTCTCGAAAGTCATCTTAAGACATGTGGGGGTCAGAACCCCAGCTTGTTCGGATCCACCCTCTATAAATGAAGAGGGGAGACACAATACAAATACATCATGGTTGAATCAAGGTTGTTGTCAGGACTAAGGCAATTGTCAGACAGTCCCTAATCGCATAGCGCTGGGACGTAAATACTAACTAACAGCAACAACAGTACCAATACAGACAGACGTAGACAGAGAGAGTTGACAGTCGTAGTGGGAGACAGACCACTAATTTGACAGAGGTGCCAAGTCTTTGCCAGAATCATGTAGTGAAGGTACGTTGATATATATTTTTTTTATTTCCAAAGTAGAGTTTTAGGGCTGATAGGTAAAGAAGTAGGATTGTTTTAGGATGTAGGCAAGTAAGAATAAGAATGGATGATTATGCTTTAAGTTGAACATGTTTAATTAAAGAAACTATTTTGACTTATAATGTTATGTGTAGACTGCTTTCAAAAGTTATCGCTAGTGTGTTTAATGTGCTTCTGCTCGTCTCTCTCTCCTTCCTCGTTGTTGTCTGAGATCTCTATATAGAAAGGTAATTCCACATAAACATCCCCCCCCCCCCCAATTCTTCACGTAACACCCCAAACATTTCCTCCCGTGATATATCATGATCACCATACGCATGGCGCCTGTAACGTTAGTGCACATGGAATTCGTTTTGAGTGCAGAGACGTCATCTTGAGAAACTGAAGCTGAAATTCAGACGGGCGTGGTAGTAACGTAGGTAATACGTCGGACCTTCAATCGAAAGGTCTGGGTTCGATCGTGGTTACCTCCCGTTCAGTGGACAAAGAGTGGGGATTTTTCCTGTCTCCTGGCCAACGTGTGTGCTAACATGTTAGTGCTTACACCCCCACCCCACCCCGATACCCCGTTCGTGTGCATACGCATGCAGAAACGTCAAACGTGCACGTACAACATCCTGTATAAACCTTTGTCAAAGTCCGGTGATTTATAGAAACATGGAAAAAAAAAAAAAAAAACAGCATGCACACCTACCGAAGACTAAGCATGCAGACTCTGCAGCAACATGTCGTCTGCACAGTGTGGGCAAAACGATGTGCATCGTACATGCATCCAAGAAAAATCAGAACGAGATTTTTTTCATGATCCGACTGAAGACAGAAAGGCATGACACAATGCTATGACTCAGGAAGACGGAGAGGTCAAAGGGCAAGGATTGAGAATGGAACGTTGGGTCAGGATAAGAATGGGGGATGGGAGTGGGGGTGGGGAGAAAAAATGGGGAGAGGAGAAACGGGGGGGGGGGGGGAGGGGGCATAAAAGTCCTGGTGACGATGTCAAGACACTCATCAGGTTGTGTACGAGGTATGCGGGCAATTCAACGTCGGACATATATAGGATTATAATGGGCTCCCTTGACAGCCTTTTGAAGATAATAGCCAGCGCGTACTGAGATAAAGGACTTGAACTGCAGGAGAACAGACTGGAGCATGGTGGGGGAGGATGAAGAAGGAGATAGGGGGAGAGATGGAGGAAAAGGGTGGAGAGTTATAGGGATGATGGGGCAAGGCAGATAAGACGGAGGGTGGGATTTTTACTGTTTGTTTGCTTTCTTGTTTTGTCTTGCTTCTTTGTCTGTTTGTTTGTTTGTTTGTTTGTTTGTTTGTTTGTTTGTTTGTCTGTTTTCTTTTCGTTTGTTTGTTTGTTTGTCTTTCTTTGTTTGTTTGTTTGTTTTCTTCGTTTGTTTGTTTGTTTGTTTCTTTTGTTTGTTTTGTTTTTGTTTGTTTTCTTTTCGTTTGTTTGTTTGTTTTCTTTTGTTTGTTTGTTTGTTTGTTTGTTTTTTTGTTTTTGTTTGTTTTTTTGTTGTTGTTTGTTTGTTCGTTTTGTTTGTTTGTTTTGTTTGTTGGTTGTTTGTTTGTTTTGTTGTTTGGTTTGGTTTGGTTTGGTTTGGTTTTGGTTTGGGTTTGGTTTGGTTTGGTTTGGTTTGGTTTGGTTTGTTTGTTTGTTTTGGTTTGGTTTGGTTTGTTTGTTTGTTTGTTTGTTTGTTTGTTGTTTGTTTGTTTGTACACATACACATACATACACACACAAACACACACACAAATACACACACACAACACAAACAAACACACAGACACACACAGACAGACACAGACAGACAGACAGACAGACAGACAGACAACACACACACACACACACACACGCACGCACGCACGCACGCACGCACGCACGCACACCAACACACACACACACACACACACACACACACACACAGGTAAAAGTACATGAACAAAGAGCCATGTCCGGATAAAAGTACACGAAGTGGCATTCTGTTGAAGAATTCTTTGTGGTTTGTCATTGAGACCATGTGGCTTGCGTTTTCCAACTGTTTCATATCTCGATATAACGTTCAGAAAAGTTCAGATTGTCGGAAGAAGTTACAACAATCGTCGGTAACCTTGTATAGGAAACAACTAAACACATGTTCTGAAAGTACGGTGTTTGTTGAAGAGGGATTCATCCCACTTGGACAATTCCATATACGCTCCACCTAAACCTGCCGGAAAATCATGTCAGACTCCCTGAATCTGCGCAAAACCCTACGCGCTTAAGGGCCTTAACTTGGGAATTGGGGGAGAAGGGAGAAAACCCTAAAAACTAAGCCGACACCACAAAAATGATGGAAATATTAAGGTGGGAAGTAAACAGGCCATTTTTCAAATTTGTGGGCTGGGATTGAAATCGAGATATCAGAACCTGAGTCGATGTTTTGGAAAAAGTAAATCAGCACAAATTTCAGTAGATTATCGAAAACATGTTGAACACTAAGAATAAAACAGCTTCAAGTATAAGGATTACTGAGGATATCGTTCTTTTTGGTACTGAAAACAAATGTTCATATTAATGTTGCATTTGACTTTAACACACTCTTTGCTAACCACAGTCTGTACATGTGCCAGATAAAATTAAATCAGACAAGTATAAATGCTTTTGCGAAGCAGCTTCACTCAAGGTTTCGAGTAGAAGATTCTAATGCAAACTCGAATCTTGATCTTCCATATTTTTCTGCTAGGTGGTTATTAAAAACAGTGTTTATCAGTAACCCAGTTTTTTTTTTTTTTTCCTTGACTGGCACATATTAGTGACGCCTGCACATGTGTATATATTTCAGACTTAATTTTCGTAACTTTGAAATACATCATTTGCTTCTCTTTTCGTCCTTCATTTTTAATTGCGAAAAATATCGAGAGAGAGCGCGAGTGTCTGTGTGTTAATCCTTTGATTCCCTCACCTTATCCACAAATTGCAAAACTTAAGCCTTTGATTCCCTCACCCTATCCACTTATTGCAAAAACTTCAGCCTTTGATTCCCCCAAACTTCCACAAATTGCAAAAACTTCAGCCTTTGATTCCCTCACCTTATCCACAAATTGCAAAAACTTAAGCCTTTGATTCCCTCACCCTATCCACTTATTGCAAAAACTTCAGCCTTTGATTCCCTCACCCTATCCACTTATTGCAAAAACTTAAGCCTTTGATTCCCTCACCCTATCCACTTATTGCAAAAACTTAAGCCTTTGATTCCCTCACCCTATCCACTTATTGCAAAAACTTAAGCCTTTGATTCCCTCACCCTATCCACTTATTGCAAAAA
>JAPXFY010000029.1:22559908-22574908 GCA_030674185.1 Monoplex corrugatus
GCATTCTTCGCATTCTTCGCATTCTTCTTCTTCTTTTTCGCAATTCTTCTTCTTCTTCTTCTCTTCTTCTTCTTCTTCTTCTTCTTCGCATTCTTCTTCTTCGCATTCTTCTTCTTCGATTTTTTCTACGTCTATTTTTGCACCCCCCCACCCTTATTTTCTTCATGCATGTTGACTTTATTTCCTTCTGCATGGCCTTCTACTTCTTCGTCAATCTACGTCACTCTTATCAGGACATGACGTTCCTGTTTAGAATAGTTCAAGTTCTACTTCTTCTTCTTCTTCTTCTTCTTCGCATTTCTTTCGCATTCTTCTTCTTCTTCTTCTTCTTCTCTTCTTCGCATTCTTCTTCGCATTCTTCTTCTTCTTCTTCTCATTCTTCTTCTTCTTCCTTCTTCTTCTTCTTCTTCTTCTTCTTCTTCTTCTTCTTCTTCTTCTTCGCATTCTTCGCATTCTTCGCATTCTTCTTCTTCGCATTCTTCTTCTTCGCATTTTTTCGCATTCTTCTTCGTCGCATTTTCTTCGCATTCTTCTTCTTCTTCTTCTTCTTCTTCTTCTTCTTCTTCTTCTTCTTCTTCTTCTTCACATTCTTCGCTTCTTCTTCTCTTCTTCTTCGCATTCTTCTTCCTTCTTCTTTCTTCTTCTTCTTCTTCCCCATTCTTCTTCTTCCTTCTTCTTCTTCGCATTCTTCTTCTTCTTCTTCGCATTCTTCTTCGCATTCTTCTTCTTCTTCTTCGCATTCTTCTTCGTCTTCGCATTCTTCTTCGCATTCTTCTTCTCGCATTCTTCTTCGCATTCTTCTTCGCATTCTTCGCATTCTTCTTCGCATTCTTCTTCTTCGTCTTCTTCGCATTCTTCTTCGCATTCTTCTTCTTCTTCGCATTCTTCGCATTCTTCTTCGCATTCTTCTTCTTCTTCGCATTCTTCTTCGCATTCTTCTTCGCATTCTTCGCATTCTTCTTCGCATTCTTCTTCGCATTTTTGCATTCTTCTTCTTCTTCTATTGAGGCTTCAAAGTCCTACTACACATAGTGTATGCGAGAACTAGCTTTACTTCTTCTTCTTCTTTAGATATCGTACTTGATTTCTTATAATGTTATACAATGTATTTAAGTTCCAATCTCCCCCCCCCTCTCTCTCTCTCTCTCTCTCTCTCTAGTGGGAATGCCGGGGGCTCTTTCAGTATTAATAGTATCCCCACCTACTGTGCTAGGAATTTCCTCTTTTCTGTCACTGTCTTTGTGGCTGCCTTGTTCTTTTGCTTTCTGTCATCTCTTCCTATCGTTTTCTGCCTTGCTGGTCCATTACCTGTATGTGTTCGATGAAAAATAAAACATTAAGAATCAATCGAACCAAACAACAACATTGACAATAAAACCAACAGCAACCAACCACAAACAACAACAAACACATAACAGCAGCACAACAACAACAACAATACCAACAACCAACATATAACCAACAATCACCAAGAAACAACAAACAACAACAAACGCAGCAAGCAACAAAAAACACCAACACCATAAAATCTCAGATCTTCCTCCGTTCACGTTCATTACAACAACAACAACAACAAACAACAAATAATAAATAATAATAATACATATATAATAATAATTCAATTTTTATAGCGCAAAATCTTGTCAAATCAATCTAAGCGCTGAAACACACACACACAGCAGCACGCACACACACACATAAACATACACTAACACATTTCCAAGTGGTATTTTTTTTTTTTTTTTTTTTTTGTCTAAAATCACTTAGTGAATAGACATTAAATCAAAACCACCACACACACACACCACACACACACACACACACACACACACACACACACACACACACACCACACACACACACACACACACACACACACACACACACACACACACACACACACACACACACACACACACACACACCACACACACGGCTATAAATGGGGAGAAAGAATAAAACAATGGAAAATTATAGACAGCATATTATATACAATTATATATTGCAATGTGATTCCCCTCCGAGTGGAGACAGACTGAGGTAAGTCACTTTAAAAGCCTGCACTTGTACTTGCGTTGTTAATTTTTATAGCTATGTTACAATCTTCACCGTATTCTGTGTGTTACTGGTAAATTAAAATGACTATTGATACAATACATTATTCAAAAGTACGTGATGATTGTGTTTTGTAATATACATTTGCATTATTTCTGTATCGTCAATTTTACCGACATTTTATGATCATGACTGTGTATACGTGACTGGTAAAATTGGATAGCTGTTGATGAAGCGCACTAAATTGTGCATGGCGAAAACAATTGTCTTACTTAAACTTGTTGCTTTGTATGTAATAAAATATTTATGTGGCGACAGCTTGTTTTTGTTTGCGTGTCACTGAGGAACTTTTTCCTTAGTCTCTTTCGTTTTCTATTTCGGTGTGGACATTTTTGTCATCATAACGTTTTCCGTTCAGAACAGTTTGTTTATACCTCGAATCTCGACCCAGCCTGAAACTTCATGTTAAAAACTGGCCGTGTTCGCTGCCCATCTTAATAGTTCCCATCGTTCTGATGATGTCAGCTTTCTGTTTCACAGATCCGTCTCTCCCTCTCCCTCCCTCTCCCCTCCCCATTTCAAGACATTCCCAGCGCATATGGTTTTTCGCAGGCTCTGAGAGTCTGCCAGATAACTGCCGGCATATTTGGGTGAACCGCATATGGAATTGCTGGAGTGTGATGAATCCCTCTTGAACAAACGTCAAACACCAAACTTGATTGCCTATAATCTTTCGTCTTTCCAATCATGGACACTTTCTAATAACGGAAATAGGTAATATCACAGATAAACATGTCATTTACATGTAACCAAGATTATTCCAGTGACAGGCTGATAAAATACCAGTATGAAATATAAGACTAGGTAAAACGTAGTCTGGGTAGGGCCTCAGGACCTAGCCAGCTCATGGGTTTATGTGCAGGCTTAATTGAGGCTTGTGCCATGCATCACCTACACATACATGTGCACCTGGTGACGTTAGTGCATACGGAATTCGTTCCGATCACCATACACATGGCACCTGTGACGTTAGTGCATACGGAATTCGTTCCGATCACCATACACATGGCACCTGTGACGTTAGTGCATATGGGAATTCGTTCCGAGCGAGGAGACTCATCTTGAGAAACTCAAACTGAAACTAACGGAAATTTTCCCACAAGATTGAATCGATGCTGGGTGGAAAACAGACAGACGTTATTTAGCCCAGTACACGTGCGGGCCTTGAGACACAGAGAGTTCAGCCTTTCACAGACAGCGACAGACCTAGTTTCCGGTCTATCTGTCTATGTCTGTGAGAGGCACCGAGGAGGATTTGGGCTGGTTCAGACAGAGAGAGCGAGGGGAGAGAGAGAGAGAATGAGAGAGAGAGAGCACGAGAGAGAGAGAGAGAGAGAAAGAGAGACAGAGAAAGAGAGACAGAGATATTCACACATACACAATGCACACATACAGAGAGAGACAGAGAGCAACATACACACATACATATATACATACACATACACATACAGACATACACATACACATACAGAGAGAGATTGAACGAAGAGAGAGAGAAAGAGAAAGAGAGAGAAAGAGAGAGAGAGAGAATCTATACACAGACACATACACACAGATACACACATACATGGACACACACACATATACACTTACAGAGATAAAACGAGAGGGAGAGACAGAGAGACTGACAGAGAGACTGACAGATAGAGAGACAGACAGACATACGGACAGGTAGGCATATAGGCAGACAGACAGATAGACAGACAGACAGATAGATAGACAGACAGACAGACAGATAGACAGACAGACAGATAGAAGACAGACAGACAGATAGACAGACAGATAGACAGACAGAGACAGACAGACAGACAGAGAAAAGAGTGAAAAGACGTTAAAATGAAAGTACGACCGAACTCAGAAATAGAAAATTCAGACTCTTATGTGTGTGTGTGTGTGTGTGTGTGTGTGTGTGTGTGTGGTGTGTGTGTGTGTGTGTGTGTGTGTGTGTGTGTTGTGTGTGTGTCTCCATCCCTCTCTCTCTTTTCTCTCTCTCTCTCTTTTCTCTCTCCTCTCTCTCTCTCTCTCTCTCTCTCTCTCTCTCTCTCTCTCTCTCTCTCTCTCTCTCTCTCTCTCTCTCTCATTCTCTGCCTTTCTGTCTCTGTCTGTCTTTTTGTCTGTCGCTGTCTCAAACAACGCGCGCGCTCACACACACACAGAGATGTGTGTGCTGTGTGTGTGTGTGTGTGTGTAGTGTGTGTGTGTGTGTGTGTGTGTATGTGTGTGTGTGATGTGTGTGTGTGTGTGTAGTGTCTGTGTGTGTGAGTGTGTGCGCGCGTGTGAGTGTGCGTGTGTGTGTGTGTGTGTGTGTGTGGTGTGTGTGAGTCTGTGTGTGTGTTGTGTGTGTATCTGTGTGTGTGTGTGTGTGTGTGTTGTGTGTGTGTGTGTGTGTGTGTTGTATGTGTGTGTGTTGTGTGTGTGTGTGTGGTGTGTGTGTGTGTATCTGCATGTGTGTGTGTGTGTGTGAGTATAAGAGAGAAAGGTAATGGCTCTGGAAGCACTTAGCACCGGCGGAAAACGGCAACAACCACAAAGAGTAGCTTTTTCTAAAGCACTTTACATGCTGCATAGAGAATCGTGAATTATATCGGAACGACAGCAGAGGGATAGTGGAGGGGTGGGGGTGGGGGGGGGATGGGGGGTTGGAGGCGAAGAAAAAAAAGGGGGCGGTAAGTTAACGGGATAGAGAGAACAAGACCAAGAACACATTTTATATTTATGGAGTGTTGGGGAGGAGTGGCAAGCACATGTTTATTTTCTATATCGAGCCCTCGCTGATGGAGGAGTCTACATGTACACTAATAGCAGTAAGTTACCATAACGCTTATAGAAAATCTATGTTAGGACACATGAATTTCATAACAATGAAATTATACAAAACTGAAATATCGGTAGTATGAGAGAGAGAGAGAGGTGTGGAGAGAGAGTGAGAGACAGACAGACAGACAGACAGACAGACGAGCAGAGGAGAGAGAGAGAGAGAGAGAGAGAACTCAGAACTCAGAATTTTTTAATGTACATCGGCCTTAGGCCACAATACAATAGTCGGTGGGGCGGGGGTGGGGGGTGGGGGGTGGGGGGAGATAGGGATTTTGTGGATTACACCAATATTGCAATGCGTATGATTGCATCGTCGAACATTGTCACTTTCCGCGCTTTCCTCAGTTGATACTTCGTCGGTGTAACAGTCAACAGATCTTTCTTTTGCTGACTAATCTAACATTTAATGAAGTGATACACTAAACAGTACTTGATTATCATCAAGCTTCATCAGTGCATTAAGGCATCAAACAAGTCATAAAGATTTTATATACATTATAATATATCGTTCCATTCCTCCATCTACTGGTCAAGCAATTAGTCTCTCTGTATAGCCAACAGCCGGTCAAATAATACAATCATCAAACGATCAACAAATAATTGGTAAATCACCTTGCTTGCGAAATAAACTTCACTTTATCCGTCCAATCAAACAAATACTTAGTACATTCAGTGTACCGTGACAACGGTAATCAATCAATCAATCAATCATAACTACCATTCTATCATTTAATTAGCCATACAAATCCGATCAGTTAAAAATACTGAACCGTTTCTCTACCAGTTAAGTTAGTCACCTAATACAATTACTCATCTATAAACTACCCAAAACTAGTTAGCGAGTCACCGAACAATTTGATCAGTTTCATATAAATCATTTTCCCGATCAGTACTTAATCAGCAACTAATCAATGGATCAATCATTCAGTCAGTGCATCCATCAATCAATCAATGAATTAATCAAACAATCAGTTAAGCAGTCAGACAGACAGAGATAGAGGCAGAGACAGACAGACAGAGATGGAGACAGAATAATAATAAGAAAAACACGAACAGGGATTTCTTTTGGAGGTGGTAGCACAAACACATTAATGCCTCTTCTACATCCGGCCCTCACCCCAGGGAGGTCTCCACTAACACAAGGGCACCGAAATACCCGTATAGAAGCTGTATCAATGCAGCTAACTATAGTAATAAAAAGTGATCGAAATCATCTCATCACCATCATCACCATCATCATCATCATCATCTCATCATCATCATCATCATCAAGATGGTTTTATTATTATTATTGTTATTATTGTTGTTGTTGTTGTTATCATTATCATTATTGTTATAATTTATTATATTATTATTATTATCATTATTGTTGTTGTTGTTGTTGAATTTACTTTTATTATTATTATTATCATTATTATTATTATTATCATTATTTTATTATTGTTAGTAGTAGTAGTAAGTAGTGGTGGTGGTGGCGGTGGTAGTAGTGTAGTAGTATTGTTTTGTTGTTACCATTAGTATTATCATTATCATTAGTATTAGTATAATCATCTTGATGATGATGATGATGATGATGATGATGATGATGAGAACGACGACGACGACGACGATGAGATGATGATGATGATGATGATGATGATGATGATGATGATGATGATGATAGATAGAATATCAGTCAGGAGAACTGAAAGAGGCAGACAGCAAGAGAGAGAAACAGAAAGACAGAGAAACAAAGAGAGAGAAAAGGGAGAGAGGGTGAAAGAGAGAGTGAGAGAGAGAGAACAAGAGAAGAGAGAGAGAGAGACACACACACACACACACATGAATAATAGTAATACTAGAGAACAAGGTAGCGAAGAGAGAGAGGGAGGGAGGGGAGAGAGAAAGAGAGAGAGAGAAAGACGAAGAGAGAGAGATATACACAAACAGGGAGAAAGAGACGGACAGACAGACACATGGACAGGCAGAAACAGGAAGAGAGAATCAGAAAATTAAAAATCCTTTCTATCAACACAAGGAAGCAAGGAGAAGAACTCACTGTGAATGCAATGCCAAACAAGTGTGGGTGAGGCACTTGTGAGAGAGAGAGAAATAGAGAGAAAGAGAGAGAGGGAGAGAGAGAGGGGAGACAGAGAGACAGACAGACAGAGGGAGGGAGAGAGAGAGAAAGAGAGGGAAAGAGAGAAGAGGAGGGAGGGAGAGACAGACAGACAGAGGGAGGGAGAGAGAGACAGAGGGAGGAGAAGAGAGAGGGAAAGAGAGAGAAGAGAGGGAGAGACAGACAGAGACAGACAGACAGAGGGAAGGGAGAGAGAGAGAAAAGAGAGAGAGAGAGAGAGAGAGAGAGAAATGCATTCAGCAAATTTTATCCCTCTAAACTTTATATATATAAAAAAAAAAAAGACAGTCAACCATTCTAGCAATCTTCCCCCCCCCCACCAACTTTTTTACAAAAATCAAACACAGAAAAACCAGATTTTGTACTTCTCAAGGTCACTGTAAGCTTTAAGAAGCATCAGGTGAAATCAAAGTTGATGTGATCAGAGGAGAATACAGATGCCACAACAGTGAAAACAGAATCAGGTCTGATGACCGCAAGGGAAAGACCTGCCGGCTGCTCGGAAAGACGGCAAACTTAGGATCCCTTTCGGGGGAATGTCAGACCTTGCTGAACAGCAAAACGGGCTGTGTCTGGAACATCATGCCTGGCAACTTTCGCGTCTATTCAAAAAACCCCTGGGGTTGAAATCCAAAACAAGTATGACTGCCCGCGTTCAAGCAAACAAAGGGAAACCAGAAAAAAACACGAAAGAAGAATACGAACGCGTATTTAATACAAGACAAGACAGGCGCAAAATTTCCGGCCAACTGGCCTTTGTCAAGCGTAAGATTACAGACAAACAAACACCAGATACAAAAATTTTGAGAAAAAGACTGAAACTTCCCTGCCGCTGTGTCCAATGTGAGAAAATGGGAAAAAACTGACTAAGATGACATCATAATGTTTTTGAGTAATTTATTCCTTTTCTCACATTGAACACAGCATCAGGGAAGTTTCAGTCTTTTTCTCAAAATTTTTGTATCTGGTGTTTGTTTGTCTGTAATCTTACGCTTGACAAAGGCAAGTTGGCCGAAAATTTACGCTTGTCTTGTCTTGTTGTATTAAATACGTGTTCGTATTCTTCTTTCGTGTTTTTTTTTCTGGTTCCTGGGGTTGAAGTAAAACAACGTTGGGAACTTCCGACTGCTTACTGTCAAGATTATATAGTAAGGGGAAAGGAGCTGGCAGCTATGCGAGCTGGTGGCAGGGCGGGCTGCCCAGAGAGATGAAAGACCAGAGTGGGGCGAGAGAGGGCTCTTCTATTTCTCGCTTGGTCTGAAGGCTAGGCTGGACTTGGGATGGTGCGCGTTGTGTGGCTATGTCTTGGGATTTGTCGTCTCCCCACATTGCCATTCGGTTTGTAAACAAGGTAACTGATGCATTGGGTCCGAATGGGTCATGCAACGTATGGACAGCCCTTCTTTGCTATAAGAAATGACTATCGAAAGGCGTCGGGAGCTTGGGAAGTGACCGCCTGGAGAGTTCGAGGCATTGGTGCTCCAGGTCCCATACGCACCCTCGTGGTGTTTCTTGTTAACTTATTCATTCTCATGTTCATAGTTATATTCATTTCATATTTTATAATATTATCCATATTTACTTTTGTCACAGTGGATTAACTATGTGAAACTAGGGTTGCTCTCCCCTTTGAAAGTTGTGACGCGCCACCCATTTTTTTTTTTACGAAGGCTTTAGAAAGGCAAGAAGGTATTTTAGCTTTCTGTCTGTGTGTCTGTCCGTGTGTCTGTCTGTCTGTCTGTCTCGTTGTCTCTCTTGTCTCTGTCTGTCTGTCACTCTTGTCTCTTTGTCTGTCTCTGTCTGTCTGTCTCTCTCTCTCTCTGTCTCGTCTGTCTGTCTGTCTGTTTGTCTGTCTACCTGTCTGTCTGTCTGCCTGTCTGTCTGTCTGCCTGTCTGTCTGTTTGTCCATCTGTCTCTCTCTCTCTCTCTCTCTCTCTCTCTTCTCTTTCTCTCTCTGCCTTTCTGTCTCTGTAGTTTTGCAGTTCTGTCTGTCTCTGTCTTACACAAACACGCGCGCGCGCGCGCGCGCACACACACACACACACACACACACTCTTCCTCTCTCTCGTCTCTCTCTCCTCCCTCCTCTCTCTCTCTCTCTCTCTCTCTATCTATTTTACATAAACACATAAAAAACAAAACACACACACCTCCTTTCCTATAGATACAAAAGGATCTCCCGGTTTTTGCTATCATCATGTCTTTTTCGAGAGAGCGTGAAATAAAAACCAAAGATCTATTAATCTCCTATTCCGTTCTCCTCTCTATAACAGAAGCAGATAAAATATGCTTTATATCTGTCTCGCGATATATACACTACAGTGGATAAAACAGGTCATCCTTCGAACATGGGAGATAATTCTCAAGAGTTATGTCCTTTGATTATATTATAGTAAGTTATCCTTCCCTTCCAGTTCCCATCCCCACCCAAAAGAGAATTCTTTGCATCAAAGACACAGCCGATGGAGAGGGACGGGATGGGGGTGAACCAAAATTAGGGAGGTGGAATGGAGATAACCATCGACACCACTGGCCCAGAACTTGTTTATCTTTATTTTTTTTCCTTTCAGAAGATACAGGGAAAAAAAGAAAGAAAAAGAAAAAAAAAAAAAAGAATAAAGGAAAGGAAAGAAAAGTCAGACAAACAGATTAAGAAAAACAAAAGGAACAAAAAAGACAAGAAATAGGTAAACAAAGAGTGAAAATAAAGAGGGAAGAATAACAGAAAATAAGCAATGAAAGAATGAAAATAAAGAGGTAAAAATAACAAAATCAAACAAAGGAGAAATAAAAAATAAAAAAAGAAAGGAACAATAAAAGAAACAAAGGAAGAATAGAACAAATAAACAAAGAGAGAACACAACAAAGGAAAACTAAAGAGCGAACGAAAGGAGAATAAAAAGAAAAAAGAATAAAAGGCAGAAGTAAACAAAGGAACAATAAAAGAAATAAACAAAGGAAAAATTACAAGGGAAAAATAGGAAAACAACAGAAGCAAACAAAGGAACAATAAAAGAAATAAAATAGAGTAAAAGAAACAAAGAAATAATAATAGAAACAAAGAAAGGAAGAATAACAGAAACATACAAACGTACAAAAGAAGAATAGAACAAAGACCAATAAAAGCAAAAAAATAACAAAGACATACAAACGTACAAGGAAGAATAGAACAAATACAATAAAAGCAAAAACGAATAACAAAAGCATACAAAAATGTACAAAAAAAGAATAGAACAAAGACCAATAGAAGCAAAAAAAGAATAACAAAGACATACAAACGTACAAAGGAAGAATAGAACAAAGACCAATAAAAGCGAAACAATAACAAAAACACACAGACGTACAAAGGAAGAATAGAACAAAGACCAATAAAAACAAAAAAAGAATAACAAAGACATAAATACGTACAAAGGAAGAATAGAACAAAGACCAATAAATGCAAAAGGGAATAACAAAGACATAAAAACGTACAAAGGAAGAATAGAACAAAGACCAATAAAAGCAAAACAGAATAACAAAAACATACAGACGTACAAAGGAAGAACAGAACAAAGACCAATAAATGCAAAAGGGAATAACAAAGACATACAAACGTACAAAGGAAGAATAGAACAAAGACCAATAAAAGCAAAAAAGAATAACAGAAACATACAAAGGTACAAAGAAAGAATAGAACAAAGACCAATAAAAGCAAAAAAAGAATAACAAAGACATACAAACGTACAAGAGAAGAATAGAACAAAGACTAATAAAAACAAAACAATGAAAACAAAGAAAAGACAGACAGATAAAAGAGAGAAAACAAGACAAAGAACAACAAAGAAAGACAGTCGGGAGGGGGGGGAGGGGGGGGAGACGAAGAGGAGTAAGAAAAAAAACAACAACAACATACCCCATGACCTTATCTTTTAACGTTTTAAGACAGAAGTTACAGACCTATCTTTTAAGACTGAAGTTACAGACCTATCTTTTAAGACGGTAGTTACAGACCTATCTTTTAAGACGGTAGTTACAGTCCTATCTTTTAAGACGGTAGTTACAGACCTATCTTTTAAGACAGAAGTTAAAATCCTATCTTTTAAGACAGAAATTAAAGACCTATCTTTTAAGACGGAAGTTAAAGTCCTATCTTTTAAGACAGAAATTAAATACCTATCTTTTAAGACGGAAGTTAAAGACCTATCTTTTAAGACAGAAATTAAAGACCTATCTTTTAAGACGGAAGTTAAAGTCCTATCTTTTAAGACAAAAGTTAAAGTCCAATCTTTTAAGACAGAAGTTAAAGACCTATCTTTTAAGACAGAAGTTACAGATCTATCTTTTAAGACAGAAGTTAAAGTCCTATCTTTTAAGAGAGAAGTTAAAGTCCTATCTTTTAAGACAGAAGTTAAAGTCCTATCTTTTAAGACAGAAGTTAAAGTCCAATCTTTTAAGACAGAAGTTAAAGTCCTATCTTTTAAGAGAGAAGTTAAAGTCCTATCTTTTAAGACAGAAGTTAAAGACCTATCTTTTAAGACGGAAGTTAAAGACCTATCTTTTAAGACAGAAGTTAAAGACCTATCTTTTAAGACGGAAGTTAAAGACCTAACTAGCCATGCAAACAAACAAACAAACACACATCGAAGACTGGGGGGGGGGGGGGCGCGAGGGGAGAGGGGAGAAAAAAAAAGAAGAAGAAAATAAAAAGAAAAAAAGAAAAAAAATGACCAACCTTACCTTTGTCAACACAACTCAACACAACACCACACCAACACCACACAACACCACGCTTGACACCCGCAGAACAAGGTACACCCCCACCAGTAAAAAAAAAAACCCCACACACACTCGATAGTTCCAAGGTGCAAATCTACATCGTCAGAACTCTTGCAGACATAACGCCAATCCAACCGCCAACTACATCAAACACTTCCCCAACTACTGTCCAAGCGAGCCGCCTGTCTGCCTAGAAGGATGGTGGAGGGGGGGGAGAGAGAGAAGGGGAGAGAATAGAGGAGAGGGACCAGGTCGTAGGTGATGTGGGGGGGAGGAGGAGGGTTAGGATGGAGGGGTGGGGATGATAGCGGTTACAAGAAGAAAAGGGAGGCGAGTAAAAGGAAGGGGATGGGGGCACAGAGATAGGTTTGTAGTTGGCAGTGAAGGAGGGAGGGAGGGGTAGAGGAGGGGAGGGAGAGAGGGAGAGGGGGGGTAAGGGTGTGACTGTTAAGACTGTAAAGTATGGAACGCTCTTTACCTTCAAGGGGAGGAAAAACGACGCGCTTGGCGAATTGTTACGGTATCTTCTTGTGCACTGCGAGAACCAAGCGCTTCCTGGCAAGGGTCACGTCAATTTTGATTAGCTCTAAAAAGCGAAATTACGGACGTTATAGTCTTCCATAAAAAAAATTCCCGACACAAATACTTATAACAGCATTCACGTTAAAATACGGTAACATGCAAAATACACTAAACCTCGTATGTGAAGTAAAATCTTATTATTAAAGCAAATGCGCAAGTCCCTGCTACACACATATGCACGCACGCACGCACACACACGCACACAGAGAGAGAGAGAGAGAGAGAAAAAAAAACCACACACATACGCATACACACACACTCACGCACGCACACACACGCGCGCTCGCGCGCACACATACACACACACACACACACACACACACACACACACACACACACACACATACGCATATACACATACCACCACCACCATCACATAACATTCAAATATTGAAAAAGATTGATAAATTGATCAATAAATGAATAAACAAAGCAATTAATAAACACATCTGAGTGCGTATGTGTACACACACGCACATGCAGGCAAATATATATGTGTGTGAACACACTAACAAACCACACTTTCAGTATTGACGTTTTGATGGCAAAGGGGAGAGGGAGACTTTCACGTTTTCACATGATCTTTAGCATTTTAACCCTTTGACTCCCGCACCCTATTCACCAACTGTAAAAACTTAACCCTTCGACTCCCTCACCCTATTCGCCAGCTTCCTGCAGGAAGCTAGCCGATAGGGTGAGGGAGACAGAGGGTTAAGTTTTTGCTTTGCTAGCACGGTTGAAGAGAGCTCTTGAATGTTATATAGAACCGATAATGTTATACGGTTGTAGGCGTGGACAGTCAACAACCAAAGCCAGAACAAGATTGAGGCAGCCGAGATGTGGTTTCTAAGAAGAACGTTGACAGTTCCATGGACAGCAAAGAAAAACAAACGAGACAGTCTTGATGGAAGCAGACACAAGAAGATCATTCATAAGGAAGATTAGGAAAAGACAGGCAACATTTATAGGCCATTTTATGAGGAAAGGGGAATTAGAGCACCTGGTCACAACAATAAAGCTGGAGGGAAAGAGAGCACCAGGTAGACCCAGGGAGAAAGTATTGGACGGACTTGCACGGTGGCTGAGGACAGAAAGGGTGGAAGATGTGCTTGCAGGAACAAGGGATAGAAACAGATGGAAGGCCATGATCGCCAACGCCATGTGGCAAGGAACTTGATGATGATGATGATGATGATGATGATGATGATGATGATGATGATGATGATGAGCACTGTTGACAATGCAGGATGCTGGTGAACAGGATGCGGGAGTGAAAGGGTTAATTAAAGGGGTTCCTGGCCTTACTGAAACGACCCTTGATATAGCTGACTGCTACTTCGTCGCGTCTGTCAGTGAACTGTTAGTTGTGGGAAAGATTGTTTCATCTAGTGGGTGTGATCAGGAGTCTGCGATGTTCGATACCATTCCTTTGTTTTCTGCTGGCTAACGCAGGTGTGTTTTTTGTTTGTTTGTCTGTCTGTTTTTGTTTTGTTTTGTTTGTTTGTTTGTTTGTTTGTTTGTTTGTTTGTTTGTTTGTTTGTTTGTTTTCGATAGAACCATGAATTCAAGATCTGATGTCTCGAGTCCAGTTCCTGCCCGCAACATTAAGAGTGTTAAAAACTGGCCTGTTTGCTGTCTGTCGTAATGATTCCGTTATTCTGGTGGTGTCTGCAGGAAGCTAGTGGATAGGGTAAGGAAGTCACACGGTTAAGTTTTTGCTCTGCTAGCGTAGTTGGCAATTCAGGATGCTGGTGGACAGGGTGTGGAAGTCAAAGATTTCATGGCGAAGTCAGAGATACCAGGCCTGCAGAGGCCTTTTTACAAACAATGGAACCATGCAACATAACGCAAATGTCGACACGATCATCTACATCAGACAAGGCAGCTAGCCCATTGCACCATCCTGCCTCTGTGGGTCTGTATGGCAGCCGACAGGAGCTGGAAAAAAATTACGGTCACGATCGTTGCCAGATGTGGTCTGACCATGTAGCACGTGAACGAGCGTCATGCAAGTGTGAATGGAATAACTATGATGTAATCAAGCAATTTTTTTGGGGGGGGTGGAGGGTGGGGGTGTTTTGTTTCGATTTTTTTTATGTATACCGACCTGAGGTGCGTGTGTGTGTGTGTGTGTGTGTGTGTGTGTGTGTGTGTGTGTGTGTGTGTGTGTTGTGTGTGTGTGTGTGTGTGTGTGTGTGTGTGTGTGGTGTGTGGTGGTGTGTGTGTGTGTGTGTGTTCGTTCGTTCGTTCGTTCGTTTTTGATTTAACGTATTTTCACTATAAGACGGTGTGTGTGTGTGTGTGTGTGTGTGTGTGTGTGTGTGTGTGTGTGTGTGTGTGTGTGTGTGTGTGTATGTGTGTGTGTGTGTGTGTGTGTGTGTGTGTGTGGTATGTGTTTGTGTGTGTGATATGTATGTGTGTGTATGTGTGTGTGTTTGTGTGTGTATGTGTGTGATATGTATATGTGTGTGTGTTTCTATCTCTGTGTCTGTGTGTATGTCTGTGTCTGTCTGTCTGTCTTTTTGGCTGGCTGGCTGGATGGATGGCTGGCTGGCTGGCTGGGTGGCTGGTTGGCTGGCTGGCTGGCTGGCTGGCTGGTGTGGCTGGATGGC
>JAPXFY010000029.1:22594908-22604908 GCA_030674185.1 Monoplex corrugatus
GCGTTTCCCCAACAATTGTCATGAACATGAACAGCATCCAATTTTCACAGTTGATTGTTTCGTTTTGGTTTGCTGAACGTTAAATATACAGGGGGGAGGGGGTGCAAAAGTAGGTATACAGTAAGTATCACATCATTATTATAGTGCTTAATTCCGCTCTCGATTAGAGGAGTGTGTGAATACCGACGGCAAGCAGTTAGAGTATCTGAGGGATTAAGGCTGTGCTTGTTATTATATGTATATGCAATATTCATTTGTTTGTATAACAAGTGCAATGAGTATTGTACGTGTTTTCTTTTTTCATAACTGTATACCTACTTTTGCACCCCCCTGTATATAATTATATATATGGTAACAGTAATAATAGTAGTAGTAATAGCAGCAGAAGTGACAGTAGCAGCAGTAATAGCAGTAGAAGTAAGATGCTGAGGTGGAGTTGTGCATCCTAAAAATATGCTCTGCCTTTGGAAGACTAAGCAAGAGGTTGTGGCAAGGCCATGGCTTCTCCGTATATCACATTTCCCTAAAGCCAAAACTGTACTTAGTACAGGAACCCAATTATTAATCCTAAGAGAAAGTATGCAAGACTTTATCGAACACATCATGCAGGTGAATGGACCAGCAAGGCAGAAAATGACAGGAAGAAATGACAGAAAGCAAAGAAGGAAGAAAGAAACAAAGAGAGTGACATCAAAGAGGAAATTTCTATCACTCAAATGCCAGGTTTTGTGTGTTCGTGTGTTGTTTGTTTGTGTGTTTGTTTGTTTTATTTGGTTCAGTTTTTACGTCGGCACCCACCTCAGGTGATATGGCCGACGGGGATAACCATCCCAGGGAACTGGGGGAATAGGGACTTATCTAATCCTATACTGACACCACCAGAACAACAATGGTGTTAAGACGGGACAGTGAGAAGGCCAGTTTTAATGTAGCGCACCCCGGGATTCAAACCCACAACCATTAGCATTTCCAGAAAGGTGGGGGATACAATTTATACTGAAAGAGCCCCCGGCGTCCCCACGGGGGAGGCATCAGGATCGCCACAAAGGCTGCTGTGCACAAACAAATAGCCTTGAGTACCTTACAGTACTGCTGCCAAACATGGATTATCTACTGACGGCAAATTCATATACTATCTGGAACTATTCCACCAAGGGTGTGTGCGAAAGATCCACAAAATCACGTGGCAATATCGAGTGTTCAGCCTACATGTTCTGAAGAAATAACAAATGAGTGTCTGAGCATCAAATGCAAAGTTTCGTTGGACAGGATACGTTGCCTGTTCTCGTATATCTCAATGGCTTGTCGATTTTGTCATTTTTACCTGAATTGTTAAACAGTCAAGAGAGACAGATGGTGATGGTTTTTGGTGGTGGCGGTATCGATTGTGTGAGTGTGAGTGTGAGTGAGTGTGTGTGTGTGTGTGTGTGTGTGTGTGTGTGTGTGTGTGTGTGTGTGTGTGTGTGTGTGTGTGTGTGTGTGTGTGTGTGTGTGTGTGTGTGTGTGTGTGTGTGTGTGTGTGTGTGTGTGTGTGTGTGTGTGTGTGTGTGTGTGTGTGTGTGTGTGAAGGCGAGGGAGAGAGAGAGAAACAGGCAGAGAGAAGATCAATGTTTACTTCCAAGGGTAATGGATGAGTACCACAAAGTGCTTTTTTTGCATCCAGCCCTTAAGCCGTGTGCGACTAAATGTTTGGAGAAGGAGGAGGGGGCATACAGAGGGGCATAAACGGACAGACAGACAGAGCGAAGAGAAAGTGACAGAAAGAGAGAGACAGAGACACAGAGACACAGAGAGATACACACACACACACAGTTTGGGTTTATTCAAAATGGATTCATCACACTGTAATAACTCTGCGTGGTCTCCATCCAGTCTACCACCATCTGTTATTCGGCAGACTCCTTAAGCCTACGCAAAACACTTATACGCTGGCAAAGTCTATGAAATGGGAGGCTGTGAGGGAGGGATGGCGGTGCACAGGACGTATCAAACACTAAGCTGACACCACCAGAAAGATTGGAGCATTAAGATGGGCAGCCAGCTAGGCCAATGTTAAGTCCAGAGAACAGCAGATGATCCCGATGAGACTCCACACCATCCACTACCAGCGCAATGCTAGTTTCAAATGCAAGTTCAAAATGACGCCTTCATCAGCCTGCCTCTGCGGTGGAAAGGACCAGACTGCTGAAGACATAATATTGCTGTGATGTCGTCTCTATCAACTGAAACAACAGTAGACATGGAATCCAAAACAAGTGTGACTGCCCGCGTTCAAGCAAACAGGAACCAGGAAAAAAAAACACGAAAAAAGAATAAGAACATGTATTTAATTTAATACAACCAGACAAGACAGGTGCAAATTTTCGGCCAATTGGCCTTTGTCAAGCGTAAGATCACAAACAAACAAACACCAGATACAAAAGCTAGGAGAAAAAGACTGAAACTTCCCTGCTGCTCCGTCCAGTGTGAGAAAAGGACAGTAACAGTAAGTTCAATCCCGGCCGTTGCAGTTGTTAATGAAACTTATGCTGCGCTGGTTGTGGTTGGTGCGGAGTCTCACCGGGATCACCTGCTATTCTCTGGACATAACGCTGGCCTGTCGGCTGCCCATTTTAATGCTCCAATCATTCTCACACTGGACGGAGCAGCAGGGAAGTTTCAGTCTTTTTCTCCTAATTTTTGTAACTGGTGTTTGTTTGGAAAGGGGAATTGGAGCACCTGCTCACAACAGGAAAGCTGGAGAGAAAGAGAGCACCAGGTAGACCGAGGGAGAAAATATTGGACAGACTTGCAGAGTGGCTGAAGACAGAGAGGGTGGAAGAGGTGCTTGCAGCAACAAGGGATAGAAACAGATGGAAGTCCATGATCGCCAACGCCATGTGGTAAGGCACCTGATGATGATGATGATGTTTGTTTGTTTGTTTGTGATCTTACGCTTGACCGAAAATGTGCGCCTGTCTTGTCTGGTTGTATTAAATACGTGTTCTGAGTCTATTTTCATGTGTTTTTTTCTGGTTCCTGACAGTAGACATGGCCGACTACAATTCCTCTGACCACCAAACTCTATGACAGCAGGCAGGAACTGAACGGGGAAAAGCCATACTCACTCATCGCCAAATGTGACATGACTACGTAGACCACCAATGGAAAAGATGTTGTGGGCTGGGATTGAACTTATCGTTACTGTTATTGTTATTGTTGTTTAAAGCCCAGCCGATTGCGTAGAGCCATATCAGGGCTATAACCGCTTCAAAACATACACAAAACTTCAACAGGACAACAACAACAAAAGAAGAAAAGAAAGAAAGAAAGAAAATTATATACACATATCAATGCATTCGCGCACATAATCTAAGGGCATGCCCCCAGCGTTGACCATTCCGTCCAATTTATCACACAGGGGATTTGAAAAACATACCTGAATACAAATGTATAGGCCTACATTGAGGACACTAAAACATATATTAAAATGGGCATAAAGTACCTAAAACTGCTTCCGCACACCCACCTCCCTAGAGCCGAAAATGCACTTAAAACATGTACCCAATTATCAATCCTAAGAAAAAGTATGTAAGACATTATCGAACACATACAGGTGAATGGATCAGCAAGGCACAAAGTGATAGGAAGAAATGACAGAAAGTAAAGGAACAAGGCAGAAACAAAGAGAATGACAGAAAAGAGGAAATTTCTAGCACAGAATTTTCAAAAGGTGGGGATACTATTTATACTGAAAGAGCTGCCCCCCCCCCCCCCCCCGGCATCCCCACAGGAAGAAGAATTGAACTTGAGACATCAGATGTTGAGTTAACATCTCTAATACATCAGCCTGCCAGCCAGCTAGACAGACACGGACAGAAAGATAAAGCAACATCGAGAGATATTCAGAGAATGAAAAAGGCTTGAGAAGGAGAGAGAGAAAAACAAGAACAGAGACAGACAGACAGACGAAAAATAACAGCCAGCCTAAGATACACAGACGACAGAAAGACAGAGAAACATGACTGAGAAAAGTTGGTCAACAATTTTTCAGTGTCGTTGTATCAGTGGTAAACCTTCAGACAGCAGGGAGCAAAAGGGCAATGCAAAGTGTCAGATGTCCATCTCATTATTTCTCCCTTTATCAATCGACCGTCCAACTTTTCGGGAGAGACCTTTTCTATAGGAACAGACTTATCAGAAATGGCAGTAAAGACACATTCAGAATCAATAGTAAAGATACATTAATAATCAGTAATAAGGCATACTGATCATTGGTAAACACAAATTAATTCTGTGAATAATCAACAGTAAAGACATATCAATAATCAGAGATAAAAACATACTGATCACTGGAAAACACAAATCAATGCTGTGAAGAATCAATGGTAAAGACATTAATAATCAGTGATAAAATCATACTGATGATTGTTAAACACAAATGAATGCTGTAAAGAATCAATAGTCAAGACATTAATAATCAGTGATAACGACATATTGATCATTTGCATAAACACAAATTAATGCTGTAAAGAATCAATAATAAAGACATTAATAATCAATGTAAAGATAATTATATTGGTAATCAGTGATAAACATACTGATCATTGGCAAACACGAATTAATGCTGTGAAGACTCAATGGTAAAGATATATTCATAATCAGCGATAAAGACATACTGATCATTTGTATAAACACAAATTAATGCTTTAAAGAATCAATGGTAAACGACATTAATAATCAGTGATAAAAACATACTGATCATTGGTAAACACAAATCAATGCTGTGAAGAATCAATGATGAAAACATTAATAATCAGTGATAAAGACATATTGATCATTGGTAAACACAAATTAATGCTGTGAAGAATCAATGGTAAAGACATTAATAATCAGTGATAAACGCATACTGATCACTGGTAAACACAAATTAATGCTGTGAAGAATCAATGGTAAAGACATTAATAATCAGTGATAAACGCATACTGATCACTGGTAAACACAAATTAATGCTGTAAAGAATCAATAGTCAAGACATATTAATAATCAGTTATAACAATATTAATAATCAGTGATAACGACATATTGGTCATTTGCATAAACACAAATTGATGCTGTAAAGAATCAATGATAAAAACATATTAATAATCAGAGATAAAGAAATACTGACCATTGGTAAACACAAATCAATGCTGTGAAGAATCAATGATAAAGACATTAATAATCAATGGTAAAGACATGTTAGTAATCAGTGATAAAGACATACTCATCATTGGTATAAACACAAATCAATTCTGCAACGAATCAATGGTAAAGACATATTAATGATCAGTGATAAAGACATTCCTATCATTGGTAAACACAAATTAATGCTGTAAAGAATCAATGATAAAAGCATATTAATAATCAGAGATAAAAAAAAATACTGATCATTGGTAAACACAAATTAATGCTGTAAAGAATCAATGATAAAAGCATATTAATAATCAGAGATAAAAAAAATACTGATCATTGGTAAACACAAATCAATGCTGTGAAGAATCAATAGTAAAGACATTAATAATCAGTGATATAGACATATTGATCATTGATAAACACAAATTAATGCTGTAAAAAATCAATGATAAAGACAAATTAATAATCAGTGATAAAGACATACTGATCATTGGCATACACAAATTAATGCTGTAAATAATCAATGATAAAGACATAGCAATAATCACTGATGAACGCACACTGATCACTAGTAAACACAAATTAATGCTTTAAAGAATCAATGGTAGACATATTATAATCAGTGATAAAGAAATACTGATCATTGGCAAACACAAATTAAAGCTGTGAAGAATCAATGGTACTGGCATATTTATAATCACTGGTAGAGACATATTAATAATCAATAATAAAGACATCAATAATCAGTGATAAAGACATACCAACCACCGGCAAACACAAATTAATCCTGTAAAGAATCAATGGTAAAGATATATTAATAATCAGTGATAAAGACATACTGATCATTGGTAAATGCAAATTAGTGCTGTTCATGCTAATAATAATGGATACCACTGCCGACCCAACAGATAAATAAGCATATTGGTTCTCATCGCCTGATGTGGGCTTCGTGTTGGATACAATACTGATCATACTGGCTGGCACATGTTCTTCTGCACACACTGCGTGGGAAAGAGTCGTGCAGCCCTGTGTTCTGTTTCTAACGATCCCTCTTCTGTTGAACAGCAGCTGTTAGTCAGATAGCCCAGCCCTGGATTCTGTTTTTAACATTCCCTCTTCTGTTGAACAACAGCTGTTAGTTGGGCACCCCAGCCCTGGATTCTGTTTCTAACGATCCCTCTTCTGTTGAACAACAGCTGTTAGTCAGATAGCCCAGCCCTGGATTCTGTTTTTAACATTCCCTCTTCTGTTGAACAACAGCAGTGGTTAGTTAGGCACCCCAGCCCTGGATTCTGTTTTTAACATTCCCTCTTCTGTTGAACAACAGCAGTGGTTAGTTAGGCACCCCAGCCCTGGATTCTGTTTCTAACGATCCCTCCTCTGTTGAACAACAGCAGTGGTTAGTTAGGCACCCCAGCCCTGTATTCTGTTTTTAACATTCCCTCTTCTGTTGAACAACAGCAGTGGTTAGTTAGGCACCCCAGCCCTGGATTCTGTTTTTAACATTCCCTCTTCTGTTGAATAGCAGCTGTTAGTCAGGCACCCCAGCCCTGGATTCTGTTTTTAACATTCCCTCTTCTATTGAATAGCAGCTGTTAGTCAGGCATCCCTCTGTTTCTAACAATCCCTCTTCTGTTGAACAGCAGCTGTTTAGTCAGACAGTCCTGGGATCTATTTCTAACAATCCCTTCTCTGTTGAACAGCAGTTTAGTCAGGCAGCCCTGTATTCTGTTTTTAACGATCCCTCTTCTGTTGAACAGCAACGATTAGTCAGGTGGCCCTGCCCTGGATTCTGTTTCTAATGATCCCTCTTGTGTTGAACAGCAATGGTTAGTCAGGTGGCCCTGCCCTGGATTCTGTTTCTAATGATCCCTCTTCTGTTGAACAGCAACGGTTAGTCAGGTGGCCCTGCCCTGGATTCTGTTTCTAATGATCCCTATTCTGTTGAACAGCAACGGTTAGTCAGGTGGCCCTGCCCTGGATTCTGTTTCTAATGATCCCTCTTCTGTTGAACAGCAACGGTTAGTCAGGTGGCCCTGCCCTG
The DNA here is from genome assembly GCA_030674185.1 of Monoplex corrugatus. Classification (NCBI taxonomy): domain Eukaryota; kingdom Metazoa; phylum Mollusca; class Gastropoda; order Littorinimorpha; family Ranellidae; genus Monoplex; species Monoplex corrugatus. The sequence continues at coordinate 22,602,107 of JAPXFY010000029.1, forward strand.
GATTCTGTTTCTAATGATCCCTCTTCTGTTGAACAGCAACGGTTAGTCAGGCGGCCCTGCCCTGGATTCTGTTTCTAATGATCCCTCTTGTGTTGAACAGCAACGGTTAGTCAGGCAGCCCTGCCCTGGATTCTGTTTCTAATGATCCCTCTTGTGTCGAATAGCAGCTGTTCTGTGCTGTCAGACTGTGCCCTGCATGCGCTACTGTCACCAGGTTGTTGCTGTTGCGGCGGGCAATTCTTCTCGGTCGGTGTTGTTGATGCCATAGCTGATAAGGTTGGCCTTCAGAGTTGTCCTGAGTGTGCCATTACGACAGTTGGAGTATCCTTTATTGTCTTCATGGTCTTCTCTGGTCACGGTGTTCTTGCTTCAGCTTCCATACAGACACACCCTTCGGGATGCAGTTGTCTTCCATATGGACATGTACTGGCCATGACAGGTTGACAAATTCAAATACCTGGGAACGATCATTTCATGACGGCAGATGCACATCAGAAATAGCTGGCAGAATCGGCCAAGCCAAAACAGCATTCAAGAAGATGACAAGCATTCTTACCAACAAATGCCTATCAATTAACATCAGGAAGAGAGTTCTTGAATGTAATATAGAACCAATACTGTTGTACGGATGCGAGGCGTGGACAGTCAACAAACAAAGCCAGAACAAGATCGAGGCAGCCGAGATGTGGTTTCTAAGGAGAATGTTGACAGTTCCATGGACAGCAGAGAAAACAAACGAGACAGTCTTGATGGAGGCAGACACAAGTAGATCACTCATAAGGAAGATTAGGAAAAGACAGGCAGCATTTATAGGCCATTTTATGAGGAAAGGGGATTTGGAGCACCTGGTTACAACGGGAAAGCTGGAGGGAAAGAGAGCACCGTGTAGACCCAGGGAGAAAATGCTGGACGGACTTGCAGAGTGGCTGGGGACGAGGAGGGTGGGGGAGATGCTAGGGGCAACGAGAGATAGAGGCAGATGGAAGTCCATGATCGCCAACGCCATGCGGCAGGGCACCTGATGATGATGATGACTGGCCATGAAGGTGGCATTTAGTGAGTAGACATTCTGTACTTAACAAGCCACACTTCTTCAGAACTTGAAGGTTGGACACTCCATCTTGCCATGTGATATTGTAGATCTTGGGCAGACATTTTTTAAGGATTATCAGTTTCAGTTTCAGTTTCAGTTTCTCAATATGACGTCTCCGCGCTCGGAACGAATTCCGTATGCACTAACGTCACAGGTGCCATGTGTAATGGTGATCATGGCACAAGCCTTAAGCCTGCACATAAACCCATGAGCTGGCCGGGTCCTAAGGCCCTACCTAAAAGTGAGCAGAGCGGGGTTTCGATCCACGGACCTCTGGGTTATGAGCCCAGCACGCTTCCACTGCGCCACTCTGCTTCTAAAATATGTCAGAAGTGGGATTCGAACCAACGCCCACGTTCGTGGACCAAAACACTCGCTGCCCTGTGAGCGAAAGACAATATCTTGAGTCTGGCTCCTTAGACCACTCGGCCATCCTAAAAGGAAAAAAAAAAAAAAAAAAAAACGCCCAATGTGGGGCTCGAACCCATGACCCTGGGATTAAGAGTCCCATGCTCTACCGACTGAGCTAACCGGGCTTCTTCAATACCGGGCTTCATCAAACTCAGGGAGGTTACCTTTGTGCTCACTTTTTTTTTTCGTCTCATTTTCTATGCCACCTTAATGGCCACAGAAGCTGGCACAGATTTTTTGTATTTTTTGTTTGTTTCCTTCTTTCTTTCTTTTAAATGTGATGATGATGATGGCGATGAGGATGATAACCATGATGCTATGGAGTTCCATCTAGGATTGAGACTGCGTGACAGGGCTGTACTCCTGGCATCAACCAGAGATACAGACACCTGCAGTGTGGTCAGAAGGTTTAAGCAATACCCTCAATGACACGCCCAACTCTGGGAAGGAACTGGTTAGAGCCGAAAAATCCCACGATATATTTTTTAAGGGACTGATGGGGATTCGAACCCACAACCTTACAGTCGGTTGTCCGTTGCGTTAGATTTGATTTTATCAAGATTTTGCGCTATATAAATATTGTAATTATTATTATTAATTATTAACCACTACACCACGGCGACTGGTCTTGTGCAGGCATTTTTGCCTGACCAGCACAACGAATTTTCAAAATGTGGAGTGGGCGTTCAATCCTCATTTGCCGACTGATGCTGGCAGTTCCGCAGGTCTAGTGACTCAACGTATAAAACAGCCTCAGCAAACAGCTATATTAATAATCAGTGGTAAACATATTGATAATCTGTGGAAAAGACATTAACAATTAATCTTCTTTCTTGTAAACACAACACCTTTTTTTCAGACAACAGCCGTGTGTGTGGGGTGTGTGTGTGTGTGTGTGTGTGTGTGTGTGTGTGTGTGTGTGTGTGTGTGTGTGTGTGTGTGTGTGTGTGTGTGTGTGTGGTGTGTGTGTGTGTGTGTGTGTGTGTGTTCGTTCCTTGATTTAACGTCTTTTCACTATAAGTGATATTAGACGGGTAAAAATGGCATGGAGGATGATTTTTTTTTTGGGGGGGGGGGGGGGAGGGGACAGAGGGGAACAGAGTAAGAGACGGAAAAAAAATTAAAAGGAATCGGCAAGGTTTTTAGAAAAAGGATATTGATGAACAGAGAAATGAAACAAGAACAACGCTAACATTAAATGTAAAAGAAAACATCGTCATAAAAAACAAAACAAAACAAAATAAAATAATAATAATTAAAATAATAACCTTAAAGTAACGCATTAACAGGACTGTGAA
>JAPXFY010000029.1:22607408-22722408 GCA_030674185.1 Monoplex corrugatus
GGGGGAGGTTTTTTTGTTCCTATCAATTCTATTGCTTGTACTGCAGTCATGTTATGTTGTGAGGCCTGACTCATTCTGCTCACAATTAAGAACTAGGCTCGTCATGTGCTTTATCTGAATTTAAAACTGAAATTGATTTTCTATCAAAGAGAAATTCATCACCCTTGGGCGGTTCCTCATTCGCTCTGCCCCAATCTGACAGCAATGGTCTGGCAAACTCGTCGAGCCTGCCGCGCAAATCTCCCCATGTCCTGGCAAGATTTCACAACAGAAGCAAGACGGGTGTTAGAATATGAAAGCACTAAGCGGACACCGCCAATGAAAGCACTAAGCGGACACCGCCAATGAAAGCACTAAGCGGACACCGCCAATGAAAGCACTAAGCGGACACCGCCAATGTAATTTGAGCCTTAAGACGAGCAGCAAACGGGCCAACGTTTCATTCTGTGGGCTGGGATTGAATCTGAGACTCGAGACACTGGATCTGAAGTCTTATTCTTATTGTTATTGTTGTTTAAAGCCCAGCCGACTGCCTAGAGCCATAATTATTAGGGCTATAACCGCTTCAAAACATACAAAACTTCAACAGGAAAAAAAAAAGAAAGAAAATTGTTATTGTTATTGTTATTGTTGTTTAAAGCCCAACCGACTGTGTGGAGCCATATCAGGGCTATAATCGTTTCAACACATACAAAACTTCAACAGGAAAGCAAAAGAAAAGAAATTTAAGTACAAATATCAATGCATTCGCGCACATAATCTAAGGACATGCCCCTGGGGTTGACCACTTCGTCCAATTTATCGCATAGGGGATTTAAAAAACACACCTGCATACAAATTAATCTTTTAAGCATACATAAGGACACCAAAACATATACAAAAACCAGCATAAATTACCTAAAATTGCTTCCGCATATCTCACCTCCGCAAAGCCAAAAACGCACTTAACACCTGTACCCAATTATCAATCCTAAGAAAAAGAAAGTAAGACTTTATCCAACACATACAGGTGAATGGACCAGCAAGGCAGAAAATGATAGGAAGAAATGACAGAAAGCAAAACAACAAGGCAGAAACGACGGGAGTGACAGAAAAGAGGACATTTCTAGCACAGAATTTCCAGAAGATAGGGATACTATTTATACTAAAAGAATCCCCGGCATCTCCATGGGGGGTAATCTGAAGTCTGCAGCCAGCCACAGACCGTCGCGGTCATGATTTTTCGCGGGCTAGTTGGTAGAGCCATGGTTTCAAGATCTGATATCCTGAGTTCAATCCCAGCCTGCAACATTAAAAAACTGGCCCGTTTGCTGTCAACATTTAAAAACTGGCCTGTTTGCTGTCAACATTAAAAAACTGCTGTTTGCTGTCAACATTAAAAAACTGACCTGTTTGCTGTCAACATTTAAAAAACTGGCCTGTTTGCTGTCAACATTAAAAACTGGCTGTTTGCTGTCAACATTTAAAAACTGACCTGTTTGCTGTCAACATTAAAAAACTGCCTGTTTGCTGTCAACATTAAAAACTGGCCTGTTTGCTGTCAACATTAAAAAACTGGCCTGTTTGCTGTCAACATTAAAAACTGGCCTGTTTGCTGTCAAATTGAAAACTGGCCTGTTTGCTGTCAACATTAAAAACTGACCTGTTTGCTGTCAACATTAAAACTGGCCTGTTTGCTGTCAACATTTAAAAAACTGGCCTGTTTGCTGTCAACATTAAAAAACTGCCTGTTTGCTGTCAACATTTGAAAACTGGCCTGTTTGCTGTCAACATTAAAAAACTGACCTGTTTGCTGTCAACATTGAAAAACTGGCCTGTTTGCTGTCAACATTAAAAAACTGGCCTGTTTGCTGTCAACATTAAAAACTGGCCTGTTTGCTGTCAACATCTGAAAACTGGCCTGTTTGCTGTCAACATTTGAAAACTGGCCTGTTTGCTGTCAACATTAAAAAACTGGCCTGTTTGCTGTCAACATTAAAAAACTGGACCTGTTTGCTGTCAACATTTAAAAAACTGGCCTGTTTGCTGTCAACATTAATAAACTGGCCTGTTTGCTGTCAACATTTAAAAAACTGACCTGTTTGCTGTCAACATTAAAAACTGGCCTGTTTGCTGTCAACATTAAAAACTGGCCTGTTTGCTGTCAACATTAAAAACTGGCCTGTTTCTGTCAACATTAAAAACTGGCCTGTTTGCTGTCAACATTAAAAACTGGCCTGTTTGCTGTCAACATTTAAAAACTGGCCTGTTTGCTGTCAACATTTGAAAACTGGCCTGTTTGCTGTCAACATTTGAAAACTGGCCTGTTTGCTGTCAACATCTGAAAACTGGCCTGTTTGCTGTCAACATTTGAAAACTGGCCTTGTTTTTTTGCTGTCAACATCTGAAAACTGGCCTGTTTGCTGTCAACATTTGAAAACTGGCCTGTTTGCTGTCAACATTTGAAAACTGGCCTGTTTGCTGTCAACATCTGAAAACTGGCCTGTTTGCTGTCAACATTGAAAACTGGCCTGTTTGCTGTCAACATTGAAAACTGGCCTGTTTGCTGTCAACATCTGAAAACTGGCCTGTTTGCTGTCAACATTAAAAAACTGGCCTGTTTGCTGTCAACATTTGAAAACTGGGCTGTTTGCTGTCAACATTTGAAAACTGGGCTGTTTGCTGTCAACATTAAAAAACTGGCCTGTTTGCTGTCAACATTTGAAAACTGGGCTGTTTGCTGTCAACATTAAAAAACTGGCCTGTTTGCTGTCAACATTTAAAAACTGGCCTGTTCGCTGACAACATTAAAAACTGGCCTGTTCGCTGACAACATTAAAAACTGGCCTGTTGGCTAACAACATTAAAAAACTGGCCTTTTCGCTGACAACATTAAAAACTGGCCTGTTTCTGACAACATTTAAAACTGGCCTGTTTCTGACAACATTTAAAACTGGCCTGTTTCTGACAACATTAAAAACTGGCCTGTTCGCTGCCCATCTTAATGTTTCCATCATTCTGGTGGTGTCATTTTGGAGTTTGATAGGTCCCTTCTCCCCTTTCCCCGTTTCAAGACATTGCCAGCGCATAGGGTGTTGTGCTGGCTCAGGAAATCTGTTGATAACTGCTGGCGGATTTGGGTGGAGCACATATGTAGCTGTCCGAGCGCGATGAATCGCTCTGGAAATAACTTCAATAACTCCACGGTCAAAAAAGCTAAAGCGGAATCGATACGTAATGCTTGCAATGTTTCACCATCATGTAATATCGACATGCAATGTTTCACCATCATGTAATATCGACATGCAATGTTTCACCATCATGTAATATCGACATGCAATGTTTCACCATCTTGTAATATCGACATGCAATGTTTCACCATCATGTAATATCGACATGCAATGTTTCACCATCATGTAATATCGACATGCATGTTTCACCATCTTGTAATATCGACATGCAATGTTTCACCATCATGTAATCTTGACATGCAATGTTTCACCATCATGTAATATCGACATGCAATATTTCACCATCATGTAATATCGACATGCAATGTTTCACCATCATGTAATATCGACATGCAATGTTTCACCATCTTGTAATATCGACATGCAATGTTTCACCATCATGTAATCTTGACATGCAATGTTTCACCATCATGTAATATCGACATGCAATGTTTCACCATCTTGTAATATCGACATGCAATGTTTCACCATCATGTAATATCGACATGCAATGTTTCACCATCTTGTAATATCGACATGCAATGTTTCACCATCTTGTAATATCGACATGCAATGTTTCACCATCATGTAATATCGACATGCAATGTTTCACCATCATGTAATATCGACATGCAATGTTTCACCATCTTGTAATATCGACATGCAATGTTTCACCATCATGTAATCTTGACATGCAATGTTTCACCATCATGTAATATCGACATGCAATATTTCACCATCATGTAATATCGACATGCAATGTTTCACCATCATGTAATATCGACATGCAATGTTTCACCATCTTGTAATATCGACATGCAATGTTTCACCATCATGTAATCTTGACATGCAATGTTTCACCATCATGTAATATCGACATGCAATGTTTCACCATCTTGTAATATCGACATGCAATGTTTCACCATCATGTAATATCGACATGCAATGTTTCACCATCTTGTAATATCGACATGCAATGTTTCACCATCATGTAATATCGACATGCAATGTTTCACCATCATGTAATATCGACATGCAATATTTCACCATCATGTAATATCGACATGCAATATTTCACCATCTTGTAATCTTGACAGAACGCTTTAGAGGCAGATATGCTTCCAATTTGAAATTAAAGGCGACAGCAAAATGTATATAACACATCGAACTGACCAGATAAGTTAAAACCTGATTGTCATGATGGACTTACACAATCACTGTTGTTATTGTTATTGTAGTTTAAAGCCCAGCCGACTGCGTAGAGCCATATCAGGGCTATAACTGCTTCAAAACATACAAAAATTCAACAGGGAAAAAAAAAGAAAAGAAAAAGAAAACGACGGCCAGGTATGCATTACCAAGTAGAGTAAATGCTGGTACGTTTTTACAACCCCCTAAGAGAGGGAAAGCAGGATTGTTTCCCTTGCAATAGTAAGAACAAACAAGACCTGAATAGATTTTAAATTTGTTCATGACATAATATTGTTGACATACAAAAATCATATGAACCTGGTTCAAATTTGCTAAAGAAGAAAAAATAAAGAAAAAAAAATTGTTCCAGAAAATAAAAGCCCACTGATAATCACAAGTACAGATAAAATGATTGTCCCAAAGCCATGAAGTCGTTGGAAAGTGAGCTGGTAGAGACCTCTATGAGGGCGGCACCCATCTGTTCTTCCTTGCTGCTTTACCTCCCTTTACCCTGAAGAGGGTCAGGTACTTATTCACAGCTGAGTAGACTGGAAGCCGCTCGAACAGTCCTCTTTGCCTGCCCTATCATCTGCCTAGTTTCTGAGTCACTACTCCCACAAGACTTTACCAGCGCATAGGTTTTGCGCAGGCTCAGGGAGTCTGCCAGATAGTTCTTGGCAGATTTTGGGTGAAGCACATATGGAACTGCCCGAATGTGATGAATCCCTCCTGAACAAACTCCAAACTTCCACACCGCTCATTACAACTCTACCAAGACTAAGGTCAGCTTGAAAGCATGGCGCTGTTTATTGTTGTTTAACCCTTCCATCCCCGCACTCTGCCCACAAACTGCAAAAACTTAACCCTTTGACTCCCTCACCAGCTTTCTGCAGGAAGTGCTGGATAGGGTGAGGGCGTGAAAAGATTAAGTTTTGCATTGCTTGCATGGTTGGCAATGGAGGATGCCAGTGGACAGGGTGCAGGAGCCAAAGGGTTAAAGCCAAGACGGCTGCACAGAGTGATATCAGGGCTATAACCACCATCATCATCATCATCATCATCATCACCATCATCATCAGGTGCCTTGCCGCATGGCGTTGGCGATTAGACTTCCATCTGTCTCTATCACTTGTTGCCCCAAGCATCTCTTCCACCCTCCTTGTCCCCAGCCACTCTGCAAGTCCGTCTAGTATCTTCTCCCTGAGTCTACCTGGTGTTCTCTTTCCCTCCAGCTTTCCCATTGTGACCAGGTGCTCCAAATCCCCTTTCCTCATAAAATGACCTATAAATGTTGCCTGTCTTTTCCTAATCTTCCTTATGAATGATCTACATGTGTCTGCCTCCTTCAAGGCTGTCACGTTTGTTTTCTTTGCTGTCCATGGAACTTTCAACATTCTTCTTAGAAACCACATCTCGGCTGCCTCAATCTTGTTCTGGCTTTATTTGTTGACTGTCCACGCCTCGCATCCCGTACAACAGTATTGGTTCTACATAACATTCAAGAACTCTCTTCCGGATGTTAATTGATAGGCATTTGTTGGTAAGAATGCTTTTCATCTTCTTGAATGCTGTTTTGGCTAGGCTGATTCTGCTGGCTATTTCTGATGTGCATCTGCTGTCTGGTGAAATGATCGTTCCCAGGTATTTAAACTTATCAACCTGTGTCAAGGTTGTGCTGTTTGCTATAACCATCTCAAAGAGTACAGGTACACCATACCTCACTAACACTGGCAAAGAAAATTAAGTACACATATCATCAATGCATTCATGCACATTATCTATGGGAATGCCCCTGGCGTTGACCACTCCATCCAATTTATCACCAGCAGGTGGTGGTAATAACATGCCTGAATACAAATGCAAACTAAAGACACTAAAAAATATACATACATACATACACACACATACATACATACACACATACTTACATATATATATATATGTGTGTGTGTATATATACACATATATATATATACACACATACACATATACACACAGATATAGGCCTATATAAAGGGCCTAAAATAGCTTCTGCATATCACATTTCCTTACAGGTAAAAATGCGGTTAATACATGTACCCAATCCTATAAGAAAGTATGTAAGATTTTACAGGAAAGTATGTAAGACTTTATAGAACACATACAGGTGAATGGACCAACAAGGCAGAAAATGATAGGAACAAATGACAGAAAGCAAAGGACAAAACTAAGACAGTGACAGAAAAGAGGAAGTTTCTAGCACAGAATTTCCAGAAGGTGGGGATACTATTTATACTGAAAGAGCCCCCGGCGTCCCTACAGAGAATTGTTCAGTGTTCTCTGTAAACGCTTTATGCGAAACATTATGTTGATGATTATATATTGATTATTATGAGGAATCATGAAGCTCTCAAAATCACTTACCATACAATGCATTCACGCACATAATCTACGGCCATGCCCCCAGCGCTGACCAGTCCATCCAATTCATCGCACAGGGGATTTTAAAAACACACCTGCATACAAATTTAAGCATATATAAAAATGGACTTAAATTACCAAAAATTACTTCCGCATATCTCACCTCCCTAGAACCAAAAATGCATTTAATGCATCTACCCAATTATCAATCCTAAGAGAAAGAACGCAAGACTTTATCGGCCACATCCAGGTGAATGGACCAGCAAGGCAGAAAATGACAGGACGAAATGACAGAAAGCAAAGGAGGAAGTAAGAAACAAAGAGAGTTACAGAAAAGAGGAAATTCTACCCCACAACATGAAAGCTAGCTTGTACACTGTCTTGATTCTCCTATCATTTTGATTGATTGATTGATCGACTTGGTTCAGTTTTTACGTCGGCACCCACCTCAGGTGATATGGCCAATGGGGATAACCATCCTAGGGAAGTGGGGGAAGGGGGACTTATCTAATTCTATACCGACACCACCAGAACGACAATGATGTTAAAATGGGACAGTGAGAAGGGGGACTTATCTAATTCTATAACGACATCACCAGAACAACAATGATGTTAAGATGGGGCAGTGAGATGGCCAGTTTTAATGTAGTGCACCCCGGGATTAGAACCCACAACCATTAGCATGTGAATCCGATACTCAAACCAACTGAGCTACTGGGGCCCGCCGATCATTCTGGTGTTGTCAATGTTTCAAGCATCCTATTCCTCACCCGATTTCAGGACCTTGCCGGCACACAGGGTTTTCCATGGGTTCTAGGTATCTGCCAGTTAACTGCTGGCAGATTTGGGTGGAGCGCATATGGAATTGTGCAAAGCGTAATGAATACCTCTTGAACAAACTCCAAACTTCAAGGATATGCAAGATAAAAAAAAAAAAATGCCACACATATAAATGTGTACTTGATATATAAGTGCACTGGGAGTTGATTGGTGTCAGCCAAACTTCCATCTTCCAATCGGACTGCAACCTTTTGAGCCTGACTTGAATTTAACTCATGTGTACAGCCTCCACTCCACTCAGCTGTGAACGGGTACCTAACCCTATTCAGGGCTGACAAAGGTAAAACACGGAGGGAATGGAATAAGACCTACCATCGAAAAGCTGCCCTGAAAATACTGAGGTTTAGACATCTTCAATCCCAAAGATTTTTACAGTTGTGGTATCACCACCCTTCTGTTCCCGGTCTGACCTCTACAGTCATGTCCCAACATGAGAAGTGAAGATCAAATAGTGTAGCCAATGTTTCAAATAACAAATGAGTGTCTACCCATCAAATACAAAACTTTACTAGACATGATACGTTGCCCGTTCTCATATCTTTCTATTACTTGTCGATTTTGTCATTTTACCTCAACTGTAAGAGTCAAGGGAGACAGAGGGTGATGGTGATGGTGGTGGTGGTGGTGGTGTTGTGTGCGTGTAGTGTGTGTGTGTGTGTGTGTGTATGCGTGTGTGTGTGTGTGTCTGTGTGTGTGTGTGTCTGTATGTGTCTATGTGTGTGTGTTGTGTATGTGTGTGTGCGCGCATGCTTGTGTATATGTGTGTTTGTGTGTGTGTGTGTGTGTGTGTGTGTATGTGTGTGTGTGTGTTTGTGTGTGTGTGTGTGTTAGTGTACATGTTAGTGTTAGCATGTGTGTGTGTACATGTGTGTAAGTGTGTGTATATTCATGTGTGTGTGTGTGTGTGCGTGCGTGCGTGCGTGCGTGCGTGTGTGCGTGCATGCGTGTGTGTGTTTTGTGTGTATGTGTGTGTGTGTGCATGCCAATATGCAATTTAGTGTGTTTGCAGACATACGAATCACAACAGACAACTTCCCCATAGGTACACAGATGATGCGACAGATTCATTCTTTACAAACAAAAATTCATAATCTGAATCACAACAACAGCCAGCGTTCAAGCAAACAGACATCAGAAACACACAAAAATAGAAAAAGAGAATGAGAGTTTAATGAACGTTACAAGACAGGCACAAATTCTTGGCCAAACTGACCTTTGACAAACGAACGCACAGACAACAAAGAAACACATACACTATGTTATAAGACAAAAACAACAGATGAGCTAGCTTTGTCTCTCTGTTGTCTCTTGCGTTCACAAAGGCCAGTCAGTCAAAAATTTGTGACCGTCTTGTTTCGTGAACTAAGTACGCGTTCAAATTCCATTTTCGTGAGTTTCTGGTTAAAAAATTCTGGAGCAACCATTTTAAGACAAGACAGTGTATGTGCATCGACCTGGCTCTCTCACACACACCCAGTAAGTGAATGCAGTCGACAAAAATATCCTGTGATTTCCAAACATATACAGCGCTGTGCTCACATCACACGACAGGGTATACAAGTTCCAGACAGCTGAAACTGCCAAAACAACATAGACAGCCCAACATCTGTTCCCCCCCCCCCCTTCTTCCCCTTGAGAGATCTAAATACTTGCAAGTTAAGTGGCAACAACACATGAGCTGGACCAAGTATTATAAAATGGCAAGAATCTGTGAAAAGCCTTCATTACTATATTTGATTTTGATGCATGGTGCTTCTTAAACCTTCAACTTTAAATTCACAAACTGAAAACCCAGTATTAAAAAAGCACTGCTGCTTGGACAATACACAACTTTATGACAGCCACAGCTCAGAATGTCCACGTCTTCCTATGTGTCATGCTAATAAAAATGCCCAGAGTTCTTCATATCTGTTATGATGATAAAAATGCCCACAGTTCTTCATATGTGTTATGATGATTAAAAATATACATGTTTTAATGTTCACCATCACCACTGATCCTATTTCTCCAGATAAGTGGAGTAATGGGGCCTCTGGAGTTCCAGCATGGTAAAATCATCTATACACAGCCAAGTATCATATATATATATGACACATATATGTAGGCCTATGTATATATATACATTATTATTATATATATATATATATATATATATATATATATATATATATATATATATAATATATAATAATATATATACATATATACAGAGAGAGGCCCTATATATATATATATAATATATATATATATATATATATATATAAAAATATATATATATATATATATATATACACATACACAACATATATATATATATATATATACATACATACATATACAATATATATACATATGTATATAAATATATATATACAAATATAGATGCATGTATGTGTATGCATATATATGTACATATATACAAACATATGCATCTTATATGTATGTATGTATATGTATATACATACATACATACATATGTACAAATACATGCATATATATGTATATATATATACACACACATATATATATTATACACAAACACACACACACATATATATATATATATAATATATATATATATATATATATATATAATATATATATATATATATATATATATAATGTCTGTGTGCGTGCGTGTGTGTGTATGTGTGTGTGTTTGTGTACACATAGATACATACATATATACACACACAGATACATAAATATATATAAACACACATACACACACACACACATATATATATGTATATATATATATATATATATATATATATATATATATATATATATATATATATATATACATACACACATATATTTATACATATATATAATTTATGTGTGTGTGCATGTGCCTGCCTATATGTGCATGTAAATGTCATTATGTATAGCTCTCTCTCTCTCTCTCTCTCTCACACACACACACACACACACACACACACACACACACACAAGATTTTGTGCCCTGGCTTGTTCTTGATTGGTAACTTTGTGCTTGATAAGTTTTTGTCTGTCTTTTTCTTTTTAAGGTGGATGGTGTTGGTTCCCGTACGACATATGTAGGAGTGGGGGCTGTAAGGTTTGCAATTGTTCAGTGATTACATACAAAACTGAACGGAAATGCACATTTGACATTGATGTTTTTCTGCAAAATTTGAAGCACGAATTTCAAAATATTCTCAAGTAAAATGGTCTCCGTTTTTCTTTTTACACACACACACACACACACACACACACACACACACACACACAACAACACACAACACAATGTCAGCTAGAAGTCATTGTAAGTATACACCATTTTAGTTGTGATCTTAACCAATACAGAAGAGGTTCATGAAAAAAATATATGAAAGGACCGGTACAGGGGAGAAAGAGATGACGGAAAGAACAAAAGATTGTATAAAAAGAAAAAAATAAGGGAGACAAGTGCAGTGTCATAGCCCCAAGGAAGGGGAAAGAAGGGTTGTCTCTCTTGCAGAGTTGTCTCTCTTGCAGGAGCAAAACTGAGGACACAATTGAACACAGAATTAACTCCCACACAACACACACAATGTAAAGAAACATGTGTAGGGAGAAAAAGACAGACAGAGAGAGACAAAGACAGACATAAAGAACACACACAAACAAACAACAAAACAAAACAAAAACGACAGTCACAGAAAGATTGAAGAACGCAAACAAAATCAAGACAGAATTATCACACTACCATCAACAATCAAAATCAAGACAGAATTATCAAACCACCATCACCAACCAAACACAAAAGCTGTGAAAATTATGTCTTTTTTTTTTTTTTGTCTTTTTAAAAAAAAACAGATTAAGTAAGCAAAAACTGGATGATAAGATTTTTGCCCAACAAACGAATTAAAGCTAGCAAAGCTGGAAAGTACTTTTAAATTTTCAAAACACAAAATTCAAAACAGACAAGAACAAAGTGGGTCATAATTATTAACAAGTGAAATGGCTGACTGCAGACTGGGGGGGGTAGGGTGGGTTTTTTTTGTTTTCTTTTCTTTTTTGTTGTTGATTTATACCATTCATTTTGTACCACCACAAACTGAAATAAGTCTTGATAGAATGTTTAAAATAAATCAAAGCATTCTCAACAATGGCAGCATCAACATGAACTTCAATACTAGACAATGTTAACACACTGTTAGCTGTTCTATAGCTCTGTAATGCAAGAGCCTTTCGTTTTTTAGCCCAAAGATATTAGTATTTTATTTCAAAATGAAAACGCAATCCCCACTTTTTATCACACACACACACACACACACACACACACACACACACACACACACACACACACACACACTAAAACAGAAAGGAAACCATGTACAAACTCACACATGCTGCATGCAGTCGTCTTATGACCATTATTATCTCTTCTTTTTAACACTTTTTTCTGATACATCCTAGACTCATACTTTACAGTAACTAAACAGAATTGTTTGGGCTAAATGAGGGGTAGGTGGGGGACAAAAAAAAACTGAACGAACAAAAATGTGCATGATTTATACACAAATAAACTAGACTTAGAAAATCATCCATGCCGACTTGCGAAAGACAAAACACTCTCTCATCAGTTTCATCCGTCAAAGTCACACTCTCCTTCCCCACCCTGCTCAAGCTCCACCCACCCATCCCTGTCTTGTTCCAAAATCTGTACCCATCGACCCATCTCCCAACACACAAAAGATAATGAATCAGAAGCTGGAAATCACTGCACACACAAAGTAAGCCAAACAGAAAGTAGAATCTTCCACATCCATCAACAGTTCATCCATGCTCGCCCCACTAAAGTGAATGAAGATTAACCCTTTGACTCCTGAACCCTGTCCACCAGTATCCTGCATTGTCAACTAGCTAGCAAAACAAGAACTTAACCCTGTGACTCCCTCACCCTACTTACCAGCTTCCTGCAGGATGCTGGTGATAGACTGAGGGAGTCAAAAGGTTAAGTCTTTGCAGTTGGAGGATAGAGTGCAGGAGTCAAAGGGTTAATGAAAACAACAGAAATATGTGCACAAAATAAAAACAGTCAAGCCAAGGCAACATTCATCCATTCTCCACACTTTTTTTTTATTAAAAGCAGCAAGTAGCATAGACAAAGCAGCAAGTAGCATAGACAGACATTTTTGTCTACGCACTTTTTTCTTTTTCATTTTTCCTTCATCTTACAACATATATTTCATGATTAACATTCATATTTCTTTCATGACAAACATTCAACTCAGTATGAGTCAGTTATCACTGTTCACACACACACGGCGCACAAATCCGAGATACTTTAGTTGGCTCTGCCCTGCCGGCTATTAATAGCACGCATCTTTCCCCTTCCCTTCCACTCCCCACACCCTTTCCACCCATCCAGCTGCTTGAGCCCAAAAACGCGCTACAGAGATAAGACTTTGGTCGACCCTGCCTGGCTAAAAATAGTACTCGCAGGCGATAATGGCTCGCAACTAAAGGGTGTCAGAATGGCTGGGAAAATGCAGCCGTGCACAGCCCCACCCTTTACCCTTCCCCCTCAGCTCCCCAGTTTTTCTGAAGCTGAATACAGAACAGCAACAAAGAATAAGGGAGTGAGAGGGGAAAAGATACAGATAATGGTCAGGGTCGTCTGTGACCCTGAGGGGCACAAGGTAATCAAGACCTTTTCTTGGGACCAGAATCATAATGGTATACAAGGTTCCGGTTCCCACTCCAGACGGGCAGACTGGACGGCGCCTGCTGTAATTTTTTTCACTAGTCAGGCTTGAACCTATGCAGTGAAACTGAAATGTAAGAGGTTTCATTTCTACCTGTATACGAACCAGGCCAGAAAATGAAACCCACTCCATATAATTAACATAATCAAAATGCAAACAAACACAAAGTCAAATACATAAATGACAAACAAAAGTCAAATACATAAATGACAAACAAAAGTCAAATACATAAATAACAAACAAACAAAACAAAAAGAAAAGAAAAGCTCAGTGGACATAAATAAAAACAAGAGATGGTTGTGACAAAAATATTTTTTCCATAAACATATCCAAACAGCCTTATTACAACTCACACACCAAGCCAGGTAACTCTCCTACAAGAAAACCAGTTGTCAAACTTGGCCAGGGACAGAGTGGCTAGACCATTAGGCAGGAATTAAAGAACAATTCCATCTAAAGATTTATACCCTGCCCCAATGGCTTGCCCACCCCTTCCAAAACAAACTTATGATGGAAGGATGGCTGGGAAAAGCATGTCAGGATGTCCATCTTTGAACCAAGATGTTAGATACGAGCTATCTCTGGTTTTTAACTTCACAAACATTGATGAACCAAGATGTTAGATATGAGCTATCTCTGGTTTTTAAATTCACAAACATTGATGAACCAAGATGTTAGATATGAGCTATCTCTGTTTTTTTAAATTCACAAACACTGATGAACCAAGATGTCTGATACAAGCTATCTCTGGTTTTTAAATTCACAAACATTTCATGATTTCATATCGGTCATTTTGTCCAGGTCATTAATATATCAGGGACATTAGCAGTTCCGTTTGCTGTTTTTGTCCTAAATCTTGTGAACTTGTTTCTCTGCTGTCTTTTGTGTACTTTTGAAAGTTTCAGTTTCAGTTTCTCAAGATGACGTCTCCGCGCTCGGAATGAACTCCATGTGTGCTAACGTCACAGATGCCATGTGATGGTGGTCATGGCACAAGCCTTAAGCCTGCACATAAACCCATGAGCTGGCCAGGTCCTGAGGTCCTACCTAGCCTAGTTTTACCTAGGCCTACAAGTACATTTGACAAAGGCCAGCTGGCTGAAAACCTGTGCTTGTCTTATTTTGATGATCAAAAATACATGTTTCCATTCTATTTTCATGTTTCTGGTGTCTTCAATTTACCAATGTGAATGAGTGAATATAATGCAATGTGATATCATGAACGTAGACAAAGCTCATGGAGAAGAAAAGCAGACCAAAACAAAAGCACCAAAGGTGGCTCTGAAATAGACCTAAAAACTTTGGGCTTACTCCATGATCATTTTCAATTTTCGCCATCACATGGCATCTGTAGCATCAGTGCATAAAATATGGAATTATTATGAGCTTGGAGATGCCACACTGAGAAACTAAAAAAGAACGTCAACAGACACTGAATAGTAACTAACTTTCTTCAAAATGATATGATAGGCTCAAAACAGCTTAACCCTTTGCCAGGCTCACTAATCGATTTTCACATTTAAATACACAGAAAGACAGTTTAACCCTTTTGATTCCCGCAGCCTGTCCACCAGCATCCTGCATCGTCAACCATGCTAGCAAAGCAAAAACTTAACCCTTTGACACACTCACTCTATCCACCAGCTTCCTGCAGGAAACTAGTGGATAAGGTGAGGGAGTCAAAGTGTTAAGTTTTTGCAGTTGGTAGACAGAAAGCAGGAGTCAAAGGGTTAAAAAAAGAAAGGCAAGAAAGACAGCTAAAAAAAAAAAAAAGAGAGAAGTACTTAAGGTGGTTAAAGAGTATGGGCTCTCTTGACAGGTTTACCATTTTTTCTTCATGCAAAACAGTTTGAAAGCTGAATGCTGGGTGCTTGTTTGGTACTGTTTTTGCAAAACTTGGGTTTCACAAAAAAATACAAGTTTCATTTATAAGTCAACAAGCAAAAACAAACATAACAGCAGAAAACAAAATGACTTTCACATTTTTCATCTAACAAAGACACAAAAGTTACCCTCTGAAAATAAACCAATTGTCTGAACAATGGAAAGTTCTCAGATCTGAGAAGAGTTCCCTAGCTCGCAAACATTTCGCTTCCAATTCATTCATTCCATCAACAACACTTTTAACAATGCTATTCATAAAAAAATCACTCCAAAAAAAAACCAAAAAAAAGAAAAAAAAGAAAGAAAGAAAAAAGAAAAAAAAAGAAAACCAGAACAGAAAAATCAAAACATAAAGAAAAGAAATGATTGTGGTCATTCTCAAGACTTCTTTTCTGCTTCTCCGTTCTGTTGAGATTTGGGGGTGCGGAATGACTTCTGCAGGACGTAGGCATCAGCGGGTTCGATTCTCTTGTAGTAGTTCTTTTTCTCTTCCACAATTTCAAATCCAAACTTTTCGTAGAACTTGATGGCTCCATCATTGTTGATTTGAACATGCCTGAAATAGACCAATCCAGATACCAGTTCTATTAAGGTGGGGGAAAAAATCCTAAACTATGCTACAAATTGAAAAATACTGTTAACTCTTTCCGTGCCAATCGACGATATATCGTCGATATAGGTGGCTGCAGTTGTGCCAGGCAACGATATATCGTTGATATAACTTTGTGTGCTTCATTTAGTTTCCGATGATAGCCGATCCGACTTTTTACTGTAGCCACACGACCGATAACTCTTGTAGTTTCCGTCGCTTCTGCCCTAAGCAGTTCTTGTGTGTTTACGTTTGTTTTGACCGTGTTTTTCGGATCTTTTTCAACAAAACAATGGAGGTACGTCGGGCGTTGCCAGTGAGCGTTTTAGACAAAAATGTGCACAGAACAGTGACTAATTGGAATATTTTCAAGCTGTAAAAAGCATTCATATCACAACTGGATGTGCCTTTTGGAGTATTCATCTGATTTTGTAAGGGAATCTGCACAGACGATAGGCAGTCTGATTTGTATGTATAATGTGCATGACTTTTTTATATTTTTTATTTGTCCTCATTTTATAACCCATATAATCCTAATTTACAACTCCAATATTGTTGTTTTCCATGCATATCCTTATTGCCCGTCCTCTTACCTTTCTTTTGATATCTAACATGACTAACTTATGTGAATAATCACATGCACAGTGACCTCAGATATAAACACACCCTAAACAATTTTCAGTCACGCGAAAATGGTCTGGCACAAACGTGGAAAATCCTCTGGCACTCAATGAGTTAATGGAAGCAAAGAGAACATTAAAATGACAAACAATAAGAAAATAAAAAAGCAAAGCTGTGACAACATCTGGATAATCAAAAGCTTGCTTAGGTGTAGTTTCAAAGTCTTCACAATTGATTGCGTATTCCATATAGTGCATGGGTGGAGCTGTTTTTGTCATTGCACATGCATGCATACGCCAGATACCTGACATCACAGTTATAGCTCTTCCCACAACCATTCAAATCAGCTTCCACATTCCAAATGTTGCTGCCAATCATCAAAACATATCGTATTAATGCAACTTTATATTTGGAAAGGATTTAGAAGCTGAAGATAGCTATTATTCAACCAAATCTGAAGCCATGTTATAGCTATTATTCAACAAAATCTGAAACCATGTTATAGCTATTATTCAACAAAATCTGAAGCCATGTTATAGCTATTAATTTTTATTCAACAAAATCTGAAGCCATGTTATAGCTATTATTCAACAAAATCTGAAGCCATGTTATAGCTATTATTCAACAAAATCTGAAGCCATGTTATGTCTTCTGCTTGCAGCTACTTGAGAAAACATTGCAGATATGCGTTGCACATACTCAAAATAACTGCAAACGAATCTGTCACTCATGGGACAGCCCTGTTTTGTAGTAGTTTCCTCCCTTCTACCCTTATTCTATCAATTACTAGCACTTGTACTATATGAGTCTGAATTGACGACCCACAGCAAGATCATAGATTAGAATCACAGGTGTCCCAACACGGCGAAATTGGTTTCACAGTGGATTTATGTCTTGTTTTTGTGTGTTTTACCCATAACCAGTATTACCAATGGAGCAGAAAAACTATATCTTTGGTACTGAACCTGCGTGGAACGATAGAGTATGTTACATAAATGAATTACTGAATGCCAGGAAAGTTTCTGGTCTTCAGCTTATAAATACCTTTTTGAGTCAATGATAACAAGAAAGCTTACTCACATAAACAGCACACACACATTCACAAATCAAAGAAATAAAATATGTAAACAAAGACGAAAAAACAAATCACCAAAAACAATAAAACAAAAAAAACATAAACAAATAAAACAAAACAAAAAGCAAGGAAAAAAAAAGAAAACTGCAATAAAATGAGGAACAGGAAGAGCAACATCATCAATACTAACAACAAAATAATGAAAAGCAAAATGAGCAAACACAAGCAAAGAAGCATTAAGGACCTAAATAACACAAGAACAGAGGAGTGACAGCTCACTGATGATACAACTGTAATAACTGATCATCCCACCACCACCACCAATAACAAAAACAACAAAACCACTGTCACAATTATTCACTTCAGACAAAGTTATCTGAAAAGTTCATTTCTTCCTTTTTCAGAGAATGTTTTCCTTTATTTTCTTCTTTTTTTTTTTCTTTTTTTTTTTAGGATCATCGCATTCAAGGTTACCTTTGTGCTCACCATTTTTTTTCCTGACCCATTTTCTGCGCTACTTTAATGGCCACAGAAGCTGGCACAGTTTGTTTTGTTATTTTTTACAATACGATGATGATGATATCAATGAAGACGATAATCATGATGCTGTGGAGTTCCATCTAGGATTGAGACTGTGTGACAGGGCTGTACTCTACACTTACTGTCATAAATACCTTGGACTCAACCAGGCCCAAGAGATACAGCGGTGCTGGTCACAAGATTTGAGCAACACCTTCAATGACGCATTCATGAAGCGGATGAGACTCGACTGTGTGGTCCCAGTCTCCCCAATGAGCCCACAGCATGCCCAACTCTGGGTAGGAGCCAGTTAGAGCCGAAAAATCCCAAAATCATTTTTAAAGGGACTGATGGGGATTCGAACCCCAAACCTTCCAGTTGGTAGTCAGTTGCGTTAACCACTACTCCACTGTGACTGGTCTTTTTCAGAGAAGTTTGTTTCAAGTCTATCACTAAGGACACTAAAACATATAAAAACAGGTCTAAATTACCAAAAATTGCTTTCACATATCTCATTTCCCTAAAGCTAAAAATGCACTCTAATACATGTACCCAATTATCAATCCTAAGAGAAAGTATGCAAGACTTTATCGAACATATACAGGTGAATGGACCACGAATGCTAAATATAATAGGAAGAAATGACAGAAAGCAAAGGAACAAGGCAGAAACAAAGACAGTGACAGAAAAGACAAAATTTCTAGCACAGAATTTCCAGACGGTGGGGATACATTTATACTGAACGAACCCCCAGCATCCCCACGGAGGAAAGACAGTCAGTATGAACAAAAGACAGTAACACATGAGAGGTACAGATCTGGAGAAACATGAAGACATACACGTAAACTGAATGAGACAGACAGAATCCAGATACTGAGACACATACAAAACTGGAACAGACAGCCATACATTGATACAGACTAATTTCTTACAGAAAGACATTATCCAAATTTCCATCTTCTTGGCAAATCTTCAGCACGTGTTCCAACATCGCTGTACCTGCAAACAATGAACGATCATTCTGAAACAATAAATCTATGAATTAAATGACGATGATGATGTTGATGATGATGATGATTAGAAGAAAAAGAACAACAATAATAACAATAATTTGTGCTGTCCATTTAAACTGTAAATATCTTACAATTTCGGGCATACACTTTTACTCTGGAAAACAAAAATAGTACAAGAGAATCAAGCACTCAATTGATTTTGTTGGGATATTGAGACTTCGTCAGGATGCTGAGACTCTGCTGCGATACTGAGATTTCATCAGGATGTTGAAACTTTGTTGGGATATTCACAATTCATCAGGATGTTGACACTTTGTTGGGATATTGAGGCTTCATCAGAATGTCGCAACTTTGTTAGGTCATAATACTTTGTCAGGATGTTGACATATTCTAAGAATGAAACATTTGTCAGGATGCTGAGGCTTTGTCATGTCAAAACACTCCATCAGTACATTCTTCTAAACTGAGGCTGGCATCACTCTCACTCACTGGCTTGTTCAGCCATATGGTGTGACCATCTATTTTTGTACATGAAACAGAGTGATAAGCAATAAAGTATGAAGTAGAATCACTCGTTAAATGCAGACATTAACCAAAAATGAAGAAAGAAAGAAAACGAAACAGAAAAACGCAAAACTGAAAAGAGAAAAACACAGTGACACAAAGAAGCCAACACACATCCACCCAAAATACTTGCACAATGGCAGCTCACTCATGTTCTGTAACGTGACCTACACTCCCTCTTGACTACGTCTGCTGAACCTCCTTATCACCAAAAAGACTGCACTGCAGCAATGATCTTTAGACAATAAATCAGTGGCATTTTTTCGTACATAAATAATAAGCACACAGTTATTTTCCTTCTTACTGGAATCCAACACGTGCTGTTTCTTTATGTGTGAAAAAGTTTGGCAGCTGCTGTGGGTGTTAACTCCATCTCTGTGGCACAAAATTCCTAAGTTCTCTTAGCAACAAAGTGTTGGTTTACACTTGATGAAACTGTTGCAGAAATACTGGCAGTTCGTGTCATCATCATCATCAGGTGCCTTGCCGCATGGCGTTGGCGATCATGGACTTCCATCTGTCTCTATCTCTTGTTGCTCTCTATCTCTTGTTGTCTCAAACATCTCTTCCACCCTCTTTGTCTTCAGCCACTCTGCAAGTCCCTGGGTCTACCTGGTGCTCTCTTTCCCTCCAGCTTTCCCGTTGTGACCAGGTGTTCCAATTCCCCTTTCCTCATAAAATGGCCTATAAATGCTGCCCGTCTTTTTCTAATATTCCTTACGAATGATCTTCTTGTGTCTGCCTCCATCAAGACTGTCTCGTTTGTTTTCTTTGCTGTCCATGGAACTCTCAACATTCTTCTTAGAAACCACATTTCGGCTGCCTCAATTTTGTTCTGGCTTTGCTTGTTGACTGTCCACACAGTTTGTGTATCTCATAAAATTTCAGGCAGTGAAAGTGGAAATGAGATTGTACAGAAAGATGACAGTGATGATGATTTTGTACCTATATGATTGTGTAATCAGCTACGTTCTACACAGCACCACCCAGTCCATACAGCCTTCTTACTGTTATTTTTTTTTAAAGCCCAGCTGACTGCGTCGAGCCATATCAAGGCTATAACTGTTTCAAAACACACACAATACTTCAACAAGATAAAACAAAACAAACAAAAAAAACGAAAGAAAACTTTTTTAAGTACACATATCATTGCGTTTGCGCACAAAATCTCAGGAGATGCCCCTGGTGCTGACCACTCTGTCCAATTTATTGCGCGGGGGATTTAAAAAACACACCTGAATTCAAATTTAAACATAACTAAAGACACTAAAACATATATACAAACAGGCATAAATTACCTGAAACTGCTTTCGCATATCTCATTTCCCTAGAGCCAAAAATGCACCTAATACATGTACCCAGTTATCAATCCTAACAGAAAGTACGTAAGACTTTACCAAACACATACAGGCGAATGGACCAGCAAGGCAGAAAATGATAGGAAGAAATGACAGAATGCAAAGGAGGAAGAAAGAGACAAAGACAGCAACAGATAAGAGGAAATTTCTGCACAGAATTTCCAGAAGGCGGGGATACCGTTTGTATTGAGAGAGCCCCAGGCATCACCACGGGGGTCCATACAGTCTCAGAGGTTTAAGACATTAATTCAATGACATCAAATCAATGGTTACCTGCAAGAATGCTGTGTCTGCCTACTTTATTCCTTTACTGATACACCATTCTAATAGGTAACCCTCAAACCTGGTTTGAAAATGCACAATGCTGCAGCAGCTTACCGATGCCAAGACGTCGGTAGGGAGCCAGACACCCCAGAGTCATGATGTAAAGACGTCGCTGGTTCTCTGATGTGTCCACGCGACAACATACTGCTCCGATCACAATGTCGTTGTAGTAAGCTGAACGACAGGATAAAAGAAAACTGTTCATATTATTATAGTTATTCATTCATGATTACTGACTGTTCAGAACCGAAATCTATACTTAATTCACTCGCTCCGTTAAAGATAGTGAGCAAGTTTAGTATATTGTAAATTCTCTTGCTGTCATTCTCAAACACACACACACACACACACACACACACACACACACATACATATATATACACACACACACACTCTCTCCACACACACACACACACACACACACACACACACACACACACACACACACACACACACACACACACCACATACAATGTAATACATAAGCATGAACATACACACACACACACACGCACGCACGCACGCACGCACGCACGCACACACACACACAAAATACACACACACAAACACACATATACATACACATACAGAGAGGTACAAATGCATGCGAGTGCTGCGTACACATGCACATTACTCTGTAATATGGAATCATGATCGCTGTAAGTATAATAACATTTTAAGTAAACTCATACCTCTTTCCATCTCCTCTATTTCATCATAACATCATATACAAATGATTAAAAAAAATACTACTACTACTACTACAACAACTACTAACACTACCAAGTAGCCTACTATAGTTTTGAATAGCTATACAAATAATTTGCTCAAATAGGAACGTACCCAATTTTGCCAGTTCACCCACTTCCAGCACGTCTTTGTAGAACTTGTCATTATAGGTGACAGGGAAGACCACCTGGTTCAATCGCTTCAGCTGTTTGATGTTGTGCTGGGTGACGTCCCCTAACTCAATGCGACCCCTAAACACAGTGATCACAAAGAAAATGTGACAAAGAAAAAAAAATCTTACTAAGTGAATCACCACTGATACTAATTTTACAGGTGTGATAGTCAAGAGGTTAGGCTTTTCAATCATAAGGTGAGAGTTCAAACTTGACGAGGTATCTCCTGTGGATAAAGAGTGGTGATTTTTCTGATTTTGCACTCCCAGCTCCACATAGGTGCACACCTTCTAGTGCCTGGACCCTCTTGCTGAACATCAAATAGAGTATAACCATTTGACTCCTGCACCCTATCCACCAACTGCATAAACTTAACCCTTTGACTCCATCACCCTATCAACCAGCTTCCTAGCATGGTTGACAATGCAGGATGCTGGCGGAGAGGGTGCAGGAGTCAAAGGATTAAACATGTTAAATTATGTTGTGTGTGCGCTGTGCTGGCGGCGACACGGCCAATTCACGCTCTCTCCCTTACTTTTTACTTTTCTTGTGTTGTTGGGACTTTCTACGTCTAAATTTTTGCTGAAAGATGGATGACTGTTCAAGGAATGTGTTAGTATGTCTTATCGTGGTGTGCCTGCTTTTAACGGAGATCGAGTGCCAAGAAACAAGTTCCACGTCAACCGGCAGCAAGATTCAATACAACATGGCCGAGCTTCTGCTCCTCCGGTCATCGCTGCTGGTCAGACGGCCAACGTCTCAACTACCTGAAGAAATGAAGGTTAGGAAAAGGGGAAAGAAAGCAGGTGTCAAGGCCAGAAATAAAAGGAGAGGAGACAAACCCATCCTCCCTAAAATAGCGATGAGCAATGTGCAATCTTTGAATAAGAAAATAGATGAACTACACGCTAGGATAAAATATGACAATGTGTTGAAAACATGTAGTCTGATGTGTTTCACAAAAACGTGGCTGCAAGGCAAGATGGATGTTGATATTGATGGATTCTCTATATTAAGAGGGGACAGAAGCAAGAAAATCACTGGTAAAAAGAGGGGGGGGAGGCGTGTGTCTGTATTTTAATGAAAAATGGTGTCACAAGAAAATGCAACTGTGAAAACTGAAATGTGTTCCCCTGACATAGAAATTCTTACGGTCAGCTTTCGACCGTACTACTTGCCGAGGGAATTCACCCATGTGATCGTAACAGTGGTCTACATCCAACCAAGCGCAAGCGCACATGAAACAGTGAACACATTGGCATGTCATACCGCTGACATTGACTCGAAATCGCCTGACGCACTAAAAATCATCACCGGTGATTTCAACCACTGCACCCTCAAGAAAAAAGATCTACCTGGGTTTTACCAACAAGTCACTTGTGCAACTAGGGGCAAGAATACATTAGACTTGTGTTATGCAAATGTCCAAGATGCTTATCACTATAATATCAGTCAGTCGCTACGGCGCCGCTTGGACGCTCTGACCACTATATCGTCCAGCTACTCCCCCGCTACAGACCTGTCGTCCGGAGGGAACCACCCAAGCGGCACACCGTCAAGGTGTGGTAAACAGAAGCCTGCGAGGCCCTACAAGGGGCATTGGACTGTACTGATTGGGACATGTTTGTGCATAGTAGTGACAACCTTGATGAACTCGTAGATGTCACCACTGAATATATTAACTTTTGTGTTGACACTGCCATTCCAGAAAAGAAAGTGAAAGTGTATGCAAATTCAAAGCCATGGATAATAGGGGATATAGTTAAAGCATTAAAACATAAAAAAGAAGTCTTTGTGGAGGGGGACAAGGCAAAAAGCAGGGAAGCGCAAAAACAGCTTGATGGGGAAATTAAGAGAGGGAAGGAAGAGTACAAGAAAAAGGTGGAGAAGGATTTTGCTGGTAACAACATGAAGAAAGTTTGGAACAACATTCAACTGATGAGTGGGTATGCAAAGAAGGGACAAAGTGAGGCACAGCCAGACCCTGCCAACAACAAAGACAGAGCCAATGAACTCAACAAGTTTTATTGTAGATTTGATAGTAAAGATTTTTCTTCTCATCATGAAAACATCCGTGAGAGATTTTCAACAGGCAAGAAAGACAATGACAGTAGCTTAGAGACAGACGAGAATGAGGTGCGTCGTCTGTTAAATTGTTGCAACCCTAGAAAGGCCCCTGGCCCGGATGGGGTTTCCCCCAAAGTTTTAATACAGTGTGCCAATCAGCTGGCATATATCTTTACAGTAATCTTTAACCTTAGTTTCAGACTAGAAAAGGTCCCTGAATGCTGGAAGGCTTCTGCCATCATTCCAGTACCAAAGAAGCCTAGGGTCACGCAGATGAACGACTTGCGGCCCGTAGCCTTGACATCTGCTATCATGAAGCTCTGTGAGAGAATAGTATTGAATAGGCTGTCTGTTCTTGTCTCTGATTTTGTTGATCCCTTACAATTTGCTTATAGAAGGAATAGAAGTGTTGAAGATGTTGTTTTGTATGTTTTAAATACTGTGTATAGTCACCTGGACAAACCTGGCAACTCTATTACTGCTGATGTTTTATGATTTTAGTAGTGCTTTTAATACCATCCAGTCACATCTCCTCATTGATAAAATGTCTAAAATGAACATCCCTCAAAATTTTATATCTTGGATTTTTGATTATTTGACTTTTAGACCTCAATTTGTCAGACTGCCTATTGCATCTGCTTCATTTCATGTTCCCTTTGTTCTATCTGATGTGCTGTACACCAACACTGGTGCCCCCCAGGGAACTGTTCTTTCACCATTTTTGTTTACTTTGTATACTGCAGATGGAAGACAGAAGGATGAGTAATGCCCTTTAGTTAAATTTGCGGATGACACCAGTCAGGTTGGAATGATTTGTAAGAAAAATGATTTATTGTACAGAGAAGAGGTGAGACACTTTGTGAACTGGTGTGAAGAAAACTATCTGGAACTGAATGCATCTAAAACTAAGGAAATTGTTATTGACTTTACCAGAGCCAAAACTGATGCCCCGGAGCCTGTGCGCATCAAAGGTAAGGAAGTGGAGAGAGTGGATGCGCACAGGTACCTCGGCATTGTCTTTGACAACAAGCTCTCCTTTTCAGAAAACACAGATTCTATCATTAAGAAGGTACAACCAAGACTCTATTGCCTTAGAAAACTTAGATCTTTTAGAGTAAACTCTGAAATTCTTTCTTCATTGTACAGATCTGCCATCAGCAGCTTGCTATTCTTTGGGGTTGTGTGCTGGGGTAGGAATGTGTCAGAGAGAGACAGGGAAAGGCTGAAGAAGATCATCAAAAAAGCTGGAAATGTGACAGGACAAAGACATGAGACGCTGGACATGGCCTACCACAAACGACTGACTGACAAGACAGTTAACATACTGAATGACAAAACTCACCCACCTGTGGGCGAGTTTGACAAAAGACGAATTGACAGGAGTGGTAGGCTATGACAACCGACGACACGGACAACGAGATACAAAGATAGTTTCATACCCAAAGCCATATTATCTTTTAACAACGCTTATACTCGTAATTTTATTTGAAATTTTTATGCTTAACCTGCACTCTATTTTTACTATTTTAATGTTTATTGTGATAATTGGCACTTGGTCTATGTGAGAGCAGCGCGCTGTGATATGCGAGAGTATGTGATATTATAATGTATGTGATAATATTGTTGTTTGTTTTTAATGCCTTTATAATTTATAATGTATAATTTTATGTCTAATTTGTAATGTGATTGGCAACGTAATTTCCTTCGGGACAAATAAACTATCTTGTATCTTGTATCTTTAATTAGTGTAGGGCCATGTCAGTGTTCAGTAGTCTATCTCTTTGACTCCCGCACCCTGTCCACCAGCATCCTGCATTGTCAACCACGCTAGCAAAGCAAAAACTTAACCCTTTGACTTCCTCATCCAATCCACCAGCTTCCTGAGTAAGTCAAAGGGTTAACTTTTTGCAGCTGGTGTATGTGGTGTGGAGTCATAGCACTGTGGAAGTATGAGATCACCCAGTGTGTGTAGCCACCAAGGACAGCATGTGCAGAGCATAGCAACACAACACACTGATAATCATTAATCATTTTCTCAAAATTAGGGGGCCAGACTCAGCATGCAAAATTCACGTCCAAATTTTCAGGGGATCACCAGGATATTTAAAGGATCACACTTTACAAATGCTTGAAACTGACTTGAAAACACACACACACACACACACACACACACACACACACACACACCCACACACACAAATACACACACACACACACACACACACACACACACACACACACACACACACACACACACACACACACACACACACACATACACTGGTTCACTTACATACACACACAGGAAAGACAGAGAAAAATGGACAAAATAGAGGTGTAAATAACAATCAAACTTCTTTCACCACTCTCGACAGCCTTTAACTGTAACATCGTTAATTTAAATTAATCACAGGTTCTATGATAAAGATGACGAAAAGCTGGTTTTCATGAGATTTGCCATGCTTATCACTGTGAGCAGCTCGGCTGAATTACATATCTGGTGGTCCAATCATAAACTGGGTAGGCTGTTTTGAAAATTCTTGTTGATTTTCACAAGAGAAAAGTTCCTAACTGGAAGTTATTCACTGATCCAAAAATGTCTTCAACCACAAAGAAAGTTTAGGATAAAATAATTACATTTTCATTGCAAAGATCATAGTGGACGGGACAAAAGTTCACACACATGACATACTGCCTTTAGTTACAGTACTCACAGCAGAAATGCATTAGGATAACATTTGGAACGTTTTAGTGTCCAGAGCAACAAATAAAAATTCCATGTATCAGACGCACATCTGTGCGTAATAAGTATCATGAACAATACCTGTGCAATGTGTGCCAAGCAAAATGCATTCATGTATATCCCACAAAACACTGCTTCAAAGAAACTAACAAACAAACAAAAAATGATTCAGGATGAAGAATCAGTCTATCTGTGTCCGTGTTCAAGATCATATGGCACCTGTGACGTAAATGCATATGGAATTCGTTCCGAGCCTGGAGAACGTCATCTTGAGAAACTGAAACTGAAAAAGTCCCTTAACTCAAGTTCTGTCATCATTGGAAACTGGTGACAGAACCTGACAACACATAACCTCGATGGAATTAACAATACCCATTCTGATCCAAATTACCAAGGCTGCTATCTATTAACTAACTAAGCCTTCTATTAATGACAGTGAGTAATCACGCAGTTGCAAAACCAGATTCAGTCAGAGGCCCCACCATGCCCTCTAATGACATCCTTCATGAACCACTCACATCAAAGACCCCAACTTGATTTCACCTCAGGCCCAGAGACCATCAAAGAAACCAAAGCTGGGGCCACCACAAGATCAGAACATAGCTACAGAATCTGGAGCATTTCAACAATGCTATAGGCCTCATGACTGATGATTTCAAGTTAATGGGAGGATGTTCATGATACTACTGAGTTCCATCTAGGACTGAGATTGCATGACAGGGCTGTACTCCATCAATGCTTACTTTCATAACATATCCTAGTGTCAACCAGACCCAAGTGATACAGTCACCTGCAATACTGGTCAAGAAATCTGAGCAACACGTCACTGATAATGGTTTGCATATATTTGCATACAGCCTACTGAATCAGACTGTCACACAATTTTCCCAACATGCCATGCTCCTTCATATTTATTCTCTCTTCCCTTCCCTCTCTCGTTTTCTTGCAATGTGTGTGCACACACACGCACATGGCAACACACACACACACACACACACACTTCTCTCTTCCTTCCTCTCTCTCTCCTCTCTCTCTCTCACACACACACACACACACACACACCACACACAGTTTGACTTTTTTTTTCTTCTTTTCTAAAGTATCTGGTGTACCTCAGAGGTCTGTGCTAGGTCCATGCTTGTTCCTAGTATATATTAATGACCTCCCTGAGCTCTTAGCAAAGGCACGGATGTTCACCGATGACACAGCAATATCCAGGATGATAGCCAACAGCCAAGACCAAGAACAGCTCCAAGAAGATCTCCAACACCTAGCCGATTGGGAGAGGAGCTGGGATATGGAGTTTCATCCCGCGAAATGCCAAGCCTCATCAGTTCATGTCACAAGGAGTAGGTCCCCACTTCACTATGACTATTCCCTTCACAGACTACCCTCGACACCGTAACATCTACAAAATACCTTGGTGTCACCGTGGCCAAAGACATGAGTTGGGACGAACACATAAACAACCTGTGTTTCAAAGGAAACAGAATGCTCAAATTCCTCCGACGGAATCTGAAAATCAGCTCCTCAGAGATCAAGGAATGAGCCTACAAAGTGCTAGTTCGTCCCCATCTGGAGTATGCGTCTTCCGTCTGGGACCCCCATACAGAGAAAAACATAACTAAAATAGAAGAGGTTCAAAGACGAGCTGCACGCTTCTCCTCAACAGATATAGAAACACTTCTAGTGTTAGCAGCATGCTGGTCACACTGGGCTGGCCCTCACTGGAGAAACAACGGCAAGTAGCAAGACTCTCTATGCTGTTCAAAGTGCACCAAGGCCTTGTTCACTGTCCCAGCCTACAAGCAAAACTAGTCCTTCTACCTGACCGTAAGCATCGTGGCCACGACAGACAGTTCCACTTGATCACATCAAGGACCCAGTATTATGAGTATAGAGCTGCTTCATTTCTGCCTAGAACTATCAAGAACTGGAACAGTCTCCAACAAGGAACAGTTGAGGCCGCAACACTTGACACATTCGTGTCAAGGGCCTCCAAAATCCCAGACTAGACCGACCCCCTTTCCCTCTCCCCCCCCACTTCCACTCAGAGCCCCTTGCCCCACCCCACCCTGCACTGCCTCTTCACCCACCCCACCCCTCTGTGCCCTCTTCACCCCCTTCCCCCTCTACCCTCTTCACCCACACCACCCTCATTCCCCCAACCCTCACTCCATATTAAAACTGAACTCTTAACCCCATGTCATATTACACAGATTTAATTCTGACTGGCAAACCCCCCAGTTATAGGCGCCAGAATAATCAAGTTTGATTGTGGGACCCTCAATACTGAAGAAGAAGAAGAAACTAGAAAGTAAGATCAAAGATGAGGTGGAAAACAAGCCGTCTCCTTCCAATCTAGCCAATCTAATCAATTCTTAAGCATCAGATACAGAATGTATATATATCATGGTTCATTCCATCTTTGCTCTTTAGTTTATCCAAAATATGAAACTAGATCTCTCGCATTCCTTTCGACACACGACTCGTCGACTCACTGTCATCCGACGGAAAACCCGTTCGCTCATTCGAGTCATTCGCAAGTTCGCACAACTTGATGACAAGGTTACCAATCAAAGAATCAAAACGCCACATACAACAATAAAATCTTAATACAAGTACAACAATACCTCGTCATGATGACAAAATTTGGTGTTAAAGGCTGCAAAATGCCTTGAGTGATCGAGACACACTGGAAATATTCGGCCGAACGTGTTTCTCGCCTCGCCCGCGTGACGGAAGTGGGTGTTGTTATCGTTCTTGTGAAAGTCCAGCCATCAAAGCGTCTTTCTACCGCAACGTCAGTGCGTGTGTGCGTGTGAGTGGGTGGGTGTAAGAGAAGAGACAGACAGACAGACAGACAGACAGAAAGACGGGGCATTTTCCCTAGTTACGTTATGTCGAGATGATGCTGTCTTTCAGTGTATGGCATTCAAGTCAGTGTGCGGTGCGTATGTGTCCGGATCACACACACACACTCACACACACACCAATCGTTTTACTTTTTGTTTGTTTTGTTTTGTGGGTGTTGTTATTGTTATCCTTATTGTTGTTTTAATTGTTAACGCTAATCATCATCATCCTTACTTCTATCGTTATCATCCTTTTCTTCACTTTCTTCTTCTTCTTTGATTTTCTTTTAGTTCTTCTTTTTCTTGTTTTTGGTGGTGTCGTTGTTCGTCTTCTTCTCCTCTTCCTTTTCGTTCTTCTTCGTCATTATCATTATTATTATCTTTTTCTCCTCCTCCTCCTCCTCCTTCTCCTCCTCCTCTTTCTCTTCCTGCTTCCCTCTTTTTCTCTCTTCACTTCCTCCTCAACCTTGCCCTTCTTAATGCTTCTGCGTCTTCTGATCTCCTCGTTTCGTTTGAAGAATGGACGTACCCATTATTAGGCCTGCGTACCCTCATCAAAAAGAAGGTTGTCTTGTCTTGTCTTGTCTTGTCTTGTCTTTGTCTTGTCTTGTCTTGTCTGTTTTGTTCATCTCCTCTACCTCTGGATGATTCTCATTTGTCCAGAGTCAACCTTCTTGTTAGTGTTCATTAATGACTCACAGTTTAACCGTAGATGTCATTTGGTTAAAGTTAATACGTACACTCGTGATCTCCGTTTTCCTGTGTGCATGCCAGACATACACGTTGACAGGAAAATTCATACAGAAAACGCCTCAGTAACATATCAGAGATGTTTTAGAAGACTCTTACGCATCTCTTGATTACAGCTGGCTAAATGCGAAGACAAATCTCCCATGCCGTGAGACACTGCGACACCTGTTGTTCACAATAAGCAGCAGAAAGCTGAGAGAGTAAAGACATGTAATATGATTCAGCACAAGCTGCACCCATCTGTCTTGCTGCACCCATCTGTCTTGCTGCACCCATCTGTCTTGCTGCACCCATCTGTCTTGCTGCACCCATCTGTCTTGCTGCACCCATCTGTCTTGCTGCACCCATCTGTCTTGCTGCACCCATCTGTCTTGCTGCACCCATCTGTCTTGCTGCACCCATCTGTCTTGCTGCACCCATCTGTCTTGCTGCACCCATCTGTCTTGCTGCACCTATCTGTCTTGCTGCACCCATCTGTCTTGCTGCACCTATCTGTCTTGCTGCACCCATCTGTCTTGCTGCACCTATCTGTCTTGCTGCACCCATCTGTCTTGCTGCACCTATCTGTCTTGCTGCACCCATCTGTCTTCCTGCACCCATCTGTCTTGCTGCACCCATCTGTCTAGCTGCACCCATCTGTCTTGCTGCACCTATCTGTCTTGCTGCACCCATCTGTCTAGCTGCACCCATCTGTCTAGCTCTCTGCAAACTGCTAAAACTCTATGTTAGTCCAATATCCCATATCAAATAAGTAAACGAGTGAACGAATGAATAAATGAAAAGATAAGTTAACAAAGGGGGAAGGAATAGATATATGTGGGGAAGGGGGAGGGGCTTAGCTACGGTTTTTCCCGTCGTGACATGAGCGTGCAAGCTGGGAAACGAAATGTTAGAGACATGAAGTCAGAATCCAGAACAAGTGTGACTGCCCGCGTTCAAGCAACTAGTAACCAGAAAAACACGAAAATAGAATCAGAACGCATATTTAATACAACAAGACAAGACAGGAGCAAAAATTTTCAGCCAGCTGGTCTGTGTCAAGCGTGAATGTATGATCACAAACAAACACCAAATACAAAATTAGGAGAAAAAGACTTAAACTTCCCTGCTGCTTCGTCCTGCTTTTCGTTAATGACTCTGCTGTTACCTCACACACTGAGCAACAACTCCAGTGCTTCATAGACAAATTTTCCAGCCTACAAAGACTTTGATCTGACCATCAGCCTGAAAAAGACGAGTGTGCTGAGCCAGGGCGTGGACACTCCACCTGTCATCATCATCAACAACTATGAACTTGATGTCCACCAGTTTACATATCTCGGGTTCTTCACCAGCAACAATCTGTCCCTCAGTGCTGAGATCAACAAGCTCACTGGCATGGCTGTGGCAGTCTCAGGCCGACTTACTGCTAGTGTCTGGATAAACTCGAAGCTGACAACTTTGACCCAGATAGCAGTGCACAACGCCTGCATCATCTCACTCCACTGTATGGCAGTGAAACATATCATCATCATCATCATCAGGTGCCCTGCTGCATGGCGTTGGCGATCATGGACTTCCATCTGTCTCTATCTCTCATTGACCCCAGCATCTCCCCCACCCTCCTCATCCCCAGCCACTCTGCAAGTCCGTCCAGCATTTTCTCCCTGGGTCTACCCGGTGCTCTCCTTCCCTCCAGCTTTCCTGTTGTGACCAAGTGCTCCAAATCCCCTTTCCTCATAAAATGGCCTATAAATGTTGCCTTTTCTTTTCCTAATCTTCCTTATGAGTGATCTACTTGTGTCTGCCTCCATCAAGACTGTCTCGTTCGTTTTCTTTGCTGTCCATGGAACTCTCAACATTTTCTTAGAAACCACAGCTCGGCTGCCTCAATCCTGCTCTGGCTTTGCTTGCTGACTTTCCACGCCTCACATCCGTACAACAGTATTGGTTCTATATAACATTCAAGAACTCTCTTTCTGACGTTAATTGATAGGCATTTGTTGGTAAGAATGCTTGTCATCTTCTTGAATGCTGTTTTGGCTTGGCCGATTCTGCCAGCTATTTCCGATGTGCATCTGCCGTCTGATGAAATGACCATTCCCAGGTATTTGAACTTATTAACCTGTGTCAAGGTTGTGCCATTTGCTGTTATTTTGCATGAGGGGATTTCATGTTTTTTACTGATCACCATGACTTCAGTCTTCCTGCTGTTTAGTTCCAGCCCCTTACCTTTGCTTTCTATTTCTAGTATATTCACAAGGTTTTGTAGGTCCCTTTCATTTTCTGCAATTAGCACGGTGTCATCTGCGTATCGAATGTTGTTTATCAAAAATGATAAACATGGACAGCACATGCCAGACAAGAGCGAAAACTGAACAGCTTCCACTTACGCTGCCTTCTCCACGTCCTTGGCATCAAAAATACCAAAGGCCCAGGTCCTGGCATGCGCTAGTCTCCCCACTATGTAGACACTGCTCAGACAAAGCAGAGCAGGCTGCACAGGCTCGGCCCACATGTGCCGAATGGAAGATGGAGGTTTCGTCCAATTGCTGATCCAACCTTCGAATGAGTAGAGGGGAGTGGGGCCGTTTCTGTTATCGTGCATGCGAACACACACGTACATAAACAAGATGCTTGATGTCACTGAAAACTTTTCTGCTGGATTGGAGTACAAATTTAGTTTATCTGAAAAATGAAGGTTGTTGAATTTATTTAAATTGGATTTGAAGTTCCCTATTTCCCCGCCTCTCCTGTCATCTCCTCTCTCTCTCTCTCTCTCTCTCTCTCTCTCTCTCTCTCTCTCTCTCTCTCTCTCTCTCTCTCTCTCTCTCTCTCTCTCTCTCTCTGTGTATAGAACAGCAACGGCAAGTTTGAAAAATGGCTTCTAGCCAATACCTTTTACCGTTGGAAAATAAAGAATCATTGTCATTGTCATTGTCATTCTCTCTCTCTCTCTCTCTCTCTCTCTCTCTCTCTCTCTCTCTCTCTGTCTGTCTGTCTGTCTGTCTCTCGGTATGTGTGTGGGGGGAGGGGGAGGGGTTCTATCTGATTGTCTGACTCTCTGTAGTCTGTATGAGAACTTTTTTTAATTGTCTGTGTTCTCTCTTTGGCATACTGTTCTTTGTTTTGCTCGTTTTTCACGTTTCCTTTATGTAGTTGTTTGTTTATCAATGTGTTTATTTACTTACTAGTGGTTTTACAGAACCACTTCTGTCTACATTCCGCAATAAAAAGTCGAGCTGTTGTACTGATCACATATGTGTTTGGTAAAGATTTGTTTTATTTGGGTAAATTGCTGCCTAGACATACACTGAAACAGTTTCTGCTAATTTGACGTTTTGTCACATGACCTCGACGCCGACATCACAAGAGCTGGTGGTAAGTGCAGAAATTATGAGGCGATTAATTATGCAGTAAAATAGCTTTAAATGTTCAGATTCTTCAAAATAAGAACAAAAATCGTTTGAAAACCAGGATTACTTTCACTTTGTATTGTTTTTGTTACGTAATATGTGAACGTAAGCAAATTGCTGCAAATTATTTGGAATGTTGGAGAATCTACACTTCTGACTCCTTCGATCCTAACAGTCGGTTTCTATTTTCACATGCCATTTGCGTCGAGTGGTTTGGACGTGGAGGGTGTAGGTCATACTTACTGGTGAGCAAAACTTATTAAACTTCATTTTCCAATGTTTAGGTACAAAATCCTAAAGGCTGCTGGTTCAATAGGACGATGGTTTTAGGGATGCTAAGACATGCTTTTAAAGAAAAAAGATCGTCTGCTTGAAGATGATGAGATTACTGCAAGATCATCTGCTTGAAAATTGAATGGATCACATGATTGTTTCTCTTAGTGATAGAACAAACTGTGCCTTCATTATCTTAAGAATATTCATATGATGTAAAGACTTTATATACTTGTATTATTTTCTTATATCATTTTAAAGGGAATGGCAAAGCAAGTCAACAATTTCAGGAAAAAAAACGTTTTTACAGGCTTCTGTGTCATTGACACTACCATTTCTTTCTCTGACATCTGTTACTAGTGTTAGGTGTTTGGTAAACATTTGTTAATTATGAATTAAAGTTTGTAATTTTTTCAGCCTCTGTACGACTGTAGCTTCAGTAGCATGATTTGCAAAGTTCCTGTTAGGTTTGTCACTGTATTTGTATTACTCCAGTTGCAGTGTAGACCAAATTGTTGTAAATGTAGAAGTATATTCAGAAACATCAGTGATAGTTATGATTCCTGTGTTAAAATATGGTTGGAGAACCAGTAATACGAGAATGTTTATTATTTTATGTAATATTATGCGTTGTTTACTTGATTAATCAGCATATGCATATAAGTACAGGCTAATTATGATTAAGAAGCTAGTCCAGTGATTGATACAATGAAAAGAGAACATGTATACATTATTTGGTATAGGGGCATATTCATAATGTGATGATTTTGCATGTTGATTACTTATTCAGATTATCAGGCGAATATCTAAGAATTTCCCAATTAACTCTTGAATAATTCATAACTTGAAACATTTGAAAGTAATAATTGCCATGTATAAATGGTATCATTGTCGATTGTGTGCTTGAAAAGTTATATCACACTCACTCACATACACACAGTCACTCACAATTTATTTGTTGATTATTTTTTGATGACATTTATTGTCAGAATGTCCAACTTTGACTGTAAATCAAAACTTTTGAAGCATTTAGAAATTAATAATTTTCACTTGTGATTTGTTTATGAGATTGAACAATTGCAACATAAACGTGCATGTTCGCCACACACACACACACAGTGACACACACCACACACAGTGACACACACACACACACACACACACACACACACACACACACACACACACACACACACACACACACATACTCTTGAGTAGCTTCAGTAAAACAAAACTTGAATCTTTTTCAAATTGATAATCTTCACTTGTGATAAGAATTTTTTCACGAAGTTGAAAAGTTGTCTAGCACATATGCACACACACACACACACACACACACACACACACACACACACACACACACACACACACACACACACACACACTTTTTTTTTTCACAATATAAATTACACTAAAAAATACATTTGGTTCAAAAGTCATTTGGCTAAATGTAGTAAATCAGAATAAAAATTATCATTATGTATGAAAATTCCATTTGCTTTGACAAGAAAGGATGATTTCCCTTAAGATTTAATTAGACTTTAGAAAATATGAAAATTAATTAATTTGATAACTTACAGAATATACATTCATCAGAATATTCAGTTGTTAATTTGATTTACTTTTTATTTGTTTGTAGAATATCATTTCTCAAGATGGCTTCAAGAAACTTACCCAAGTTGCGTGATGCGGAGAAGGAATCGCTGTATGGCTATGTCCATGCTGTGTCTGGGCCTGGTAAGTAATTTATGTCAAAACTTATGTATTAGTTTGAATGTAGATTTCTTTCAAAACTAATCCCTTGACAACTGAACCCTTAGTATTATCAAATCAGTATGCTTAAAACTATAATAAAAGTGAAGGATCATTGTGTATGACTCGCCTAAGTCTGAAGGATCAACGTATATGATTTAGAATACTAATTTTGTATAAATTTTAGGCTGATTGATTCAAATGTAACTGATGTGATGCTGTGACATCAAGCAGAAGCTGTGATGTTCAACAAGTGTCGTTTGATTATCACAAAAAGGAAACGGTCCCTGAGTGATGAGCATACTTGGAAGTAGAAGTCAGAGGGTTAATTACATGTTCTCCACTGTTCACTTTCTTGGAATGAACTTCTGACTATGCTTTTCTTCCATCCACGTTTGACAGGAGATATGTTTGTGCACTGCGGGGTGTGGGTGTGAGGGATTGGGAGGAATGTCATTGACAAGGATGGCTGGTTTACCATCAGACAAGTGGCTTTTCACCAAGTCCAGCTCCTGTGGTGAGAAGGGGAAGGGGGGGGGGGGATAAACTCAAAATCTAAGGCAGCTAGCAGTCCCTGACGGGTTAGTGATAATAATTGCATGTGATATTATCATATATACTTAGTATACTCAGTGCATGGCTATGATAATTCTTTTGTTTCAGTTTTGGTAGTGGTGGCCCAGAATATGTATACTTAGTATATCATATACTAACTATATCAATATATGACAGTTTGTTTTTTATGTTTGAATTTCAATGGTGTTGGCCCAGAATATGTGTACTCAATGTATGACTGTTTTGTTTTTTATGTTTGAATTTCAGTGGTGGTGACCCAGAATATGTATACTCAGTGTATGACTGTTTTTTATGTTTGAATTTCAGTGGTGGTGGCCCAGAACATGTCTGGAGCTGCTATGTACGAACTGGTGCGTGTAGGTCATGGAGAGCTGGTGGGTGAAATCATCCGTCTGGAAGGCGACATGGCCACTATTCAGGTGTACGAGGAAACCTGTATCCTTTACTCACATTGCTTATAGGAATATTAATTAGGTATTACATCAAATTTCTCCCCTAGCTACTTTTTCTTTCGCAGTGCACACCCATGCCATTCATTTCATTTGTAAGTATACTTATGACATTGTTTGTTGTAAAGTATGAAAAGTTGTCAGCTTTTTTGTTTTGCCTTCTTTGATGGCTAGCCCAGCCTGGTTTTTTAAATAGTCTCCGCAGGGCTTAAAACGTTCCACGTCTGGGTGGAATTCCGGGATTTCGGTTTGTCAAAAAAAAAAAAAAAAAAAATGAAAGGAGCAAGGCATCTGTGATTGGCTTGCAAGTGTTCATAGCATCGGCGCTTAAGTTATGGCCCCTGATTTTTCTTGGAAGAAGTTTCCGGTGAACACCTGTAAAACACTCAAGTTAAAGGGTGAGTGTTCATTTTATTATGATGTTTTTAACCCCTTCTCCCCTTTTCCCAAATATATCTTCCTGTAATAATTATGTGTTTACAGCAATTTTTATGCACTAAATATCTCTTGAAATTATGTCCAGAAAGCGCGAAATGGCATAGATTTACACTTGGTTTTTAAAATTTGTCCCAGGGGAGCATGCCTCCTAGTTTCAGTGGTTTTTTTCCTCCTGTTTTAAGCCCTGTCTCCGTTTTTCTTTTTTTCCCTCGTATTTTTGGGAGGGTCATGGTGCTATGATGTGTCCCCTCCCACTCTTTTTCTTTATTTTTTCTTTTTCTTTTTTAGCCCTTTGACTCCCATACCCTGTCCATCAGCATCCTGCATTGCCATCCGTGCTAGCAAAGCAAAAACTTAAGCCTTTGACCCCCTTACCCTATCCACCAGCTACCTGTAGCCTTTGACCCCCTTACCCTATCCCCCAGCTACCTGCAGGTAGCTGGTGGATAGGGTAAAGGGGTCAAAGGGTTTAAGTTTTTGCAGTTGATGAACAGGGTGTGGGAGTCAAAGGGTTAAAGAAAAACACGTTAACTTTCAAGATTGTCCTTTCAAGGTGATGATACTTTGATGATACAGTCAGATAGTATTTTTCTAAAGTAACTGCTTTTCTGGAATGAAAAAAATTATACAAAGTTGTGACATTGAAATCATACTAATTGTGAACTTAGTACATTAAAAATACTAAGGTGGGTACAGTACATTTCATTTTTATATCAGTTTCTCGTCTTACCCGCAGTCATTCTTCTTTTCCTCACAAGATCATGTTGGCGATCTCTGACATATTTATATGTTACATGTTCATACTGTTCTGTTTTCAGTAAAAATTGTAAGTTCTCTTTGACTTTATTGAATGATTAATGTATTTCTCAAATTCTGAATTGGGAGTTAAAAATAAAAGTACTGTCTATGCTCTGACATATCAATGTTTTAAATATTCGTATTGTACTCTGTTGGGTAAAACTTGTATTATCTGTGAGTGTATTTCTCAAGTTCTCATCAGTGAGTGAATAAAAAGAAAGACAGAAACTTGCAGGAATTTGAATGGTTCACAAAGTTATCCCTCACTTTAGATGATAAGAAAGGTTCTTCAGATATTGATCTGTTTTTTTCTTTAAGCAAAAAGGTTTTTCTCAGATGAGCGCATTCAATTTGTTTTGCTCACACTGTGTAGGTGTTATGTTGCAGCACAGTCTGTTAATTCTCTCTCGATAGGCTCACATACTGTCTGGTTTCGTTAACCCTTTGACTCCCGCACCCATTTCATCAGCATCCTGCATTGCCAACCATGTCAGCAGAGCAAAAACTTAACCCTTTGACTCCCTCACCCTATCCACCAGCTTCCTGCAGGAAGCAGTGGATAGGATTGGGGAATCAAAGGGTTAAATTTTTGTGGTTGGTGGATAGGGTGCGGAAGTCAAAGGATTAAGCCACCAGACACTGACGGATTTTTAAAGTGCATAGTTGATGTTCTCCATGCATAAACACATGAAAGAAGATTTAGGCATTAACAAGTGTGGATACATTTTGACGTGAGAGACTGGAAAAATCTTCACCGTTTATCCATCATGCGGTAGGTACTCAAACAGGGTTGAACCTTAACTGCTAATTGAAAGTCTGAAGGTTACCCACTTGACAACAGCACAGGTCTGATCATATTGTAATCGTACAGGTGCAGTAGTGGTAGTAGTAATCATTGATTAAGTGTAATGTTGTCACTAAAGAAAGATGATGGACCTTGATGCATACGTCAGCTGGTGTGACGGTGGGTGACCCTGTACTGAGGACAGGCAAACCGCTGTCTGTGCAGTTGGGACCCGGTATTATGGGCTCCATCTTTGATGGTGAGTCTGGTTTTGTTTTTTTTTCTTTCTCTCTGTCACTCTCTCTCTCTCTCTCTCGCTCTGTCTCTGTCTCTCGCTCTCCTCTCTCTCTCTCTTCTGCATCTCTCTCTCTCTCGTGCGCGCTCTCTCTCTTTGCTCTTCTCTATGTCTGTCTCTTTCTCTCTCTCTCTCTCTCTCTCTCTCTCTTCTCTCTCTCTCTCTCTCTCTCTCTCTCTCTCTCCCCTCTCCTCTCCTCTCCTCTCCTCTCTCTCTCTCTTTCAGCTCTTTATCTCTTGTCTGTCTTTGAATGAATGCCTGAAGCCAGCATTCATTAAAACATTTTTGTTCAATGTTTGTTCATTTTCTTGTCTTCTACAAACATACACATACTGTCATAATTACATGAAACTTTTCATTGTCAGGTGAACATTACTAATGTACTGATATGTACAAAATGATATTAATGATAACCCAACTGTTAATTTTTAAAAACTAAAAATATTATGTATTTAAGTTTAACTGTGAACAAAATTAAGATCATTTCATTTGATTGTGGAGTTTTCAAAGAACAAATAGATATGAAATTAAGGAGGGCTCTTGATAAGAATCACGAGTTACGTTCGCACACACACACATACACACGCTCACACACACACACACACACACACACACACACACACACACACACACTCACGATACACATACACACTCTCTCTCTCTCAGTCTGTGTACTCGCATACACACACACACACAGAAAGAGAAAGAAAGTTTCAATCTGACACTGATTTTAGCCATCATGGCATGTGATGTGATGTGATGCAATAGCTATCAGTAGATTACTACTTCAGTACTTGCATCTTGCCTTTCTGTTGTGCGTGTGCGTGTGTGGTGTGTGTGTGTGTGTGTGTGTGGTGTGTGTGTGTGTGTGTGTGTGTGTGTGTGTGTGTGTTTCATATTAAATTTGTGTTTTCATATTAAATTTGTGTTTCATATTTGTAAGTCCTATGTCATGCTCCAACCAGGTATCCAGCGTCCACTGGAAACGATCAATGACCTGACGCAGAGCATTTACATCCCTAAAGGTATCAATACACCGGCTCTGGATGCCAACAAACAGTGGGAGTTCAATCCCTCTAAAGACGTGCGGGTAAGTGGGAACTGGTGATACAGCTTTATGATTACTTAGTAGTGGTATGTATGTGAATGTCTGCACTGTGGTTTTTTGCCAAGACTTTGTTATGTGGTTGGTTGTGTTTGTTTGAGGTTGATAAAATTGGTCAATGTTTGTAAAGGTGTGAATGTAAAAATAAAAATGTGGATAGAAAAGAGGCACTGTGTTTTAAGGATTGGAAGATTTGTCAGATGAGATATAGTAAAGATTTGGAAAAATCGGATTTTTGTCCAGAATCTTGAAGTTTGACAGAAAGGATGCATCTATTTCTAGGTTTAAAGGTTTGTCACACTGAGAAGGACTTCTGAAAGTTTTGGAGAAATCAGACTTTTTTCCAGAATGTTAAAGTTCAAGAGAAATATCCCAAGTCTTGATGTATTGGAGAAATAATGTATTGTTTTTTAAAGGAGTTGAATATTTGTTGGGATCCAGCACGATTTGTAAGAGGTGTTGAATTTTGATCAGTCAACAGTTTTCCTCCTTAGGGAATAAAAAAAAAAAGAGAGAGAAAAAAGAAAGCAGTTGAGAAGGAAAAAGCCTGGGCACAGAAAGAGCACAATTTTCAGATCTGAGATTTTCATTAGCTGCTTGTGGTTTAGATGCTTGATGAGATGTCCAAGACTGTGCATGTTTCGTTTGCAAATGTTGTAGACTTCAGGTTAAAAAACAAAAACAAAAGGTGTATGAATTTTGGTGAAAGATGATTTGTAAAATCTGTTTTAAAAAAAAACACTAAATTTTGTGTTTTCCTTTCTGGGCATTTTCTTGTTTTGGTCTCAATGTTTTGCTGTTGAGAAAGTAAAGGATTTGATGGTAATGAGGTATTGCTCCAGTCTTGTGTAATGGTTTGAGACCATTTTGCCACATTATTGGGTATATGCTATATTGCTCCAGTCTTGTGTAATGGTTTGAGACCATTTTGCCACATTATTGGGTATATGCTATATTAATGAGTAAGCAAGATGGTCAAGCTGTCCTTTCCACTAGAAAAGGCAGGTTTTTTACTTCTCAAAGTTATTATGACATTGAAGAGATATCAGATGAAATTTTCCTAGCCCTGATACGGCTCTATGAAGTCGTCTGGACTTTAAACAATAATAACAACAACAAGATGAAATTTCCTAGAAAAGTTCTGTTCACCCAAATTCTTCAGAAAGTGCCAATATTGGGCTTTTTTTAAAAAACAATTTTTGGATATGTATGACATCAGTCTTCCCAATTTATGCATTCACAACTCCTTAACGGCCTGCTGTATCTCTACACCAATCAGAGTACTTGTGTTCATAATTAAAAAACATGTTTTTGTCATAGTATTTCTTTTTTTCAAGGAATCTGTTATTTTAAAACAGCATCGTGATCTGGATGCAGCCTGGCCCCCATAGAATGTAGGTAGATCAGGGCCAAAGCATTTACTTGAGTGGGGGCTTCTTCTCTGAAGACCTATTGCCCAGCTTTCCCCAAAATTAATCTTGTTGTGAAACGGAAAACACGTGATTTCATTATGAAAG
Source organism: Monoplex corrugatus (assembly GCA_030674185.1). Classification (NCBI taxonomy): domain Eukaryota; kingdom Metazoa; phylum Mollusca; class Gastropoda; order Littorinimorpha; family Ranellidae; genus Monoplex; species Monoplex corrugatus. The sequence goes on from JAPXFY010000029.1 coordinate 22,649,412, forward strand.
TTACAGATAATGGTCTTATTTCTTATTGTTATTCACTTTGCCTGTACTGTGTATGCATCTCCAATAATGTGTATGTGTCTTCGTCTCGCCTTGGCTTAGGGTCAGGTGTGTTATCTGTGTTCCTCAAAAAGGTGGGCAGTCACATCACAGGAGGTGACATCTATGGCATGGTTCCGGAAAATATCCTGATAAAGCATCGCATTATGCTGCCGCCCAGTGCTCGTGGTACAGTCACCTACATCGCCCCCAGTGGAAACTACAATGTGAACGTAAGTTTTTATATATGTTTTAACAACATGTCAGCATAAACAGAAAGATAAAAAGGAAGTGAAAAAATGAGTGAACAGAAGAGAATTGCCAAAAAAAAAAAAAAAAGTTCCAGAAATTCCCCAGCACGAAAACTACTACTATCGGACTTGTCTATTCAGAACAGTCAAATGATAGGCATGAATCATTTGATTGTCAGATGGGTCAGACGTTGGACTTTCAGTCAGAAGGTCTGGATTTTGACCTGCCTGTCTGGGAGGTAAAAGGTAGACATGTTTTTTTTTTATCGCCCAGGTCAACATTGGTGCAGACCTGCTCGTACATAAACCCATTTCATATTACACAGAACATCAAATATGCTTCTTTGAGAGCCTATAAGCCATGTTATTGTCTGGTGGCTTATGGAAGCATGCTAACACCCATGCACACCCACCGAAGGTGACTATGCAGGCTGTGCATCAACATTCTGACTGCACATATGGACAACAAAAAAAAACGGTGGACACATATCTGGGGAAAAATGAGAATGCTAAAGAATTGACAACAAACAAAACAAAACAAAAGAAAAAGGATCTTATTTGCAGGGTCAAGGCCTCTGGCTTGGCACTTGGTAATCTCAGCACTAGGTTTTGGTCTGGTCATGAAATTGTCATCAGATAAGGTAAAAACGGACAGTAATGAGAATAATAGAGCCTGCAGTATGTTTCTTCTGCTCTTATAGAGCTTGGTATACATTTTACATTATAGAGGAAAGCAGGGAATAGCATTTGGTCTGTGCCCTCTCTGTCTGGGTATGTGTGTGTGTGTGTCTGTCTCTCTGTCTGTCTCTTTCTCTCCTCACCCCACCCCTTCTCTCTCCCCCTTCTATACAAGCACATATATGCATTCTTATATACATCAGACATGCATCTCTCTCTCTCTCATCACACACACATGCACACCTATACATTTTCACATACATTAGACATACACACATGCGCATACCCAACACACACACACACACAAACAACACCACACACACACACACACACACACACACACAAAACACACACACACGTTGATATCACCAGTACCACACAATATAAAATATGCTGTCCACACAATTCATCAATTCACTGGTTTCATTTCACACAGTTTGCGACAAACTATACACCAACTGAATTAATGTGACAGGACGTGGTGTTGGAGACGGAGTTTGACGGCCGCAAGTCGCAGTTCTCCATGTTGCAAGTGTGGCCTGTGCGTCAGATGAGACCTGTGTCGGAGAAACTGGCCGCCAATTATCCCCTGCTCACCGGACAGCGAGTGTTGGACTCCCTCTTCCCGTACGTCTCTTTCTTCTGCATTTGTGGGCTTCAACTTCCGTGTTCACTCATTTATGGCAGTGGAAATTCTTACTTGTTTAGCTGTATTTTTTAGCACTACCATGTTGAAGTCATACTTTGTTTTTGGAGGGGGGCAGGAAAATGTTTGCTGGGTGTTTTTCATGTTTCCATCAGCTGCTGATCACTGACAAGCATACAGGAGCTTGAATGTTTTTGTTCAGCGTTCTGCAGTGTGTATACATATGAGTGGGGTCCAGGCACTAGATGGTCTCTGGACACTTCCTCATCCAGTAGTTTCATGAACCTACCTTGTCTCAGAATCTCATGATTTCCCTTGTCCCACAAGCTCTTGAGACTCTTACCATAATGATGATCTGTTGATACTGTCTTCTCCCTTAACCCTTTGACTCCCACATTCTGCGCACCAGCATCCTGCATTGTCAACCATACTAGCCAAGCAAAAACTTTACCTTTTGATTCCATCATCCTCTCCACCAGCTTCCTGCAGGAAGCTGGTAGATAGGATGAAGTCAAAGAGTTAAATTTTTGCAGGTGGTGGATAGGGTGTGGGAATCAGTGGGTTAATTTGATGGCACTCCCTTGTCCTGTAATCTCTTTGACACTTTTATGTCCCATAATCTCTTGAACTTCATGTTCCTATAATCTGTTGATAGTCCCATAATCTCTTAACACTCCCTCATTCCATAATCTCTTGACGGTCCCTCTTCCTATGATTTCCTGACATTCCTGTAATTTCTTTGACTTTTCCTCTTCCTGTAATCTCTTGATGTTCCCGTAATCTCCTGACACTCCTCCTTTCCATGATCTTTTGACATTCCTTTTTGTAATCTCTGACTCTCCCTTTTAGTCTGATGCTCCTTATAAGTCTCTGACAGCCCTTCCAAGCCTGACATTCCGTCTTACCACGAGTCTTCTGTAGTATTTCGATAGGGCTCTGTGTGTGTGTGTGTTTGTGTGTGTGTGTGTTTAAGAGCAGTGAAAATTGGCAAAGTAGCGTTTGGACTTTTTCTCTTGTTGTTTCATGGTAGTAGTGATAATGATAAGTAGGCCCTTCATCCTTTCAAAGGGGAAGGGATTTGCTTTTCAACTTAAATGATTTGATTATTATTTTTATTTTGATAGTAGTATGCTGCGACTGGTTGCTGCTTTGATAACAGTGATAATAAGAGGTAATAAGACGGAAAAATATGTTGTGTTCAGGTAGATCAGTTTCAGTTTTCTGAAGACAGTGCTCCAGTGAGTGGCATGCATATACTGACACCACAGATGGCCTGTGATAGAAAACGATCCAAAATGATCATGGCATATGCCATAAGCCTTCACATAGACCCCATGCACAGAAAAGAATCCCAAAGGATTATGGATTCCAAAGGATTATGGCAAATGACATAAATCTCTTCAGAAAGCCTGTGCACAGGAAAGGATCCAAAATGGTAGTCAGATTTCCAGTTGGAAGGTCTTGAGGAGTGGGTTGAGACCCTGCCTTATGTCCCAGGTGTGAGGTTTGATTGACCTTGCCATTATGTCCAGTGTGTGAGGTTTGATTGACCTTGCCTTATGTCCCAGGTGTGAGTATTTGATTGACCCTGCCTTATCCCTTGGACTCGCACAGCCTATCCACCAACTGCAAAAACTTAACCCTTTGACTCCTACCCTATCCACCAGGTTCCTGCAGGAAGCTGGTGGATAGGGTGAGGGAGTGAAAGGGTTGAGTTTTTACTTTGCTAACATGGTTGACACTGCAAGAAGCTGATGGACAGGGTGCGGGACCAAAGGGTTATGTCCCAGGTGTGAGGTTTGATTGGCCCTGCCTCATGTCCCAGGTGTGTGTATATGCATCAATAGTGCCTGAACCCTGTTTGTGTGTATAGTTATGTGGGCTATCAAATATGCATGATGAATATCTTGAAAACCTTGTCAGCGAATGGAGGCTTATGGAAACACGAATATAGCTAGCATATACGCCCCTGAAAACAGAGTATGACTACCTACTGAATATGCTAACTGTGCGGAAGGATAATGCCTACACGGTGTGGGCAAAATAATGATGACATCATGCATACATGCATGCAAGGCTAAGGCTTGGAAGGTGGAAGAAGAAGAAGCAGAAAGATGGATCTGTGTTTTGTTGATGAATTTTATTGCTACTGTAAATTCCCCGCTTCTGTTACCGAAACATTTTACACCTCTTAATAATAATAATAATAATTACAATAATTATATAGCGCAGAATCTTGATAAAATCAAATAGAAGCGCTGAAGACACACACCCACACACACGCAGCACACACACGCACACACACACACACACACCACACACACACACACGCATGCACGCACACACACACACACACGGCTACAAATGGGGAGAAAGAATAAAAGCAGTGGAAAATTATAGAGAGCATATTATATACAATTATATATTACAATGTTACAATCTCTTCATTAGTCAATCCACCCATCACCTAATGCTGATGCCCTGCCCTTTCCATGGATATTGGTACCAAAGCTGCCAACTTGAGAAAACAGCATTTCCCTTTGTGTCAGGTAGAGTGAGTTAACTGTATGGCTTAAAAGTCCCTAAAGTCCCTAAGGATGTTCTAATGATGAACAGTGCACTAGATACCACCACCTTTCATGGATTGGGCAAGTGCCTATTAAAAAAAAATGATTCTGATGTGTTGAAGGTGTGTACAAGGTGGAACCACAGCCATCCCTGGAGCTTTCGGTTGTGGCAAGACTGTGATCTCCCAGTCCCTGTCCAAGTACTCCAACAGTGACGTCATTATCTACGTGGGTTGTGGAGAGAGAGGAAATGAGATGTCTGAGGTGTTGAGAGATTTCCCTGAGGTGAGACGATCTTGCATTTCTCTGTTGATGATCATGATGATTGTTATAAGCATGAAGATGATGAAGATTGTTTCCTGACATTGCCATAAACAACAACAATAATAATAATATTAAAAAATGTCGGCATCACCTCACCTCTTTCATCGCCGGGACGTCACAAGTTTTCTCAGGTCACCCGACTGAGACATCTGTGGGCAACCTAGATCTCCAAACCACAGATTTAGCGATGTTGTTGAAATAAGTGGTGTGCGGTCGTCCCTTTCTTCTAATGTCAGTGTGCTCCTACTCAATGTTTGTGCTCTGGGCTTGTTGGGAAGACCAGAATCCCACATTCAGATGTGTCATTGAGAGTGTTGCTCAAATTTTCTGACCAACAGCGCAGGTGTCTTGTGAGAGAGTGCTACTTTCGAGATTCAGTGGTTGGCACTGCCAAAATCTTTTAAGCCTATTGAGGTGGATGGTGATAATAGTAGCAGGGACTCATGGGAAAAAGTCCTTTATTTATCTAAATTAATAACAATAATGCTAACAACACTATATAATTTGATTTAAAGGAAATAATGATAATGATGCTAACAATACTATATAATTTGATTGAAAGGAAATAATAATAATGATACTAACAACATTATATAATTTGATTTAAAGGAAATAATGATGCTAACAATACTATATAATTTGATTTAAAGGAAATAATGATAGTGATGCTAACAACATTATAATTTGATTTAAAGGAAATAATGATGCTAACAATACTATATAATTTGATTTAATTCACTCGGTACGGAGAGTTTTTCCCCTTGCGTTTCCCCAGGGACGGCCCATTTTGAAGGGTTAGGAAAAAAATCACAAAAAATACAAAACATAAAGGAACAAAATGAAATTTTCAGATCTGAATATTTACATGCTGGGTTAGTTCATGCCAAAATATTGAAGTTCTTCCTTGGATTTTTCTTCTTCATGTGCCACGTTGAAAATACCCCAAATTTTATGATCAGGATCACCATACAGTCACACACTTTGATCAGCTCCATGAACACACAGTCAAAGGTGAGAAGGTCTTTGTATGCACAAAACAACATGAATAAAGTAGACTTTGCTCAGGGTAAAAAAAAAGATTATTAGTGATATTATATGAATAAATGTTACAAATTGTTACACAGGGGAGTTATGGGGGCGTGGCACTCAAATGAGACATGCAGGCCACAAGAGCCAGAGAAGGACGCAAAGTGGGAGAAAAACTAAAATCTTCGTGCCAGTCATGCATATGAAAGTGAATGAAACCTCTATCAGACATGCGACTCGCTGTACTTGGCCTGCTGACTGCTCGCCTCTCGAGACGTGTACGCCCACCTCCCTTTCCCACTTCACTGTCGTCTGAAACTGGGTCACTGTCAGTACCTTCTTGCTGGCAGCTTCCATCACTGGATACACTTTCACCATTATCTTCAGCATACTCCTCGATGTCCAATCCTTCAGTCTGAAGCACTTCAATCAACTTCAGCAGCAGTAAAACGCAGCCGTCGCGATCTACTTTGTTCGAAAACTTGTACTCGCCTGCGACGCCATTTTCGACACGAATGCGGATTAGCAAATCATTCGGAGTGCCGAAGACAATCGCTTCCCGACGAGTGTAGTGTTACGGAATCTCACGAAGTAACTTTCCACTTGACCCTTGACATGTTTGCAGTGACCACTGTATCTATGGTAGGCATGCAGGCTCAAAAGGGGAGCGTCGAAAAATTTTTAATTATCGAAACCGCTATAGCGTTCCGTCGTACGCAACCGTACCTTTCATCACGACCGCTATAGCGTTCCGTCGTACGCAACCGTACCTTTCATCACGACCGCTATAGCGTTCCGTCGTACCGAGTGATTTAAAGGAAATAATGATAATGATGCTAACAACATTATATAATTTGATTTAAAGGAAATAATGATAATGATGCTAACAGCACTATATAATTTGATTTAAAGGAAATAATTATAATTATGCTAACAACACTGTATGATTTGATTTAAAGGAAATAATGATAATTATGCTAACAACACTGTATAATTTGATTTAAAGGAAATAATTATAATGATGCTAACAACATTATATAATTTGATTTAAAGGAAATAATGATAATTATGCTAACAACACTGTATAATTTGATTTAAAGGAAATAATTATAATGATGCTAACAACACTGTATGATTTGATTTAAAGGAAATAATTATAATGATGCTAACAACACTATGATCTGATTTAAAGGAAATAATTATAATGATGCTAACAACACTGATTTGATTTAAAGGAAATAATGATAATGATGCTAACAACACTGTATAATTTGATTTAAAGGAAATAATGATAATGATGCTAACAACACTGTATGATTTGATTTAAAGGAAATAATTATAATGATGCTAACAACACTGATTTGATTTAAAGGAAATAATGATAATGATGCTAACAACACTGTATAATTTGATTTAAAGGAAATAATGATAATGATGCTAACAACACTGATTTGATTTAAAGGAAATAATTATAATGATGCTAACAACACTGTATAATTTGATTTAAAGGAAATAATTATAATGATGCTAACAACACTGTATGATCTGATTTAAAGGAAGATCATGTTCTTGTACTGTATAAACAATGGTGATAATTGTAGTAACATGGGTTTCTCAGTTTAAGAAGTTTTTCCACTTCTTCAATGATCATAATAATGAAGATAGTAGCAGAAAGATATAGTAACAATATTGCATGTCTATTTTGTTTTGTTATTGATGTTAAGACATGCTGATTTGTTTGGTCTGTCCATGCCATTCTTAATTGTAAGGCTGAAAAAGTGGAAATGGAAAAAGTTCTATGATTTGTGTGTCCTGAAAGTGTTTAATACACATGCATCAAACACATGCATCAAATCTCTCAGGAGGATAGGAAATGAGTGGGAGACATTGGAGTGTGGATATTAGCAAGTCTGTGTAAATAGTAAATGGAAACTAGATCTAGGGTTTTATTATGCTGGTTTTTCTTTTTTTTTGTTTTTGTTTCAAAGTTAAATATGCAAGGGCTACGTAATTGAAAAAAAATGTGAAAAAAAAATGGCCTTGATTAAGATTATGGTATATAACCATTACCTTTTATGCATGTTCATGTATGTGTGTGTGTGTGCGCGTGCGTATGCATGCGTGTGTGTGTGTGTGTGTGTGTGTGTGTGTGTGTGTGTGTGTGTGTGTGTGTGTGTGTGTAACAGCTGACCATGGAAGTGGAAGGGAAACCAGAGAGCATCATGAAGAGAACAGCTCTGGTAGCCAACACCTCCAACATGCCTGTGGCTGCCCGTGAGGCCTCCATCTACACAGGTTTGTCTGCTTCTCATACACACTTGTCTTGTCCGACCGTTTGTTGAGACAGATAAATGAATTCTGATTTTTACATGTCAGTTTGTAAAATTTGAAATTCTAAGATGTTAAAAACTAAAAAAAAAAAAAAGAAAATCGTTCTCTGTAGGCATGTTTTTCCATGCTAGATCATGCTAGTTTGGAGAGTAGCATTATGCAGTGTAGATGTATGTGTTATTATCATACATATTTGTTTGGAAAGTAGTGCCATGCAATAAAAATGAATTATCATTGTTGTGCATATTTGTTTAGAGAATAGCACTATGCAAGGTGGATGTGTATTTATTGTTATTGTGTATGTTTGTTTTGAGAATTGTGCTATGCGATGTGGATGTATTTATTATAACTTTACATATTAGAACAGCACTAAGATTGTATTCATTATTAATGTACACATTTTGTGGTAATGTTAATACCTACTATAACTGTCACCTTGATGTGACCCAGGTATCACTCTGTCCGAGTATTTCCGTGACATGGGTCTGAACGTCTCCATGATGGCTGACTCCACGTCTCGATGGGCCGAGGCCTTGAGAGAAATCTCTGGTCGTTTGGCTGAGATGCCTGCCGATTCCGGCTACCCTGCATACCTGGGTGCCCGTCTGGCTTCCTTCTACGAACGTGCCGGTCGTGTCATCTGTCTTGGTAACCCCCACCGTGAGGGTTCCGTCAGTATCGTAGGAGCGTGAGTAGTCTGTTTCATCGTATTTCTGTTAGTAGTAACTTTCATCTTCAGGGGTTTTTATTTTGTTTGTTTGTTTGTTTTTCATTTTGTTTTTGGTCTTGTGGGGTTTTTGTGTGTGTAAATATGTGGTGGAGGAAGTGAACGTGTTCATTTTGCTGGGAAAAAAGCTTGTGGGAGGTGATTATTGATAATTTGTGGTCCTCTGTTTCTGTCTGCTTGTACTTTTGAAGATGAAGTTATTGGAGTTATTTCAAGAGGGATTCATCCTGCTCGGACAGCTCCATATGCGCTCCACCCAAACCCACCAACAGTTATCTGACAGATTTCCCGAGCCTACACAAAACCCTATGCGCTGGCAGAGTCTTGAAACGGTGGAAAGGGGAGAAGGGACCTATCAAACCTTAGCTTACACCACCGGAATGATGGAAACATTATGATGGGCAGCAAACAAGCCAGTTTTTAATGTTGTGGGCTGTGATTGAACTCAAGATATGAGATCTTGAGTCCATGGTTCTAATGTGACTCTGGGTACGATATTATGACGAGTCTTCATGATGGACCTTGAGCCCCACTCAGTAGGAAGTAATGACTGTTTAAGTTTGGCCAGACATAATGGACATACAGGATATACTAACATGCTTTCAGCAGAGAATGGATCCTTATTGACACTTTTTTGTTGTTGTCATTTTGGCACATGTTTCTTTACTGATAAATACTCATTTGTTGACAAATATGTGACCTCCCACCACGAAGTCAGTCTTAACTCGCAGTCAGTCGAACAGCACTAGGAGCTGAAAAGGTGACTGAGGGTCTATCTGGGGTGTTTTGACTTTTTCTCAAAATTGATTTCTGTAGACTATAATCTCTCCCGCACAGAAATTTTTTTTCTTGAAAAAAGATTATCAATCAATTTAAATCGGTATTTTAATGCACTGGTCGCAGCAGAGAGAACGCAATTTCCTACCAAAAGTATCTATTTTTATCTCTTATTATGAACCATAACCTGTACAGTACCCGCACATGTAATATACTGATGGAAAGCTCTTTGGTGCACCTTTCAGATAATGACAGCAAAAATTAGAAACTGGGTCAAAGCCACCAAATAAAGAAATTTAAGGAAAATGTGTAGGAGAGCACACAAAAACTTTAGAGGCCGTTTTCTCAAAATGGCCGTCATACAACTTAATGACTTTAAACATTCATAACTTCTACATTTTTTTGAGTACAAGCTTTATTTAGGTACCAAAATAATCAGCAGAATGTACACTTTCCAGTGATATGTATATCTCAATATACCCAAAATGCTAGTTAAGACTGATTTCGTGGTAGGGGGTCACATATAATCAGATCTGGATCAGATGTGTATCTTACTATACAAGATTGGATTGAGATTATTGTTGAGTTTCTCGTGTGTGTGTGTGTAGGAGGGGGGGGGGGGGGGGAGGAGGAAAAAGATCATTTTTTTTAGTTCACATTTATTTAACTAATTTATGTATTGGGGAGGAGGAAAGATGGTGTTTTTTTTAGTTCACATTTATTTAACTAATTTATGTATTTGCTTAGTTTTTGAAAAGATTATTGATCAGAAAGACTATTAATAATATGCCATTTTGTGTAGTAAAGTTTCAGCCATTTTGTATCAACAAGAACTCTATCTTGATTTTTATTTACTTATTCATTTCATGTTTTCTTTGGTTTTGAATCATTTCATGTATTTTATTTCATTTGTTTTTTGTTTCTTCAGTCATTGATTTAATTTGCGTGGTGTGCAGTGTGTCTCCCCCTGGTGGTGACTTCTCTGACCCTGTGACCTCGGCTACCCTGGGTATCGTACAGGTGTTCTGGGGTCTGGACAAGAAACTGGCCCAGCGCAAACACTTCCCCTCCATCAACTGGCTCATCTCCTACTCCAAGTACATGCGTGCCCTTGACGACTTCTATGACAAGAACCACCCTGAGTTCGTGCCCCTTAGGACCAAGGTGGGTAACTTGTACACCTAGGCTGTAGAGCTTAGATTTTATTATCCTTCCTCTTCTGTTCTTAGCTACAGGATCATTTTAATCAAAATAGTAATAATTGTAATGGTAATAAAATAATAATAATAATGATGATAATAATAATAATAGTAGTAGTAATAATAATAATGATAATGATGATGAAAAATATTTCTCTTATGCATAAAATCTTTTTTTATTATCATTTATTTTTGTACAAAGCCCAGCCAACTGTGCAGAGCCATATAAGGGCTATAACTGTTTCGAAATGTACACTGTACTTCTGTCTTGCTGGTCCATTCACCTATACGTGTTCAATAAAGTCTTACATACTTTCTCTTAGGATTGATAATTGGGTACATGTATTAAGTGTACTTTTGGCTCTAGGGAAATGAGATAAGCAGTTTTAGGTAATTCAGACCCGTTTTTATATATGTTTAGTTATATTTCAATTTGTGTTCAGTTATGTTTTTTAAAATCTGCTGCGCAATAAATTGGATGGGAGTGGTCAGCACCAGGGCCATCTCCTTAGATTATGTGTGTGAATGCATTGATATGTGTACTTTTTTAGATTATGTGTGCGAATGCATTGATATATGTACTTAATTTTCTTTTACTTTCATTCCTGTTGAAGTATTCTGTGTGAATTGAAATGATTATAGACCTGTATGGCTCTATGCAGTTGGCTGGGCTTTAAACAGAAATAACTAACAATAGGGGGAACAAAGACAATGAGTATATCACAGAGATGGAGTAGTTAACCCCTTAAATGCTCAGTATAATAGCACTTTCGAATAACAGCTTGCCAGGGTAAAATTTAGCTTTTTAGGGTAGGTTCAATAAAATGGTTACTGCTCATTTATTTCTTGACAGATCTCTCAGATGTTTTGCATGTTTTGTTGTTATGCATTGGTCTACAATGTCCTGTCAAAATAACTTGATTATGTTGATAATTAGTATAGCAGAAACTGACCTAACTACAAAAAATTACCAAAAAATAACAGCTTTCGAGTATACACAAATACACTGTGCCACACAAAATGAGTCAGAACATTGGAAAAGTGGTTTTACTATTTATTCAACATCAGCACTAACACATGACAGTCATATAAATCCCAAGGAATGTTGCTCTTGATCATAATCTGCTCATAATTGGGAGTACTATTTTTTAGGAAAAAAGGGGCATAATCATGCTTTTTGCAGTATGTTCACTAACATGTACATTACTCATCCACTTATTGAGTTATTTGTTAGATTTTTTGTGGACTTCTTCCTTATACCCTTGTTTACAATTTCACATCATTCTAATTTGATTTTGTTGGTAATGATGATGGTTCACACTAATAACATGTGATAAATCAGTTTTTGTTTTGTTTTCAATTTGAGAGTTTTAGTACAATTCAGCACATAAAAGCCCACTGAACATAGCAAAATACCTTTTGGTGTTTGCTCAGCAATATTACAAACACCTGGGATTCAAACTGATGTCAATAAATGTCCCTCTGTGTAACAATCTGTATGTTACTGGGGGTACCCCAATTCTACTGGAAAGGGGCATAATTTTACTATTTGGGGTAGGTTCAGTACCGCAATCACTGCTTATTCATTTGTTGACATATGACTTAGATTTTATGGCTTCTCTTTCATTTTACCCCAAGTTATAATGCTATATAACAATAGTGTAATTTTGTTAGCCATTGGGAAGATGGCCAGGGATATAACGGATGGTGGTTTTACAGAAAATAAAAGTTTCTAAAAACATACACATGTTACAACACATAAAACCTGTAAAACACTGACAAAAACTTCTGTTAGTGTTTACTCAACATCACTGTAAGTACACAGTATGGTCCAAATTGTTATAGTATAATATTATACATATTGGTAAATGTTCAAAATGACAACTATGGGAAAAAAAAGTCTGAAGAAAAAAATAAACAATTGTCTGTTCAAAAAGAAAGACCCTCCCCCCACATACACACACACATGGTATCCATTTGTTATCACACAAAACACTGTGGGAACTGTGTGAGTGTTTCTGAACATATTGTACTCACATTACTGCCATACTGTTCTAAAGGAATCCAGCACTTGTGCTTGGACATAATCCTCAGGTTGTCTGCATTCGTTACTTCATAACTTTGGGGGATGGTGTTCATTTTTTTTGTCTGTCCAAATTGTGGTTCAAAGAAACACACAAGGGGATTCATTCTATACTCCACTTGGTCTTCTTTCACTGATGGCACTCAGTCTTGTCACAGCGTTCACAAAACGGTGAACACACACACAGGTGAAGAAAAAAAAACGCACTGTAGAATGGAAAACTAAGAACACAAAAACAAAAGCACAAAAAAGCAGAAGAAAATGAAATATATATAACTGAGGGGAAAAAAAAACTAACACAGAACACCCTACTGCCAATACGCAAACTTGGTGTGGTAGTCCTTGAAGCATTGGCCTAAGCACAATCCAGGCTTGGATGGGCAGGAGGGGCAGTAGTAGCGGGATTCCTTCCGCACTTTTATTTTCTTCGTGCAGACCCGACACGGCTTGGTGGGGTTAGACTTGTTTGGTGTCGGTGGCAGTGGAAATAAAAAGTGGTGTGCACCCACCCTCACCTCGTCATCTGTTTTTCCCTCTTCCACAGCTGGCACCTGATCTGGCCAAATCCAAGAGGTGATGACACTCTCCAAAAAACTTAGGAAAGTTTTACAGGAGTCATCACCTCTTGACTTTTGCAAGATGAATGCATTGCAGGCTGCAACCTGCAGAAAATGGAAAAATAGTTTTTTTGTCCATTTCATCGACTTACGTGAGCAGTCATATGGGTGAAGCAGCTGATCTTGTTTGTCAACTCCACCCATATTCCTGTTGTAATTCGATGAAACAGACGGACGCATGTTGACACCCCGTCGTCCCCGGTGTGGAATGGGTGCCTCAGTGTGGCCATGCACAGAGGACAGCAGGTGCACCACTTTTGTGCTGTGGTACTTTGTGGCGACGATCTTGTTGTCACCACAAAGAGCAGCTGATGATCCGGGGTCCAGCTTCACTCCACGTAGCTCCTCTGGAATACCCCGGTTCTCCCGGACGGTGCCGCAGGCCAAGGTGTTCCTTTCCAGGAGGTAGAGGTACAGCCGCAGACTACTGTACCAGTTGTCCGTGTAGACATGGTAGCCCTTTTCCAGGAGAGGGGCTACCAAGTACAGCACCATCTTCTCGCTGGCCGAGAGAGTTGGGTTGTCTGCATTTACGGACTCTAGGACAGGCTGCACCTCATTGACGGGGTCCTCCTTTCCAGCATACACCTTGAAGCGGTAGCAGTAGCCACCACTTCCCTTGACACCGCCGTCAGACTCACAGCACAGGTATATTTTGATGCCAAACCGGGCACGTTTCAACGGTATGTATTGACGAAATATCAGTCTACCCTTCCAAAGAAGTAGACTTTCATCAACACATACCGCTTGCCGGGGCTCATACACCTCCTGGAACCTCTCATGCAGATGATCCAGAATAGGACGGATCTTGTAGAGCCGGTCGTACGCTGGATCACCTGGCACTGGCATGGCTGCATTGTTGTTGAAGTGCAGAAACTGAAGAAGAATCTGAAATACAGAGTAAACTTTCAAGATAAGTAAGCAGACCCACAACTGGGCACACGCACACACACACACACACACACACCACACACACACACACACACACACACACACACACACACACACACACACACACACACACACAGCCTACACACACACACACACACACACACATACACACACACACACACACAGCCTACACACACACCCACTACACAAGCACACACTGACAGTATCACACACACTTGAATATAAAAAACACCACACTGGTATAAAAAAGTGCTTTTGTCTTTTACAAAATGAACAAACTTGCATGGAAAACTTACACACAGAAAATAAATAATGCTTATGCACACACGCGCACGCGCACACACCACACACACACACACAACACACACACACACACACACACACACACACACACACACATACACACACACACACATTCACACAAGCACACACTGACAGTATCACACACACATGAATATAAAAACACCACACTGGTGTACCAAAAAAGTGCTTTTGTGTTTTACAAAATCAGCAAACTTGTATGGAAAACTTGCAAACAGAAATAAATAAATGCGTATGTACACATGTGCACTCAACACACACACACGCACATGCACACACACACACACACACACACACACACACACACGCACACACACGCACACAGCCTACACATACACACACACACACACACACATTTACACAAGCACACACTGACAGTATCACACACACTTGAATATATAAAACCACACACACACACACACACACACACACACACACACACACACACACACAACACACACACACACACACACACACACAACACACACACACACACACAAAATGAATAGTGGAGGGATGAAGAATCAAGTAGTGAAAAAAAAGAAAAGAAAAAAAAATAGAGCTACTTGCCTGGAACCGGTTTCTTGTCATGATGGAGCTGAAGACTGGAATTCTGTACAGCACCTTCTTAGACCAGTACAGTTCAATTGAAGGTAGCCGCACAATGCCCATCAGCAGAACCAGGCCCAGAAACTTCCTCATTTCTGCACCGCCGACTTTCTCCCACTTGTTGGCCCTGGAAAACTGTGGAAGATTGGGGTGTGCCTCGAGAAACTGGTCAGCATACAGGTTTGTCTGAATGACGAGATGGTTGACTAGGTCAGAAAAAAATAATTCCAAATAGTCAACCGGCCTAAAATTAGCACAGCTGACCTTCAACCCCGGATTTCCAGTGAAAACTACACCAGGGTTGGGGTGCTGTGCATCAGCTTCTCGCCATTCTCTCACTAGCTGTTGCTGACCACGCCTCACGCCACGCCCCCTGCCGCTTCCACGGGGCCCTCGCCGTCGTCCAGACCCCCTACCACGTCCACGACCCCATCCCCTCCTGACAGGAGGGGGTGCAGTGCTTGTTGATGGTAGAGGATCCCCCATTTCCTCTTCTTCACCCTCGCTAGCACTGGTTTCCCCACTGCTTTCACTGGGAGCGAACGAAGGATCCACGTCATCACCAGCACCTATCTCCGATAAAAGTGGATGGTGCTGGTTCCCATCCGTCTCCTCCTCATCACTGATGTCAGGATCCGATCCTCCCATGTCTTCTTCTCCACTGTCTTGATCGTTGAATATCTCGTCCAACACATCAAGCGCAGTGTACCGCTTGAAAACAGGTCGAGCCGACGACGTACTAGGTCTCGCTGCCATCTTGAATTCGCTAATCACTGTAACCTCTCAACTCGCGATTTGCATATCCTGTGGTCAGTTACTGGTGACGTGAAGGGTATGGGGCTCTTCGCTGATATCAGCAACAGAGTTGGAAACATTTTGCGCAGTCATTTCTTGTGTAGATTTGCTCGCTTTCCGTGACGAGTTTACTACGAGTGGCACTCGTATACGGGCGTGGTGAATTTCGATTTTACTACGAGCGTTACTCGTACCAAGCAGAGAAGAGGTTAAGTGGCATCTAATGATTTTAGGGACTTGAAACATAAAAAGTTTGTGGTTGATTCTTGCTTAAGCCTTTCCACTTCCAACCGCGGCAGTAGCCGCGGTATAGGGGTCACTGTACTGTAAATTATCCCCTTGTCCTGGAGTTATCTGTGCTTGGATTGACAGAAAAACATCTGCAATAAATGGCCAGTTCATTTTCCTTCAAGAAAATATATAGTTTATTAGATATTAGGTAAATCAATTATTTTTTATAATTTTTTCTCCAATGTAACCCATTTTTTGGCAGAAAAAGTTCCAGAAGTGAAGGGGTTAACGGGAAGCCAAATGTGTGCAAAAGAGGGGTAGTATGTGAAGAGTGAGATGGTTTGAATAGGCCTACATTTCATGCATTATGTCAAGTTGTTTTTGAAAATATATCATCTGTTCATGTAACATGTCATGGTTTGAATATAATTCATGCATAACGTCATGTTTTGTTTTTTTAAACATATCATCCGTTCATGGAACATGTCATAACAAGTGTATGCGGCTGTCCACGAAATATGACTGGTGTGATTTCAGTGCAAGGAGATCCTGCAGGAAGAAGAAGATCTCTCAGAAATCGTGCAGCTGGTCGGAAAAGGTGAGTGTGTCTGTTGGTGGTGAGTTAGAACTTATTTCTTTTTTGATTCGGTTGGTCGATGTTTGTGTTAATTTTAGTGTTATTGTTTTTATTTATTTATTTGGGCTTTTTTTAAATCCATTATTTTTCTCTGTGTGTGTGTGTGGTGTGTGTGTGTGTGTGTGTGTGGTGTGTGGTGTGTGTGTGTGTGTGTGTGTGTGTGTGTGTGTGTGTGTGAGAGAGAGAGAGAGAGAGAGAGAGATCACTTTTCTCTTCATGCATGTGTATATGTGTTGTGTGATCATTTTGCTTTCAACTTTAATGGTTCATTTTTGCTTGGTAAAAGCTTACAAAATGTCTGACAGGAATATGTATTTTTTTTTAAAATGTATTCATTTATTTATTTTCTTATGTATAAAAACTTTTTGGAGTTTTTAGGATGGTGAAATTAAACAAGTGAAAGGAAAGGGATAAGAATCAGCACTATAGGTTTTCTGAGGATTGTAAAATGGTAAAGAGATGAATCCTAGCTCTGCTTTACTGAAGTCTGTGCTTGGAGTCTGTTTCTCAGGTGTCTGATATCCACAAGTTCAATCCCTAGCCCGCAGTGTTAAAACCTGGTCTCTTTCTATCATCTTATTGGTTATTTCACGTATTCACTGCCCATCTTTTTTTCCCCATATGTCTGACAGAGTGAGCTTCATTCATAGGTCCTTTTCTCTCCTTCTCCTACTACCACCCCCATTTCAAGACCTTGCCGTGCATAAAGCTATTGTGCTAGGGTTAGGAAATCTCACCAGATAATTGCCTGCAGATTGGATGGAGTGCAGATGGAATGTCCCAGGCCACTAAAAATGGGGGTGGGTGATCATCCTTTGAATACACCTCAGTCTCCTGTGCCGGCTGTCGTGCTAGACAAGTTATTCTCAGCCTTTTGACTTGTTTGAGACTTGCAATGTTGTGGACAGCTAACCCATACTGGACAAGATGGGTGGTAAATAATACAGACAAGAAAGTCATAAATTTGCTTAATTGTGATATAGGATATCACTGGCTGAGTCCGACAAGATTCACATTGGAAGTGGCGCCAAGCTTATCAAGGACGACTACCTGCAGCAAAACGGTGTACACACCTTATGACAAGGTACTGGTGAATTTTGTAAGCGTGTTTTGTTTGTGTTTTACTCAGGGTGTGTGTGTGTGTCTTTGTTGTGTGTGTGTTGTGTCTTTGTGTGTGTGTGTGTGTGTGTGAGTGTGATACCATGTATCGGATTTTGACTTGGCCAGATATATATATAAATGTGTCACACTTTCAAAGAAAAGTTTCAGACTATTAACAGTATAGTTGTTGAATATACTTTGAAATATGCAGTCGACATTGTTTAATTGTGAGCCTGATTGCCTGAGGTATCATTTCCATCTTTCATTTTGGACTGTACAAATTAGCCTCACCAATGGGTGAACTATTTGTGTGCGTGTGTGTGTGTGTGTTGATGTGGAGTGATGGGTGTGTGTGTGTGTGTGGTGTGTGTGTGTGAGTGTGCAAAACTTCAGCTATGAATGTGTACCTGAACCTCTGTTCATGTTTGAGAAAAATGAAAGATAAAGCATCAGAGTGAGAGGAAGATAGACACCACAACACATAATGGACATCTGAGTGATAAGCTTAAGGAGCGTTAACCACCTCATTCCCCTAGGGCTAAGCTCTGTTTGTGAGAAAACTTGTGGTGCCTTTTGTTATTGGTCATCTTTTTTCTGGCATAGTGTGTGTTTTGATCTTGTTCGCTGCATTGTTGTTGAAGTGCAGAAACTGAAGAAGAATCTGAAATACAGAGTAAACTTTCAAGATAAGTAAGCAGACCCACAACTGGGCACACGCACACACACACACACACACACACACACACACACACACACACACACACACACACACACACACACACACACACACACACACAGCCTACACACACACACACACACACACACATACACACACACACACACACAGCCTACACACACACCCACTACACAAGCACACACTGACAGTATCACACACACTTGAATATATAAAAACACCACACTGGTATAAAAAAGTGCTTTTGTCTTTTACAAAATGAACAAACTTGCATGGAAAACTTACACACAGAAAATAAATAATGCTTATGCACACACGCGCACGCGCACACACACACACACACACACACACACACACACACACACACACACACACACACACACACACATACACACACACACACATTCACACAAGCACACACTGACAGTATCACACACACATGAATATAAAAACACCACACTGGTGTACCAAAAAAGTGCTTTTGTGTTTTACAAAATCAGCAAACTTGTATGGAAAACTTGCAAACAGAAATAAATAATGCGTATGTACACATGTGCACTCACACACACACACGCACATGCACACACACACACACACACACACACACACACACACGCACACACACGCACACAGCCTACACATACACACACACACACACACACATTTACACAAGCACACACTGACAGTATCACACACACTTGAATATATAAAACCACACACACACACACACACACACACACACACACACACACACACACACACACACACACACACACACACACACACACACACACACACACACACAAAATGAATAGTGGAGGGATGAAGAATCAAGTAGTGAAAAAAAGAAAAGAAAAAAAAATAGAGCTACTTGCCTGGAACCGGTTTCTTGTCATGATGGAGCTGAAGACTGGAATTCTGTACAGCACCTTCTTAGACCAGTACAGTTCAATTGAAGGTAGCCGCACAATGCCCATCAGCAGAACCAGGCCCAGAAACTTCCTCATTTCTGCACCGCCGACTTTCTCCCACTTGTTGGCCCTGGAAAACTGTGGAAGATTGGGGTGTGCCTCGAGAAACTGGTCAGCATACAGGTTTGTCTGAATGACGAGATGGTTGACTAGGTCAGAAAAAAATAATTCCAAATAGTCAACCGGCCTAAAATTAGCACAGCTGACCTTCAACCCCGGATTTCCAGTGAAAACTACACCAGGGTTGGGGTGCTGTGCATCAGCTTCTCGCCATTCTCTCACTAGCTGTTGCTGACCACGCCTCACGCCACGCCCCCTGCCGCTTCCACGGGGCCCTCGCCGTCGTCCAGACCCCCTACCACGTCCACGACCCCATCCCCTCCTGACAGGAGGGGTGCAGTGCTTGTTGATGGTAGAGGATCCCCCATTTCCTCTTCTTCACCCTCGCTAGCACTGGTTTCCCCACTGCTTTCACTGGGAGCGAACGAAGGATCCACGTCATCACCAGCACCTATCTCCGATAAAAGTGGATGGTGCTGGTTCCCATCCGTCTCCTCCTCATCACTGATGTCAGGATCCGATCCTCCCATGTCTTCTTCTCCACTGTCTTGATCGTTGAATATCTCGTCCAACACATCAAGCGCAGTGTACCGCTTGAAAACAGGTCGAGCCGACGACGTACTAGGTCTCGCTGCCATCTTGAATTCGCTAATCACTGTAACCTCTCAACTCGCGATTTGCATATCCTGTGGTCAGTTACTGGTGACGTGAAGGGTATGGGGCTCTTCGCTGATATCAGCAACAGAGTTGGAAACATTTTGCGCAGTCATTTCTTGTGTAGATTTGCTCGCTTTCCGTGACGAGTTTACTACGAGTGGCACTCGTATACGGGCGTGGTGAATTTCGATTTTACTACGAGCGTTACTCGTACCAAGCAGAGAAGAGGTTAAGTGGCATCTAATGATTTTAGGGACTTGAAACATAAAAGTTTGTGGTTGATTCTTGCTTAAGCCTTTCCACTTCCAACCGCGGCAGTAGCCGCGGTATAGGGGTCACTGTACTGTAAATTATCCCCCTTGTCCTGGAGTTATCTGTGCTTGGATTGACAGAAAAACATCTGCAATAAATGGCCAGTTCATTTTCCTTCAAGAAAATATATAGTTTATTAGATATTAGGTAAATCAATTATTTTTTATAATTTTTTCTCCAATGTAACCCATTTTTTGGCAGAAAAAGTTCCAGAAGTGAAGGGGTTAACGGGAAGCCAAATGTGTGCAAAAGAGGGGTAGTATGTGAAGAGTGAGATGGTTTGAATAGGCCTACATTTCATGCATTATGTCAAGTTGTTTTTGAAAATATATCATCTGTTCATGTAACATGTCATGGTTTGAATATAATTCATGCATAACGTCATGTTTTGTTTTTTTTAAACATATCATCCGTTCATGGAACATGTCATAACAAGTGTATGCGGCTGTCCACGAAATATGACTGGTGTGATTTCAGTGCAAGGAGATCCTGCAGGAAGAAGAAGATCTCTCAGAAATCGTGCAGCTGGTCGGAAAGGTGAGTGTGTCTGTTGGTGGTGAGTTAGAACTTATTTCTTTTTTGATTCGGTTGGTCGATGTTTGTGTTAATTTTAGTGTTATTGTTTTTATTTATTTATTTGGGCTTTTTTTAAATCCATTATTTTCTCTGTGTGTGTGTGTGTGTGTGTGTGTGTGTGTGTGTGTGTGTGTGTGTGTGTGTGTGTGTGTGTGTGTGTGTGTGTGTGTGTGGTGAGAGAGAGAGAGAGAGAGAGAGAGATCACTTTTCTCTTCATGCATGTGTATATGTGTTGTGTGATCATTTTGCTTTCAACTTTAATGGTTCATATGCTTGGTAAAAGCTTACAAAATGTCTGACAGGAATATGTATTTTTTTTTAAATGTATTCATTTATTTATTTTCTTATGTATAACACTTTTTGGAGTTTTTAGAGGTGAAATTAAACATGTGAAAAAAGGGATTAGAATCTGCACTATAGGTTCTGAGATTGTATAACTGGTAAAGAGATGAATCCTTTTAGCTCTGCTTTAACTGAAGTCTGTGCTGGAGTCTGTTCTCAGGGTCTGATATCCAAAGTTCAATCCCAGCCCGCAGTGTTAAAACCTGGTCTCTTTTCTATCCATCTTATTGTTTTCACGTTTTCACTGTCCATCTTTGTTTTCATCATTCTGACAGCGTGAGCTTCATTCATAGGTCCTTTTTCTCTCCTCTCCTACTACCCCCATTTCAAGACCTTGCCAGTGCATAAAGCTTTGTGCTGGTTAGGAATTCTACCAGATAATTGCTGGCAGATTTGGATGGAGTGCAGATGGAATTGTCCAGGCACTATGAATCATCCTTTGAATAAACCACAGTCTCCTGTGCCGGGCTGTCGGCTTGACAAGTTTTCTCCCTTTTCTTGTTTGACTTGCAATGTTGTGGACAGCTAACCCATACTGGACAAGATGGGTGGTAAGTACTGGACAAGAAAGTCATAACATTTGCTATTTGTGATGTAGGGATCACTGGCTGAGTCCGACAAGATCACATTGGAAGTGGCCAAGCTTATCAAGGACGACTACCTGCAGCAAAACGGTTACACACCTTATGACAGGTACTGTGAATTTTGTGTGCGTGTTTTGTGTTTTACTCTGTGTGTGTGTGTGTCTTTGTGTGTGTGTGTGTGTGTGTGTGTGTGTGTGTGTGTGTGTGTGTGTGTGTGTGTGTGTGTGTGTGTGTGTGTGTATGTGTGTGTGTGTGTGTGATACACATGTATCGGATTTTGACTGGCCAGATATATATATATGTGTCTCTCTTTCAAGAAAAAGTTTCAGACTTTTTAACAGTAAAGTTGTTGATATATTTGACATTTGCAGTCGACATTGTTGTAATTGTGAGGCCTGATTGGCCTGGAGGTATAGTTTCCATCTTTCATTTTTGGACTGTACAAATTCAGCCCTCACCTGGGTGAACTTTTGTGTGCGTGTGTGTGTGTGTATGTGTGTGTGTGTGTGTGTGTGTGTGTGTGTGTGTGTGTGTGTGTGTGTTGAGTGTGCAAAACTTCCAGCTATGAATGGGTACCTGACCCTGTTCAGGTTTTGAAAAATTGAAAGATAAAGCAACAGTGGAGAGGAGATAGACACCACACTCATAATGTCATCTTGAGAAAAGCTGAGGACTTTACACCACCTCATTCCCCTACTAAGCTCTGGTTTGTGAGAAAACTGTGTGCCTTTTGTTATTGTCATCTTTTTCTGCTGTGGGTTTTTCTTGTTCATGGTGATGTTTATTATCGCGGTTTTCATCATTGTCATCAGGTTCTGCCCATTCTACAAGACGGTAGGCATGTTGCGGAACATCATCGCTTTCTACGACATGTCTCGTCATGCTGTGGAGAGCACCGCCCAGAGCGAGAACAAGATCACCTGGGCCATCATCCGTGAACGACTCAGCGACGTTCTGTACAAACTGTCCAGTATGAAGTTCAAGGTCAGTTTTGATCGAAGCGGTTTCAGTTTTGAGGCGTTTTTGTGTATGTGCGTATTGTGTGTGATGTATGTGTCTATATACATACATGTATGTATATGTCTGTGTGCATACATCTGTGCGCGAGTAGTAGCATGTATGTGCATGTGCTTGTGTACATTGTTTCTTTTCTTGTTTGTTTATTTGTTTCTTTTGGTTTACTTTATTTTTGAATATTAAAGAAGATCTTTTTTCAAGTGTTTCTTTTCTCACAGTGGACAGAGCAGCAGGAAAGTTTCAGTCTTTTTCTCCTAATTTTTGTATCTGGTGTGTGTGTGTGCGTGTTTGTGATCTTACACTTGACAAAGGCCAGTTGGCCGAAAATTTGCGCCTGTCTTGTCTTATTGATTTAAATACACACTCTTAGTCTTTTTTCATGTTTTTTTTTGTGGTTCCTGTTTGCTTGGAACGTGGACAGTCACACTTGGTTTGGGTTTCTGTGTTTGTTCTCATGGGATGGAATGGGAGATGGATTGGAGGGAAAATGAGTGAAAAAGAGTAAGAGAAAGAGAGAGCTTGCGTATGGAACTGTATGTTTACTTACGACCTCTCAGACATGTTATCAATCACCGTGATGTGCTGTTTTTCACTCCTCAGGATCCAGTGAAGGACGGGGAGCCCAAGATCAAGGCGGACTTTGACGAGCTGATGGAAGAGATGCAGACCAAATTTAGGAATCTGGAAGACTAGATGCTTTAGCTAGCCCTCACATAGTCATCATTCTCCCTTCACAGCCCATCACTGTTCTCCCCCCTTCCCTTGTCCTACTGACTAATTTTGTGCATATCCCAGATCAGTCTGTCTGTTGTGTTGCGTAGAGACGGGAGGTCTGATCAGGATGGTGGGTATCTAACAGTGGGTGTGGTTTGTTGGCGATTTTTTTTTTAAAAACATGGCACATGTTTCGCACTGTTGAATAGATAGATAGATACATGAGAGGAAAATGTGTACGAGTGGTCTGGTTATAGTTTGTCTTTTTTGTGTGTGTGTTTGGGAAAAGAAAGGTTAGTGTTTGTATATTTAAGAGGCGGTTAAAGACATGAGAGATAAGTTCAGTGTGTTTGACTGATAGATGGTTAGGTGCAGGTCTGAGAAACAGCATGGGTTTTGAACACAATCCTGTGTGTGTTTTGGCCAGAAACGTTCTATGAGTATGGCAAGGTACGTAGGTCTGTGTCCATTTGTTCTGAAATACATTCCCACATAGCTACTGTGAAATAGCTAGGATTCTTCATGGCAAAAATTTCGATCCCACCAGTGTTGTGTTAGGGGTGTGTGTCTGAATGTCCCTTTCCCTTATCTAAATGCCATAAATTGATGCTGACCTGTGTGAAAGATATACAAATTATGTTTTACGTCCGTTATTATTATTTCGTGCTGCAGTGTTCAAAATGTACGCATTATTTTAAAAGTAAGTGTGTGGTTTATTTAATTTGAAAATAAGTGTGATTTTGTTGTTGTTGTTTTTTTTGTTTTTTTGTATATGATTTATGTAAGTGTTAAAAAAGTTTGTTTTGGTGTGATTGTGAGGTGTTAAAAATGCGTCAGCTTTTCAACAATTGCTGCGCATTAATTGAATTTCGTATCTCTGAATGATTGAAGCAAAGCTGTGTCATCGTATGCCCTGTGGTTTTAAACAGGCCGGGGGTTCATTAGTGGGTGAGGAAGAATGGTGTGTGGGCTGTGTAATCGATGTTGTATATTACACATAGAGGAGGAGTAGTTTGTTCGTCTCTGCAGTGTACAAGCATTCCACACAGTTACAACACTGTCTTGGTGGTTTTGTATCCCCCTTACAAGATGGTGTGTCAGGACACCTGTCAGTCTGGGTGATGATGATGATGATAATGCCTTGAATGGTTTGTTTGCTTGCTTACTTGTTTGTTGTTTGTTTCTTTCATGAAAAGTTAAGAGAATATTGTCTTGTCTCGTTTCTTTCTGAACCAGAATGAGACATTTGCTGATTTTAACGTCATTCTGTATAATGTCATTTGTATGACTTTACAGAATGATACTTGTTTCTTTGCTTTGTCGATTGTTTTAATTATCTGTCAAATTTCATCCAGTTTGTAGGGTTCCAGGAGATGTATGAAATCCTGTCTGTTACTGACTGATGAGATATATACGTAAAGTTGTCTTAGTCTCCTTTTATTTCATAGGTAAGTTTTATTCAGCTGTGGAATAGTTACGTGTTTACAGGAAATGGTAAATGTTGGGGTGGTAGAGTTCATAAAAGTTGTGATTTTATTGTGGATTTTTGTAAACAGTAATTCATGAATCTGTTGATAGCGAATCAGTTTGTGAGTGACAGAGATGCATGTTTTTTATGGGACAAATTTATTGTCTGCAATGTAACTAAGTAGACCTCACAAGCTCACCGGTACTTATTTTTGTTTTAATGAAATAGCTGTTAGAGTTCCTATATTAATCAGTTGTGTAGATTCTGTATAAACTTTATTGATGTTTGTGCGTGCGTGTGTGTGTATGTGTATGCTGTTGGTCTTGTGTATAGCATAATCTTTATTATGGCTCATTCGCAAGTGAAGAAAAACATAAGAGCATTAGTCATTCTGTGTTAATTGTAAAGAATGGCAACTGTCTGTGCACATTTTGCATATGTTTTGGGGTATTCATGTGCATTTAGCATATAAAATAAAGGGAACTAAATGCACTGGAATGAAAAGTGGAATCCATAGAAAAGACCATTGAGCCTTGTCAGTCATTGTGAGGAAAAAGTGTACAATTTAACATTTAGGAACTATCAGAAAAGTATTTGAAAGAACCAGTTGTTTCACTGTAAAAGTGTGTGAAATGAGGTAGAGATTTGATGCAGGTGGATATACAGACATTATGTGATGTGGTACCTGTGAGTCGGTTTAACATCCTGCTAACACATGGGCTTATGGCCTCTACTGTGATTATTTTGGGTATTCATAATTCAGCAAATGTGATACATAGATTGTGTATGGAAATCATGCATGCACAGTGATTTCTTCTCCAACAAACTGACATTTGTGGTATGGGTGTGAGGGATGAAAGCGGTATGAACCAAAGCGACAGCCACCGTTCAAGAGAATAGAAACCAGAAAATGTATGAAAAGAAGAAAAGCGGTATGAACCAAAGCGACAGCCACCATTCAAGAGAATAGAAACCAGAAAATGTATGAAAAGAAGAATAGCAGTATGAACCAAAGCGACTGCCACCATTCAAGAGAATAGAAACCAGAAAATGTATGAAAAGAAGAATAGCAGTATGAACCAAAGCGACTGCCACCATTCAAGAGAATAGAAACCAGAAAATGTATGAAAAGAAGAATAGCAGTATGAACCAAAGCGACTGCCACCATTCAAGAGAATAGAAACCAGAAAATGTATGAAAAGAAGAATAGCAGTATGAACCAAAGCGACTGCCACCATTCAAGAGAATAGAAACCAGAAAATGTATGAAAAGAAGACTAAGGTCATGTACTAAGTGTCATAACAAAGCTGGTGCAAAACTGAAGCAGTTAAAGTTTGCCTTGTGTGAACAAAATTGGTTTATGTGTCAGTGTCGGTAATCCTTAGTTTTTTGCTCTCAGACACCTGGTTCTCATTTTGATCAAGTTCATCATCAGAAGCGAACGTTGTTACAGTCTTGAATTATGTCTGTGGTGTAAAACACAGTACATATTAAGTGTTTGATGATGTTCATTCTTTTTCAACAGCATTTTGTTTCCATGTTTCGGAGTGTAGTGACGCACAGTACCCCTGTGTGGACATGAAATCAAATGAGGCGCTGGTCAGTTTGTAGTTTGTATCGTTTTTTGTTTTTTTTCTGTCTGCATTTGTCATAGAACTTGCAGACGTGGTTGATCATATCTGTGGAGAAGCTGTGTACAAAATAAACAATTGTATGCTGACTCATGTTACTGTCATTTGTTTGTTCCAGTTGTCTGAACTGTCCTTCATGTTAAATCCTTGTGTATCCTTTCGTTTCCTGACGGTCAATCCTTCATGTTAAATCCTTGTGCATCCTTTCGTTCGTGACGGTCAATCCTTCATGTTAAATCCTTGTGCATCCTTCGTTTCCTGACGGTCAATCCTTCATGTTAAATCCTTGTGCATCCTTTCCTTTCCTGACAGTCACTTACATACTGAAGAAAAATAGTGGGGGGGGAGGGGGGTTTCTTTTTTTTTTTATTCAAGTTTAGGCAAGAATTCATACAATATAAATATAAACTGCATTTTTGTAGAATACACACTTAAATGGATATCATACATGACAATCCAAATATACAGATAGGTGTGTATGCTCAGTTATGATCAAACAACGTGCGCATGCATGCACACAACACACTCACACACGTGCACACATATATATATCGATAGCACAAAGACATAAATCATAATTATGTACACACACTCTCAAGCTAACTTTTGAATATTTTTATAAAGACACGAACAATAAAGTAAAGCAAAAAGGTATGAGTGTATCAAGCCTGTCTTAAGAAAATAACGACACACACTCCTCAGAGAAAATAATGAAGAAATATAGTTTTGTTTTGTTTTTTGTCAGATCACGATGTCACAAAGTTTTGACTCTATAGCCCTTTTTTATTTTATAAGGCATTCTGTGTGTGTGTGTGTGTGAGTGTGAGTGTGTGTGTGTGTGTGTGTGTTGCTTGGTCACATGCATACACACTATTTTATGTTGGGTGTCTTATGATTTCGTTTTGAGGAATCTTAAGTATGGTGAATGGAGTTTCTGCCCAGCATGGGGGGTCACTTGCACAAACACTATTTTATGTTGGGTGTCTTATGATTTCGTTTTGAGCAATCTTAAGTATGGTGAACGGAGTTGCCGCCCAGCATGTCTTTTCTTCAGCACTCACAACTCCCATGTGCACTGCTACAGACAAACGAACTAAGCTACGCACAAAAAGTTAAGGATCACTTGCACAAAAATTCATAACTTTCAAAATAAGAAAGCCAATGCGTTGAAGTTTGGCAAACATTTAATTCCATGCTTTAGCGATAACGATACACAATTGCCTTCAATTTCGAGCAATCGTTTGGTGTGTACATTTGATCAAAGTGGGTACGTATCGAAATTTGATTTCCCAAAGTCATTGAAATCACAAGACAGGGCATTCTGATGCTCCCAAAAGTTCAGTAATGCGTGTAACCGCCATGGCTGTTCTGGCACTCGACGCAGCGAGTCCTCATCGAGTTGAACAGGTTGGTGAAGATCCTCTGTGGAAGCGCCTGCCACTCAGCCTGCAGCATCTGGTAGAGGTGTTGGGCATCCCTGGGAGGGGGGTGGTTGCTCCTCACTTTGCGATCCAGCTCATCCCAGAGGTTCTCAATTGGGTTGAGATCGGGACTGCATGCTGGCCACTCCATTCTGTTGACTCCAGACTGCTGCAGGAAGTCGTTGACCACCCTTGCCCTGTGGGGGCGAGCGTTGTCATCCTGGTAGACAGCCGTCGGTCCCATCTGCTGCAGTGTAGGCACAGCCAGCGGTCGAAGGATCTCATCCCGGTATCGGAGGCCAGTCAGGTTACCCTGTACATGATACAAGGGTGTTCTGTGGTGAAGGCTGAAGGCCCCCCAGACCATTACAGAATCTCCACCAAAGGCTACCTTTTCTTGGACAGTGGTGTCAATAAAGCGTTGCCCTGGGCGCCTCCAGACCCTCAGTCGGCCGTCATTGTGGTTCATGGTGAAGCGTGATTCATCACTGAACAGGACCTGGGACCATTGCTGACGTGTCCACCTCACGTGACGTCTGCAGAAGGCGCGGCGTGCTGCCCTATGGGCTGGAGTTAAGCGTGGCCGTACAGCTGGGCGACGAGAACGGAGGTTAAACCCATGAAGGCGGTTCCGTATGGTCTGCTGGCTGATGTTGATGTTAGTAGCCACCCTCAGCTGTCTTCAAATGATGCTGGAAGAGGCTGTTCTTGTCTGCAGGGCTTGTCGTTCAATGAGACGATCTTCACGTGGGTTTGTCTTCTTCGGTCAACCAGATCTGCGTCTTTCATGGACCCTCCCAGTGGCTGTGAAGCGTTGAATCAGTCTGACAATGACCGAGATGGACACCTGAAGTCGCCTGGCCACTTCTCGCTTGGGAACACCATCTTGGAACCATGCAACAGCTCGTCCCCTCTCAAACTCGCTCAATTTTCGTCGTGGAGGCATTGTCAGATCAGGCCTACTACTGGTGGAATGTCTTCTTATGAAGCCAAGCAAGAGACAGCATCTCACACATAAACAGCAGTGCTTGCACGTGCATAATGGTTTTTCCATCTGGCTTGTGCAATGTGTTCAGGCAGAACGGTCCAAAACAAGGTCCTTTTTCGCAAGTTTCCGCTTTTCCGTTTGCGGCCAAGCTCAGTAGTAGAGAATCCCGTGCAATTTTCGCACTAACACAACATCGCCCACTTACAGCTGAACAAGAATTCATAACAATTTGGCTGGACTGAGAAATAAATAACAGTAGCGAACTGAGTTTATTACGCACCTGTTTTCTTATAGTGATCCTTAACTTTTTGTGCGTAGCTTATTACATACCTTTTTTCCCCAAAACCTATAGCAAGAGCCTACTTTGTTTTTGGTCGTGGTGGTGCGTGGGTAATATGTTTCCATAAAACACAGCACTCGACACAGCTTACAGGATCTTAACATGTACAAGGGTGACTCAAAAAGTAATGCCTTTTCCTTTGGTACAGGAACAATTATCGACACAGGAACATGTATCATACATCAAAATGAAGCTGGTCGTGTGGGGATCACATCCCTACTTCTCAACATGGTCACCGTTTCTCTCAATAGCAATGTTCCACCCTCGAATGAGGGCATGTATCCCTGCCTCATGAAATTCTGTTGACTATGCTTGGAGCCACGTCTTCACTGCAGTTTTCACTTCCTCATCACTGGCATAATGTTTGCCTCTAAAACCCTCTGAAGGCGCTAAGTCTGGTGAGTATGGAGGATGCGGTAAAGTTGTCCACCCGAATGAGGCGATTGTCTCCCTTGTCCTGATGCTTGTGTGTGGTCGAGCGTTGTCATGCAGAAGGAGGACATTATCGATTTGCAAGTTGGGTCTCATTCGTCGGATTCTTGCTTTGAGCCTCGTCAGGGTCTTAAAGAATGCCTCAGGGTTTATTTTTTCTCCTCTTGGCAAGAAATCAATCAGAATGACACATTGAGCATCCCAAAAGACAGTCGCCATGATTTTTCCAGCTGACTTTTCCATCTTAAACTTTTTTCGGTTTTGGTGACGTAGGGTGGCGCCATTCCACTGACTGCCTCTTTGATTCTGGTTCATAATGGTGAATCCATGTTTCATCACCAGTAACGAACCTTCCAAAGAAGGTGTCTCTTTGACTTTGTTCAAGAAGTTCAGTGCAGGCGTTGACCCTGTCAGTCTAGCGTTCGGTAGTCAGCTCTCTCCGTACCCAACGGGCACACACTTTTGAAAACCCAAGTTATTCACCAATGTTATAAGCACTTCCATGTCTCACTTCAAGGTTTTCTGCCGACTCCTCAAGAGTTATGCGCCTATCTTTTCTAATCAGAGCATCTGCTTTTGCTTTACTGACAGGATTCACAGAACTGGACGGCCAGCCAGAATGGGGTAAGGGTTTATTGGCTACTCTCGCAGTTCCCACCTTTTCATCATTCAGACAACAGACCCACCTGCGAACATTGCTATAATCTAAAGTATTCTCCTTATACACATTCTGTAATCGTCTGTGAGTGTTCACAGCAACAAGGAATTCAGTCACTGCTCTTTGTTTTTGACGCAGCTCTATGGGGGCAGCCATTTTGAATTTTCTTCACGAGTCTATGAACCAGAAACATACCAAACAAAATGTTTCAGTCCGTAACTGTTATAATCATTTGTAACTGAGCAACATTTTAGGTAATTTTATCATAAAACTTAGTCTGATGTAAATAAAAAGACATTACTTTTTGACTCACCCTCGTTTATCTGATATTGTACATACACATGAAAGGGGGTCCAGAGACTGGCAGGTTACCTATGGTAATCTACAAGATCGGAGAAATGTCCATCTTTTACCCACCGGATGCAAGGCAAATTTAGCGAGCCACAGCCGCAAAGGAGGGAAAGAAGAACATTTTCCCTGCAAAGGTTAAAAAGAAACGAGGAGACAAATAAGACACAAAATAGACCTTTTACTTGACAGAATGATCTGGATGGTCTTAAAAGTACAAAACAAAACAAACTTAAAGAAAAGACTGGCAAAAAAAAAAAAAAGAAAAAGGTAAAAGAAGACTAAAACGACAATGCAAAAAAAAAGAAATTAAAAAAAAAAACTAAAAAAAAAAAAATTTAAAAAAAGGTAAAAAAAAAAGACTGATGGCTAGATATCAGTTGAGAAAATCCTCACATTGATTGATTTGGTTCAGTGTTTACGTCAACACCCACCTCAAGTGATACGGCCAACAGGGATAACCATCTCAGGGAAGCGAGACCTATCTTAAGTCCATACTGACACCACCAGAACAACGATGATGTTAAGATGGGACGGTGAGAAGGCCAGTTTTAATATAGCACTCCCCGGGATTCAAACCCACAACCATTAGCATG
The DNA here is from genome assembly GCA_030674185.1 of Monoplex corrugatus. Classification (NCBI taxonomy): domain Eukaryota; kingdom Metazoa; phylum Mollusca; class Gastropoda; order Littorinimorpha; family Ranellidae; genus Monoplex; species Monoplex corrugatus. Next base: position 22,681,089 of record JAPXFY010000029.1, read on the forward strand.
TGAATCCTACACCCAAACCAACTGAGCTGCTGGGGCCTGCTCAAATCCTCACTGAGTGCTGTGTCAGTCGTTACGTCCTTCAAGTGATCTGTCGGCACTTTGTAGAGTTCTGCTACCTTATGTTTGACTGGTTCTGTCTGGATGTGACTGTTGATGCTAAGCTTGGTTGTGTGTTGATGTTTCTCTCCTGTTGCCATGCCAGGAAGCAGTCTGACAAGTTCTGCACTGAACTAAACTGTCATCTGCTTTGGAAGCACAGGTCCTGCTACTGAAAGACCTGAATACTGGCACAGAACTCTGTGAGGGTCTTCTTGACTGATACCTAGCCATCAGCACTCTCTCTCTTTGTGTCTGTCTGTCTGTCTGTCTCTCTCTGTCTGTCTCTCTCTGTCTGTCTCTCTGTCTCTGTATGTGTGTGTGTGTGTGTGTGTGTCTCTCTCTCTCTGTCTCTCTCTCTGTGTCACTCTTGTATAGTTATGGTCCCTTTTGTCATACATTTCATATCAGCCAATGAGAATTGAGGAGACTGCCGATTACGGATGGCGGGGAAATAACGTCTCTTCGACCTACTAGCCTGCCTATGGACACTTCTAGGTAATTCCTCCCAGCACACGGCAATCCGACATGGTGACAGAAGTGGGATTCTCAAGCAAGACGCAAGAAGAAGCTAAATACAAGTTCATACAGACGTGGAAACGGAAATGAAAGGTCGGTGATGAATTTCTACCTGTCTAACAACAGTACAGATCGACGAAGCCGTTCGCCATTTGTTCACATTCAACGGACGTCTTGGATCTAGATCTAGATCTGGATTTTAGGCCGTTGTGATTTCTATCTGATTGTTTTACACGATTTTAGAAGAAGTTGAAAAGAAACATTTGATATGGCAAATCAACGGCAATACACGGCTAACGTTCCATTACCGTCGAAACTGAACGTTGAAAGTAACAATCTTGCGCAAAATTGGAAAAAATTCAGGCGACAGTTTGAAAACTACGCAATTGCAACTAGACTGAATAAAGAAGAAAACGAATTCCAATGTGCCGTCTTTCTTGCTACAGTAGGGGAAGAAGCAATGGATATTTTTGATGGATTTCATTTTGAAGAAGAAAATGACAAAAAGAAGTTGGAAGTGGTCATTCAGGCATTTGAAAATTTCTGTGTTGGAGAGACACACGAAGCTTACAAGTCCTACAAATTTCATATGCGCCGACAGAAACCAGATGAAACAATTGAAGCATTCATCACATCACTTTGTCAGCTTGCAAAGTCATGTAACTTTGGAAATCCACAACTGGAAGATCGTCTAATCAGAGATCAGGTTGTTGTTGGGGTGAGAGAAGAAAGTCTCAGAGAAAAAATTCTTGAAGATAAGAAACTCACTCTAGACAAGTGCTTGACAATTGGCAGAGCATACGAAACGTCGAGGCAACAGTCACAGACTAGCGTTGTGGGAAAAATCCTACTCATGAAAGAAAAGACTGTCCTGCAAAAGAAGCTGAATGTTACAAATGTTCCAAGAAAGGTCATTTTGCTACTATGTGCAAATCTAAGAGTAAGAGGACATCTGTCAATGCTGTGGAAGAACAGGAAGATGAGTTTGTGTTAGGTTCAGTAGTGACTGAAAAAGAAACAACAAACTGCATTGAAACTGTTCAAGATGACATGTGGCATGCAACAATCACGACCATTGGCAAACCTGTGAAGTATAGAGTGGACACTGGAGCGGATGTAACAGTTATACCAGAAAGATTTTTCAAGAAGAATTCACCGCTAATCAAGAAAACGGACAAAAAGCTGTTTGGTCCAGGACAAAATCCACTTAATGTGAAGGGAGTAGTTAGTGCAACACTCTCAACAGAAAACACTTCCACAGAACAGGATCTTTATGTTGTCACAGACTTGAAAGAACCTCTGTTAGGAAGACCTGCTATTGAAGCCCTAAGTTTGTTGGAGAGAGTGAATGAGGTACAACAAGAAGGGGATGTTAACAGTGTAAAAGAGGAAGTACAGAAAGAATTCCCAGAGTTATTTAAAGGTCTCGGCAAAATGAAAAATGCCTACAAGATCACTCTAGATAAAGATGCAAAACCTTTCAAAGTTGCAGTACCTCACCGTCTCCCAATTCCTATGAAGAAAAAGGTTGAAGATGAATTGAAAGAGATGGAAAAACAGGACATTATCAGACCTGTTACTGAACCTACAGATTGGTGCGCTCCCATCGTTGCAGTTCCAAAGGCAAATGGGAAGATCAGACTTTGTGTGGACTTCACAAAACTCAACGAAAGCGTGCAGAGAAAACTTTCCTTTTCCTACTACAGTGGAAACCTGATATAACAGGGATGATGGGACCAAATCAAAATCCCTGTTATATCAGATCCCTGTTATATCAGATATCAAGGGAAATAAGGACTGATCAACTAACTCTTGACTTTTTTATGAGCAATAGCAATGAGAATCAGAATCAGCAAGAAAGCTAAGAAAATAGAAAGATAAACAGTAGATCTAGGCCTAGATCTGGTCTGGTGTAAGTGTGCAGTAAGCTTACAAACTGAATGATGGCGCAGTCAGTCACTGACTCAGTGGCCTCAGGCCTACACGCTTGCGCGCGCATCACGCTCGCATTGCGAAGCGTTCTTTCAGTGTACAGTACACAGTATACCAAGGCTAGCCTAGATCTAGATCTAGGCCTACTGCGTGGCATGCTGAATCTAGGCCTAGGCCTTTCTGCTGCAGAGCCCGTCTCGGCATCCCTGCTATAACCAATCGAGCTCTCTTGTCTCCCTGTTATTGCCGATAAGTTTTAATAGAGACAAAGAGGAAGAAAAAATGGGGATTGAAAAAAGCCCTGTTATATCCGGATTCCTGTTATAACCGGTCCTGTTATAAATGGTTTCCACTGTACTGATCAACTCCTGGCACAACTTTCTGGAGCCACTGTCTTCAGCAAATTAATTTGCAACAGTGGATTTTTTCAGGTTCCCTTGGATGATGCATCTCAGAAACTGACAACCTTCATCACGCCATTTGGAAGGTTTTGCTTCAGAAGGTTGCCTTTCGGAATAAGTTCAGGACCTGAAGTCTTTCAAAGAGAAATGAGTTACATTCTCTCTGGCATACCAGGTGTCATCTGTGACATACATGATGTTTTGATCAGTGGAAAGGACCGAGAAGAACATGATGGCCGACTCCGAACAGTACTTCAAAGAATGAAAGCAGCAGGAGTGACTCAATGAAAAGTGTGTCTTCGCTGTTGACAGAGTCAAGGTTCTCAGGCATATCATTTCCAAAGAGGGAATCCAGATCGATCCAGAGAAAGTGATAGCCATTACCAAGCTACCAAGGCCTCAGAACGTAGCGGAAGTTCGCAGATTCCTTGGCATGGTCAACCACATTGGAAAGTTTGCACCAAACCTGGCTGAAACAACAAAACCTCTCAGAGATCTTTTAAAGAAAAAGACTTCTTAAATTTGGGATGAACCTCAGGAAAAAGCCTTTCAGACACTGAAAAAGCAACTGAGTACTACTCCAGTTCTGTGTCATTATAATCCTGAAAAGCCAACCAAGATCTCAGCTGATGCATCATCCTATGGCATGGGAGGAGTCTTACCACAAAAAGAAGGAACAGACTGGAAACCTGTCTTCTATGCGTCAAAGTCTCTTACTGACACTGAACAAAGATATGCTCAAGTGGAGAAGGAGGCACTTGCAGTCACATGGTGCTGTGAAAAATTTGAAGACTTTCTTGTTGGACTACCAAGTTTCACAATTGAAACTGACCATAAGCTGCTACTCGCTTTGTTGAAAACAAAGCTCTTGGATGAATTTACTCCACACATTCAAAGATTCAGGATGAGAATGATGCGTTTTACATACAATATCATCCATGTTCCAGGAAAACGTCTTGCAACTGCAGATACTTTGTCTCGGAGTCCTGTCTGTGTTCCTGCTGAACAGGATCACTTTATGGAGTTTGAGACACAGTTGTCAGTCAAGACAATCATGGAGGGATTCCCTGCAAGTAGCACAAAACTTCAGGAGATCAGAGAGAAACAGGATCAAGATGAGATCTGCTGCCAAGTAAAAAACTACTGCCAGTCATCGTGGCCAGAAAAAGCTAGAAGTGACCCGGCATTGAAACCGTACTGGACTGTACGAAATGAACTGATAGTAGAAGATGGACTTTTGCTATTTCAAACTCGTCTAGTTATTCCTGAAGTACTTCAAAAAGATATTCTGGCACGTATTCATGAAGGACACCAAGGCATAGTCAAATGTAGAGCGTTTGCCAGAAGCTGTGTGTGGTGGCCGAAACTTTCTCAGCAAATAGAAAGCATGATCAAAGATTGCAAAGTTTGTGAGAAAGAAAGAAAACTGCATCCTGAGCCACTACAACCAACAAAGACACCAGACTTTCCATGGCAGAGAGTGGGGATTGATCTTTTTGAATGGAAAAATCACCCTTACTTGTTGATAGTAGACTATTATTCTCGGTGGATTGAAATTGCACACCTGAGACAAACCACATCATCTGCTGTCATCGAGCACATCAAGTCAGTATTTGCTCGTCATGGAATTCCTGAAACAGTAGTGTCGGACAATGGCCCTCAGTTCAGCTCTTGGGATTTTGTACAATTTGCAAAGTCATATGGTTTCACTCACCTTAAAAGCAGTCCACTCCATCCACAAGGGAATGGAGAAGCTGAAAGAGCTGTCAAAACCATCAAAATGCTGTTGAACAAGGCAGATGATGCATACATAGCTCTTCAGAATTATCGTTTGACACCACTTCAGCATGGATTATCGCCAGCAGAACTACTGATGGGAAGAAAACTTCGAACAAGACTTCCAACTCTTCCAAAACAACATATACCTGAAGGAAGCAATGTAAAGAAGTTCCAGGAGACAGACATGAAACTGAAAAGAGAGCAAAAACAAGATTTCGACCGGCGACACCGAGCAAGACCTCAGCCAGAACTGAGAAAAGGAGATGCTGTATGGATCAAAACTCCAAAAGACACCGAAGCTGTGATAGTGAACCAGTCACCTTCATCCTACAACCTACAAACAAAAACGGGGATCCAGAGAAAAAACCGTTATCACCTAAGAAACAGAAACAGTAGCCAGCAGCTCAACAAACCGTTGTCTCCACCCAAGGCAACATCTATTCTTCCGAACAGCAGTGTCAACAACGGGAACACTGTAGGACTTCTGAATTTCAAGATAAAGAAAGCTGCACGTCTTCTGAAGACCAGGTTGATGTTCACATTGAAACCAGTGCTCAAGAGACAACACAACCAAACACAAACATTAGTTCAACACCAACCAAAGTTACTAAAAGTGGTCGACGTGTTAAGGTTCCACAAAAACTCAATTTGTAAAGTTCAAGAATTGAACAAAGACTGAAAGAGTTCCTATTAGTTGAGTTTCAAGAGTTAGTTCTTTTAGATGTTTGAGTTTTGAGCAGAAAAGTTTAATGAGTTCAAAATGGACATGAGCACATGTGACAGTTTTGTTGTTGTTGAAATTTAGCCTGAGTAAAGGGGATGTAGAGTTATGGTCCCTGTTGTCATACATTTCATATCAGCCAATGAGAATTGAGGAGACTGCTGATTACGGATGGCGGGGAAATAACATCTCTTCGACCTACTAGCCTGCCTATGGACACTTCTAGGTAATTCCTCCCAGCACACGGCAATCCGACAACTCTCTCTCTCTCTCTCTGCTTCTCTCTGTCTGTCTCTCTCTCTCCTCTCTGTCTCTCGCTGCCTCTCTCTCTCCTCTCCTCTCTCTGTCTCTCTCTCTCTCTCTCTCTCTCTCTCTCTCTGTCTCTCTCCTTCTCTGTCTCTGCTTGCTCTGTCCTTCTTGTCTCTCTCTGTTTTGTTTGTCTTCCTGAAAGGTTTGTTTTGTTCTGTTTTGTTTTACGTTTGTGAGAAAGTGCTGTTAGCATACCACGAACAGTTTTTCGTTGTTCTGGTCCCGTGTGGCCTTTGTCTTCACACCTTTCCTACCACACTTACACTCGCAAGGGTGCAACTTAGAAAAAGTAAACAAACTGAAAGGGGTCCAGAGGCCGGCAGCGCCCCATATGGGGGGTACCCCCCAGACGCTGAAGCTTTTTCAAAAAACGGATTTTCCGTTTCTGACTCTTTTGAAAAAACGGATTCCGTCGTCAAACGGAAAAAGCTGCACCCATGCACTCGTTTATTATGACCGAATACATTGATATGTGTGCTTAATTTTCTTTTTTCTTTTTTTTTTTCCCTCTTGAAATATTGTGTTTGCCCTGCCTGGCATGGCCCTACTGTGCTTTAAACAAAAATAGCAGTAACAATAACTTTCAACCATATGTGGAATCTGCATTGTTGTAACAGTCTGCTATTGTTCTACATGCGAGTTGGATCTTATTTCAGCCGAGTCTCTTCAAGGTCACAGTGACCTGGAAGTAGCATATCCGGGATTTTCCGTTCTAATTTTTTTTTCGTAAAAAGATGTCAGAGTAGCCCGACCATCTTGTTTTCATTGTCTGTTAAGAGAGAGAGGAAGAGACAGAGAAGAGAGAGAGGAAGAGACAGAGAGGGAGAGAGGAAGAGAGAGGGAGGAAAGAGAGAGAGAGAAGAGAGGGAAGAAAGGAAGAGAGAGGGAGAAGAGGAGGAAGAGGGAGGGAGAGAGAGGAAAGAGAGAGAGAGGAAGAGAAAGAGGGATATAGAGAGGGAGGGAAAGAGAGCGGGAGGAAGAGAGAGGGAGGGAGAGAGAAGAGGGAAGAGAGGATGAGAGAGAGAAAGAGGGAGAGAGAGAAGGAGGAAGAGAGAGAGGAGAGAGAGCAGGTGAGTGTGTTTGTGTGTGTAGTGTGAGTGAGCGTGTGCGGGTGCGCACGCAAAACCAAATGCATAACACTATCAGACCTGTGATTATTGCGCTAATCCAAGTCGATTACCCAAATAAGGTATTTGCCACCACCACCACCACAACAACAACAACAACACCTCCCAAGACAGTGTGTGATGTTTGTGTATGTGGGGGGGGGGGGGGGGGGGCGCACGCGTGCGTGCTTGCACGTTTAAATTGTGCTTTTGTTTAGAAAATTTGCTATTTTCAGTACGTACTTTACACTCGTTTACTTGTTTTTTGATTAGATGTCTCAATTTCACATGTTTCCAGTTTAAATCTTAGAGCATTAATTGCTTCTATCTATCTAATCTATCTATTTATCTATCTATCTATCGATCTATCTATTTATCTATCTATTATCACACTATCTATGTAATGTTTAAAATAGCCATTTCTTAGCAGTAGACCTAGAACTCTAAAATGATAATCTGACCTAGTAGGCATAATAGTTCTTGATGATGATGATGATGATGATGATGATGATATACGCAACAGTGGTGATGACGATCATGAAAAAGAGGATGATAATGTTGGCAATAAATGACGAGGACAACGACGACCATAGCGATGACGACGACGACGTTAACGACGAAGATGATGATTGTGACGACGACGTGACGACGAAGGTGATGATAACGCTGATGACGATGACGACATTGTTGATGACGACAACGACGCGATGTGGATGACAACGACGATGACCGTGACAACGTTGGTGATGATGATGATGATGATACTGTTTTGATTTTTGTATTTCTGCCTTGATGCAAGATGGCAACAGGAGAGTTGACGGACGGGGAAGAGACCGTTTTACTTTCCAGGTCCATACTTTCCACGTCCACAATGTTGTTACAAATTACAAGGGACTTGGAGACGCCTGTGCTTCTTAACCACAAGAAAAGGAGAAAATGGCTGAAACGTTGGGATGGGGTGGGTGAGGATGGCGCGGAGGTCAGTCTTTGTAATCATTTTCATTTTGCTTGGCAAAAAAACAGCAAAACAAGGCAAAAAACAGCAACAACAACAACAAACAAACAAAAAACAGACATAAACAGTAATAATAACAACAGCAACAACAACAGCAGCAGCAGCAACAACAACAACAACAGCAACAACAACAACAGCAGCAGCAACAACAACAACAACAGCGGCAACAACAACAACAGCAGCAGCAAGAATAACAACGACAGCAGGAGCAAGAATAACAACAACAGCAGTAACAGCAACAACGGCAGCAGCAAAGCAACAGCAGCTGCTGCAACAATGACAACAACAGCAGTAGCAACAACAACAACAGAAGCAGCAGCAACAACAAAAACAGCAGCAACAAACCAAAAAGCAACTGCAACAACAAAACAACAAGCAGCAGCAGCAAGAATAACAACAACAGCAGCAACAACAACAACAGCAGCAACAATGACAACAACAGCAGCAGCAAACAACAATGACAGCAGCAATAACAACAGCAGCTGCAGCAACATTAACAACCCGCAGCAGCAACAAACAACAGCAGCAGAAGCAACAACAACAACAGCAGCAGCAGCAAGAATAACAACAGCAGCAACAACAACAACAGTGAGAAACAACAAGAGCAGCAGCACCACCCACCACTAACAACAGAAGCAACAACAGCAGCAACAACAAGAGCAGCAGCAACAACAATAAGAGCAGCAGCAACAACAACAACAGCAACAACAAGAGCAGCAGCAACAACAACAACGCAATAACAACAGCAGCAGCAGCAACAAGAACAAGAGCAACAACAATAACAGCAGTGGCAGCAACAACAACAACAGTAACAACAACAACAGCAACAACAACGCAACAACAAAAACAGCAGCAGCAGTGACAACAACAGCAACAAAATCCCAGGGTGGTAATAGACGATGATGTAAATTCATATGTATAGGAAAATGGTGCTCTTTCTTTCTGTGTGTCTCTGTCTTTCCCTCCGTTTCCCTTCTTCCCACCCATCTTTAGGTAGGATGTCGGAATCCCAATGGGAAGGTCTGCATTCCAACCTGTCTTGGTACCTCTGCCTGGTGAAGTACAGGGTACACCTTTTTTTTTTACCTCCCAGGTCAACACCTGTGCAGACGTGCTAGTGTCTAAACCTCCTTCGTGTGCAGACACACGCCGAACATAACGTATACACGTTGAAGACCCTGTAAGTCACGTCAGGGTCGATGGCCTAGGGAGTGATGAGAGAACACCCAACATGAACGCGCACTGTAGACAGAGTGTGCAGACTATGCAGCAACATACTGCCTGCACAGTGCACACACACACACACACACACACACACACACACACACACACACACCACAACACACACACACACACACACACAGAAAAGTACATATACATATCTGAGAAAATTGGAATGCTAAAAGGGAAAAACATGATTGCTCAATGCTGGTCCCAGGCCTTTTGGTCCTGTGAGAGGAGTTAATTACTTTACCTAATGTCCTTTCACGCCATTAGAGATAGTATTGGAAATATTTCAAGAGGGAATCACCGCGCTCGGACAGCTCCATATGCGCTCCACCCAAATCTGCCAGCAATTATCTGACAGATTTCCTGAGCCTGCACAAAACCTATGCACTGGGAAGGTCTTGAGAGGGAGAAAAGGGGAGAAGGAACCTATCAGACACTAAGCTGACACCACCAGAACGATGGAAACAAGAAGATGGACAGTGAACTGGCCAGATTTTAATCTTGCAGGCTGGGGTTGAACTCAAGATATCAGATCTGGAGTCCATGGCTCTGCCAGCTAGCCCGCTGCTATACAGCACCGCAATGAAGGGTTTTCCCTCTCCTCTGTTCTGGACCAGCCTCTGTTAGTACCCCAGGTGTGTTTAGGGCCTTTAGGTCTCAGCTTCATGGCCCAGTGTTCTTGATGTCTGCTTACTGTTAGGCCTTGTCTCATGTTTGTGGCTTTCCTGGTCTCTGTCTACTTGTTTAGGGCCTTTAGGTCTCCAGGTGTTTGTGGCCAGGTGTTGTTGGGTCTTCCGTCTTACTTGTTTAGGGTCTTGAGGTCTCCAGGTGTTTGTGGCCAGGTATTCGTGGGTCTTCCTGTCTTACTTGTTTAGGATCTTGAGGTCTCCAGGAGTTCGTGGCCAGGTGTTCTCGGGTCTTCCTGTCTTACTTATTTAGGGTCTTGAGGTCTCCAGGTGTTTCTGGCCAGGCATTCGTGGGTCTTCCTGTCTTACTTGTTTAGGGTCTTGAGGTCTCCAGGCGTTCATGGCCAGGTGTTTGTGGGTTTCCTGTCTGATTGTTTAGGGCCTTTAGGTGTCCAGGTGTTCGTGGCCAGGTGTTCTCGGGTCTTCCTGTCTTACTTGTTTAGGGCCTTTGGGCCTTTAGTTAGGTTTCCAGGGTTCGTGGCCAGGTATTCTTGGGTCTTCCTGTCTTACTTGTTTAGGGCCTTTAGGTCTCCAGGTGTTCATGGCCAGGTGTTTAGGGTCTTCCTGTCTTACTTGTTTAGGGCTTTTATGTGTCCAGGACGTTCGTGGCCAGGTGTTCTGGGTGTTCCTGTCTTTTACTTGTTTAGGGCCTTTAGGTCTCCAGGTGTTAATGGCCAGGTGTTCCTGGGTCTTCCTGTCTTACTTGTTTAGGGTTTTATGTGTCCAGGCGTTCGTGGCCAGGTGTTCCTGGGTCTTCCTGTCTTACTTGTTTAGGGCCTTGAGGTCTCCAGGCGTTCGTGGCCAGAAAAGCTGGCCCAGTTTCAAGAGACGGACCCTTCTCTTCAAAAGTCTCAGGGCAAGAGCAAGCACAACTATGATCGAAAAACCAGGGTCAGAAAGTTTGAGCCTGGAGACAAAGTCCTTATTCTCCTGCCAACTCACCACAACAAGTTGTTGATGCAGTGGAAAGGACCATATCAAGTGAAAGCTGTCAAGGGGCTAAATGACTATATAGTGAAAGTCAAGGGAAAAGAAAAGATCTTCCACGCCAACCTCCTGAAGAAATACATTGAACGGGAAGCAGAGAAGCAAGCAGTGAATGCACAAGTTGCTGAAATCCAGGGGTGGGCGCCATTTGTCACTTGCAGCAGTGTTAGTGACTCTACTGATAAAAAAACAGTGAATGATGAGGAACTGTTGGAGTTAAGTGACTTTTATCCCCAAGAAACTGTAGACGATGTGGCTCTTGGACCCCAGCTCAATAACCAGCAGCAGGCTGAAGTACATGAAATATTGAAAGAACACTCAAACATATTCACTGAATTTCCTGGAGAGACTGACCTGATCCAGCATGAAGTGAAGCTGACATCATCCGCACCCATCAGGTCAAACCCTATCCATGTCATATGCCAACAGAGAGTCACTGAAAGCAGACATTAAAGAAATGCTGAAGCTGGAGTGATACGTGAGTCCAGAGGGTCACCTTACGCTTGTCCAGTCGTCATTGTCAAGAAGAAAGATGGTACCAAAGAGTATGCATTGACTTTAGGCGGCTGAATAAATTTACAGGCTTGATCCTGAACCAATGCCAACTGCTGCTGACCTGTTCCAGAGACTGAGCGGAGATAAGTTTTTCTCCAAGATTGACCTCAGCAAAGGGTATGGGCAAATCCCCATAAATGAAGATGTTCCCAAGACTGCTTTTGTTATCCAGATGGGACTTATGAGTTCCTCTGTATGCCGTTTGGCATGAAAAGCTCTGGGGCAACACTGAAACGAGGCATGAGGAAACTACTGGGTGACGTGAAAGGTGTGATATTCTACTGGGACGACATTTTGGTCCATTCTAAAAGTGGACTGAACATTTGGAAATCCTAGAGAACTTTTCAAGCGATTGACAGCTGCCAAGCTTGACTGCTAGGCCTAGCAAATGTATTATTGATGCAGACGATGTTGACTTCATTGGACATCGCCTCCAGGAAGGAGTGAAAGGGCCCTTGAGGACAACGTCAAGAAAATTGTGTAAGCACCTTGCCCCCAGACCAAGAAGCAGCTGAGATCCTTTCTTGGTTTGGTGGGGTTCTACAGGGAGTACATGCCCCACTTTGCAACTGTGACAGCATCACTGTCAGACCTTCTGCGCAAGGGACAACCCAACCAGCTGGAATGGAGAGCAGCACAAGATCAGGCCTTCAGCACCGTCAAGAGTTCCTGTCAAGAGAACCGGTGCTACGATTACCTGATCCCTCAAAGACTTGTGCTCAGTGCTGACGCTTCTGACGACGGTATTGGTGCTGTGCTCATGCAAGAACATGAAGGGAAGCTGTTTCCTGTTTCATATGCCAGTAAGAAGTTGTCCAGAGCAGAGGGAAGTATGCCACCATGGAGAAAGAGTGCCTTGCCATCGTGTGGGCTGTGCGTAAGTTTGAACTGTTCCTCCAAGGGGTTCGCTTTGTGTTGCGCACTGACCATAAACCTTTATCGTTTTTGGACTCTGCCAAATTTGTCAATAACATAATTATGCGATGGGTAATGTACCTTCAGAACTTTGATATGAAGGTGGAGTATGTGAAAGGTACAGACAACCATGCTGCAGACTTTCTCAGCAGAATGTGATGCAGATGGACTGGGATAAATGTTTGGACAGAAAAAAAAAGTATGTTAGTTCTCCTGTATTAGATTGTTTCCCTTTTTTGTGAATGTAAAGAATTTTGAGAAATTTAGTGAAATTTCTTTAATTTAATTTAATTTAATCTCTTCACTGCGCTGTTGACGAGTGACGCTCGTCATAGAAACCGTCGTCTGCAATGCTCTGTTGACGATCGTGGATCGTCCCGTATCAAACACTCTTTCTCTTTTCGTCTAGCATTGCGCAGAAACCTTCTATTTATGATTTGATTAGGTCCCTTGACAATCTTCACTCTTTGAGTGCCGTTTGTTCAAGTTATTTAGATCATTTGCATAATTTATCACGATCGATTGGCAAGGTGCTACGAATTTGAGCTTTCAGTTTTTGAAGCGCTATGGCTGCCCCACAACGAACCTACACAGTTGCAGAAGTTATTGAAGAGATTTTTCGAGATCAAGACAGTGGAGATGAAGACTTCAAGCCAGCTGGCTTCGAACTTCGTGAAGTTGATGCCAACGACGCAGATTTTGATGTGGAAGAAGCTTTTGGTGACTGATCGTCTGAATCAGAGTAGGCCTATGGAGATCCGATTGTTCCAGATGCAGGTAGGTGTATTTGAGAGCTTTATTCATTTTATAACATGATTGTATTGCTTTCTTCTCAGTATATTTATAAATAGAACAGCTAAGTGTGTGTATTGTATGGCTGAGCCCTTTGTTTGGGCCTGGTCAGCGAGCGAGCCAGTGACTGAGTGGGCAGTGTGTTCGACCTGTGGGCGTGTCACTCGTCGCTCGCTCGTTGTCAGCCACGCTGTGTGTGTCTTGTTGATGATTTGTTTTTCTGGTCGACATCTGCCCTGTGCTATCTCCCTGGCCTATGTGTGTTTGTGTGAGGAGTAGGCTACTATCTCCATGGCATGTGTGTGTTTATGTGAGGTGTAGGGTGGGAGCAGAGGTGTGTGTGTGTGTGTGTGTGTGTGAGAGAGAGAGAAAGAGAGACTGTTGGTGTGACTTTTTATAGGAAATTGAAAGCATTCAGTGATAATACTGACAGAAACAATGTTGTAATGAAGTCACTTTGGTAGAAGCAGTACTCACTGGGTTTCTTTGCAGTGTGTGCTTGAGGAAAATGAAAGGGGGCGTGGCGTGGGGGAGTAGCATGCTACCTATGTCAGTGTGTGTGTGTGTGTGTGTGTGTGTATGTATGTGTGTGTGTGTGTGACTTTTTTTTATTTCATAAAATATGTGGAAATTTGAATCCTTGCTTTCACTGTGCTACAGGTATGGTAATGCAGCATGGTGATGATGTTCGGCCTGGACCTGCTGTTGCTGGACCTGCTGTTGCTGGGCCTGCTAGAAGGGGAAGGGGAGCAAGAGGGGGAAGGAGAGGACTGTGTTTGGAAGACTGCTTCCAGAACTACCACACTCAGAAGCGTTTTTACTGGGGATAGACACTGGGAGATAAAACCCTTTCATTTTATGCGTGGCTAGGCTGTGCTTATATTGTGACTGGACACTGCTTTCTGACCTTTGTACAGTCTGTATCTTCAAATCAAAGTGTGCTATAAACTGCTGTGAGCTTCTGCATCGCTTGATTACATCATCATTGACTTTAAGAGGGAGGTTATGTTACATTTCAAAAAAAGAGAAACTCAATGTGAAAGTGCGAATGCTGATAAAAGAAGTGTGACGTCAAAATGTGTCTGTAGATTCAGTTCTCTCTGCTGTTCGCTCTTGAAGATTAGTTTGTGATTCACTCGATATTGAATCGAGAATATTTGTTTTGGTTTATGCTAACACTGAAAATATATGTTTAAGTTTGATTTCGTTGTATGGAAATGTGTAGAATGCTTCGGAACAATCTAGAAATGACAAGAAAAACGTAGAATACCTTAGATCTTTCAAGAAGGTTCCGGAAATTGTAAACAAATTTAATCTGTACAGTGATTGGCTAGAACTACAGAATATTCTAGAAGGGAAGGTTCGAGAATGTGACTGATTGGCTGAAAATTTAGGGAAAAGCCAGAATATTCAGGAACTTTCCATGATGTTATAAGTAAAGCGTGACTGTGGACAGAGAGAGAGAGACAGAGAGAGAGAGAGAGCGATCGGAAGAGTTGAAGTGTAAGCTTGCTGTCAGAGATAGAGAAGTTGCTGTAGATTTGTGGAGTTGCTGCGTGTAGATTTGAGGGTTGAAGAAAATTAATTAATTCTGCAAACCAGGAGTGGTGCATTGGATGTGTGAAGTTTTTACCCAGTTCCTGTTGTGTTTCATTCGTTCTTCACATAAAGGATCATTTTCGTTTAACCTGGACTGGTGTATCTTGTCTCTGAGAAGAACGATCGACTGCTAGATCTTCACGAACCTGCATAAACTGCAAGACACAGCCAGTTACATACATCCTTACATGTGACAATCTATTTCCTTGCATTTTGTTTTCAGCCAAGCTTCCTTTGCTTCATTGCACCTATTCCTGATTTCTTTATCTTCCTGTATGTCTCCTCGTTTCTCTTTGCCTTCCTCCGTCAAGCCCAAAATTTCTTTAGTCATCCAGCTCTTTTTTGCTTTTCTATCTGCCTTCAGGATTTCTTCACAAGCTTCATTTATCGAATTTCTCAACTTTGTCCATTGTTTCTCACTGTCACCAACGTCTTCCAGAGCATTGAATTTGTTTTGAATGTGTACATTAAATTTTTTACGTGTCACTTCATCTGTCTTTAAGAGTCCAAGGTTTAGTTTGATGTTGCTTTTGGTCTGTTTCCTTTTCCTTAATTTCAGCCTAAATCTTCCCACTACAGGATTGTGGTCACTGTTGCAGTCTGCGCCTGGTAGTGTTTTTTGCTGACAGTAAAGAATTTCTAAATCTTTTGTTGATCAGGATGTAGCCAATCTGATTTTTGGTATTATCTCCTGGACTCATCCAAGTCCATTTTCTTCTATTAGGCTGCTCAAACCAGGTGTTTCCTAGTAATAACTCATTCATTTATTTGTCAGGTATTGTAACCATATTTAGATGGTGTTCACAATTTCAAATAGACAAGTTCTATCATTTCAGCTACAGATAAATTCCACACTGTCTTATTCCAATGGTTGCTTAGTTTTGGGGGTATTTATTTACAGTAAATGATACATTTGCAGGTGCTTAGTTTAAAGATAATCATCTGTTTGTTATTATTTTCTCTATAACATTTGTTCTGTGTGTATAATGTAAAGAAATTGGAGAAGTGTTGAGAAACGATCTATACAATGTGTACCGTATTAACATGAGATGTTTCAGTAATATGTCTGTTTGTTCTGCTTGTGTGTTTTATTTGTCTGTTTGATCGGAACTGTTTGATCTTGATTTTGATTCATGAAATCAAAAAATAAAACAACAGCAAAGAAAAATAAAAGAAATTGTAAAGAAGAATATGTCTCTAAATATTGTTTTTCTTCTTAGCTTCATTTGTTTACCCATGATTGATTGGCTACATAAATTTCAATTTTAGTGATCACATTTTTGAAATATAGTTACCAAAAGATTGACAGTGACTGCCTTGTATAATATTATCTTTATACAATACAAGGTGACAAAGTGGTCTGTACAGTCTGGGAAGTTGTGGGTTCAAATGCCCATCAGTCCACATTTTTTTTTTATTTTAGAATCTATTATTATTAGGTGCTTGAGGCAACAAGGGATAGAAACAGATGGAAGGCCATGATCGCCAATACCATGTGGCAAGGCACTTGATGATGATGATCATGATGATGATGATCATTATTATTATTATTCATAACGTGAGTGTAAAAAAAATAGTCATTCAGTCTCAGGCCTAAACGAAATTCCTTAGCAACATCACTGTTATCTCCTTTCTTGTCATCATAACGTTGAAAAACTAGTCCCAGAGTCTATGATTGATTTGGTTCAGTTTTTACGTCGACACCCACCTAAGGCGATATGGCCGACGGGGATAACCATCACAGGGAAGTGGGGGAAGGGGGACCTAGCTAATCTTACACTGACACCACCAGAACGACAGTGATGTTAAAATGGGACAGTGAGAAGGCCAGTTTTAATGTAGCGCACCCCGGGATTCAAACCCACAACCATTAGCATGTGAACCCGATGCTCAAATTAACTTGAGCTACTGGGGCCTGCAAGAGTCTATAACCCTTTACACCCTCTTTAGTGACCTCCCTTCCACTGGTTTGGAAGTGTGTCAGATAGCCAAACTGAGCGGAATGGGGATAGTGTGACACCGGTGTGGAGCTGCAGACAGGGGAGCATAAAAAAAAATTAAAAAAAAGAAATAAAAGATAAAAAATATGTCCTATATTGTGCAGGTATTACCACCAGATCGACAAGTTCCACAATTTGTTGAGACTGTTGTCGAATGTGGTCGCACATCGTGCCATAGCTCTGGTAATGGAAGACATCTTGCGAGAACCACTTGACTGGAGATTTGTTGTGTTATTCTTTTCTAGTCATGTGGTGTTGGTCGTCATGAAGGGGAGGAGGAAGATGGAGATAATGATGGTGATAGTGACTTTTATTTTAGTACGAATAAATGTGCCTGGTCTTTATGGTTTCAATACATGTACACGTTTATATGATCACACACGCACGCACGAGAGGGCGCGCGCGCACACACACACACACACACAACATACACACATACACACACACACACACACACACACACACACACACACACACACACACACACACCACGCACGCACGCACACACGCACGCACGCTCTTAGCCACAAACTGATGACGTCTAATTGCTATAAAGCATGAACTGCTTTTCTCTTGTTTGATTTTTCTTTCATCATCATCACGTGCCCTGCCACATGGTGTTGGCCATCATGGCCCTCCATTTGCATCTATCCCTTGTCGCCACTTGAATATGAAGCAATGCCTTTTATTTTTACTTCAAAACTTAATCCTTCCTGTACAAGCCTCTGTCTTTTTTTTTTTTTTTTTTTTCCAATTTTCATAAAATTTTTAGGTGGTTGTCTGCAAGCACATACATTAACAGACATTAAACTGAATAACAAACATTTTCTTACAAAAACACACAAATATACAACAAGAGACTTGTGATATTTGAAATGATTATTAGAATTGAAAATTTCTATTCCAAACAGGAATAAACTTAGGTAATGAATACATCAAAAACAAATGACCTAACAACACTGGTGAGTATTCTAATATGCCAGATGATGTGACTGACGTAACTTTGTTTCAAAAAAAACAAACAGAGGCTATGTTTGTCCTCTTGATTGATAATTATAATATAAACTTCCATACCCGCTAGTGGCCTGTGGTATTTGTCCTTTAATTACCGATCCATTCTACTGGGACATCAAATGATTTCTCGGTGCATTTGCCGTCCTAAGGTATTCCTGTGATAGATGCAATGATGGTCTGGAACTGGTGGAAACTACACGTCACTTCGCCTTATTCGCCCTGCTGGCTTAAGAGATTCATCAGAAATGCTCTCAGGCCATGCGCGAGTTCTTCTCCATTGTCAGCAACGTTCTCAAGCCATCCTTCCCAAACAGTCCCGTCACAAAGAATCCTTCACTGTACAAACATTTCCTGGACAGCTCTCACAATTTAAGTTCTCACGGCATCGAAATCCTTGTTCTGCCTTCTGTTCATCACTGTATATCAACATTTTAGGAATGTTCTGAGCTTACTACTTTATGCTTTGTGGCTGCGTCAATGCTAGCTGAATGGGTAGCGCAAACTGTGTTGGGTTTGAGAAATTCTACATGGGAGATAACTCCATGACTCTCAAGAGTTATGTTACTTAGTATGTATTTCCTCCGATGACACAATTTTCCCTGTTGCACAGACGAGTTCAGTTTATGTTCATTTCTCACAGTTAATTGTTTAAATGTTTTCAGGTACCGTAATTAACTCTTCGTTACCACAAATCCTAGGGAGCAGGACAAATCACATAGGCGTCATTAACTAGACACGCTCAGGTACACAGTAGAGTCCTAACACTTAGGACCAGGGGCTGGATCAGGTATCCATCCCTCAAACCGGACTTTTATACAAATGTGGCTTCATCGTGAACCAAAAAGATCAGACAGCTCCCCCAAGTCTCAAGCCCGCACAGTTACCGGCATTCGTTATCTATGTCGTCCCTATGCTCATCAAACATGGAAATTTTTTCGATAGGGTGACGGAATGGAAGAGTTACTGTTCCAGCCATTCTGGTGATGTTTATGCGTCGAAGATCGAACCTTATTAAACACAAAAAAGCCATAACAGCCACCACGATAATAACAGCCACCACCACCACACCAATGACAAGGCCGCTAATGGAGTTCTCTGAGTGGTATCACTGTCGCTGCTGTTGTTGGGTCCGATGGTGATGTTTGACATTGCCGACATCACTGTGTTCACCTCTGTTTTCTTACCAGGGTTCAAACTGGTTTCATCAGTGGCTGTGACATTCATATGAAATCAGTACCTTTGCCACATGAACTTATTTTGATTTCTTTCACCTACAAAGACCCGAAAAGAAAGACAGACAAAGCAGACAGAGTAAGAAAAATAAAAAAGTAAGAACTGGACCACAAAAAAAAAAAAAGACCAAAGAGGGAAGAAAGAAAACAAGAAAGAAAGAAGAGAGAGAGAAGGGGAAAACATGATCTTTGGCCACCCCACCCACACCACACACACACACACGTACAAGCATACGCATATACTCACGCATTCACAAACACAGATGGAAGGCACACACATACACACATAACAGGCATGCGCGCGCGCACACACACACATACACACACACACACAGACAGAGAGAGAGAGATAAGCGTATGCACACATACACTCTCCCTCAGTCACAATCTAACGCATATGCATTTATCAGCACCAACTTTCAACTACCCTATTTACACGCACGCAGTGCACACACACACACATACACACACACACACACAAAAAACATACATACACACACATGCGCACACACACACCCCTCTCCTCCCAAATACACACGTCCGTCAACGTTTATTAAACCTTATCATCCTCTCTGCTCAGATCTCCACCTACCTCTCTCTCTCACTCACGCACACACACAGGCACACGTACACACAGGACATACACGTACACACAGACTACAGCACACGTACACACAGGCACACATAACACAGGCTACACACACACAGGCACACATAAAAACAGGCTACACACACACAGGCACACGTACACACAGGCTACACACACACACAGGCACACGTACACACACACAGGCACACGTACAACAATGCACAAACACAGGCACACGTACACACAGGCTACACACACATAGGCACACGTACACAACAGACTGCACATACACAGGTACACGTACACACAGGCTACACACACACAGGCACATGTACACAAAGACTACATACATACAGGCACACGTACACACAGGCTACACACACACAGACACGTACACACAGGCTACACACACACTGGCACACGTACACACTGGCACACGTACACACAGGCTACACACACACAGGACACGTACACACAGACTACACACACACTGGCACACGTAACACACTGGCACACGTACACACAGGCTACACACACACAGGCACAACGTCGCATAGGCTACACACACACACAGGCACACGTACACACAGGCTACACACACACAGGCACACGTACACACAGGCTACACACACACCACACGTACACACAGCTACACACGTACACGTACACACAGACTACATACACACAGGCGCATGTACACACAGACTACACACACACAGGTACACGTACACACAGGCTACACACACACATGGCACACGTACACACAGGCTACACACACACTGGCACACGTACACACAGACTACACACACACAGGCACATGTACACAAAGACTATATACAACAGGCACACGTACACACAGGCTACACACACCCACAGACACGTACCACACACTGGCACACGTACACACAGGCTACATACACACAGGCACATGTACACACAGGCTACATACACACTGGCACACGTACACACAGGCTACATACACACTGGCACACGTACACACAGACTACACACACACTGGCACACGTACACACAGGCTACATACACACAGGCACACGTACACACAGGCTACATACACACTGGCACACGTACACACAGGCACACGTACGCATAGGCTACACACACACAGGCACACGTACGCACAGGCTATACACACACACAGGCACACGTACACACAGGCTACACACACACACAGGCACACGTACACAGGCTACACACACACAGGCACACGTACACACAGACTACACACACAGAGGCACACGTACACACAGACTGCACACACACAGGCACACGTCCACACAGACTGCACACACACAGGCACACATACACACAGGCTACACACACACAGGCACACGTACACACAGGCTACACACACACATGCTACACACACACACACGTACACACAGGCTACACACACACAGGTACACGTACACACAGACTACATACACACAGGCGCACGTACACACAGACTACACACACACAGGTACACGTACACACAGACTACACACACACTGGCACACGTACACACAGGCTACACACACACAGACTACATACACACAGGCGCACGTACACACAGACTACACACACACAGGCACACGTACACACAGGCTACACACACACTGGCACACGTACACACAGGCTACACACACACAGGCACATGTACACAAAGACTACATACATACAGGCACACGTACACACAGGCTACACACACCACACAGACACGTACACACAGACTACACACACACTGGCACACGTACACACAGGCTACACACACACAGGCACACGTACGCATAGGCTACACACACAGGCACACGTACGCACAGGCTATACACACACACAGGCACACGTACACACAGGCTACACACACACACAGGCACACGTACACACAGGCTACACACACACAGGCACACGTACACACAGACTACACACACAGAGGCACACGTACACACAGACTGCACACACACAGGCACACGTCCACACAGACTACACACACACGGGCACACGTACACACAGGCTACACACACACAGGCACACGTACGCACAGGCTACACACACAGAGGCACACGTACACACAGACTACACACACACACAGGCACACGTACACACAGACTACACACACACACAGAGGCACACATACACACAGGCTACACACACACACACAGGCACACGTACACACAGGCTAACACACACACAGGCACACATACACATAGACTACACACACACAGGCACACATACACACAGGCTACACACACACAGGCACACATACACACAGGCTACACACACACATACGTGTGCCTGTGTGTTTGTAGTCTGTGTGTACGTGTGCTTGTGTGTGTGTAGTCTGTGTGTGCGTGTGCCAGTGTGTGTGTAGTCTCTGTGTACGTGTGCCTGTGTGTATGTTCAGAGACGTGCCGCCCGTTTCGTGCTCAACCGATATCACAACACATCAAGTGTCAGCCGATTGATTGACCAACTGGGATGGCCATCTCTTGAGCAGCGAAGAAGAACCACACGCCTGGGGTTCATTTATAAAATCCACCATGGACTAATCCAGTGCCCAGTTATCAGGAGCAAGCTAGTCCCACTCCCACCACGACAGCGCCGTACCCACAACCAGCAGTTCTGCCTCATCAACACCAGAACTCAGTACAGAGGTGGCTCTTTTCTACCCAGGACTGTTGGGGACTGGAACCATCTTCCCAACGAAACAGTAGAGGCAGCAACAGTCGATGCTTTTGTGTCGCGAGCCTCCGCCCAACAGTGAATTTCTGGACACCACGTGGCCCTTTCGGTAACGGATTTCAGCAATATCTACGGACAATGAGAATAGTAAATGATCGGAGCTTACGAATGGACTGTGTCTACAACCCCCCCCCCCCCCCCCCTTTATGTGCCGGAATGATCATCCTCAAGATCGTGGGCACCAATGGAAAGGAAGGAAGGAAGGATAGAAATTTTCCTATTGTTTAGCAGCCACCTCATTTTTCATCCGGTCTGACGCCCCCACCCACCCCGTTCAGGCTGAAAGTAGGTCACAACCCTACGTGAAATTTGTTCCCCCGGGCGTTTTTCAGGCTTGCTTGTGAAAACTCATTGATTGGAAATACAGGCGGGTTGATTAGGACATGGGTTTCCGATCAACAGATTTGAAGTTCACCTTGTTTGTGTGTCGCCGGGTGGGTCAGAGGTGGACATATTCCCCATCTCCTAAGTCTAGGTATGCTAGTGCCCAAACCTGCATTGTGTTTATACACAGCTGAACATTACTTGTGCACGTTAAAGATCCTGGTAAGCTATGTCAGTGTTTGATGGCTCATATAAACAAATACACAATAATCCAGTATACAATCTTGCTTCCCCGAAATAAAAAGAAGAAGAACCACGGAGTATTATATGGTGTATGTAGCAACATAATGCATAGACATTGGGGGCCTAACAACCAGAACAACACACGTACACACATTTTAAGAAAACATTGTTCGAAACACAACAGTATAACGGAGAGAGAGAGGGACAGAGAGAGAGAGGGGGGGGGGGGGACGGGTGTTGAAGTGTGTGGGAGGGGGCGGGGCGGGCTGGGATGTCAGTCTTTTTCCAGTTTCAGAAAAAGATTTATTTCATATCAAGTGGAGGAAGCTCTCCCTCCCTCCTTCCCTGTCTATCTCCTCTCTTCTATCTCTGTAAACGTGTACATTTATGCACAAACATGTCATTTACCACACATGTGTGCGTGTGTATGTGTAGCTGTTGTTTGCCTGTAGTCATTATATGCTGTATGTAAGCAGGCTGACGACTGGGACAAGGTAAAACAGCTCTACCAGCCTCACACACCTCCACAACAGGTTTGAAGAACACAAGTCATGTTGTATGTTTGAAAGCCACACACTTACTTCACTACCACTCGGGATCAGATTCACCTTTAACCCTTGACTTCCGCACCCTACCCACCACCCCAACAAAAATCTAACCCTTTGACTCCAGCATCTTGCAGGAAGCTGGTGGACAGGGTGAGAGTCAAAGGGTTAAAGTTTTGCTTTGCTGTCATGGTTGACAAAGCAGGATGCTAGTGGATATGCTTAGGCAGTCATAGAGTTAAAGTTTTGCTTTGCTGTCATGGTTGACAAAGCAGGATGTTAGTGGATATGCTGAGGGAGTCAAAGGGTTAAAAAGTGAGGTTGGTGCAAAGATAGAACCACTGTCTTTCAGCACGAGTTCGAGACTGACTGTTCAAAACCTGTGTACGAGCGGCTTCTGGCAGTAAGTACATGGCCCTGTTCTGAGTTGAGGAAGGTCAATCCCCCTCCACTTGCCCTGGTGGCAATAGCGGGGGCTTTTTCAGTATAAACAGTATTCCCATCTTCTGTAAGTTCTGTGTCAAAAGATCCCTTTTTTGTCACTCATTTTGCTTCTACCCTGCTCCTTTGCTTTCAGTCATCTCTGCCTGTCATTTTCTGCCTTGCTGGATCATTCACATGTATGTGTACTGTTAAGCCTTTCTTACGATGTATTAGGATTGATAGTTGGGTACATATGTTAAGTGCGTTATTTTCTTTAAGGAAAAGAAGTGATGTGCAGAAGCAGTTTTAGGTAATGTAGGCCAGTTTTTCTATACACGTTTTAGTGTACTGAGTTAATAAAATATTTGTATTTGTGTTCAAGGTAAGGGGTTGGAACTAAACAGCAGGAACACTGAAGTCATGGTGATCAGAAAAAAACATGAAATCCCCTCATGCAAAATAACAGCAAATGGCACAACCTTGACACAGGATAATAAGTTCAAATACCTGGGAACGGTCATTTCATCAGACGGCAGATGCACATCGGAAATAGCTGGCAGAATCAGCCAAGCCAAAACAGCATTCAAGAAGATGACAAGCATTCTTACCAACAAATGCCTATCAATTAACATTAGAAAGAGAGTCCTTGAATGTTATATAGAACTAATACAGTTGTACGGATGCGAGGCGTGGACAGTCAGCAAGCAAAGCCAGAGCAGGATCGAGGCAGCCGAGATGTGGTTTCTCAGAAGAATGTTGAGAGTTCCATTGACAGCAAAGAAAACAAACGAGACAGTCTTGATAAGAGGCAGACACAAGTAGATCATTCATAAGGAAGATTAGGAAAAGACAAGCAACATTTATAGGCCATTTTATGAGGAAGGGGGTTTGGAGCACCTGGTCACAACGGGGAAGCTGGAGGGAAAGAGAGCACCAGGTAGACCCAGGGAGAGAATGCTGAACGGACTTGCACGAGAGATAGAGACAGATGGAAGTCCATGGTCGCCAACGCCATGCGGCAGGGCACCTGATGATGATGACGATGATGATGATGATGATGACGATGATGATGATGATGATGATGATGATGATGACGACGACGACGATGATGATGATGATGAGATGATGAGGGTCAGCGAGGTGTTTTGTGTGTTTTGAGATGGGTATAATCCCAACATGGTTCTGCATATTCGGCTGAGCTTTAATCATTTATGGTAACGAAAATGATGAAGAAAAAAGCTGAAGCATTGAGGGAAAGATGGGTAACGCCGCCAGTATGTTGGCCCTGAGAAATGTTTGAGGCTTCCATCATTTGACTTTCCTGCAACCTCAGGGTTAATGGACACGTGTTATTTTCCCTCTTACTTGTTGCTGAGTGAAACGGAAAAGAGCAGCGTTCATGTAATTGCGGGAAAATATTTCCACTTGATGTGAACACTAGAGGGAGACCGTAAGGCCATGAGGTGAACACTAGAGGGAGACCGTAAGGCCATGAGGTGAACACTAGAGGGAGACCGTAAGGCCACGAGGTGAACACTAGAGGGAGACCGTAAGGCCATGAGGTGAACACTAGAGGGAGACCATAAGGCCATGAGGTGAACACTAGAGGGAGACTGTAAGGCCATGAGGTGAACACTAGAGGGAGACCGTAAGGCCATGAGGTGAACACTAGAGGGAGACCGTAAGGCCATGAGGTGAACACTAGAGGGAGACCATAAGGCCATGAGGTGAACACTAGAGGGAGACCGTAAGGCCATGAGGTGAACACTAGAGGGAGACCATAAGGCCATGAGGTGAACACTAGAGGGAGACCATAAGGCCATAAGGTGAACACTAGAGGGAGACCGTAAGGCCATGAGGTGAACACTAGAGGGAGACCGTAAGGCCATGAGGTGAACACTAGAGGGAGACCGTAAGGCCATGAGGTGAACACTAGAGGGAGACCATAAGGCCATGAGGTGAACACTAGAGGGAGACCATAAGGCCAAGAGGTGAACACTAGAGGGAGACCATAAGGCCATGAGGTGAACACTAGAGGGAGACCATAAGGCCATGAGGTGAACACTAGAGGGAGACCGTAAGGCCATGAGGTGAACACTAGAGGGAGACCATAAGGCCATGAGGTGAACACTAGAGGAGTGCGAGGACCATAAGAGCCATGAGGTGAACACTAGAGGGAGACCGTAAGGCCATGAGGTGAACACTAGAGGGAGACCGTAAGGCCATGAGGTGAACACTAGAGGGAGACCATAAGGCCATGAGGTGAACACTAGAGGGAGACCTAGCATGAGGTGAACACTAGAGGGAGACCATAAGGCCATGAGGTGAACACTAGAAGACGGGAGACATCAAGGCCATGAGGTGAACACTAGAGGGAGACCATAAGGCCATGAGGTGAACACTAGAGGGAGACCATAAGGCCATGAGGTGAACACTAGAGGGAGACCATAAGGCCATGAGGTGAACACTAGAGGGAGACCACGTAATAGGCACTAGAGGTGAACACTAGAGGGAGACCATAAGGCCATGAGGTGAACACTAGAGGGAGACCATAAGGCCATAGGTGAACACTAGAGGGAGACCATAAGGCCATGAGGTGAACACTAGAGGGAGACCATAAGGCCATGAGGTGAACACTAGAGGGAGACCATAAGGCCATGAGGTGAACACTAGAGGGAGACCATAAGGCCATGAGGTGAACACTAGAGGGAGACCATAAGGCCATGAGGTGAACACTAGAGGGAGACCATAAGGCCATGAGGTGAACACTAGAGGGAGACCATAAGGCCATGAGGTGAACACTAGAGGGAGATAAGGCCATGAGGTGAACACTAGAGGGATGGCCATGAGGTGAACACTAGAGGGAGATGGCCATGAGGTGAACACTAGAGGGAGACCATAAGGCCATGAGGTGAACACTAGAGGAGCCAAGGCCATGAGGTGAACACTAGAGGGAGGCCATGAGGTGAACACTAGAGGGAGGCCATGAGGTGAACACTAGAGGGAGGCCATGAGGTGAACACTAGGAGGGAGGGACCAATAGAGAGGTGAACACTAGAGGGAGGCCATGAGGTGAACACTAGAGGGAGGCCATGAGGTGAACACTAGAGGGAGGCCATGAGGTGAACACTAGAGGGGAGAGGGAACATAAAGGCCATGAGGTGAACACTAGAGGGAGGCCATGAGGTGAACACTAGAGGGAGGCCATGAGGTGAACACTAGAGGGAGGCCATGAGGTGAACACTAGAGGGAGACCATAAGGCCATGAGGTGAATCACTAGAGGAGACGAGGCCATGAGGTGAACACTAAGGAGGAGAGTAACACTAGGGGAGGCCATGAGGTGAACACTAGAGGGAGACCAAGGCAGGGGATCAGAACTAAGGCCATGAGGTGAACACTAGAGGGAGAGAAACCATGAGGTGAACACTAGAGGGCTGGAAGGTGACACATAAGGACCATGAGTGAACACTAGAGGAGACCATAAGGCCATGAGTGGAACACTAGAGGGAGACCATAAGGCCATGAGGTGAACACTAGAGGGAGACCATAAGGCCATGAGGTGAACACTAGAGGGAGACCATAAGGCCATGAGGTGAACACTAGAGGGAGACCATAAGGCCATGAGGTGAACACTAGAGGGAGACCATAAGGCCATGAGGTGAACACTAGAGGGAGACCATAAGGCCATGAGGTGAACACTAGAGGGAGACCATAAGGCCATGAGGTGAACACTAGAGGGAGACCATAAGGCCATGAGGTGAACACTAGAGGGAGACCGTAAGGCCATGAGGTGAACACTAGAGGGAGACCGTAAGGCCATGAGGTGAACACTAGAGGGAGACCTAAGGCCATGAGGTGAACACTAGAGGGAGACCATAAGGCCATGAGGTGAACACTAGAGGGAGACCATAAGGCCATGAGGTGAACACTAGAGGGAGACCGTAAGGCCATGAGGTGAACACTAGAGGGAGACCATAAGGCCATGAGGTGAACACTAGAGGGAGACCATAAGGCCATGAGGTGAACACTAGAGGGAGACCGTAAGGCCATGAGGTGAACACTAGAGGGAGACCTAAGGCCATGAGGTGAACACTAGAGGGAGACCATAAGGCCATGAGGTGAACACTAGAGGGAGACCATAGAGGTGAACACATAGAGGGAGGCCATGAGGTGAACACTAGAGGGGGGCCATAGGCTGAGTGAACACTAGAGGGAGACCATAAGGCCATGAGGTGAACACTAGAGGGAGACCATAAGGCCATGAGGTGAACACTAGAGGGAGCGGCCATGAGGTGAACACTAGAGGGAGGCCATGAGGTGAACACTAGAGGGAGGCCATGAGGTGAACACTAGAGGGAGGCCATGAGGTGAACACTAGAGGGAGGCCATGAGGTGAACACTAGAGGGAGGCCATGAGGTGAACACTAGAGGGAGGCCATGAGGTGAACACTAGAGGGAGCCAGAGGAACACTAGAGGGAGACCATAAGGCCATGAGTGAACACTAGAGGGAGGCCATGAGGTGAACACTAGAGGGAGACCATAAGGCCATGAGGTGAACACTAGAGGGAGGCCATGAGGTGAACACTAGAGGGAGACCATAAGGCCATGAGGTGAACACTAGAGGGAGGCCATGAGGTGAACACTAGAGGGAGGCCATGAGGTGAACACTAGAGGGAGACCATGAGGTGAACACTAGAGGGAGACCATAAGGCCATGAGGTGAACACTAGAGGGAGACCATAAGGCCATGAGGTGAACACTAGAGGGAGGCCATGAGGTGAACACTAGAGGGAGGCCATAAGGCCATGAGGTGAACACTAGAGGGAGGCCATAAGGCCATGAGGTGAACACTAGAGGGAGGCCATGAGGTGAACACTAGATGGAGGCCATGAGGTGAACACTAGAGGGAGGCCATGAGGTGAACACTAGAGGGAGACCATAAGGCCATGAGGTGAACACTAGAGGGAGACCGTAAGGCCATGAGACACACGTGGCACTATACACAGTCTGGTCCAGAGCAAACAAACATAAGTGGTGGACCTTCATGACAGTGGCATACTGGGCAGTCAGTCGGTCAGTAAGTGAATGAGTATAAGTAAGGAAGGAAGACAAAGCAAAACAAAGGAAAGGTAAGCAAAGCATAGCATAGCATAACATAGCAAGTGAGAAATATGGTGGCATTGTTGAAGAAATCGTTTATTCGTTCGTGATTTCCTTATCGTCTTTTCACTTATGTGCATTTAGACGAAAAAGTAGTCTTTTTCGATTTGTTCGTTTCACCATATCGCGGACTGTACTATTTTAACCCTAACCCTACCCATAAGCATAACATGAACCCAAACCCTAACCCCGACCGTAAATGTAACCCTGATTCTAACGCAAGCCTTCACCCCCCAATAAAAACCGTGGCACTGCTGATAAACCCTATTCTTGACCACAACCCAAATCTGGACCTTGATTGATCCTTACCCTCTGACCTTTCCCTGGTCCTTATCTAACATCCACCCTGACCTGACCCTAACCCTGATCCTAGGCCCTAACCCTAACCCTGACTTTAGTCTCAAGCCCCATCCCTGGCCCGGAGATGACCTAATCCTGACCCTGAGCCCTAATCCTGACCTGAGCCCTAATCCTGACCTTGACCCCTATTCCTGACCCTGACACCTAATCCTGACCCTGACCCCCTAATCCTGACCCTGAGCCGCAATCCTGACCACTAATCTTGACCCGAAACCCTGACTCAAACCCTCACATTGTCCCGGACTCTGACCCTGACCGTAACACTGGTGACCCTAAATAAAAACCCAGGCCCTAACCCTAGCTGTGATCCCTTACCATGTCCACAATCCTGAATGCACCTCTCCTCAGGAGTATGAGCCAGAAATCCAAATTACTGGGCTACAGGTAAAATTCAGGACTCCTGAAAACGTGTGTGTTTGTATGATTAGGCCATTAACTGTGATGACTCCAAAGATGGCAATATTTTATGTCCACTTCGGGTATTCCTGGTCGAACTTACCTTATTGATAGTCGTGGTTGGATTGTGGTAGAGATGAGACTAGAAACTGTGCAGAAGTGCTTTGGTCACAGACAACTAGGAACGGGCACGCATGAGCAAAAACCACAATGTCCGTCACTCATATCACCTCGGTCGATGCAGATGTTAAAACTTCCATTAAACCCAAACCCCAACCACCACCACCACCACTACCACTACCACCAGCCACCTCCTCCAGCCACCACCTGGTGCAACAATAGAGACAGCGACGACAACCTTAGTCTCTCTCTCTCTCTCTCTCTCTCTCTCTCTCTCTCTCTCTCTCTCTCTCTCTCTCTCTCATATTCACACACACACACACACTCTCTCTCTCATTCATACACACACACACACTTTATCTCTCTCGCCCCTTTCTCTCTGTCTGTCTGTCTGTCTCTGTCTCTCTCTCTCTCTCTCTCTCTCACATTCTCTCTCTTAATTCCTATCTAACCCAACACACCGGCACATACCCACTCTCCACACCCCCTTCTAAAAGGTTTAACAATTACTCTTTTGATAGAGCTGTGGACTTGAGTTCTGATCAGTATCTCGAGTTCAGTTCCAGCCCGCAACATTAAAAACTGGCTTGTTCTCAAAATAATGTTTCCGTCATTCTGGTGGTGCCGGCTAATCAGTGTATCGTATATCCATTCTCTCCCTTTCCCATTTCAAGACCTTGACAGTGCAGAAGGGTTTTGCGCGGGCTCAGGGAGTCTACCAGATGATTCTTGGCAGACTTGGGTGGAGCGCATGTGGAATTGTTCGTGTGCGATGAATCCCTCGTGAGCGAACTCCATACTCCGGTAAAATCCTGCCAGGGTCAAATCTAATAGGTGGTCTTTTCCTAAAGGGATCTTTTCCTAGAGTGCCGCACCTGTCACGTGGGAAGAATGTGGTGTCTTCGTTATGCACATCAGAAATTTTACACATGATTTCTAGAACCAGCATATAAAAATTCTAAGCACAATAAACTATAATAGTTTAAAAACATTATCAGATCATGCCATATATATATTAAAGTTGAAAAGGTTACACAAAAATGTAAGCAAACAAACCCTGTTGCTGCGTCAGCCAGTGGTTTAGCGATCACACATTACAAATCATGTAATCACCTGTGCTAAAATGTGTTTAATTGAATTCAGCCCCAATAATTGCCTTCATATATTGCAGAAGAAACATTTCTTACCTTTGTGATGTTCTAGCTGGACAGGCAGTAGCGTAGAAGTCTAAAATTTGAGCGTTGCTGGCAAAATCTTGCGCTCATAACTGATGTGTTTTGGTGGGGACACAAGCAGGAATGAGGTCATGCTCCCTTTCACGTGGTTGTCTAACGCAAAACCTGCTGTGTCAGAGCTCTATGAGTATTAATGATGACGTAGACAGCAACTTTTCAACCAAAAGTGCTTCTGCTACAGTGCGCGAACATGGTCTTCCGCACATAACGCAGTGGACACGAACTTCATCTGACTAAACTAGAGTCCTGTTTTGCCGACACTATGTTTTTCTTGCTCAAGTCAAAACGCACTGTAATGGTACACCTCCATTTTTATGCAAAAAATGACTGGTCTTTGTTGTCAGTGGGTTTGTGTAAGAAGTTCAAGTTTAAGAACGTGACGTCTGTAGTTGTTGACAAGACTGAGTGACATGAACGTTATGCGTGTAAGACCGATCTTTTGAGTGCTATTATGTTTCAGAAGATAGTTTGCAGGAACAGTTTAATACACAGACAAGCACAGGAACTATAAACCTTTATATTTTAGGCCTCCATTGCTTTCCTTTGTTGTGTATGAAAGTACTGGCCTGGGTTGAAGAAGTGTATCATCACCGTGTAACAAATCGGTCGCCATTTTCCACCATATTTTGTGAAAAAAAGGAATTTACAATCCACAAACACAAACATATTGTTGGTTCTATCCTTTTTTATATTGTTCATTCCATGTACAGTACTGTAGAGTGCTTTGTTTTTATCAAAAACTGAAAAGATGGCTAAAAAATAAGCATTGTAATGTGGAGGTGTCAGCTGTACCCATGATCTGAGCCGTTCACGAATATAAAGTGACATAACTTTGGAAAGACTGAACCAAGAACCAAAAACTGAGTATCACCAGAAAGGTCTTTACAAGCACAAGACAACTGAAGTATTCACAAGTTGATGAAACTGTGCACTAATTACCGATAATTAGTTTAATTAATCAAACGAGCTTTTAAGAAAATACATGTGAAGGTACTTAAATCATTACAACTTCCATAATAGCTAGAATTCTGGCTTCTAATTTACCACACACACTGACACAGACTCCAGGTATTACTCATCATAGAAAAACTAAGATTAGTTATTAAGGTTTGGGTAATTAGCCCAATAATTAATACTTAATCACTTTAACAAGCTTTAAAAAAGAGTATGAGAGTCCAAAAAGCACAGTAACTTCTACAATAGCTGTAATTATGGCATATGATTTGCTACAGACAGAATCTAGGTATCATTCATTATGGCAAATATGATTGGTCGAAATAGCTGTGGTAATTAATCCAGTAATTGATCAATCAACTTAACAAGCATAAAAATACTATACAGCAGTCCTTTAACCTTTTTAACTTCCATCATAGTTGGAATTCTGGCTTATAATTTGCCACTTGCAGACTCCAGGTATTACTCATTGATCATGAAAAAGTATGATCAGTCATATAGCTTTGGTAATTAGTCCAGTAATTAGCCCAGTAATTACCTACCTACCTTAATGAGCTAAAGAAAAACCGTATGTTAGTGTCTTAAAACATTTTAAGTTGCATAATAGCTGGAATTCTGGCTTGTAATGTGCCACAACACACACTCTAGGTATTATCACAAAAAATATGATCATTGATAATACTAAAAATTTTTATGATTAAACTAATAATCAAATGATCTAACGATCTTAAAAAAACAACACATAACAGCCATAAAACCATTTTAACTTCTACCGTTATAGTTGGAATTCTGGTTTGTAATTTGCCACAGACTGTAAGTATTATCATCATGAAAAAATATGAATGGTTGTAATACCTACTGTGACTAATCTAGGAATTAATTATCTTGAAAATCTTTAAACATATATCTGCCTGGGACTTCTAAATCCAACTTCACTTTCCCAGTTGTTGAATTCTTGTCTTGATTTTACCACAGACTCACTCCAGATAATACTCGTTTTTAATAAAGATATCTTACAATTTGAGATTTCTGTTCAAAATTGCTATATCTTCTACAATTACAGTAATTCTGACTTAGAGTTTGACACACAAAGGCTCCAACTAATTTTCAGGAAAATCAAATCATACTAAAAAAAAATATGATTAGCCCAAGTATTCATTATTTAAAGAACTTTAATAAGAAAACTCCTATCTTGCTTTTAAAAATCCCTATAAATTCACCTTTAGACAGAAGCCTGCAACTCTATAAAATTACTTGATTCAGTCATGCAGGTTTCAGTTGAACTTGGATTCTCACCACCTCCCCAAATCCTGACTGATGGTGTGAGTGCTGATCTTTTGGATGAAAAACAGAGTCCCTCATACTTCAGAACACTTTATTACCGGAGTCTTAGCATACATTCAGTGAAAGTAAAGAATCCATGGCAACAAAGATTTGTCCATGGCAAATTCCATGGAAAATCCAGTCCAAACAAAATGACACACTTGGTAGAAAAAAGGCTTAGCTGCACTAAGCCAATGCAATTTTTTACATGAACAGAGTATCATGTCCAGAGGCATCAATATATACTACACGTCATTATTGAAGGGCCAGGAACGTTTTTGAGTCAATTTTTGAAAGGAGAAATAACCTATTTTCTCTTACTCTTTTCTCCAATTCGTTGCCGTAACTGAATGGATAAGAGCTCAGACAACATTGCAGTTTCCTTTTGGCACGTGTTTGGGGATTTGCCGATTTGCAATGGGCGGCCCAAGGAAGACAATTTCCACACGAAATTGTCGAATCTTCAGCAGGGTCTCTCTGACGACGCAGGCAAGGTAGCGACAAAATTCGCTTTGCACGTGCAAGGCAAGCCCTTTTTGAACACTACTCCAGCCAAAGTTGCCCGCCGACGAGGATAAAAAGGACCCGTTCTTGGTTCGTTTTAACCATGCTTGCAAGACGACGGATGACGGATGAGCAGCGGGGGAGAGCCCTCGCTCTGCTTGATGAAGGCCTAGCGCAGCGGGAAGTTGCTAGACGACTTGAAGTGTCGCATTCCACAATCCTGAGACTGCTGGAGCGCTTCAATGAGACTGGAGCAGTCCAGGAAAGGCGTCACACGGGTCGACCCAGAGTAACGACAAGACAGCAAGACCGCTACCTTGCCCTCTCCGTCCTGAGGGAAAGGGCATCCACTGCGGTGACCTTGAGGGGTCAGCTGAGGGACGCAACAGGTGCTAACATCAGCTGCAGCACGGTGAGAAGACGGCTACATGAGGCAAACTTGAGGTCACGGAGACCGGCCGTCCGACCCGTGCTGTCACCGGTCAACAGAGTGCGCCGCATGACCTGGGCCAGGGAGCACGTGACCTGGACAAGGCAACAGTGGGCCCGGGTCTTGTTTTCGGATGAGTCCAGGTTCACCCTGACCTTTAACGATGGCCGGGCTCGGGTGTGGCGACGTCAAGGGGAGAGGTTCGCTGACGCCACTGTCCAAGAGCATAACCGGTACGGCGGCGGGTCGGTGATGGTGTGGGGTGGCATGAGCCGTGGTACCCGGACCCCCCTGCTCCCCATTGACGGCATCCTGAACGGGGTTCGGTACCGGGACGAGGTTCTGGCGGCCGTGGCACTGCCTGCGCTTGTGGACCTTGGTCAAGGCGCCATCTTCCAGGACGACAATGCACCTGCGCATCGAGCACGCCTTGTGACCGACTTCCTGGAGCAGCATGAAGTCGTCCGTATGGCCTGGCCAGCGTGCTCACCTGACCTGAACCCAATTGAACACCTCTGGGATGTGCTCGGGAGGCGCATCAGGGACAACCACCCCCCACCGGGCACCCTGGCCAGGCTGGTCGACATCCTGCAGATCGAGTGGGCGGCCATCCCTCAGGACACACTCCGTACCCTTGTGGGGTCGATGCATCGGCGCTGTGAAGCATGCATCCAGGCTCGGGGCGGACACACGCGATATTGAAAACAGATTGGCCAAATCTGACACTTTCTGTTTTTTGAAAAGGGGGGGATGTTCCTTTAAATGCATGTGCTGTTCACTAATGGGTCATTGTGCTAATTTCTTTTTCCAAAACAGGTGTGGAAATGATGAAATAAAACATAGAATCAATTCTAAACATTGTCAATTATTTCAACTTAAAATTAGAGAGGAAGGAAGAAGTGGCCCTTAAATTATGATTAGGAGTATATCACTCATACAAATCAAAATACACACGTTAATCAGCATGCGCTGCGAGGACTCGCACACGCTAAAAAAAAAACGGTCATTCTTTTTTTTTCTTCTTTTCTTTGTTTTTTCCATTATTTTAAAGAAAATAAACAAGCAAACATAAAATATATCACTATTATTATCTGCAAGCCCAGTGAAGCACACAGTCATCTCATGGATACACAGTGTTATGTTACTTGTATTGTGAAAATAAATGTATTTTGTGCATCATGGAATAGTACAGGTTTAATAAGGGGAAAAACAAAAAATCTTAACCACGTTCAGGTCACTTGCGCTCTTGTTACAGGGCATCAGCCACAATCAGCTGATCAAGATGAATTGCTGCAAAAAGAAAAAAAGCAGTGCATGACTAACTCATCACTTCAGATTTTTATAGATCTATAGGAACACACACACACCACAGTGACACACACACACAGTGACACACACACACACACACACACACACACACACACACACACACACACACACACACACACACACACGCACACATACGCACACATACACGCACAGTGGAATGCACACACACAGACACACAGATACACACACACACACACCACACACCACACCACCACACACCACACACACCACACACACACACACACACACACACACACACACACACACACACACACACACACACACACACACACACACACACACACACACACAAAATGCAGCAGGCTCATTTAGCGTGCTTAGGCCTAATGCATTAAATACTAGTGCCCCATTATTGTAATCGATATTACTTGTGACTTTAAAAAATCCCAAACCAACTATTCAAAGAAACGTGATATAATACATTAGGAGGACTAAACATGTGAAGAAAAAAGTTTAATAAATTAAAACTTAACAAACCTAAACAATTTTGCTTAAAAGCCTACATAAATAGGCTTAAATGTTTCTCTTTTACTGTTTGAACCAAGTGTTGAATTAAAGAAAAAACGACAACAAATGACCCATTAAGTTTTCATTTTGTATAGAGTTACCTGAAAAATCTCAAAAGTAACAATCAATGTCATACAAAGCAGATGAATTATTTCAGTAGGGCTAAACAAAGAATCCATGCAAACAGATCTGTCTAGATATATTTTGATGATTCATCATGATCATATGATGAGATGATCAGACTGGTTGTGCCAAGCTACTGGGACCTATATTTTCATACAAAAAATTAATATCATAACAACCAGACTAATGATTTCAATAAACAAACAATCCATGCAACTAGATGATCTGATGCTGATAAGGTGGTCTGATTGGGCGTGCCCAGCTTCTGCCAACTGATATTCTGATAAAAGTCTTCGTCGCGTATTACACACACACACACACACACACACACACACACACACACACACACACACACACACACACACAGAGGCATTTTTCACAATGAAAACTATCATTGATAAAATCAGTAGTTTTATGTCATCGCCCAAAACATTGCCATTTCAATACAAACAAGCCTGCTCTCAGCAGTACGTAGATCTAGTCATTCAGTCTTTGCCTAAGATTGACCAACAATGGCGGCATGATGCGCACCATCGCCTCGGTACACCATGCACCTTGCGGGACATATTTAACTATGAGCAACGGCATAGATTTGTTTTAAATTTGGCATGTCAACAGAAGAGGGATTAGTCTACAAAAGCATCCAATTTTCACGAACGTCAATCACTTACCTTCGCAGTTTGCAGCGGTTACAACCAAGTGGTCAGCCAAATGTCCGTCTGCTCTCGCGTGACAGCACAAAATGAATCGCAATCGAAGGCTACAGCTCCACCTGTGTTTAGCGTCGTAACATGTATTGTTTCAATTAATGACCGCAGATAATGACCAATCACGAGTCCGATACATGGACACCCCTCCATCAAAGCGCCAGAACACGTCTCAGTTTTTTATCGAACGCTCGCGGCTGCGCGGAGTCCGGTTTTCTCACGTACCTAACATATGTGCTTTTAGATGAAAAATAAATAAATAAACAAACAAACAAATCAATCAATCAATCAATCAATAAAATAAAAGAAAATAAAACGAACAAAAATGAATGGACAAATTAATAGATAAATAAATAAATATTTAAATAAATAAAGAAAGAATATAATTCAATATAGAGAGGTGGCTAGGGGATGAATGAATCCATGAAATCATATTGGCATTGTTTCATATAAGGTATGCATCATACGATTTAAAGAGCAACAGAAAAGCATTCAGAAATTTGAACAGCCAGGCTGCATTAGTTTGTACAGGGTGAGGGCGGTGTATGTAAGCGTTTGCGTGTATATATAAGCTATATATATTTTACATATATATATATATATATATATATATATATATATATATATATAGATGAAGCAGCATGTGAACAGAAAAGACAACAAGCCGACGTAAAATTTTCCAAAATTTTCGGCGGTACACCCGCCTTCCTCAAGGGGACTTTATTCACATATATATATGCGGGCAAGCCGGCGAGGCAGAAGCGTTGTGCCAGTCAAGGAATAAAGAAAAACTTAACAAGCAAATAAACAGGGATAGGTGGGAGTTACAGATATAAAACAATGGGGCTTAATCAGAGGAAATGACCTACGGGACTGTGCAGTAAAATGCCTAGCAATGTGTAAATACAGAGTGAAATCAGTATGTTTCTGTTTTAGATTTGTAACTGATGCAGGGAAATAAAGTAGCATTTTGCTGACAACACAAAAGATGATTAACTGTGATAAAATCACTATATATATATTTGATGGTTTTACTGATTTTAGTTCGGAGTGAGTTGAGACATAATCTGTAAGCCAAAGTTATTTCCTGTCTTGTAAAACCCTGGTAGTTTACGATGAAAGGGTGAATTTTACATTGCGCGTTTACTTTGTTGTCCAATATAGCATTCATTTCATGATCAGAGAGTTGTAAATCATTGCTGCACATTTAGCTATTCTGTCAACCCAGTCATTATGTATGATACCTCAGTGGGATGGGATCCAACAAAAAGTAACTGGTGTATTGTTTGTTATTAAAGAATGAATTAAAATTTTAATCTCAAATGTTAACGCTCTATTTTCTTTATATTCACAACTTTTTAAGGCAGAAAATAAGTAGAAATGACAGAAAGCAAGGCAACAAGGCGGAAACAAAGAGAGTGACAGAAAAGAGGAAATTTCTATCACAGAGTTTCCAGAAGGTGGGGATACTATTTATACTGAAAGAACCCCCGGCAACCCAACGGGGGGTGGGGTTGGGGGGGGGGGGGAATAACATTAACAGTAACTACAGGCTAGTGTTATTGGTGAAGGGGTGGGGGTGAGGGAAAGATGGAGTGTACGTATGAATAACATACGGATACTACACGGATCTTGTTTGGTTAACGGTCTTGCTCATAAGCGTGACGGGTTTATGCACAGGCGTTTGCTGTACGGTTATTATTTCCACCCCATTAGTCCTTTTTTCCGGTGTGTGTGTGTGTGTGTGTGTGTGTGTGTGTGTGGTGTGTGTGTGTGTGTGTGTGTGTGTGTGTGTATGTGTTTGTGTATGTGTGTGTGTATGCGTGTGTATGTGCGTGTGTGTGTGTGTATATGT
The DNA here is from genome assembly GCA_030674185.1 of Monoplex corrugatus. NCBI lineage: Eukaryota > Metazoa > Mollusca > Gastropoda > Littorinimorpha > Ranellidae > Monoplex > Monoplex corrugatus. Next base: position 22,719,865 of record JAPXFY010000029.1, read on the forward strand.
GTGTGTGTGTGTGTGTGTGTGTGTGTGTGTGTGCGTGCGTGTGTGTATGTGTTTGTGTATGTGTGTGTGTATGCGTGTGTATGTGCGTGTGTGTGTGTGTATGTGTGTGTGTGTATGTGCGTTTGTGTGTGTGTGTGTGTATGTGTGTGTGTGTGTGTATGTATGTATGTGTGTGTGTGTATGTGTGCGTGTGTGTGTGTATGTGTGTGTGTGTGCGTGTGTGTGTTTATGTATGTGTGTGTGTGTGTGTGTGTGTGTATGTGTGTGTGTATGTATGTGTGTGTGTGTGTGCGTATGTGTGTGCGTGTGTGTGTGCATGTGTATGTGTGTGCATGTGTGTGCGCGCGCGCGCGCGCGCGTGTGTGTGTATGTGTGTGTGTGTATGTGTGTGTGTGTGTGTCTGTGTGTGTGTGTTTTTTTGGGGGGGAGGCTTTTTTTTTTTTTTTTTTTGTCTCCCAAGCCACCGAACAGTACTGACGTGACTCAGAGGGTCGTAAATCAACGTGCATAGTTTAGTTGATGGTCTGCATGTGTGTAGAGACAGGTAGTATATATATATATATATGTGTGTGTGTGTGTGTGTGTGTATGTGTGTATATATATATATATACATACTTTTTTCTTCTTTTTTTTTCAGGATCATTGCACTTAGGGAGGTTACCTTTGTGCTCACTTTTTTGGAGGGTGGGGTGGGGGGGGAGGTCCCCCCCCCCCCCCATTTTCTACGCCACCTTAATGGCCACAGAAGCTGGAACAGTTTTTTACAATGCGACGAAGATGATGATGATGGTGATGGTTTCGATGAGGACGATATTCATGACGCTATGGAGTTCCATGTAGGATTGAGACTGCGTGACAGGGCTGAACTCTACGCTTACTATCACAAGGTAACCTGGCATCAACCAGGCCCGAGGGATACAGACACCTGCGCGTGCTGGTCAGAAGAGATGAGCAACACCCTCAATGACGCATCCGTGAAGTGGCTGAGACTCAACATGTGTGGTCCCAGTCTTCCCAATGAGCCCATAGCACGCCCAGCTCTGAGTAGGATCCAGTTAGAGCCGAAAAATCCAACAATGGCTTTTTGAAGAGACTGATGAGAGATTCGAACCCACAAGCTTCCAGTCGGTAGTCTGTTGCACTAACCACTACACTATATAATGGAGAAGAGTGGCAGAATGGTTCAGACGTTCGCCTGCCAATAACTAAACTCGAGGTTCCAGAGTTCGCTCCCCGCACAGGCCTCGACCTTTCTCCTCAGTTTGACTGGAAAATCGAACTGAACGTCTAGTCCTTCGGAAGGGGACGAAAAACGAGGTCGGACCCGTGTGCCTTCTGGCTGCGCACGCTAAAGATCTCACGGCAGTTGAAAATCGTGAAGAGCAGGGCATTGCCCGGCTGGCTTGGTAAAAAACATTGGAGAGATAGGTTGATTTCCCAGGTCCAGCCCCTTGAAGACCAATTAGCATTCTTGCCTGTCTGAAGTCTTGGTGAAAAAAAAAAAGTGTGAATGTGAATATGAATTTGAATCGAGGAGAGGGGATGGGCGCCGCCCTCGTGATGCTGGCCCAAGGAATAGCTTAGGTCTCTACCACCTCGCTCCCATACGATCCCAGAGTTATGGAACTATCTAGGTAGGACCTCAGGACTTGGCCAGCTCGTGGGTTTATGTGCAGGCTTAGGGGTTTGTGCCGTGATCATTCTGGACCTTCTCCATCACATGGCACCTGTGACGATAGTGCATATGGAATTCATTCCGAGCGCGGAGACGTCATCTTGAAAAATTGAAATTGAGCTGACCACTCCACCACGGCGATAGGTCGACACATAGGGGCTTTAGGCACTAACAGGTCTGATGTACCTCGTTGACACGAAAGATGGCGATCATGGCCCTCCATACGAATCTGTCCCTCGTCGCCGCAAGTACATCTCCCACCCCCTCTTTCGTCAGGCACTGTGCAAGTCCGTCCAATATTTTTTCCCTGGGTGTTCTCTTTCCCTCCAGCTTTCCTGTTGTGACTAGGTGCTCTAATTTCTCTTGCCTCAAGAAGTGTGCTATAAATGTGACTTGCCTTTTCCTAATCTTGTTCACTAATGTTCTTCCGGTGTCTGCCTCCTTCAAGACTGTCTCGTTTGTTTTCTTTGATGTCCATGGAACACTCAACATTCTTCTCAGAAACCACAAACTCTCAACATTCTTCTTAGAAACCACAAACTCTCAACATTCTTCTTAGAAACCACAAACACTCAACATTCTTCTCAGAAACTACAAACACTCAACATTCTTCTTAGAAACCACAAACTCTCAACATTCTTCTTAGAAACCACACATTTCAGTTGCATCAGTTTGGTTCTGACTTTATACACAATACATACATACATATATACATATATATATCATATCACTTCTTCGTGTGTATACGCACGCAGAAGACGAAGACTAACACATATTAACCCTTTGGCTCCCGCACCCTGTCCACCAGCATCCTGCATTGCTAACCGTGCTAGAAAACAAAAAACTTAACCCTTTGACTCGCTCACCCT
>JAPXFY010000029.1:22727408-22733359 GCA_030674185.1 Monoplex corrugatus
ATTTATTGAATGTAGAATGTGTAGGAAGGGTTCCGGCATCCGCTAAAATCAACAACTCCAGAACGAGCCCTAACACCCCTCTCACTTATTTTGCCCCATTGTGCAAAACGCTGCCAGTGGACAAGCGACTCATTCCGTGATGGAAGGTCACATATGTTCTAGTGTCCCTAGTTACGTTAGAATTTGTACTGAGGTATGTTTTCTTAATCCCCTGTGTGATGAATTGGACAGGGTGGTTAACGCCAAGGGCATCTCAGATTATGTGCGCGAATGCATTGATGTGTGTTGTTTATTTTCTTTTCCATTCTTTTTTCTTGTTGAAGTATTGTGTATGTTTTGAAACGGCTATAGCCCTGATATGGCTCTACGCAGTCGGCTGGGCTTTAAACTAAAATACCAATAAAATAACAATAGAGTTTTGATGCAAAATATTGACCGCTACAGCATTCTGGGAGTTAAGAAAATGCAATGACTTCCGGCTGTGAAAACTAAAGTCTCAGTATTACTGATCTTTTTTGTTTGTTTGTTTTTGTTTTTTGGGGGTTTTGGTCGTTGTTTTTTGTTTGTTTGTTTGTTTTCATTATCGCCCGCTCACATTTCATTGGATCTTTTGTTCGGGATACCACATTAGAAAAAGATGATCCACGTTTTGACATCTGTAATCACGACATGTAGACGTTTGGGGCCCTCTGGACAATCACGTGAAGCAGTTACTTTGAACTCTAAACCCTGTGGTGTTTGTTTGTTTGTTTGTTTTTCCCTTGCTCCTCTGTCAGAAGATGACATCTATCTAGCTGCCACTTACCTCATCTCAAGATCGTACCACATGATGTGTTCAAATGTGCCATATAGAACATAACAAGTTTCACTTATTTTACTGTGGATCCTCTCCGACTACCACTTCACTCCCCTACGACCTCAGGGTCATGGAACTATCTAGGCAGGACATCAGGACCTGGCCAGCTATTGGGTTTGTTATGTGCAGGCTTAAGGCTTGTGCCGTGATCATTTGGATCTTCTCCATTACATGACATCTGCGACGATAGTGCATAACGGAATTCATTCCGAGCGCGGAGACGTCATCTTGAGAAACTGAAACTGAAACTGAAACTTTACAAGCTGAACAGTTTCTTGTTCCGGGCCTCATGTTGATAACGTACTTGTCTTTCAAGTCGGTTTTTCCTCCTTTGAAATGATCAATCCCTCGGCAAACTGTCCTACATGACACACACTTGTCTCCATTTCACAACTGCCAACTCGTCTAATATCACTCATAGTGAAAAGACGTCAAATCAAAGAACGAATTGTTATTGTTTTTGTTGTTTAAAGCCCAGCCGACTGCGTAGAGCCAGATCAGGGCTATGACCAGTTCAAAACATACACAATACTTCAACAGGAAAGAAAAAGAAAAAATGTAAGTAGGCCTACGCATACAAATGCATGCGCGCACATTATCTAAGGAGATGCCCCTGGCGTTGACCATTCCGTTCAACTTATCGCACATGCGGATTTACAAAAAACAAAAAAACAAAAAAACAAAAAACAAAAAAACAAAAAAACAAAAAACAAAAAAACAAAAACATACGCGAATACAAATTTAAACAGAAATAAGGACACTAAAACATACATAGAAAACAGGCCTAAATTACCTAAAATTGCTTCCGCACATCTCATATCCCTAGAGCCCAAAATGCACTTTTGTACCCAATTATCAATCCTAAAAGAAAGTACATAAGACTTTATCGAATACATACAGGTGAATGGACCAGCAAGGCCGAAAATGATAGGAAGAAATGACAGAAAGCAAAGGAGGAAGAAAGAAACAAAGAGAGTGACAGAAAAGAGGAAATTTCTTAGCACAGAATTTCCAGAAGGTGGAGATACTATTTATACTGGAAGGGCCCCCCCGGCATCCCCACGGGGGGATGGGGGAGGGAACGAATGAACAAGTGCCAAATCGATGTGGATTTTTATCTAGGCCTATCTCCAAATTTGAACCTTGTGTATTTGAGGTGCTGTGTACTGGTGGCCTGTCTATTTTAAGGACGCACAGTCACGTCACATTTTTCATTGACGTCATACAATTACACGAGATATGGCGTCATTATGATTTCGTTAATACTAATTATGATTTCATGCAGACTAATAGCACTAAGGCTTTTTCACCCTCAGTGTAAGTTAAAAGTAGTTACCATAAACAGTTGTGAGGCGTGGACAGTCAACAAGCAAAGCCAGAACAAGATTGAGGCAGCCGAGATGTGGTTTCTAAGAAGAATGTTGAGAGTTCCATGGACAGCAAAGAAAACAAACGAGACAGTCTTGATGGAGGCAGACACAAGAAGATCATTGATAAGGAAGATTAGGAAAAGACAGTCAACATTTGTAGGCCATTTTGTGAGGAAAGGGAAATTAGAGCACCTGGTCGCAACAGGAAAGCTGGGGGGGGGGGGGGGGGTGAAGAGAGCACCAGGTAGATCCAGGGAGAAAATATTGGACGGACTTGCAGGGTGGCTGAGGACAGAGAGGGTGGAAGATGTGCTTGCAGCAACAAGGGTTAGATGCATGTGGAGGGCCATGATCGCCAACGCCAAGTGGCAGGGCACATGATGATGCTGCTGCTGCTGATGATGATGATTAGCAGTTCATAAATGGCCACCTAACTGATAAGAATCTTGGCCGCCCGTCTTAACCCTTTGACTCCCTCACCCTATCTGCCAGCATCCTGCATTGTCAGCCTTTGAAAAGCAAAACAAAAATTTAACCCTTTCACTCCCTCACCCTATCCATTAAGCTTCCTTCCTGCAGGAAGGTGGTGGATAGGGTGGGGGAGTCAAAGGGTTAAGTTTGTGCAGCTTATGGACAGGGTGAGGGAGTGAAAGGATTAAGTTTGTGCAGCTTATGGATAGGGTGAGGGAGGAAAGGGTTAAGTTTGTGCAGCTTATGGATAGGGTGAGGGAGAGAAAGGGTTAAGTTTGTGCAGCTTATGGATAGGGTGAGGGAGAGAAAGGGTTAATGCTCCAGTCATTCTCGTGGTGTCCGCTTGGTATTTCACACTATCACCTTCCCCGTCCCCTTCCCTTCCACTGTAAGACCTTTTGTAATCGCATAGGGTTTTGCACAGGCTTAAGGTGTTTCAAAAAAAACAAAAACTGTAGGCAGATTGGGTGGAAGGCATATAGAGCTGTTAAAGTGTGATGAATCTTTCCTGAATAAATTGAAAAACTGTAAATCTCTGTAAGCAGTATCTCTGCTCCAATCCGACTCTATTGGATCCTGTGGGCCTCAGTAGCTCAGTTCATATCTTCCTATTATTTTCTGCCTTGCTGGTCCATTCGCCTGTATGTGTTTTTTAAAGTCATATTTTTCTTAGGATTGATGATTGAGTACGTGTATTAAATGGCCACAACGGGAAAGCTGGAGGGAAGGAGAGCACCAGGTAGACCCTAGGAGAAAATATTGGACGGACTTGCAGAGTGGCTGAGGACAAAGAGGGTGGAAGAGGTGCTTGAGGCAACAAGGGATAGAAACAGATGGAAGGCCATGATCGCCGACGCCATGTGGCAAGGCACCTGATGATGATGATGATTCAGTGCATTTTTGGCTCTAGGGAGGTGAAATGTGCGAAAGCAATTTAAGGTAATTTATGCCCGTTTTTATATACGTTTCGGTGTCCTTAGGTATGCTTAAATTTGTATTCAGGTGTGTTTTTTAAATCTCTTGTGCGATAAATTGGACGGAATGGTCAGCGCGGGGGCGTGTCATTGGATTGTGTGCGCGAGTGCGTTGCTATGTGTGCTTGATTTTCTTTTCCTTTTTTGTTTGTTTTTGTTGTTGTTGAGGTTTTGTGTGATTTGAAGCGGTTATAGTTCTGATATGGTTCTGCGCGGTCGGCTGGGCTTTAAACAACAATAATAGTAGCTCAGTTGGTTTGACCGTCGGATTCACATGCTAATGGTTATGGGTTCAAATCCCGGAATGCGCTACATTAAAACTGGCTTTGTCACTGCCCCCATCTTTACGTCATTGTTGTTCTGGTGGAGTCAGTATAGGATTAGATAAGCCCCCCCCCCCCCCCCCCCCGCATTAAAACTGACCTTCTCACTGTCCCATCTTAACATCATTGTTGTTCTGGTGGAGTCAGTATAGGATTAGATAAGCCCCCCCCCCCCCCCCCGCATTAAAACTGACCTTCTCACTGTCCCATCTTAACATCATTGTTGTTCTGGTGATGTCAGTATAGGATTAGATGAGTCCCCCCCCCCCCCCCCTCAATTAAAACTGACCATCTCACTGTCCCATCTTAACATCATTGTTGTTCTGGTGGTGTCAGTATAGGATTAGATAAGCCCCCCTTCCCCCACTTCCCTGGGATGGTTATCCCGTTAGCCATATCACCTGAGGTGGGTGGTGACGTTAAAACTGAACCAAATCAATCAATCAATCAATTTGGTCTTCCCTTCCTGCGGGCCTCAGCTCAGTTATTTTGAGCGTCGGATTCACATGCTAATGGTTGTGGGTTCGAATTCCGGGGTGCGCTACATTAAAACTGGCCTTCTCACTGTCCCATCTTAACATCATTGTTGTCCTGGTGGTGTCAGTATAGGATTAGATAGGTCCCTCTTCCCCCCACTTCCCTGGGATGGTTATCCCCGTCGGCCATATCACTTGAGGTGGGTGCCGACGTAAAAACTGAACCAAACCGTACTATCGGATCTGAACCCTTGCCTTACGAATTTTCTGTTGTTTTTTTTTTATTAAAGGGAACACTATTAACCACAGGACCACGGCCACTCCGCTCCAGCAAGTCTTAGAGGACACTGGTGGCTGAACGTTACCTGCTGTGTTCCTGGTGCCAGCCTCCAGGTGGAAAATTGACAGCGGAGGTTACAGACCCCAGGACAGATCAGGGGACCTGCAGCTAGCTGTGCACGTGAAGTGGCGTCGCCCCTACAGTTGCTGACCAGCCATGGCTTTAGATAGACAAAGGGGTGAGTATGAATGTATTGTATGGTGTTGTGTTGTGTGGTGTTGTGTTGTGTTGTGTTGTGGGTATGAATGATTTTATTGTATTGTGTTGTGTAGTGTTGTGTTGTGTGGTGTGGTGTTGTGTGGTGTTGTGGTTGTGATGTGTTGTGATGTGTTGTGTTGTGTGGTGTTGTGTTGTGTGTGTTGTGTTGTGTTGTGTGGTCTTGTGTTGTGTTGTGTGGTGTTGTGTGTGTGGTGTTGTGTTGTGTGGTGTTGTATTGTGTGGTGTGGTGTGTTGTGTGTGTGTTGTGTGTGTGGTGTGGTGTTGTTTGGTGTTGTGTTGTGTTGTGTGTGGGTATGAATGATTTTATTGTATTGTATTGTGTTGTGTTGTGTGGTGTGGTGTTGTGTTGTGTTGTGTTGTGAGTATGAATATATTGTATGGTGTTGTGTTGTGTTGTGTTGTGAGTATGAATGTATTGTATGGTGTTGTGTTGTGTTGTGAGTATGAATGTATTGTATGGTGTTGTGTTGTGTTGTGAGTATGAATGTATTGTATTGTGTTGTGTTGTGTTGTGTTGTGTGTGAGTGTGGATGATTTTATTGTGTTGTGTTCTGTTGTGTTGTGAGTATGAATGATTTTATTGTATTGTGTTGTGTTGTGTTGTGTTGTGTTGTGAGTATGGATGATTTTATTGTGTTGTGTTGTGAGTGTGGATGATTTTATTGTGTTGTGTTGTGTTGTGTTGTGAGTATGAATGATTTTATTGTGTGTTGTTGCTGTGTTGTGTTGTGAGTATGATGATTTTTATTGTATTGTGTTGTGTTGTTGTGTTGTGTTGTGTTGTGAGTATGAATGATTTTATTGTATTGTGTTGTATTGTGTTGTGTTGTATTGTGTTGTGTTGTTTTGTGTTGTGTTGTGTTGTGTTGTGTTGTATTGTGTTGTGTTGTATTGTGTTGTGTTGTGTTGTATTGTGTTGTGT
>JAPXFY010000029.1:22738459-22740959 GCA_030674185.1 Monoplex corrugatus
TAGTATCTCACACACACACACACACACACACACACACACACACACACACACACACACACACACACACACACTTCCTTAGTACCTCACACATACACACACACACACACACACACACACACACACTTCCTTAGTACCTCACACACACACACACACACACACACACACACACACACACACACACACACACACACACACACACACACACACACACACAGATCAACTTCCTTAATCTCTCTCTCTCTCTCTCTCACACACACACACACACACACTTCCTTAATATCACACACTGTCTCCCTACTCTCCTCCCATTCATCACTGACATCATCAACACTTCTCTTCAAACTGGAACTGTCCCTGATTCTTTCAAGTCTGCTATTGTTCACCCTCTCCTCAAGAAACACAATTTAGATCCAAATGAACTGAAAAATTACCGGCCTATCTCTAATCTCTCTTTCTTGTCAAAACTCCTTGAAAAAGTCGTCCTCAACCAGCTGAACTGTCACCTGTCTGCCAACAATCTCCTCAATCCTTTCCAGTCAGCCTACCGCCAGTGCCATAGCACTGAAACTGCCCTACTACACATTCTCAACAATCTCCTCCTTGCAACTGATACTGGCAAAGTCTCTCTCCTCACACTCCTTGATCTGTCTGCAGCCTTTGATACCATTGATCATGGTATTCTCCTTTCTAGACTTCATCATACTTTTGGCATCTCTGACATTGCTCTGTCTTGGTTCACTTCATACCTATCCAACAGAAAACAAACCGTTCTCATCAATGGCACTTACTCTCAACCTGCATACCTGACCTGTGGTGTTCCACAAGGATCTGTCCTTGGCCCTGTTCTTTTCACTCTTTACACCTCCCCCCTGTCCACCATCATCAACTCCCATTCTATAAAACACCACTTCTATGCTGATGACACCCAACTTCAAGACAGTGACTCACCTGATAATATACAGCGCCTGTTGACTCGCACCACTGAGTGTTACTCGGACATTAAGAACTGGATGACACACAATAGACTTCAGCTTAATGACGACAAAACAGAAGCTATCCTCATTGGCACCCGTCAGAAACTTTCTCAGCTGCCTCCTCTTTCTCTCCCATTATGTAACACATTAGTCCCAATTTCTGATTCAGCTAAAAACCTTGGTGTCTGCATTGACTCTACCCTCTCCATGAACAACTTTGTTTCTCAAACTGCCAGATCCTGCTACTATCATCTCCATCGTATAAGGCTGATCAGGAAGTATCTCTCTGTCGAAACAACTGCAAAACTCGTTCTCTCCTTCATAATGTCTCGCATTGACTATTGCAATTCACTCCTGTCTGGTCTTCCTGCCTCCACCATTCACATCCTACAGCGCATTCAAAACAATGCTGTACGCCTTGTACTCAAAAAGAAAAAAGCTGACCACATATCTCCTCTCCTGGCACAACTTCACTGGCTCCCTGTATCAAAGCGCATACAGTACAAACTAGACACCATGTGCTACAAAAGCCTCAATAACGCAGCCCCCGATTACCTGTCAAGCCTACTTGAGATCTATGTTCCCTCACGTACCCTCCGCTCTGCCTCCGATCCTCTGACTTTTCGCTTTCCACGCACTAAGCTCAATACCTATGGTCCACGAGCCTTCTCTGTTTCTGGTCCACTCTCCTGGAACAAACTTCCTCTCTCAGTCCGTCAGCAACCTACTTTTGTCTCCTTCAAGTCCGCTCTCAAAACTCACCTTTTCTCCTCCGCATAAAATCCTAACCCCCCTCTGCAGCCTGTCTCCGCTCGGAGGGAATCACATGGTTAAAATATATAATTGTATATGCTATGCTCTCTATAATTTTCCATTGCTTTTATTCTTGCTTTTATTGCTTTTATTCTTTCTCCCCATTTATAGCCATGCGTGTGTGTTGTGTGTATGTTTGTGTGTGTGTGTGGTGGCTGCGTGCGTGCGTCGTGTGCGTGTGTGTCGTTGCGTGTGTGTTTTTGCAGTTGCGTGCTGTGCTTGATTTTGTGTCCTGACTTCAACGCTTAGATTTGATTTTATCAAGATTTGCGCTATAAAAAGAATTCTTATTACACACACTAAACAACACAACATCAATATTCATCACACACACACACAAACACACACACACACCCCTCTAACACTAACACACACACACACACACAACACACACACACACACACACAACACAACACACACACACCACACCACACAAAACTACACCACACACACACCACACACACACACACACACAAAAACCACACACCACACGCAAACACACACCACACACACCACACCCCACCACCACACACAACAACACACCCTACACCCACACACACACCCACACACACACACACACACACACACCCACCCACACCCACACACACCACACTACACACACACACACACACACTACACACACACACCACACACACACACACACACACACACCACACAACACACACCACATACGCACACACACACACACACAC
>JAPXFY010000029.1:22743459-22748459 GCA_030674185.1 Monoplex corrugatus
CGTAGCTGGCTGAGCTTGAAACAAAAAATAACAATAAATGACAGTGTGATGATGATTTTTATTTGCTACCTGGCTGAACCTTTCTCTCAGTGACAAAAAAAAGCTACTTACTGCGTAGCTTTCGTCGGCGATCCGGCCGACTTCTTCAGCGCAACTGCTGGGTTGAGAACTGGCTTCAGTGCGCACCGCGCGTGAGCGAACTCACGACAGTGCGACTGAATAAGTGAGGAGTACATGTATGTACACCGATGGCAGGTTGTGTCGGTTCCCGGTTATTATTATCATTATCACCATTATCGTCATTATATTGCTTTTTTTGTTTTTTTATTGTTGCTTTTGTTTTTTATTGTTGTTGATGTTATCATGATAATTCTCATTATTATCATTCTTATTAGTATCATCATTACTGTTATTTTACCTTGTTGTTTTTTGCTGTTCAGTTGTCCACTGGTGTGTTCATCACTGGGATTTTTTCTTTGTTGCGGTCTGTCTGTCTGTCTTACCTATCTGTCTGTCGGTTGGTCTGTCTAGTCTGTCTGTCAGTCTGTCTGTCTGTTGGTCTGTCTGTCTGTCTGTCTGTCTGTTGGTCTGTCTGTCTGTCTGTTGGTCTGTCTGTCAGTCTGTCTGTCTGTTGGTCTGTCTGTCAGTCTGTCTGTCTGTCTGTTGGTCTGTCTGTCTGTTGGTCTGTCTGTCTGTTGGTCTGTCTGTCTGTTGGTCTGTCTGTCTGTCTGTTGGTCTGTCTGTCTGTTGGTATGTCTGTCTCTGTCGGTCTGTCTGTCTGTTGGTCTGTCTGTCTTTTGGTCTGTCTGTCTGTCTGTCTGTTGGTCTGTCTGTCTGTCTGTCGGTCTGTCTGTCTGTCTGTCTGTCTGTTGGTCTGTCTGTCTGTTGGTCTGTCTGTTGGTCTGTCTGTCGGTCTGTCTGTCTGTCTGTCTAGTCTGTCTGTCTGTCTGTCGGTCTGTCTGTCTGTCTGTCTGTCTGTCTGTCTCGCTTTTACTGTCTGTCTTTTAGTTTTCTTGTCTTTTGTTCGTTGGCTATGTGTGTGTTTATTTCATTTTTTTCCTTCATTTTCTTGTCCAATAACTCAATTCTTTTGTTTTTAAGCAAATCTTATTTGTCTGTGTATTTTGAGTCTTCTCTCTGTCTGTGTCTCTCTCTCTCTGTTTCTGTATCTCTGTCTGTCTCTCTTTCTGTCTGTCTCTGTCTCTCTGTCTGTCTCTCTGTCTCTCTTTCTGTTTCTCTCTCTCTCTCTCTCTCTGTATATCTGTGGCTGTCTTCTCTCTGTCTCATTGTCTGTTTGTCTGTCTGTCTGTCTGTCTGTCTCTGTCTCTCTGTCTCTGTCTCTGTCTCTGTCTCTCTCTGTGTGTGTGTGGGGGGGGGGGTCATTGTGAGTGTTGCTCAATTTTTTTTCTGAGCACTATCGCAGATGTCTGTAAATCTCGGGCCTGGTTGACACCAGAGTAACTTATATGCTAAGCATAGAATACAGTCATGTCAAGTAATCTCAATCCTAGATGGAACTCTATAGCATCATTATATTATCATCCTCATCGTCATCATCATCGTAGCATTGTAGAAAACTGTGTCAGCTTTTATGGCCATTAAAGTGGTGTAGAAAATTGCCCCCCCGCCCCCCCCCCCAAAAAAAAAAAAATATATATATATAAACAAATAAAGATAAAATAAAATGATATAAAATTAGATAAAATAAAATGAAACAAAATGAATAATATGAAAACAAAATAAAGTAAAAAAAAAAGAGAGAGCGAAAGAGACAGAGACAGAGAGAAAGAGAGAGAGAAAGAGAGAGAGAGAGAGGGAGAGAGAGCAGAGACAGAGAGACAGAGACAGAGAAAGAGACAGAGAGAGAAATATAGATAAAGAGAGAGAGAGAGAGAGAGAGAGAGAGAGAGAGAGGCAGACAGACAGACAGACAGACAGACAGACAGACAGATAGACAGACAGACAGACAGACAGACAAAGAAAGCGTTAACACAAAAAATGAAACCGCCTGAGTGGGATGATCCTTATACCTCCCAACATATAACTCTCTCTCACCTGACCCCTAGCAACGTACGTACGACTTTCACCCCCCCCCCGATCCCCTACACCCCCACACCCCACCCCCTCTTCCACGCTTTCCTTTCCTCTCTCCCTGTCTCTCCACCCCCCCTCATCCCCCCTCTCCACCAATGCACTTTAGATTTGCACATCATTCTGCCGTGTGAGGTAATCCGGTGCAATGGGCTTTGTGTCACCTCCCAAACCCCCCCCCCCATTCCCCTTTTCCTTCCACCTTCACACTCCCCACTCCACCACTCCACCACTCCACCTTTGCCTGTGTGCTCTCTGTTCTCTGTTATATATCTTGCGACTTGAAGTTGGTCCAGTGACCTGAAAAAATATCGTGCGTCGTTCAGTTTCTTTCGGCCAGCTGACCTTGTTATGACAAAAAAACAAACAAACGATAAATAGATTTTTATTGTTATTGTTGTTTAAAGCCCAGCTGACTGTCAGAGCCATCTCAGGCTACAATAAATAGATAGATAGACAGATAGTGATAGATAGATAGATAATTAGATAGATAGATAGATAATAGAAAGATAGATAGATAGATAATAGATAGATAGATAATAGATAGATAATAGATAGATATGATAGATAGATAGATAATAGATAGATAGATAGATAGATAGATAGATAGATAGATAATAGATAGATAGATAGATAGATAGATAGATAGATAGATAGATAGATAGATAGATAGATAGATAGATAGATAGATAGATAGATAGATAGATAGATAGATAGATAGATAGATAGATAGATAGATAGATAGATAATAGATAGATAGATAGATAGATAGATAGATAATAGATAGATATAGATAATAGATAATAATAGATAGATAGATAGATAGATAGATAGATAGATAGATAGATAATAGATAGATAGATAGATAGATAATAGATAGATAGATAGATAGATAGATAGATAGATAGATAGATAGATAGATAGATAATAGATAGATAGATAGATAGATAGATAGATAGATAGATAGATAGATAGATAGATAGATAGATAGATAGATAGATAGATAGATAGATAGATAATAGTAATAGATAGATAGATAGATAGATAGATAATAGATAGATAGATAGATAGATAATAGATATAATAGATAATAGATAGATATAGATAATAGATAGATAGATAGATAGATAGATAGATAGATAGATAGATATAGATAGATAGATAGATAGATAATAGATAGATAGATAATAGATAGATAATAGATTAGATAGATAATAGATAATAGATAGATAGATAGATAATAATAGAATAGATAGATAGATAGATAGATAATAGATAGATAGATAAATCAATCAATCAAATAAATAAATAAACAAATAGATAACTAGATAAATATAGATAGATGAATAAATAAATAAATAAGTAAATGAATGAATGAATGAATGAATGAAAATTTATATCGCGCAACAAAAATCTCCATGCTCTAAAAGCATGCTCGCGGCGCACGGTGGGGGGGAGTTGGGGGGCACAAAAACAATTCCACACAGCCTTTGCACCAACATTCATAAAGGCATTCAAGGTATTCACATTCAAATAAGCAATCCCATACAACATTAGAAAAAGTGTGTCTTGAGACTAGATTTAAAGGATGAATGAGTCTTTTTCTCCCTGATGCTCATGGGAAGCATGTTCCACTTGGTAGGGGCAAGGTATTTAAATTCTCGCTGACCATATCTTTTGGTTTTAACATCCCTTGTCCCAGGAACATGAAGAAGAGACTTGGAAGCAGATCTCAGACTGCGAACAGGTTTATATTCAGAAAGAAGATCTTTAAGATAAGAAGGACTACTAGAGTTGAGTGCAAGACTTGGTGAAAACACCTACAGGAATAAAGAAATAGTTACACCCTCCTGGTGGGAAACTCTGGATCCAGCTTAGCACATTCGGTTTCTGTTCTTTCTGTTGAGGTATTGTGTTTTGTTGTTTTTTTTGTTGTTTTTTTTGACACGGGTATAGCCCTGATATGGCTCTACGCAGTCGGCTGGGCTTTAAAAAAACAACGACAGTAACAATATGACGTGAAGAGGACGGAGACGTCGAGCATGGAGCGGTATTACGCATTGAATACTAATTGCTAACAACAACAACAACAATGATAATCATCATCATCATCATCATCATCATCATCATGATGATTAATAATAGTAAGAAGAATGATGATGATGACGGTGATGATGATAATGATACTAATAATAGTAATAATGAATAATAATAAAAAACAAAACAAACTTCACACACATGATATTGATAAGAAGAAGAGGAAGAATAATAGGGATAATAATTACAATAACAAATGACATTGTAACAGTAATGAGTAAAGCAAAATGAATAAATCAGAATAATTTAGACGATTATAGTAATGATGATGATGGTGATGACGACGACGTTGATGGTGATAACGACGACGACGACGACGATGATGATGATGATGATGATGATGATGATTCTGAAGAAGAATCGTGTAACAAATGAATAAATTAACCAGGGATTTTGACCGGAGGATTGGGCGGGGGGGAGGAAGGCGGAGTGAATTGGGAATTCAACCGTTGAGGCACAATATCTATCTACTTCGTTAAATAATAACAACAAATAAATTCATAAATGAACAGATGAGTATATAAAAACCGTCCCTAATACGGCAAAGTGGCAGAGGCTTCAGTTCATCTTGTGGTAATGTTGCAATTCACAATGAGCACTTAGTGCAGTTGTCTCCCATGTCGTTGTCCCCGATGGCTCTTACCTCCCCTGTTTAATGGCCCGGCGTCGGCGTTTTTATGTCCCGTTTTACGATAGAAAGGGTGTGTGTGTGTGTGTGTGTGTGTGTACGTGTGTGTGTGTGTGTGTGTGTGTGTGTGTGTGTGTGTGTGTGTGTGTGTGTGTGTGTGTGTTGTGTGTGTGTTGTGTTGTGT
>JAPXFY010000029.1:22755959-22760959 GCA_030674185.1 Monoplex corrugatus
CCATGGGTCCGATTCGTTGCATGGTCGGAACAACGAAAGGCGCCAGTATTTCATCCCGATAGCGGAGGCCTGTGAGGTTTCCGTCAATGTGGTAGAGTGGTGTCTTGTGGTGGAGGCTGATGGCACCCCATACCATAACAGATCCTCCCCTGAAGGCCCGGGTCTCACGAACAGCTGCATCAATGTAACGTTCACCAACACGCCTCCAAACTCTAGTTCGGCCATCATTATGTTC
This sequence comes from Monoplex corrugatus, assembly GCA_030674185.1. Lineage (NCBI taxonomy): Eukaryota > Metazoa > Mollusca > Gastropoda > Littorinimorpha > Ranellidae > Monoplex > Monoplex corrugatus. Next base: position 22,756,195 of record JAPXFY010000029.1, read on the forward strand.
AAGACAAAACCGCGACTCATCCGAAAAGAGGACCTGAGACCACTGTTGTTGGTTCCATCTCGCATGACGTTGGCAGAAAGCTCGGCGAGCCAGCTTATGGGCTGCTAGCAGTCGTGGTCGCACAGCTGGACGACGTGATCTGAGGCCAAAGTGGTGAAGACGGTTTCGTATGGCTTGACGGCTGAGGATGGTGTTAGTTGCCCTACGAAGCTGCCGTTGGATGCTGATTGAGGTGGCATCCCGCTGCAGTAGGACCTGCCTCTCGATGAACCGATCTTCTCTTGGAGTCGTCTGCCTAGGCCGACCTGACCGTGGCCTCTCTTCAACGCTGTTGGTCGCCCTAAAACGCTGGTTCAGTCTAACAATAACTGAATGATGCACATCAAGTCGTCGCGCCACTTCAGCCTTGGCAATGCCATCTTGCATCCACGCAATCGCCCTGGTTTTGTCAAAGGTGCTAAGTTTTCTTCTTGGTGGCATGGTGAGAAACGGGCTGACAGTAACCAAGCCCGCGCTTATAAAGCATAAGGAAGGGGCATAAAACTCACTCGAAAGACTGCTCTTGCACGGGTATAACGAATTTTTCATTTTACACATCTTGTGTCGCCAGCAAGCTCACTGCAAAACAGGCACATTTACCGCAACTTTGCACTTTTTATCCCGCGCGGCAACGAGGTCACCAAGACCCCCATGCGCACTACAAGTTGCCACAGGCTCGCCCAAACACTGCTGTTTGAGATTCCATCACTGGTTGCCGCATAACAAAAAGAAAATAATGTTTTCTGAAGGAATGGATCAGCCCCCTGTGTCCAAGGACCTGTGCTTAACTTGTTGTGACTAGTATATAAGAAAGTGAATAAGTGACATTTCAAGTGGATAGTCTGTTTCCTTGTTCGTCCCTTTGGTACAGGTAAGGTGACCCCTGTGCACACACATGATGAAACGAATATAAAAAAGACAAATGAAAGAAATAAATAATAAATAAATAAATAAATAAATGAATAAATGAATAAATAAATAAATGAATAAATAAGCAAGTGACATTTCAAGTGGACAGGCTGTTCCTTGTTCGTCCCTTTGGTACACGTACTGGATGACCCCTGATACACAGGATGACAGATATAAACAGACAAGTAAAAGAACAAATAAGTAAATAAATAGATGAAATAAAATAAATAAATAAATGAATAATCCGTAAGGTTTGAGTAAGTAAGTGACTTTTTGGACGCTTTTGGTACGCATATTGGATGACACTTGACTAATGGAAAATAAACATAAGCTAAACTGATAGATCGATTGAAATCAAATGAATGAATAAGTGAGTGTGAGTGTGTGTGTGTGTGTGTGTGTGTGTGTGTGTGTGTGTGTGTGTGTGTGCGTGTGTGTGTGTGCGTGTGCGTGTGTGTGAGTGTGTGTGTGTGTGTGTGTGCGCGCGCGTGTGTGTGTGAGTGTGTGTGTGTGAGTGTGTGTGTGTGTCTGTGTGTGTGTGTGTCTGTGTGTGTGTGTGTGTGTGCGTGTGTGTGTGTGTGTGTGTGTGTGTGTGTGTGTGTGTGTGTGTGTGTGTGTTCCCTGTTCGTGCTGTTGGTACAGGTACTGGATGACCCCTGAATACACACAGGATGAAATAGATATAAAAGACAAACGAAAGAATGAATAAATAAATTTTAAAAAAAATATATATATGTATAAATAAGTAATGTCAAATGAATGAATAACTACACAAATAAACAAATTAACAGATTGATAAACAAACAAGCAAATAAGTGGCATTTTGAGTTGACAGCTCTTCCATGTTCGTGCCTGTTACACACACTGGACGACACTTGACGTATGCAAAATAAACATAAGGTAAACAAACAGATCGATTGAAATCAAATGCTCGAATAAATAAGTGAACAAATGAATGACAGTAACTAAACTAACACGTTCACTCACTCATTTACTCACTCACTCACTCACTCACTCACTCACTAACCTCCATGGGAATGCCGTGGGCTCAGTATAAGTAGTATTCCCACCTTCTGGAAATTCTGTGCTAGACATTTTCTCTTTTCTGTCATTCTCTTTGTTTCTGCCTTGTTTCTTTGCTTTCTGTCCTTTCTTCCTATCATTTTCTGCCTTGCTGGTCCATTCATCTGTATATGTTCAACAAAGTCTTACGTAGTTTTTGCTAGGACTGGTAATTGGGTACATGTAGTAAGTGCATTTTTGCCTCTAGGGAGGTGAGATATGCGGAAGCAATTTTAGATAATTTATGCTCGTTTTTATGTATGTTTTGGTGTCCTTAGGTATGTTCAAATTTGTATTCAGGTGTGTTTTTTTAAATCCCCTGTGCGATAAATTGGACGGAGTGGTCAGCGCCAGGGACACGTCCTTAGATTATGCGTGCGAATGCATTGATGTGTGTACTTAATTTTCTTTTCTGTTTTTTTTTTCCCCTGTTGAAGTTTTGTATGTTTTGAAACGGTTATACCTCTGATATGGCTCTACGCAGTCGGCTGGGCTTTAAACAATAATACCAATAACAATAACTCTATTGCTGCTACTACAACTACCACTGCTACTGCTATTATTACTGCTACTAATTAGCTACTATTGTTCTATTGCTGCTGCCATAACTACCACTGCTACTGCTATTGCTACTGCTACTAATTAGCTACTATTGTTCTATTGCTGCTACTACAACTACCACTGCTACTGCTATCGCTACTGCTTCTAATTAGCTGCTATTGTTCTATTGCTGCTGCCATAACTACCACTGCTACTGCTATCACTACTGCTACTAATTAGCTACTATTGTTCTATTGCTGCTGCCATAACTACCACTGCTACTGCTATTACTACTGCTACAGGTAAACTAGTACTACTACTATTGCTGCTAGTACTCGTACTACGGCTGCTGCTGATATTACTACTAGTACTGGTATGGCTAGTCCTGCTATTACCACATTTACTACTCATCATCATCATCAGGTGCCCTGCCGCATGGCGTTGGCGATCATGGACTTCCATCTGTCTCTATCTGTTGTTGCCCCAAGCATCTCTTCCACCCTCCTTGTCCCCAGCCACTCTGCAAGTCCGTCTAGTATCTTCTCCCTGGGTCTACCTGGTGCTCTCTTTCCCTCCAGCTTTCTCGTTGTGACCAGGTGCTCCACACACCCCCCCCCCCCCCCGCTTCCTCATAAAATGGCCTATAAATGTTGCCTGTCTTTTCCTAATCTTCCTTGTGAGTGATCTACTTGTGTCTGCCTCCATCAAGACTGTCTCGTTTGTTTTCTTTGCTGTCCATGGAACTCTCACATTCCTCTTAGAAACCACATCTGGGCTGCCTCAATATTGTTCTGTCTTTGTTTGTTGACTGTCCACGCCTCACAACCATACAGCAGTATTGGTTATATGTAACATTCAAGAACTCTCTTCCTGATGTTAACTGATAGGCATTTGTTGGTGAGAATGCTTTTCGTCTTCTTGAATGCTGTTTTGGCTTGGCCTATTCTGCTGGCTACCTCTGATGTGCATCTGCCGTCTGGTGAAATGATCGTTCCCAGGTATTTAAACTTTATCAACCTGTCTCAAGGTTGTGCCGTTTGCTGTTATTTTGCATGAGGGGATTTCATGTTTTTTACTGATCACCATGACTTCAGTCTTCCTGATGTTTAGTTCCAAGCCTTTACCTTTGCTTTCTATTTCTAGTATATTCACAAGGTTTTACTACTTCTGTTATTATTAGTTATAAGTGAATTACTGCCATTATTATTGATACTTATGCTTCTAGTAGTTCCTGGTACTAATGAATTACTGCTTCTGCTACTATTACTTCTACTACTTGTGCTGCTGTTACCACTGCCACTGGTTTACAAACACTGCTACTGTTAATACTACTTCTACTTCTACGACTGCTGCTGCTGTTGCTGCCGCTGCTGCTGCTGCTGCTACTACTACTACTACTACTACTACTACTACAACAACAACAACTACTACTACTACAACAACAACAACAACAACAACAACTACTACTACTACAACAACAACAACTACTACTACTACTGCTGCTGCTGTTGTTGCTGCTGCCACTAGTCCAACTAGTACTGCTATTACTACTGCTGCTACTAACTTGTGCTGCTGTAACTACTGTTACTAGTTGTTAACTACTAACTGATTCATGTTACAATTACTGCTGTGGCTGCTGCTGCTGTTTCCACTATTACTACCACTACTACTACTACACTACTACTACTACTACTACTACTACTACACTACTACTATTCCTACTGTTACTGCTGTTGTTTCTACTACTACTACTGCTGCTGCTGTTTCTACCACTACTACTACTATCACTACTACTACTACCCCTACTACTGCTGCTGCTGTTTCTACCACCACCACTACTATCACTACTACTACTACTTCTTACTGCTACTTTCTACTACTACTACTCACTACTACTACTACTACTACTTACTGCTACTTTCTACTACTACTACTGCTACTACTAGTACTATTACTACTGCTGCTACTGCTGCTGATAGTCCAGCGACTACTGTCATTGTCACTGCTACTAGTAAACTACTATCATTGCCACAGCTGTTAGTATCGACTGTCGTTAGTTATTGTGTTTTTCCTCTCTGTCATCACTTATAACCCGCAGTTCATCACGATTGTATCTTTTCTTTGAATGCTATCATTATCACGCCCCCCTTAATTAGTATGTAGTTTGTTTTTCACCCAAAGCTGTTGTTACTATCAAACTCGGTCATCAGTCGTT
>JAPXFY010000029.1:22765959-22768459 GCA_030674185.1 Monoplex corrugatus
TCAGAACGGACCGTAATGACGTCAGATTCGCTACATGACGTTGCTTTCGTTTTACCCTGACTACGACGACGCCCTGGCGTTTGAGAAAAGTGATCATTAGATTGTTGATAAGGAGAGGGTGTTTGTTTTTTTGGTGATGAATTTGAAATAAGAAGAAATCTTACCCGTTTCTCCCCCAATATTTACTGCCAACGTCGACACACAGTCAAACACAAGTCTCACCATGTTTCGATGGCTGAAAGACCGAAACAAGAAAAGTCGCAAGTCGTCCCCCTCAGGAAGCGTACGAAGCAAGGAGGATGACTATGGCTTTAAGCAGAAACAACAACAGCAACAGCAACAGCAGCAACAACAGCAACAACATCAGCAGCAGCAGCAACAACAACAGCAAGGCGAGTACAATAAACGAGACCTGCCGCCGACGCCGGCTGACCTGATGTCCTCGTGTCACGTGGCGGACGACGATAGATCCTTCCACATTTACGAGGAGATCCCGGACCTCCCCTTTCGCTGCACCCCGGAAGGAGAACTGAGGATCCACCTGGCCAAAGAGGAAGCTTCCAGAAGACTGTCCCAGCACGCCGGAGACCTCCATCCTGGAACTTCCAGCTCCGCCTCCGCCACGCGGAACATCAGCCCCTACATGGTGGTTCCTTTAGAACGTTTGCGGGAAACGCCTTCCGAGTTCCGGGCGAGTCGAAGCACTCCGGACTTTGGTGCCGGCCCGCGAGACAATTCCTTCACCTGTGCCGTGGTGGGGCGCAAGAAGGGTGAGGACGTCCTGCTGCCGGCCGGTGGAGGCACCAGGTCGCCCAACTGTGAGACGGCCAGCCAGGGGACCAGCAGCCCCAGCTGTTGTGGCAGCAGCGTGTTCGGCAGCCCGCTGGGTCTGGAGGCCCGTTGTGGGGAGGGCGGAGGGGACATCAGTGATCGTCTGCTGAGCGCCATCAACTTGACCCGACTCTTGGCGGCCGTCAGGTGGGTTGTCTTGTGTCTGTAGTACACATAGTAGTTGTAGTAGTAGTTGTAGTAGTAGTAGTAGGAGGAGTTGTAGTCTTGTATGTGTAGTAGACTTAGTAGTAGTAGTTGTAGTAGTCTTGTATGTGTAGTAGACTTAGTAGTAGTAGTCTTGTATGGGTAGTAGACTTAGTAGTAGTAGTTGTAGTAGTCTTGTATGGGTAGTAGACTTAGTAGTAGTAGTTGTAGTCTTGTATGGGTAGTAGACTTAGTAGTAGTAGTTGTAGTAGTCTTGTATGGGTAGTAGACTTAGTAGTAGTAGTTGTAGTAGTCTTGTATGGGTAGTAGACTTAGTAGTAGTAGTAGTCTTGTATGGGTAGTAGACTTAGTAGTAGTAGTAGTCTTGTATGGGTAGTAGACTTAGTAGTAGTAGTAGTAGTAGTCTTGTATGGGTAGTAGACTTAGCAGTAGTAGTAGTAGTAGTAGTCTTGTATGGGTAGTAGACTTAGTAGTAGTAGTAGTAGTCTTGTATGGGTAGTAGACTTAGTAGTAGTAGTAGTTGTAGTCTTGTATGGGTAGTAGACTTAGTAGTAGTAGTAGTAGTAGTAGTCTTGTATGGGTAGTAGACTTCGTAGTAGTAGTAGTTGTAGTCTTGTATGGGTAGTAGACTTAGTAGTAGTTGTAGTAGTCTTGTATGGGTAGTAGACTTAGTAGTAGTAGTTGTAGTAGTCTTGTATGGGTAGTAGACTTAGTAGTTGTAGTAGTCTTGTATGGGTAGTAGACTTAGTAGTAGTAGTAGTTGTAGTAGTCTTGTATGGGTAGTAGACTTAGCAGTAGTAGTAGTCTTGTATGTGTTATAGACTTAGTAATAGTAGTAGTCTTGTATGTGTTGTAGACTTAGTAGTAGTTGTAGTAAGTAGTAGTAGACTTAATGGTAGTAGTAATAGTAGGAGGAGGAGGAGGAAGAGGACAACCGGCAGTGGGATACAGCTTAATAGTAGTAGGAGGAGGAGGAGAAGGAGGAGGAGAAGGAGGACGAGGAGGACACCCGGCAGTGGGATACAGCTTAGTAGTAGTAGTAGGAGGAGGAGGAGGACGAGGAGGAGGAGGAGGAGGACACCCAGCAGTGGGGTACGGCACAAAGCAGACATTAATTAACCCTTTGGCCCCCGTACCCTGTCCATAAGGATCCTGCAGTGTCAACCATGCTGGCAAAGCAGAAACTTAACCCTTTGGCTCCCTCCTGTAGGAACCTGGTGGATAGAGTGAGGGAGTAAAATGTTTAAATTTTCGCTTTGTTAACGTGTTTTTTTTGTTTTGTTTTGTTGTTGTTGTTTTTTTTGCAATGCAGGATGCTGGTGGACAGGGTGCGGGAGTCAAAGGGTTAAGTTAATGTTTTCATCAATCTGGCAGTGTCAGCTTTGTGTTTGATAGATCCCTTCTTCTTCTCCCCCTCCCCCTTTACCCCCTACCCCTTTACCTTCTATCCCTTTACCCCCTACCCCTCATTCCAAGACCTTGCCAGTGCGCAGGATTCTGTGCA
>JAPXFY010000029.1:22775959-22778459 GCA_030674185.1 Monoplex corrugatus
TCCCTTCCCCCTATGTCCCTTCGTCTTCCTCCAAGTGAAAGCACTCATCATCTTCACAGTGCTATAACACCCATTATTTTGTTCCCAGTCTGCTTAGGTATATTTTGTTTTGTTTTGCTTTGCTTTGTATTTTGTGGAGTTTTTTTTTTTTTTTTTTGTGATCAAGTAAACCATTATCTTAAGTGTTAGAGCAACTGTGCTCATAACATGAGTTTTGAGTTCAGTCCTTGAGTGGGCTAAGCCTTGTTTTGTATTGTTTTGTTTTGTTTGTTGTTGTTGTTTTTTAGGCGGGATGGTTGATTCCTCTGACGAAGCCCTGGATTGGATATCTATCTCGAGTTCAAACCCAGCCTGCAATATTAAGAAACTGGTCTGTTTACTGCCCATCGCAATGTTTCCATCATTCTGCTGGTGTCGGCTTAGTGTTTGATAGGTCCCTTCTCCCCTGCCTAATTTCGAGGCCTGTTTACTGCCCATCGTAATGTTTCCATCATTCTGATGGTGTCAGCGTAGTGTTTGATAGGTCCCTTGTCCCCTCCTCCTCTTCAAGTTCTGTTTACTGCCCATCGATATGTTTCCATCATTCTGGTGGTGTCTTCTTACCTTTTTCATAGGTCCTAAACCGCCTCCTCACTCGCTTTTACCTTCTCTTTTCCCCCATTTCAAAACCTTGCCAGCGTGTACGGTTTTGTGCAGGGTCAAGGAGTCTGCCAGATATTTGCTGGCAAATTTGGAATGTTCCGAGAATCCTTCTTGAACAAACTCTAGATTTTGTCCCCAAGGTTTTGTTGCCATGTGAAATTTAGTATTCTGTCCCCTTTGAGGTCCCATAGCCACAGCGTTGCGCCACCCTGGGTTATACCTGAGTGTGTTTGTATCTAAAATACTCTTGGAAAAAAAAAAGGTGGACTTTTGTTCATAATTTTTGACAGGGACGGCTCCTTTGTCGTCGTGGGATCTTTAACGTGCTGTGGGTGTATGCTGTACACTGGAATTTGGCTTTTCGTCTCATCCGAAGTTTTAGTATCTGAAACACCAGATGTTTTGTTGTTTTGTTTGTTTTAGTATCTGAAAGCACCAGACTTGTTTTGTGTTGTTTGTTTTTTGTCTTTTTTTTTATTATTGGCGATTCGAACCACGACTCACACACACACACACACTTTGATTGGTGTTGTGTTTCAGCTTCGTGCTGTGTTCGTTGTCCTGCATGCATCCCGCTTCCATTTCATGACAGCTGGTGCGTGGGGTTTACACAGGCAGAGGATGTCTGCCAAATAAATCAAAGCTGGCAGAATTCGTGTAGTCAGGGGGCGGAAGAGGGGGTGGGAAGGGGGGAACCACATGTGGAACTGTCTAAATGCGATAAATGATCCCCCCCCCCCCACCTCGTGAACAAAATGTTCCAGTCGTCCAGTACGACTTGTAAACCAATGCTGACTTTCAACCTTTTGACCCCTCACCCTGTCCCCAGCATCCTGCATAGCCAACCATGCTAACAAGCAAAGCAAAAACTTAACCCATTTGACTCCCTCACCTATCCACCAGCTTCCTTCTGCAGGAAGCTGGTGGATAGGGTGAGGTGAGTCAAAGAGGTTAAGTTTTTGCAGTTGGTGGATAGGGTGCGGGAGTCAAAGGGTTAAGTTTTTAGCAGTTCGTGGATAGGGTGCAGGAATCAAAAGATTAAGTTTTTGCGGTTGGTGGATAAGGTGCGACAGTCAAAAGGTTAAATTTTTGCAGTCGGTGTATAGGGTGAGGGAGTCAAATTGTTAAGTTTTTGCAGTTGGTGGATAGGGTGCGAGAGTCAAAGGGTTAAGTTTTTAGCAGTTGGTGGATAGGGTGTGGGAGTCAAAGGATTAAGTTTTTAGCAGTCGGTGGATAGGGTGCAAGAGTCAAATGGTTAAGTTTTTAGCAGTTGGTGGATAGGGTGCGAGAGTCAGAGGGTTAGGTTTTCGCAGTCGATGGATAGGGTGAGGGAGTCAAAACGGTTTAGTTTTTAACAGTTGGTGGATAGGGTGAGGGAGTCAAAGGGTTAAATTTTTAGCAGTTGGTGGATAGGATGCGGGAGCCAAAGGGTTAAACCAATGCCGAAGGTTATCTCACCTGAATGGTTGGCTGGTTTTTAACAGTTAGACGGGATCCGATTTCTTATCGTCGCCTTCATCTTAAATCAATCTTAGTATGAGTACGTGGCAAAAACCACAACTGGCGTAAAATGCCAATCAGAATACTTGTTGTGGTGTACTGTGAATTATGTATGTGCGTGCGTGCTGTATGAGGTGTGCTGGGCTGAGCTGTATGAGTGTGCTGGGCTGCGAGAGATGAGCGGTGAAGAATTATATGGTGGTGTTTTCTTGTTGGGTGGTTTGTTGTTGTGTGTGGCTCGTATGGTTGGCTGTTTTTTGTTTTTGTTTTTGTGGGGTTTTATTTTATTTTTTGGGGGGAGGGATCTGGTGTGATAATGTGTGTGTGTGTGTGTGTGTGTGTGTGTGTGTGTGTGTGT
>JAPXFY010000029.1:22785959-22798459 GCA_030674185.1 Monoplex corrugatus
TCCTCTTTTCCCCCAACCTGAGTTGTTTCTGGAGCACACTGCGCCATCTGTTGCGGTTGGCTGCTGTGTCTTCCCAGCTCTCTATGTTGATGTCCAATACTTTCATATCGCACTTGCAGACGGCTTTGTATCGTAACTGGAGCGGCCAGCAGATCTCTGCCGGAGACTAGTTCACATATAGAGATAGATATCCATATAGATTTAGATATACAGGGATATTTATAATTTAGATATAAATACTGATATATAGATATGAACATAGAAATAGAAATAGATAATTCAGTGTTTTATATTTTGTGCTTTTGTCTAACGCCATCGCAAAAATGGAATGAAGCTGTCTTTGGTCTGTCTTAGTTTCTCACCTGCACGGAGATTTGCGCTGAGAAATGTTTGTGTATGAAACGAATATTCTTTCGCTTTTGTTAATTTTTGTCTAAAAAGTGAGATCATAGTTCGGGCTGACCGTCTTTCTTTATAACTGATTTATTTCTACATGTTTGAATACAGCAAGACAATAAGTAAATAGGTATATGTACATTCAATGTTCAAATGTGTATCGTGCATATGCATGGTCACATGTATCCAAAGGAACGTATTCTGGAGCAGAAAGCATAAAACAAACTGACAAACAAACACAAAATAACAAAAAACAAACAATTTTTATACACAACGATTATGTTTACCAATTATGTTGTTTCAGTTAACATAACACTTTGTACCAATACCACTGATCATCAAGTGAATTATTATAAGACTTTTTTGTCACTACTACGTAGTTTTCAATGTCAAACAAACAAACAAACAAACAAACAAACAAACAAAAACACAAATAAACGTCAGGCGGGAAATGGAATTATTATTACTATCAAAGAACAGATAGATGGAGGATTCTGATCGCTGTCGCGTCCCATGCCTCCCTACTACGCCCCCTCCCCCACCCCAACCCTCTCCGCCGCAAAACAATCACATGCGTCAGTAAATAAGTAATCGGATGATGATGATTGATTATTCTTTTAGCCCCAAAACGACCGTTTAGGCCCAAAGAACTATCGAGAAAAAGCGATCTCTCTTTTGTTCGGTGTGCGCATGTGTGTTTGTATGTGTTCATTCACGTGTGAGTGTGTGTGTGTGCGTATATGTGTGCTTATTGTGTGTGTGTGTTTGTGTGTGTTCATTCACGTGTGCGTGTGTGTGCGTTCGTATGTGTGCCTATTATGTGTGTGTGTGTTTGTGTGTGTTTCATTCTTGCGGTTATCAATTGTGTGTGTATGCGTGTGCGTATGATTGCTAGCATGTGCGCGTCTATGTGTGTGTCTGAGAGATTGATTGATTGATTGATTTGATTCAGTTTTACGTCAGCACCCACCTCAGGTGATATGGCCGACGGGGATAACCATCCCAGGAAAATGGGGGCAATGGGGGACTTATCTAATCCTATACTGACACCACCAGAACAACAATGATGCTAAGATGGGACAGTGAGAAGGCCAGATTTAATGTAGCGCACCCCGGGATTCGAACCCACAACCATTAGCATGTGAATCCGACGCTCAAACCAACTGAGCTACAGAGGCCCGCTGTGTGTCTGAGAGAGAGAGGGAGAGGGAAGAGAGAGAGAGAGAGAGAGAGAGAGAGAGAGAGAGAGAGAGAGAGAGAGAGAGAGAGAGAGACTTCAGACTTCAGAATTTTTATTCAAGAAAGGCCATAGCCCCTACTGAAGGGGTGCTTATAAACATAATGAGATAATCAGATAATATATCATATAGGATTAACAATCAACAACAAAATAAATTGTGTATCACGATAAAGCAATTTCCCTGATTTTAACTGCTTTAAGCAAGAACAAACCAAAATTCTTAATATAATCAAAACGAGTTGAACACATTAACAAACACAGTTTAAACATATTTGGGCATCTGAAATACTTTTGAGGGATAAACCTTGAACGGATTTCATCTAAAGCTGGACAACACAGGACAACATGTATTTCGTCTTCTTCCCTTGCATAAATAAGGGACAGAGTAAATCAGACTCTCTGTGTTGCTTGTATCTCAGTTGATGGGTTTTTAAATTTGATAAACCAAGTCTGAATTTTGCTATTATTTTTTTCAAATTAATATCCAGATCAAGGCTTATGTACGGTTTAACATTGTGAGAATCTATGACAGTTCTGTAAAAATCATATCTTCCACTTGTTTGTATATGGTCATTCCACTTTTGCCATCTACAATCAATCAGTCTTTGTCGAAAAACACGAATAAACTGTCTCTCATCGCCAGCTCCTTGGAAAAACCAAACATTACCAAACCCGTATTCATTCAAACATATACGTATACTAGTAACCCAATTCTTCTTACCTTTACAATCTAGATCAAACAGCATCTTATATGATTTTTTCGGCAGTCTATTGTCTTCCATGTGCAATAGTTTTAACCAAAATTGAATACATCGTAGAACTGAATGAACAAACAATGGGTATCTGTTTGTTTCTCCATACACTAAATCATTAGATGTGCGCTTATCCAGTCCTAAAAATCCTTTCAAAGCAAATAAGTGTACAGCTTCACAATGCATAACTGCCTTATCTAATCCCCAAATTTCTGCTCCATACAGCAAAATTGGCTGTATTTGTGAATCAAATATTTTGACCAGTAAATCAAATGAATTATTATTTAACATATTCAATCTTTTCATCACACATAGCAATGCATTTTTTGCCCTGCTAGCAATATCTTTACAAGCCAGAGTAAAACTCAAACGTGTAGAAAAATAAATTCCTAGGTATTTATATGCATTTACAACAGGCATAACTGTATCATTGTACACCCATCTCTCTCTAGCAGCTAAGTGTCCTCCTTTTCTAAATACGACAACATTACTTTTGTTCAAATTTACCTTAAGATGCAAAGAAGTTGCTGCTCTGTGTAGAGTATTTAACTGCCTCTGTAAACCTACAACCGTTTCAGATAACAACAGCACATCATCTGCCAACAAAAGAATAAACAATTCTGACAAATCATGTGGAAATTTGGCCCCATGACGCCCATTGCTGATAACCTCCAGAGCAAGCTCGTTAATAAACATAGAAAATAACACAGGGCTACAAACATCTCCTTGTTTAACTCCAGTTGTACACTGAATATAATCTGTAAAATGAAGCCCACAGCGGATTCGACATTTAACTTTTTGATACATTGCCTTTATACATTTAAACAATTTACCATTTACACCGTTCTTCAACAAAATTGGCCAAAGCAAATTTCTATCAATAGAATCAAATGCTTTTTCAAAATCGATAAAAGCAACATACAATTTCCTATTACAAGAAAACTGTTTCTGAACAAAGGAGAGGAGAGTAAACATATGATCTATTGTAGAATATCCCTTCTTAAAGCCGGCTTGGCGATCTCCTGTAATATCATTACTTGTAACCCATTCCTGTAACCTCTTATTGATAATGGTGCTATATAATTTACTACTTATATTACAGAGAGAAATTCCTCTGTAATTATTTGGATTACTGGCGTCCCCTTTCTTAAATAATGGCAAAATTATTGATTCTGACCAACTTTCTGGAAATATGCCATCATCAAAAAGTTTATTGAATAGTTTCAGGAAAAACTGAATTGTATCATCTGTCCCATTTTTAAAAAATTCACCAATAATAAGATCAGGACCTGCAGCCTTAGCATTCTTTAGTTTACGCATGGCGGACACAACTTCATCCACCGAAATAGGACGATCAAGATGGTCATCTGTTTCCTCGTTGACTTGCATAGTATACTCAGCCTCTTGCACAACATCTTTATCCAACAGAGAACGAAAATGTTCAAACCACGTGTTAACAGTAATGCAACGTTTTGACTGACTTTTTTTAAATGATGCCTTTTTAACGGATTTCCAATATGCCTGTTGGTCATTCAATGTGGACACCAAGCTGTTCAATAATGCTAGATTAAAGAATCTTCTCTTTCTTTTCAGAAGATTTTTATATTCTCTTCTCGCAATAGTATACATACATCTGACCTCATCGCTTAAAGTTTTTCTAAATCTTTTTAACAATCTTCGGACATTCCGTTTGGCTGTTAAACATTCAAAATCGAACCAATCACTGTTTATGTTTGTCTTGTTACTATGCAAGTATCTTTTCATATTTTCAGCATTATCTTTAATACAGTCATTGAACACGTTCAAAGCATCATCTACATCTACATCAATCAAATTCATAGCAGATTGAAATTTCAAACGCGTCTCCTCTTTCTGTAAATTTGATCTATAAACATGACCATTTTCATCACTCCACACAAATTTTTCAATCACTGTGTCACTGTCACAAACATCCGTCCCAAATGTATTTTCATTTGGGAAAGTAATATGTAACTGAACAGGAAAATGGTCTGAATCAATGCGATCAGATATATATAAGGTACAATCATTACAAACAGAAGAAAAAAGATCTTTAGAAATAAGAAAATAATCATTCACGCTGCACCCGTTCTCAGATACGTAAGTATAGCGACCCTGATGGTCGCCTTTACAAACTCCATTCAAAATATACAAACCAAATGCAGCACACAAATTCAACAACATTTTACCGTAATTATTTAAAACTGAATCTTCAGATCTGCGATCTGTACATGACGGTTGACTATTCGTCAACGAGTCAATACCAAAACAATCGTAAATTTCTGGAGAAAAATTTGACGTTCTACTGTTCAGATCTCCACAAAGTAATATTTCAGCATCACCTAACGACAGTAAACAATCAACAAGACATTCTTCCAAAGCAGATATTCCGTTATCAATATCGAAATATGTATAGTAAGGTGAACCTTCTGGCTGAACATAAGCACAAATAAACAAAACATTTTTTGAAGTACCAAAAATATGTTTATCGATAACAAACGCACATACATTAGTTTGTTTAATATCAATCCATGTTACAAAAGGAACCAACTGGTTTTTTTACCAAACAAACCAATCCCCCAGATCGTCTCCTTTGGGACGAAAGCTTTACCGCTGGTTTGCAAAATACAGTATAGCCAACAAAAACATCTGTGTGACACTTTTCCAAAAATGTTTCTCCAAAGCATATGAAGTCAAACTCACACACATACGAAACAAAATCTTTTTCAGTAACTTTGGAAAATAAACCGTTAACGTTCCATGAGAGAAAAAGAGATCGTTTTACTCAAGCACGGGTACACATCTGAGTCCTTATTATGCACATGGTGATTATCATACATATGAAAACTTTCATTTATTTTCGATTCTGATTCTACATTCGATTTATATCTGTTGCGTACATCATTCAAAGAACACGTCTGCCAACCATGAAGGTCAGGAGTAACGCTTTCAATCAACTCTTCTCCACGTGAATTTTGCCCTTCACATGAGTGACAGTCGCCAACAGGCCTATGTTCGTCGTGCGTGGAGATGTGCACCGGTGTTAGTTTTTGTTCGTTCCCTCTGGAAAAGGACGCATACATTTTATCATGAACGGGCCGGCCAATGACCTATCTTAATTCCACTAATTGTTCTGTGGCATTAAGCCCGAACTTTTTCCCGTCGATGACGAGATGGTCAAACACCATTGCCACTCTCTTTCCCTCAGACCTGGCCTTTTTCAAATGTGGAGTCAATTTGCGTCTTAACTCACGCACCCTGCTGGAGAAATCTTCTCCGACAAAAATCTGACTCCCCTTCAACTTCATTTTGGCTTTGAGGATACGGATCTTGTCCTTATAAAATGTGCATCGTGCAATGATAGGAGAGTCACGTTTTGCATTTAACCTGTGAACTCTATCAAAAGCCACCTCCCCTTCCACACCCATCTTTTTTGAAACAAGATCTTGCACTAATTTTTCACAGTCTTCATTTGTCTCCTTATCCTTTCGTTCCATTCCGTAAAAAATGACATTCTGTCGTTTTGAACGTCCTTCCAAATCATCAGACTTTCTTTCAAGATTGTTTAATTTATCCATGATTTCAGAGTTAGTTTTTTCAAGTTCTGCATTCTTGTTACGCAAATCATGTGCCTCTTCTCTAAGTTTTTGAACTTCCTCCTGTAATGAATTAAATTTGTCATTCAGGCCTCTCATCTCATTCTTTACATCATCCAACTTACAGTCCATGGTCTTATCATGTTTTTGCATATCTTGGAGCATGGCGATGACGTCGGCGGTCGTTGGTTCCCTGGTGGGAGAAGATGCATGTGTTCCAGAAGTAGAAGATGCAGAGGCAGCAGGACTTGCGCTGGAACTCAGTAGTGTTTGCCTTGTGCTCCCTGTCTTGCCGGCAGATCGTGGTCCAGGATTCATCTCGATGTCTCCACAGCGTTGCAATAAATGTCCGTAGTAAAAGAAGGTGAGGATCAAACCAACCACGACACCGGCTTGCATGTTGCACATCTTCAATGTCCGTACAAACAGAGCTTTTCTCTTCATAACCCTTTGATGCATAAACGCCAGGTATACACACTGAAAAGCACCACAAACGGCGCGGAAGCACAAAGTCACCTCTGGCATGCTACCGTCCGCCCTGTATTTTTGCACAGGTAAAGGCTCTGGAACTAGGAATAAGCGTTGTAAATCAGAGGACTCGTCACACGTTGTCAACACTTCACTGCCGGAAGTAGCCCCCCGAGAGAGAGAGAGAGAGAGAGAGAGAGAGAGAGAGAGCGAGATAGAGAGAGAACATGAACATGAATTTTATTGACTTATGGCGCAAAGACCAATGTCATTCAGTGAGCTGAATATGTAGATTATAACCAATTTAGTCTATAATGGACATCATATTGGTTGTTTTCTCATTTCAAAACATTTATGAATAAACCATGCTACTCTCTGGTTAAGCAAACATCTTTGCATGACACGACTTTAACTAAATATTCATTTTCATAATGCAATGGGACATTTTTGAAAACATTTGGTCGTATCTTATTGTATTTAGGGCAATGAAATAATACATGTTTTTCATCCTCCACAGTTTGCTGACAAAAGGGGCAGTCGTTTATGTCACCATTCATATTGTTAATAAAACGATTTTGGTATGTTTTGATATCGCTGACACTTAGTCTGAAACGCGTCTAATTTTCTCGAAAAACGTTCGCTGTCTCTCATGTCCGCAAACCAGTCTTGTTTTACAACATCAACAATTTCTGTCTTAACACTGATAAAAAATCGATTTCATTTTTAACGCCTTGGTTCAGCCAAACAAAATTAAATCCAAACGATTGTAGCGCAATTCTTACCTTTGTCACCCAGTTAATTTTACCTTGTTCATCAAGTTTAGTTAACAGTGCACATGCTTGTCTTGGTAGTCGGTGGATTTCCATTTTCATAAATCGTAGCCAGTATTTTAGGGTTCTTATATAACAGTTTACCACAAGAGGATAACGTCCCAATTCACCATATACCATAGCAGATGGTGTACGAACAGGTGCATTTAGATATTTTTTACAGGCATACAAATGGACTTTTTCTACTGCACTATTATCTTGTAACAAGCCCCAAATTTCAGAACTGTATAAAACTGAAGGTTGCACTATGGAATCAAATAACTTGAAAAATATTGCCCGTGTCATACTGTCAAGTTTTTTTAGTGTGCGTACAATGTCAACAGTTGCGCGTTTACCTTTTACTGCCATTTTTCATGTCTGCCTAGAAAACCACCTTTCCTGAAAACCATCACTTTAGTCTTCTCACAACTGATTTCGAGACTCAGATTGGAGCATGTATTTACTAAGCAATTTAGTTGGCTTTGTAGACCAGATGGTGTACTAGAAAGGAGCGCTAAGTCGTCTGCGAACATAAGAACAAATAGTTCGGCCAGGCCTGGACAGAGCTGAACTCCATGCTTACCATGGGTATTTAACTGATCTGCAACTTCATTTATAATCATAGAAAAGAAAGTTGTACTTGCAACACAACCTTGCCTCAACCCTTGTGGGCAGTCAAATTATTTTTTACCTGTACACATGCTTTTAATGATTTGTACATTGCCATTACAGCCTTTGTAAATGATCTAGATGTACCAGATTGTATCAGTGCTCTTAATAAAGTTTGATGTTGGACAGAATCGTATGCACGTCTCAAGTCTACAAAACAAACATAGTGTTGCAGGTTTACTAAGATATTTCTGAACAGCAGCATAAAGTGTAAATATATGATCTGACGTGGAGTATCCTTTTCTAAACCCTGCCTGCATATCTGATATCTTGTTATCATTTTCTAGCCAGTGATAAAGTCGTGCGTTTAGGATTGATGTGTAACATTTTCCAATAAGACTTAAAAGTGAAATCCCTCTATAATTTGAAGGCGAGTCTCTATTGCCTTTCTTGAAGACAGGTACAATTATTGCTTCACGCCACATTTCAGGGAAATATCCAGAAAGAAAAACAGAATTAAATAGCTTTGTTAGGAATGCTAGGATCATTTCTTCTGATGACTTAAGTATTTCTGCCACGATTTCGTCAGAACCACAAGCTTTGCCAGATTTTAGATGTCTTAATGCTTTTTGCACCTCCTCTTTTATGTTTCTATCAAGCACTTCTATTTCTGGCCAGATGTCTGGGTTTACTGAATTATCAGTGTTGTCTTGCTTGATCTGGTTTTGATGAGCTGTATCTGTTTCAAATAGGCTTTTGAAATGATTAAACCACTCTTCACTGGTAATCTTATCACTACATAGAACTTTGTTTTTACGACCTAAGCTTGTACTCATTTCTTTCCAGAATTGTTTTGAATCTTTTATGTTTTTCATTAATGAATCAGTTCTTGCCTTTTTATGTGCTTTTTTCTTTTCGTTGATTAGTATCAGATAATGTTTTTTACTCTCTACGAAATCTTGGCAGTTTGCCTGTATTCTATTTCGTCTATACTTGCGCAGTTTATACTTTACATCTTTTTTTGCTTTGTAACATTCATTTGTCAAACCACTCAGCATCTTTTTTTCTTCTTTCCCTTGAAAACAGTTTTTTCATACAATCTGCTGCTGACCGCAGGCATTCTACAAACAGACCAAGTGCCGAATCGGTATCCTCGTCTGTTGCATTCATTGCACGTGTAAGTTTTTCTTGGGTTTCCTGTGACCTCATTGAATTCAAAAATAGATGTTTTTTGTTACCATCCCAAATGATTTTTTTCTGTGCTTCCCCTACCTACCTGTGTAGGTTGAACTTGGTCTGTTTGTATCACACCCACTGTCAGAAACACTGGTAAGTGATCAGACTCTATCCTATCATCCACCACAAGTGATGAGAAAATATCTTCACAACACAACTCATTTGACGCACAAAAATAATCAACAAGTGTGGATCCTGCACATGAAATAAATGTTAAGGAAGCGTCTGCAGCAAAAGATTTACAACCATTAAGTATAGAACATTGAAACATTTTACAAACATCAATCAGTTTTCCACCAAATGTGTTAACTATTGGGTCATTAGACGATCTTTCACAGAATTCTTCGCACTCTTGAAAAAAAATTTTCATCTGTGAATATCGTGTTGTTACTGCCAGTGCGTGCATTGAAATCCCCACACAATAGATTATGAAAATCATCCAACATTTCCCAAAGATCAGTCAGACATTGTTCAATCCAGTCTATACCGTTATTAAATTGAGAAAAACCATAATAAGGAGAGTCGTAAGGGGGAACATATGTGGATAGCATGATCACATCTTTATCTAAATTGAATAGTGTTTTACTTATTCTAAGTAATATAGTTTGGTCATATATAACATTGATGTTTTCAATATAATCACATAAAGATTTCTTAACTAACACAAGCACACCACCAGAGTTTCTTCCTGACTGGCTCAACTTCTTTGCTGGTGCTAAATACATCTGAAAATCTGAGAAAACATTAATATTAATATCATACTGTAAATAGGTTTCTGTCAGACATACAATATCAAAAGATGTAACATACTTTACAAAGCTTGTATTTTCAAGTTTAGACAAAAGCCCTCCAATGTTCCAATTCAATAGTTTTACTCCTTGTTGTGTGTGTGTTATATCTAGTGTCTGTAGTGTCCTAGTTTCTGTGGGCCTGTCCACTGTGTCTGTTGTGACAATAGCAGTGACATGATCATGGCCGTGTCCCTATTTTTTGTGTGTGGTTTGCTTGCTCTTCTGATCTTTCTTTGAACTAGCTCTCTGGCCACTGAGAGTGGCTGAAATTAAGGGTTGGTCTTTGCTTGCTTGTACAGATGTTGCAGATTGAGACATAAGTCTTACACTTGACCGGAGAATGGTTTGAGAGGAATTCCCCAGTGTGGGATGTGGGTGGGGTGAGTGTCCACGTTGATGGTGTGGGTGTGAGTGGTGTGGATGAGGGTGGTGGGGTGTGGGTGGCGGGTGTGGGTGTGGTTGATGTGGAGGTGTGGGTGGTGTGGGTGTGGGTGTGTGGGTGTGGTGGTGTGGTAGTTTGTGGGTGGTGTGGGTGTCCATGTTGGTGGTTGAGGTGTGGGTGTGGATGATTGTGGGTCTGAGTGGTGTGGAGATGTGGGTGTGTGGGTGTGGGTGGTGTGATTAAGGGTGTATTGTGGGTGTAGGCGGTGGGTGTGGGTGGTGTGGAGGTGTGCGTCTGGGTGGTGGTGGTGTGTGGTGTATGTGGGGTGGTGTGGGTGTGGGTGGTGTGTGTGTGGTGTGAGGTGTAGAGGTGTGAGTGGTGTGGGTGGTGGGCTAGTGTGGGTGTTTGGGATGTGGGTGGTGTGAGTGTGTATGGATAGTGTGTGTGGTGTGGGTGTGAGGTTTAGAGGTGTGAGTGATGTGGGTGGTGGGTGATGTGGGTGGTGTGAGTGTCCGTGTGAATGTGTCGGTGTGGGTGGTGTGGGTGGTGTGTGTGTGGGTAATATGGAGGTGTGGAAGGGGTGGGGTGGGTGGGGTGGTGTCGTAAGTGTGGGTGGTGTGAGTGTCCGTGTGAATAGTGTGGGATGTTGATGGTGTGGGTGTGGATGATGTGGGTGTGGGTGGTGTGGGTGTATGTGGTGTGTGTGTCGGTATGGGTGGTGATGGTGTGGGTAGTGTGGATATGGGTAGTGGGGTGTGGGTGGCGGGATGTGGGTGTGGGTTATGTGGTGTGGGTAGTGTTGGGTGGGGTGATGTGGGTGTGGGTGTGGGTGTAGTTGATGTGGTAGTTGGTGGTGTGGGTGGTGTGGGTGTGGGTGGTGGAGTGTGGGTGGTGAGGATGTGGGTCTGTGGGTGTGGGTGTGGGTGTGGGTGGTGTGGTGTGGGAGGTGTCAGTGGTGGGGTGTGGCTGGTGGGGTGTGGGGTGTGGGTTTGGGTGGAGGTGTGGTTGTGGGTTGTTTGGGTGTGGGTGGTGTGTTTGTGGGTGGGGTGTGGGTGGGTGGTGTGTTTGTGGGTGGTGGGTATGGGTGTGGTGGTGTGGAGGTTGGGTGGTGTGTGGTGTGTGGTGTTGGTATGGGTGGTTGGGTGTGGGTGGTTCCATGTGGGGTGGGTGGGGTGGAGGTGTGGGTGTTGGGGGTGGGGTGGTGGAGGAGTGGGGGTGGGGGTTTGTGTGGGTAATGTGAGTGTGGAGGGATGGGTGTGGGTTTTGTTTGGGTGTGGGTGTGGAGTGTGGGGGTTGGGGGTGGAGTTTGGGGGTGTGGGTGTATGTTTGTGGGGGTGTGGGTGTGGGGGCGTGTGGGTGTAGGGTGTGTGGGATGTGTGGGGCATTTCGAACCTGGGACGTATCGAACCTGGGACGCGTCGAACCTGGGACCTATCGAACTGGGACCTATCGAATTGGGACGCGTCCAGGTCGAACGCGTCCCTAGTTCGAATCTACCGTCCCATCGACACCCACAGCATACCACCCACACCAACCCCATACCACCACCCCACCACCCTCAACCCACCCCACACCCCACCACCACCTCACCCAAACCCCACCCACCACACCCACAACCTCAACCACCCCACCACCACCAACCCACAACCCCAACCCCACCACCCACACCCACACCACCCACTCCCACCCACCCACACTCCCACCCCCCACACCACCCACACCCCAACTCACACCCACACTCACAACACAAACACCACATACACCCACACCACCACACCACACCCACACCACCCCACTCGACCACACACCCACACTCACACCATCCGCACCACAGCACCCACTTCCCCACACCACACAAAACACCCATACTACCGCACCTACACACCACACCCAAACAACCAACACCCACCACCTACACCCAACACCCACACCAACCAACATCACCCACACCAACATCTATACCACTCACACCTCCACACTCACACCACCCACACCCACCCCACCAACACCACCACATCACCACCCACACCACCCAAAGCACACACCCACACACACCCACCCAACAACCACACCCCACCACCACACACCCACCACACCACCACCACCACCACCTACCACCCAACAACACACACCCAACACTCATACCACTCACACCTCCACACTCACACCACCCACACCCACCCCACACCAACACCACCCACAC
>JAPXFY010000029.1:22803459-22810959 GCA_030674185.1 Monoplex corrugatus
TTTAAGTCTCATGAGGATGGGACACTATTTTAAATTAACTTGTCTGTTGAACGTTGTTCCATGTTTATGATGTTGTTCTGATAATGTTCTATGTACTGACATGTTTCATCGTTATTCCGCTTGATGTGAAACCATGTTAGAATCGGAGGCAGTTATGTTTGCATATGAATCTATAGGGTCAGCTGTAAGCTGCCTCGAGTTATTGTATATTTTTGGGTTAAATGAAAGATTGTCCATCCTCGTCAAATTCGTCAGATCTAATAAAATTTTTCATATTCTGGTAAAAGTTGTAAAGATGGTAAGGGTTCATGTGGAACCTATCTTATTCATAATTCATAAAGAAGTCTGTAGACGGGCGATCGTCTTCCCATATTCTGAGGATAGTCATCAACTGGGTCTCACATCAAGGAGGTTACACCTGCTTTACTTTAAGCCCTCTCTCCATCTATATCATCTGCCAGGAGGAGCTGTTTCTTCAACTCTCTTCACTTCAATCCAAATACGACCTAACATCGAGGTGAACAAAGTCAAATTTTGACCATTCTACCTGCTCCCAGACCTCTTCAACTACTGGAGGTCAAGCAATCATCGCAGCGTTCAGGCATGAAAAAGACTATTCCTCTACCTACTCAATTTCCCCCCACTTCTCCCTAACCCACTTCAAACGCTCGCAATCAACTCTACAAATGTGAAGAAGATTAATGACGCTACTGGCAACGGTAGATCCGTGCATCAATTCAGCACAAGACTGTCTTCAGGCCAAGAAAACCAAGTCCTCCCAATGAGAGTTGAGTAAAAAGCCACCGAGACCAAACCTTCCAGGATCCTGTGGATGGAGGAAGGGGATCGTTTTGGACAGACGTTTTGTTTGTGTTGCGACACCAAGAACTGCAGAATTGGACTATAGAGCAGTTTTTTAGACACTGTCCTATTTCAGAAGTTACCTCCCCTTTTCTCTCACCCCTTTTTTTCGTCAAAACAGTCCCTGAGGCTGTCAGCTAAATCCACCTATAAATCATAAAGTTATTGTTCAACCAAATTTATCATGTTCTTTAGTTGAAAAGGTGGGAGCTTTGTCAGAAAGTGCTCTTCTCTCATGCTCTCATCTGCCTCTTTTCCTTAAATCGCCAGTTATATGGCCCATTAACTCTGGAACATGAGGGACAGGTAGCTTTGCAACGTCGGAACCATGTCATGGTTGTGGAAAAATGCAAATAATGAAGTTCATCATCACTATGTGTTCAAATGGACATGGATAGCGCCAGAGAAATATTATTTACAAGAGATATGCCGAGAGAGTCAGATTTGGTGTGGGAGTCTTTACACACATCACTCAGGACATTCATGGTGGGTGTAGATAACTGTCACTCTCAGCACCATTGTCTTTAACATCTCGGTTGGAACTTTCAAGAGTTGTGTTTCCATTTTCTGCGATAATTCTTCTGAGTTTTAAGTTTTATGTCAGAATATCAACAGGCTCGTCAACAGGCTGTTGTGTTGTCATGCAAAGAGTTCAGCTACTGTCACACCTGCATGACATGTCAAGCTATTTCCCCTGTCTGTGTCAGTTTTCGTTGTACCTTTATCCTCACCATTTACACCCACCCCTCCATCCTCTTCTTCATCACTGTCAGCAGTTATATTTTCACCAGATTCACTGTTTCGGGAACCGCTGTCAACAGGTCTGATTGTCACTACACGTGTGTGTATCTGTGTCACTATCGGGTAAGGTAAACTGACTGTATGGCTGTGATTCACGTGTAGAAGGCGAACTGCACAGAATAGCGCAGGGTTGCCACGCTTGAACATGTCTGCCTGACAGACTGTGTCAGCATCAGTACACTAAAACAGTCTGGGTGGAGTGGATAGAAATTGACCAGACGGGGACAGATAGAAATAGGCCGGATGGGGACAGATAAAAACTGGCCAGACAGGGACAGATAGAAATAGGCCGGATGGGGACAGATAAAAACTGGCCAGACAGGGACAGATAGAAATAGGCCGGATGGGGGACAGATAGAAATAGACTGGATGGGGGCAGATCGAAAAAGACCCAATGGGGACAGATAGAAATAGGCCAGATCGGACAGATAAAAACAGGCCAGACAGGGATAGATAGAAATAGGCCGGATGGGGGACAGATAGAAATAGGCCGGACAGGAACACATAGAAACAGGTCGGATGGGGGACAGATAGAAATAGGCCAAACGGGGACAGATAGAAATAGGCCAGACAGGGACAAATAGAAATAGGCTGTATGGGGACAGATAGAAATAGGCCAGATGGGGACAGATAGAAATAGGCCGGATGGGGACAGATAGAAATAGGCCAGAGGGGACAGATAGAAATAGGCAGATGGGGACAGATAGAAATAGGCCAGATGGGGGATAGATAGAAATAGGCCAGAGGGGCAGACAGAAATAGGCGGATGGGACAGGTAGAATACCCGATGGGGCAAATAATAGGCGATGGGGACAGATAGAAATAGGCCAGATGGGGGCAGATAGAAATAGGCCAGATGGGGAAGATAGAAATAGGCCAGATGGGGACAGATAGAAATAGGCCAGATGGGGGACATAGAAATAGGCCAGATGGGGATAGATAGAAATAGGCCAGATGGGGACAGATAGAAATAGGCCAGATGGGGATAGATAGAAATAGGCCAGATGGGGGACAGGTAGAAATAGGCCAGATGGGGATAGATAGAAATAGGCCAGATGGGGACAGATAGAAATAGGCCAGATGGGGATAGATAGAAATAGGCCAGATGGGGGACAGGTAGAAATAGGCCAGATGGGGATAGATAGAAATAGGCCAGATGGGGATAGATAGAAATAGGCCAGAGGGGGCAGACAGAAATAGGGTGGATGGGGGACAGGTAGAAATAGGCCAGATGGGGCTGATAATAATAGGCCAGATAGGGACAGATAGAAATAGGCTGGACAGGGACAGATAGAAACAGGCCATATGGGGGCAGATATAATGATAGGCCAGAGGGACAGATAGAAATAGGCCAGATGGGGACAGATAGAAATAGGCCAGATGGACAGATAGAATAGGCCAATGGGGACAGATAGAAATAGGCCAGATGGGGACAGATAGAAATAAGCCAGATGGGGACGACGAGTCTTCAACTGCCTTAGGTTGATCACAGTTCTGTCTGTGTGCCTTGGCCCTTCTCCAGTCTCTGTCGACTCGTGACTGACCTTTTCTCCGGTACACAGCATGTTGAGTGTGACACTGTGTGACAGAAGGCTGGCCAGAACTCATATGCAGAATGACTGCTGTCTGGTTGGCCATGCCCTAAGTTTTAAAAGAAGACAGAAACATTTCCTGAAGCAGCGAGTTTGACATGTTTTCTGGCGTAAATGCCAGTCCTTGCACTGGCATGGTGAGGTAAATGTTCTCATTCAAAATGACCATTTCTGTGACCAGTCGCTGAATATGCGTCTTGTAGGCAACCATACAAGGAAGGTAACTCCTGAGAGATTTTGGAGACAGATGGGGACCAGTGTTTCAGTCCATCCTAAAAGTAGAATGTGTTTTCCATAGAACAAGATACTACTTCTATCCTAAAGCCTCCTACATCCCGATATATAAAAGAAATATTAGCACACGGGTCAGCTTACATATTTGGCGTTGCTAGCCTACAGGCACATTTTATATCAAAACGTCAGAAAATACACACTCTTGTAGGATACTGTGAAAGAATCCAAAGTTAGACAAAGCAGATAACACCAAAAATGAAATAAAATATTTGATCGTGAATACATGAAAGTTAATAAACATATTTCGAATGTGTGTGTGAAACTTTTTACCAAAACTCCAGACTTTTCTTTTACTCTTTAAGGTCAGTGTGACCTTGAAAAGGTTTCGGTTGTAATAAAACTTGACGTGCAACTAGAACAATGGTAGACTGTCACATATTTGACAAGAGAATGTAAACATCTTCAGGAGTTATTAAGAAAATGCTGTTTACACATCTTCCCCCAAAAGTATTGCTTTTAGGCAGGTTTTTTATTGTTGTTCTTGGTGGTGGTCCCTGTGAAATTGACATCAGAACTTTATCTTCCAAAGTTATGCATAGTGACCCTTTGACCAACCGTTGGTAGCATTACAAGCGTAGAGAGCTGGAAATACCTCGTTAAGATAGACAAACTGACAAACATAAACAAGGAAAGACAAACACACAGATACACAGACAGACACACGGAAATACAGACAGGCACATACATACATACACTAAAAAGACATCTGGAGAGGGATTCACAAAACACGAGTAATTCGATACACGGGACGATTACGGCCCATATATTGACAAAATCATTGATTGCTCATGAAGGGTTTAGAGTCGTGCATTCTTCCGAGCCAAAAAGCATAACTAATGGTATGATTTCTCCTGCTCTTCTCTTCCCAATGACTTGCACAATTGATGTCATATATTATATATATATATATATATATATATATATATATATATTATATTATATATAATATTATATTATACTATATATCATATATATATACATATATTTATATATACATATCATCATCATCATCATCAGATGCCCTGATCCATGGCGTTGGCAATCATGGACTTCCATCTGTCTCTATCTCTTGTTGCCCCAAGCATCTCCTCCACCCTCCTCGTCTTCAGCCACTCCGCAAGTCCGTCTAGCATTTTCTCCCTGGGTCTACCTGGTGCTCTCTTTCCCTCCAGCTTTCCCATTGTGACCAGGTGTTCCAAATCCTCCTTCCTCATAAAATGGCCTATAAATGTTGCCTGTCTTTTCCTAATCTTTCTTACGAATGATCTACTTGTGTCTGCCTCCATCAAGATTGTCTCGTTTGTTTTCTTTGCTGTCCATGGAACTCTTAACATTCTTCTTAGAAACCACATCTTGGCTGCCTCAATCTTGGTCTGGCTTTCATGATGTTTTCGCTGTAAAGTGAAAACAGATCTTGTGACAAAACACAACCCTGTCTGACTCCTCTTTTGATGTTTTGGAAAGAGCTTATATTGTTTTCTATTCTCGTTGCAGCTGTTTGTTCCCAGTACATATTTCTGATTATTCGTAGATCTTTTCCATCAACATTGAGTCTCTCCAGTTGGTTGATCAATTCTTCATGTCTTACCCTATCGAAAGCCTTGGTATAGCCAACGAAGCATAAATACAAATCCTTATTCATCTCAATTGACCTCCCTATGATAGTTCTTAGGATGTATATGGCATTGATAGTTTCTTTCCCTTCCACAAATCCACAATGTTCTTCTGCTATTTCACTTTTGATTCTATTCCTTGTCCTCATCATGATTAATCTTAACATGATTTTTGTTACATGACTCATCAAACTGATTGTGCAATGGAGTTCGCATTCTATAGCCCCTGTCTTCTTTGGAAGTGCAATGAAAATTGATTTTGACATATCTTTGGGGATTTTTCCAGTGTCGTAACTTTCATTTAGGAGGACTGTTATTTTTTCTATGCCAAATTCCTCCAGGGTTTCAATCATCTCTGTAGTAATGTTGTCTGGTCCTGGGGCTTTTCCTGGTTTCATCTTTTTCAATGCTGCTCAAACTTCATCTTTCATTATGAGTGGTCCTTCAAAGTTCTTTTTTGTTATGTGTTCTTCGTTTCTGTCATCCTCAAAAAGGTCTTTAATGTAATCTCCCCATCTGTCTAATATTTTGTCTTTTTCCACGATAAGCATGCCATCTTTCGATTTTAAGCAACCAGTTGATGTGCATGTATTTTTCCAGTGGACAATCTCTTCAAATCGTCTGTACATACCCTGAGGATCTGTTTTGTGTCGGTCTTCTATTTCTTTGCATTTTGTTTTCAGCCAAGCTTCCTTAGCTTTAATGCACCTATTCCTGATTTCTTTGTTTATCTTCCTGTATATCTCCTCGTTTCTCTTTCCCTCTCCTCCATCAAGCCCTAAATTTCATTAGTCATCCAGCTCTATTTTGCTTTTCTATCTGCCTTAGGGATTTCTTCACAAGCTTCATTTATCGAATTTCTCAACTTTGTCCATTGTTCCTCACTGTCACCAACGTCTTCCAGAGCACTGAATTTGTTTTGAACATGTACATTACATTTTTTACGTATCACTTCATCTGTCTTTAAGAGTCCAAGGTTTAGTTTGATGTTGCTTTTGGTCTGTTTCCTTTTCCTTAATTTCAGCCTAAACCTTCCCACTACAGGATTGTGGCCACTGTTGCAGTCTGCGCCTGGTAGTGTTTTTGCTGGCAGTAAAGAATTTTTAAATCTTTTGTTGATCAGGATGTAGTCAATCTGATTTTTGTTATTATCTCCTGGACTCATCCAAGTCCATTTTCTTGTATCAGGCTGCTCAAACCAGGTGTTTCCTACTATGAAGAACAGTTCACTGGCAAGAAAAGGTACCTGCGGTGCGTGCACGGATATGTTGAATCGGTTCCAACTGCTGACATTGAGATCTCCACACCATATTTCATCGGCAAGACAATTGCCTTGTGTTTGCCTGACCCACCTTATGACATCATCATAGGGAACATTGAAGGAGCCAGAGCAGCGGAAGATCCAAACCCTCCATGGCAGCACAACTGTACAGCAGTGACATGTGTACAAACCAGGACAGAAAACGGAAAGGTGACCATCCCACTGAAGACTGATGACTCTAGTGGAATTCCAGAGATAAACAGGGAAAAGCTGGCCCAGTTACAAGAACCAGACCCCTCTCTGCAAAAGTACAGAAGCAAAACAGACACCATAACCAGGGTCAGAAAGTTTGAGCCTGGAGACAAAGTCCTTATTCTCCTGCCAACTGACCACAACAAGTTGTTGATGCAGTGGAAAGGACCATATCCAGTGAAAGCTATCAAGGGGCTAAATGACTATATTGTAAAAGTCAAAGGAAAGAAAACATCTTCCACGCCAACCTCCTGAAGAAGTACATTGAACGGGAAGCAGAGAAGCATGCAGCGAATGCACAAGTTTCTGAAATCCAGAGGTGGGCGCCATTTGTCACTTGCAGCGTTGATACTGACTCTACTGATGAAGAAACAGTAAATGATGAGGAACTGTTGGAGTTAAGTGACTTCAATCCCCAAGAACCTGTAGACGATGTGGCTTGTGGACCCCAGCTCAACAACCAGCAGCAGGCTCAAGTACATGAGATATTGAAAGAACACTCAAACATATTTACTGAATTTCCTGGAGAGACTGGCCTGATCCAGCATGAAGTGAAGCTGACATCATCCACACCCATCAGGTCAAAGCCCTATCCCATGTCATACGCCAACAGAGAGTCACTGAAGGCAGACATTAAAGAAATGCTGAAGCTTGGCGTGATACGTGAGTCCAGAGGGTCACCTTATGCTTCTCCAGTCGTCATTGTCAAGAAGAAAGATGGTACCAACACAGTATGCATTGACTTTAGGCAGCTGAATAAATTTACAGGGCTTGATCCTGAACCAATGCCAACTGCTGCTGACCTGTTCCAGAGACTGAGCGGAGA
>JAPXFY010000029.1:22815959-22865959 GCA_030674185.1 Monoplex corrugatus
TGATTAGTATCAGATAATGTTTTTTACTCTCTACGAAATCTTGGCAGTTTGCCTGTATTCTATTTCGTCTATACTTGCGCAGTTTATACTTTACATCTTTTTTTGCTTTGTAACATTCATTTGTCAAACCACTCAGCATCTTTTTTTCTTCTTTCCCTTGAAAACAGTTTTTTCATACAATCTGCTGCTGACCGCAGGCATTCTACAAACAGACCAAGTGCCGAATCGGTATCCTCGTCTGTTGCATTCATTGCAAGTGTAAGTTTTTCTTGGGTTTTCTGTGACCTCATTGAATTCAAAAATAGATGTTTTTTGTTACCATCCCAAATGATTTTTTTCTGTGCTTCCCCTACCTACCTGTGTAGGTTGGACTTGGTCTGTTTGTATCACACCCACTGTCAGAAACACTGGTAAGTGATCAGACTCTATCCTATCATCCACCACAAGTGATGAGAAAATATCTTCACAACACAACTCATTTGACGCACAAAAATAATCAACAAGTGTGGATCCTGCACATGAAATAAATGTTAAGGAAGCGTCTGCAGCAAAAGATTTACAACCATTAAGTATAGAACATTGAAACATTTTACAAACATCAATCAGTTTTCCACCAAATGTGTTAACTATTGGGTCATTAGACGATCTTTCACAGAATTCTTCGCACTCTTGAAAAAAAATTTTCATCTGTGAATATCGTGTTGTTACTGCCAGTGCGTGCATTGAAATCCCCACACAATAGATTATGAAAATCATCCAACATTTCCCAAAGATCAGTCAGACATTGTTCAATCCAGTCTATACCGTTATTAAATTGAGAAAAACCATAATAAGGAGAGTCGTAAGGGGGAACATATGTGGATAGCATGATCACATCTTTATCTAAATTGAATAGTGTTTTACTTATTCTAAGTAATATTGTTTGGTTATATATAACATTGATGTTTTCAATATAATCACATAAAGATTTCTTAACTAACACAAGCACACCACCAGAGTTTCTTCCTGACTGGCTCAACTTCTTTGCTGGTGCTAAATACATCTGAAAATCTGAGAAAACATTAATATTAATATCATACTGTAAATAGGTTTCTGTCAGACATACAATATCAAAAGATGTAACATACTTTACAAAGCTTGTATTTTCAAGTTTAGACAAAAGCCCTCCAATGCTCCAATTCAATAGTTTTACTCCTTGTTGTGTGTGTGTTATATCTAGTGTCTGTAGTGTCCTAGTTTCTGTAGGCCTGTCCACTGTGTCTGTTGTGACAATAGCAGTGACATGATCATGGCCGTGTCCCTATTTTTTGTGTGTGGTTTGCTTGCTCTTCTGATCTTTCTTTGAACTAGCTCTCTGGCCACTGAGAGTGGCTGAAATTAAGGGTTGGTCT
Organism: Monoplex corrugatus; assembly: GCA_030674185.1. Classification (NCBI taxonomy): domain Eukaryota; kingdom Metazoa; phylum Mollusca; class Gastropoda; order Littorinimorpha; family Ranellidae; genus Monoplex; species Monoplex corrugatus. Next base: position 22,817,351 of record JAPXFY010000029.1, read on the forward strand.
TTGCTTGCTTGTACAGATGTTGCAGATTGAGACATAAGTCTTACACTTGACCGGAGAATGGTTTGAGAGGAATTCCCCAGTGTGCGTTCATCATGTTTAGGGTTGTTACGTCTACTGTCATTTGGCTGCTTTGCACGTGCAGTTGTGGAGGGGTGTTCCGTGTTTGTGGTCAGCGGCACGTGAAATTCTTTCCTGACTGTGTCAGGCGAGTGATTGACACTGTTAGGGGACTGTCCTCCACACCACCACACACCATACCCACCACCCACAAACACACCACCCACACACCAACACCACCCACACCCCACCACCCACACCCAAACAACCCACAACCACATCTCCACCCAACCCCACACCCCACCACAAACACCACCCACACCACACCACCCACACCTCCACATCCTCACCACCACACCCACACCACCACCCCACACCACCCACACCTCCACACCACCCACACCACCAACTACCACACCAACTACACCCACACCCACATCACCCACCCAACACTACCCACACCACATAACCCACACCCACATCCCGCCACCCACACCCCACTACCCATATCCACACTACCCACACCATCACCACCCATACCGACTCACACACCACATACACCCACACCACCCACACCCACATCATCCACACCCACACCATCAACACCCACACCATTCACACGGACACTCACACCACCCACACTTACGACATCACCCACCCACACCACACCACCCACACCACACCACACCACCCACACTTACCACACCACGCACACCCACAGCACCCATACCACACCACCCACCCCACCCCACATCAACCACACCCAAACCACCACCCAGATCCACACCACCCACAGCCACACCACCAACAATTACTCCATCCATACGGACACTCACACCACCCACACCAACAACACCACCCACCTACCCACACCACACCACCCACCACACCCCACCTCATGTCAACCACACCAACACCACACACACCCACACTACCCCCATACCACCCATACCTCCACATCAACCACACACCCACACCCCACCACCCACATCCCACACCACCCATACCATCCACATGGACACTCACACCAACAACATCCCAACCACCAAACCACCACCCACACCACTCACACCCACACCACATACATCCACACCAACACCCACCAACACCCACCCATACACCAACCACCCACACCTCTTACACCTTCACCACCACCACTCACCGCCACCACCACCCAGACGCACACCTCAACATCACCCACACCCCACCACTTACACCCACAACACCCTATCAATCACACCACCAACACTTACCACACCACCCACACCACCCATACTTACCAACCACACTACACCACCCACACCTCCACATCAACCACATCCCACCACCCACAACCACACACACTACCACTCCATCCACATGGACACTCACACCACTCACATCCCAATCACCCACACCATCCAACGGACACTCACACCACCCACATCCCAACAACCCACACAACCCCACCACCCACAACCACCCACACCACCCACATCTTCACACCACTCACATGGACACACACCACCCTCACGGACACACAACGCCCACATCCCAATACCCCCAAGTTGTTGTGTGGGTGTTTGGGTGTGTGGGGTTAGGGGATGTGGGTGTGGTGGTGGTGGGGTTGTTGGACGTTTGGGAGGTGTGGGTGTTGTCGGGGGTTGGGTGGGTGGGTGTGGGTGTGATGAGGTGGATGGGTGGGTGATGGGGTGTGGTGTGGGTGTGATTGGCGTGCAGATGTGCGTGTGGGTTGTGTGGGGGTGGATGGTGTGGGTGTGCTTGTGGTTGCTATGCGGGTGTGGGTGGTGTGGAGTTGTGGGTGTGGGTGGTATGGGGTGTGAGGGGTTGGGTGGTGTGAGTGTGGGGCGTGGGTGGTGTGGTTGGGGGTTGTGTGGGGTGTGTTTGGTGGGGTGTGGGTGGTGGGCTGGTGTGATTGTGGGAGTGGGGTGGCTGTGGGTGGTGTGAGTTGTGTGTGTGTGCTTGTGGATGGGGTGATGGTGGTGTGGGTGTGGGCGGTGTGGAGTGGGGGTGTGGGTGGTGTGAGGGTGGGATTGGGGAGGAGGTGGTGTGTGGATGGGGTGGGTGTGTGGGTGGTGTGGATGTGCTTGTGGGTGGGTGGGTTGTTGGTGTGGGTAATGTGGATGGTGTGGGTGTAGTTATGGGTGGGGTGTGGGTGGTGTGGGTGTGGTGGTGTGAGTGTGTGAGGTGTGAGTGGTATAGATGTTGGTTTGGGTGATGTTGGTGTGGGTGGTGGGGTGGGTGGTGTTGGGTGGTGTGGGTGGGTGTGGAGGGTGTGAGTGTGTGAGGTGTAGTGGTTAGATGTTGGTTTGGGTGATGTTGGTGTGGGTGGTGGGGTGTGGGTGTGGTGGTGTTGGTGTGGTTGGGATGGGTGTGGTTGGTGTGGGTGTTGGGTGTAGGTGGTGGGGTGTTGGTTGTTTGGGTGTGGGTGTGTAGGTGCGGGTAGTGTGGGTGTACTTGTTTGTGGTGTGGGGAAGTGGGTCTTGGTGGGGTGGTGTGAGTGTGGGTGTGTGGTCGAGCGGGGTGGTGTGGTGTGGGTGTAGGTGTGGGGTGGTGTGGTGTGGTAGTGTGTGTTTGTGTGGTGTAGTGGTGTGTGTTGGTGTGGGTGTTGGTGGTGTGGGTGTGGTTGGGTGTGTGGGTGTGTGGGTGGTGTGGGTGTGGGTATGGGGTTGGTGTGGGGTGTAGGTGGTGTGGGTTCGAGGGTGTTGGTGTGTGGGTGATGGGGGTATGGGTATTGTGGGTGTGGGTGGTGTGGGGTTTGGGTTAGGGTGGTGTGTGGGTGGGGTCGGGGATGTGGGTAGGGTGTGGGTGGTATGGATGTTGGTGTGGGACGTATCGAACCTGGGAAGCGTCGAACCTGGGACGCGTCGAACCTGGGACGCGTCCCAGATTCGATAGGTCCCAGGTTCGATAGGTCCCAGGTTCGACGCGTCCAGGTTCGATACGCCCAGGTTCGAAATGCCCACCATCGCACACCCTACACCCACCCCCACACCCCCACAGACATACACCACACCCAAACAAAACCCACACTCATCCCTCCACACTCACACCACCCACACAAACCCCCACCCCACCCCACTCCTCCACCACCACACCCAACACCCACACCTCCACCCACCCACACTGAACCACACACACCACCCACACCCAACCACCCATACCAACACCACACCACACACCCACACACCCCAACCTCCACACCACACACCTATACCCACACCCACAAACACCCACCATACACACCCACCCATACCCCACCACCCACACCCAAACAACCAAACCACACCTCACCACCCAACCCACAACCCACCACACCCACACCCACACTCAACACCCAACCACCATCACCCACACCACCACCACACCACAACCCACATCCTCCACCACACCCCACCACACCACCACCACCCACCACTACACACCAACTACACCACCCACCCCATCACATACCCACACCACATACCCACACCCACACCCACCTCCACACCCCACTACCATACCACACACCACACCATCCCACCATACCGACACACACACCACATACACCCACAACACCCAACCCACATCCATCCACACCCACACCATCAACACCCACACTATCACACCGATACTCACACCACCCACACTTACGACACACCACACCCACCCCACCCACACCCACACCTCATATTCCCACACCACCACCCCACCCATCACCCACACCACCACCCCACACCCCAACCACACATCACACACACTCACACCCACCCACATCACCCACCACCCACCACATCACCCACACCTCTAAACCTCACACACCCACACACCACAACACACTATCCATAAGACAACTCAACACCACCCACATCCCAAACACCCACACTACCCATCACCTACACCACTCACACCTCTACACCTCACACCACACACACCATCCACCCACCACGACACCACCACCACACATACACACACACCACCAACACCCAATGCACACTTCCACACCACCCACACCCACCGCCTACACCCACAACACACCCTCAATCACACCACCCACACCCACTACACCCACACCCACACACTCCACCACACACCACACCATCACCACACCCACACCTAACTCACACCAACACGGAAACCAAACACCCACAACACACACACCACTCAACCCACCCACACCTCCACATCAACCACACCCACACCCCGCCACCCACACCCACACCACCCCATCCACAGCACTCACACCCACACCATCAACTGGACACTCACCCCACCCACATCCCACCCACCCACCTCACCCACACCTACACCACTCAACACTCAACAACCTCACACACAACACACACCATCTACACCACCAACCACACCAACACCAACACACACCCACACATGCACTACCCGCACACCAACCACACCACACCACACCTTTCACACCTTCACACGACCCACCACCCTGAAGCACACACTCACACACCACCACACCCCACCACCTACACCTACAAACACCCCCTCAATCACACCACCCACACACACACCTCATGTCAACCCACACACCTCCACATCAACCACACCCACACCCCACCACCACATCCACACCACCCATACCATCCACATGCACACTCACACAACAACACCCAACCACCCAACCCCACCACACCCCCACCACTCACACCCACACCATCCACTCCAACACACTCACCACCCACACACCCACACACCATATGGACGCCCACACCACCTATACCTATACTTACCACCCCACACCACACACACGCATACCACCCCACACTTACCACAACACCCACACCACCCCACACCACCCACACCACATCAACCACACCCACACACCACACACATTCCATCACCCACATTCACACCACCCACCCCGCCCACACATACACCATCCAAACACCAACCACCCACACCTCTCACACCTCTACCACCACCCACTCCCAGATGCACACTCCCACACCATCCACACCGACACCCACAACACCACCTCAATCACACCACCCACACCACCCACCCACATCTCCACACTACCCATACTCACACCCACCCACACCACAACCACCAACAGCACCCACACAGACACCCACACTTACCACAACACCCACACTTACCACAACACCCACCCCACCCCACACCACCCCACACCACCCACACCACATCAACCACACCCACACACATTCCACCACCCACATCCACGCCACCAACCCCGCCCACACATACACCATCCAACCACCACCACCCACACCACTCACACCTCCACGCCTCACACAACAACACACACACACACCAGCACCCACGCCACCCACATCACACCACCCACAACACCATCCACACATACACCACCCACACACCAACCACCCACACATCTCACACCTCCACCACCACCCACCACCACACATCCACCCAGACGCACACCTCCACACCACCCACACCCCACCACCTACACCCACAACACCCTCTCAATCACACCACCCACACTCACACTACCCACATTTACCACACCACGCACACCCACAGGACCCATACCACACCACCCACACCACTCAACCACACCCACACCCACCACCCAATCCAACCACCCAACCACACACCCAGATCCACACCACCCACAACCACACCACCCACAACCACTCCATCCATCAGACACTCACACCACCCACATCCCAACAACCCACCCAACCCCACCACCCACACCCACACCACCTATACTTACCACACCACCCACACCTCCATGTCAACCCACACCCTCACCCCACCACACACCCACACCCACCACCCACACCCACACCACCCACATTACCCCCATACCACCCACACCTCCACATCCACACCATCCACATGGACACTCACACCAACAACATCCCAACCACCACACATACCACTCACACCCACACCACACACATCCACACCAACACCCACCATCCACACCAACACACACATCTACACCACCCGCACACCACCCACCCACACCTCTTACACCACCACCACTCACAGCCACCACCACCCAGACGCACACCTCAACATCACCCACACCCACAACACCCTCTCAATCACACCATCAACACTTACCACACCACCCATACTTACCACATCACACCACACCACCCACACCTCCACATCAACCACACCCCACCACCCACAACCATACCACCCACAACCACTCCATCCACATGAACACACACCACTCACATCCCAACCACCCACACCATCCATACGGACACTCACACCACCCACATCCCAACAACCCACACAACCCCACCACCCACAACCACCCACACCACCCACATCTTCACACCACCAACACGGAAACACACCACCCACATGGACACACACCGCCCACACCCCAATACCCCCAGGTTGTTGTGTGGGTGTTTGGGTGTGTGGGTGTGTTGGACGTTTGGGAGGTGTGGGTGTTGTCGGGGGTTGGGTGGGTGGTGTGGGTGTGATGAGGTGGATGGTGTGGGTGATGGGGTGTGGTGTGGGTGTGATGGCGTGCAGATGTGCGTGTGGATTGTGGGGGTGGGTGGTGTGGGTGTGTTGTGGGTGCTGTGCAGGTGTGGGTGTGTGAAGTTGTGGGTGTGGATGGTATGGTGTGGGGGTTGGTGGTTGAGTGTGGGGCATGGGTGGTGTGGTTGGGGTGTGTGGGGTGTGGGTGGTGGGCTGGTGTGAGTGTGGGTGTGGGGTGGGTGTGGGTGGTGTGAGTTGTGTGTGCTTGTGGATGGGGTGAAGGTGGTGTGGATGTGGGTGGTGTGAGGTGGGGTTGGGAGGGGTGGTGTGTGGATGGGGTGGGTGTGTGGGCAGTGTGGGTGGTGTGGATGTTTTTGTGGGTGGGGTGGGGGTGTTGGTGTGGGTAATGTGGATGGTGTGGGTGTGGTTATGGGTGGGTGTGGGTGGTGTTTGTGGTGTGGGTGTGTGGGTGTGGTTGGTGTTGGTGGTGTAATGTGAGGGTGTGGGTGGTGGAGGGTGCGGAGGTGTGGGTTGTGTGGGTGTGGTTGGTGTGGGTGTGAAGGTGTGGTTGGTTGGGTGTGGGTGGAGTGGGTTTGGTTTGGTGTGAGTATGGGGTAGGGGTGGGTGTGGGTGAGGTGGTATGGTGTGGGTGTGGGCGGTGTGGGTGTGGGTGTGGGTGGGGTGGGGTGGGGTGGGGGGGTGGGTGTTGGGGTGGGTGGGTGTGGGTGTGGGTGTGGGTGCATGGGTAGTGTGGGTGTTTGTTGTGTGGGTGTACTTGTGGGTGGATGTTCGTGTGGGTGTTGGTGGTATGGGTATGATTTGTGGGGTGGGGTAGTGGGTTTAGGTGTGGGTGGGGGTATGTGTGGTATGGATGTGGGTGGTGTGGGTGTGAGTGGTGTGTGTGGTGTGTGTGTGTGTGGTGTGGAGGTGTGAGTGGTGTGTGTGGTTGGTGTAGGTGTTGGGGTGTGGGTGGTGGTTTTGTGATGTGGGTGGTGTGTCTATGGGTGGGGGTGGTGTGGGTGTGCTTTTGGGTTTGTGGGGGTGGGGTGCTGTGGGTGGTGTGGGTGTGCTTGTGGTGGTGTGGGTGATGTGAAGGTGTGGTGGGATGGGGGTGGGTGGGTGGGGTGGTGGTGTGAGTGTGGAGGTGTGAGTGGTATGGATGTTGGTGTGGATGATGTGGGTTCGTTCTTTAATTTAACGTCTTTTCACTATAAGTGATATTAGACGGGGGAGGGGGGGAAGGGGAAATTAAAAAAAAAAAAATTGAACAAAATAAAATGTAGAACGATAGTTGGACGGGTTCGATTTGGGCAGAGGGAAGACAGAGGAAAAAGACATTAGCAGGTGGGGGAACAGTAAAATGGAACGAGAACTTAACACTAACAATTAACTTCAACAACGTGAAGGGAAATTGTAACACTAAAATACAAACCGAATAAAGTTAAAGTAATGCATTAACAGGACTGTGAACTAATGATTCTGAAATTCTAACTAACAACGTTTGATCTGATGTAATTTTCTGGAAATGATTTTTAGAATACTTTTCTTGAGTAAACATTTTCGGTAAAAAAGAACGTAGCATTTTGCAGTAGAATAAACAGTGAAACAGTGTGAACTGTTCGCCGCAAATACACTTGACATTTTTACAATATTTTGTTTTCAATGCGTTTAGCTGAATACGAAAACAAACAGCAACAATCGATCTCAAATGATACATGGAAGAATACTGCAATTTTTTACATACATTTTGAACGGTAAGTTTTATCATTTGTTGTGACACAAACTGTTCATCTGAATGTTCATGAAATCGAGTCCATGAGGCTGATTCGAGCAAGTTGCAAGCTTCTTTTACGGAGGTATGAACATGTAATTCTATAGCATTATCAGCATTCTGGGCGCCTTGCTTAGCTGCTCTGTCAACTACTTCGTTGCCGTGAAGACCAACATGAGAAGGCACCCAGCATAAACTGATATCTGTACCTTTGACCCTTAAACGATGTATAAGATGATTTGCCTCAGTAATTAAATCAGGTCTTGTGTCGGCATTAAAAGACCGTAAGGCATATAATACAGATTTTGAGTCAACAAAGAGAACTACTTTGAAAGACATGGGTTTAAGATTTACTAGATAATGCAATGCTTGATTAATAGCGACTAATTCCGCTGTAAAGATCGATAAGTTTGCCCCAACGAGAAATGACTTTTTTATCTTAAATTTTGGAACATAAAATGCTGCTCCAGCACATTTATTTTCTAAGACTGATCCATCGGTAAAAATGTGAAGGTGGGTACGGTATTTTTCATCGATGTGTTCTCTTGCTGTGGATATCGAAATGTTGACGTTTTCAGATTTCTTAACGTCTGTATAATCAATATCAAAAGAAGCTTTTTGCATTTCCCATGTAGGGATAGGCGTTGTTGATGGTGTCTCAGCTATTTCATCCATATTTATGTTAGACTGTTTGACCAAGTCAGATATGTAAGTTGTAACAGTCATTTGTGATGAAATGCTTTTTGCTCGCTTTGGAAAGTCATCATCAGACCTGATTTTAATTTCCTTACTCACAAAATTGTCCGTTTGTGAAGTAGTTCTAACTGCAAATTTTGCTGTCGCTAGCTCACGATAGTTGTTCAGAGGCAGAATTCCAGCAACTTTGTACGTTTCCAGATTAGAGGCATGAGTAGGGACACCTAGAGCAATTTTAATACTTTTGCAGTCTAAGCTTTGTATCTTCTTTAATAAATATTTTGGTGCACTGAAGAACACTTCTTGCGCATAGGATAATTTAGATCGTACAAGTGCTGTTGATAGATGAATTAGTATGTTCGTATCCATTCCCCAAGGTAATCGGCTTATTATCTTTAGAAAATTTAGGGCTTTTTCTTTTTGTTGAAATATAATCAAAATGGACATTCCAGTTTAATTTCGATGTCATAAAGACTCCCAGAAATTTACAACCTGTTTGTAATGTAACACTTCACCAAGCAATCTGAAAGTAGGCAAGTTACTTAAAGTACCACCAGAATTAAATAGCATCATGTTAGTTTTTTCCGCTGACAACGACAGACCATTTTCTAACATATAGTTTCCAAGATTATCAAGATCAGATTGATACAATTTCCTAATGTAATTCTGTGCTCTCTGTGGAGTTGTCTTTTTTAAAGTAATATTCATCCAAATACATATATCATCAGCATACTGTGCCAAAACCACACGATTTGAGAGTGCTTTAGGAAGATCCTGTATAAGGATATTAAATAAAAGCGGTGCTATCATTGAACCTTGTGGAATTCCCATATCAAGATGTCGTGAAGTAGAATAACTAGTTCCCACTCTTGCCTGAATAGTTCTATTGGCTAAAAAAGACTTAATATAATCATACATATTGCCAGATAAACCAATAGATTTCAGCTTGTACAATAAACGCGTATGCCAAACTTGATCGTAAGCTTTTTTCACATAAAAAAATGTAGCTAAAAGACTTTTTCTGCGGGCAAACTGTTTCTTGATGTGAGTGGTAAGTTTAACCAGGTGCTCAACTGTAGATCTCCCTTTTCTAAAACCAGCCTGATTTACTGGAATAACGTTATTTTTATCACAGTAATGTACAAGTCTGTTTAATACCAATTTTTCCAATAGTTTGCTCGTATGGGACGTTAAAGCAATAGGTCTGTAACTGTTTTTATTGTTTTTAGGCTTTCCTGCTTTTAATACTGGTATAACAACAGACGTTTGCCATAATTGTGGTATAATGATGTGGGTGTGGGTGGTGGGGTGTGGGTGATGTGGAGGTGTGGGTGTTAGTGGTGTTGGTGTTGGTGTGGTTGGTGTGGGTGTTGGGGTGTAGGTGGTGGGGTGTTGTTTGGGTGTGGGTGGTGTAGGTGCGGTGGTGTGGTGACTTTTGTTTGGTGTGGGGAAGTGGGTGCTGGCGTGTGGGGTGGGTGTGGGTCGAGCGGGTGGTGGTGAGGTGTGAGTGGTGTGGGGAGTGGGTGCTGTGGTGTGGGTGTGTGTGGGTGTGTGGTGTGTGGTGTGGGTGTGGTGGTGTGGGTGTTTGGGTGGTGTGGGTGTGGTGGGGTTTGGGGTGGGTTTGGGGTGTTGTGGTGTGTGGTGTGGGGTTTGGGGGTGTGGGTGTGGGTGGGTGGGTGGGTGAGGGTGGTGTGTGGGTGGTGGGGTATGGGTTTGGGTGTGGGTGGTGATGGATTTGGGGTGGTGTGGGACGTATGAACTGGGACGTGCGTCGTAACTGGATCCGTATCGAACCTGGGACGCGTCGAACCTGGGACCTACAATACGGAACCTGGGACAGTCGATCCAGATGTCCCCACAGCAACGAGTGAACACTCAACGTGGCTGACAGTTCGTGCAGTTTGAGGCCACGAATTCGTAGCATTGCGATTTTGGCTTTACTGGTCAGTATTGCCACCAAAATACCCGCAAAGCAGCCAAAAGCCACCTTGTAGGCACTCACACTGCAGGTCATATTACTGGAAACACCGTCAGCTTCTCGTAATTGTCCAAATCACCGTAGAAATTCTCCCGTTAAAGAAAACACGACCATCTCCGTGAAATCAAGAGAGCTCACCTAGAGAGAAGAGAGAGAGAGAGAGAGAGAGAGAGAGAGAGAGAGAGAGAGGAGAGAGAGAGAGAGAGAAACTGAAACTGAAACTGAAAAACTGAAACTGAAAATGGTTTATTGCCATTGACATTTTTGTCCTTGTGGCAAGGAGCATAGAACAAAGTCATTAAATTTTTCGGCGACGTTTTCTCGAAACAAAGATTTATATATGTAGTCATGGCTGACAATACATCCATTTGAATTTTTTTTCCTAAAGATGAAGAAAAAATTGAACGGAAAAAGTTGAACAAAAAGTTGAAGAAACAGTTGACCACTCAACGTAATTAGTCATATAGGTAAGAGGAAGACCCAAATCCGCCAAATAAACATAAGAACAGTATAAAGTGATATCTTCACTGAAGATAGACTTACATTAATTTAAAAAGTTGAACAAAAAGTTAAAGAAACAGTTAACCACCCGACATAATTAGTCATATAAGTAAGAGGAAGACCCAAATCCAGAAACAAAAAAAAAACAAAACAAACAATATAAAGCAACATCTTCACTGGAGATAAACGTACATTAATTTAAAAAGTTGAACAAAAAGTTGAAGAAACAGTTGACCACCCGACGTAATTAGTCATATAAGTAAGAGGAAGACCTAAATCCGGCAAAAAAAAACATAAGAACAGTATAAAGTAATATCTTCACTGGAGATAAACTTACATTAATTTATTACTGTTGTTTTCTTTCTCCGACTTTCCCAAGCAAGGGCGATAAATTTCGCGAGGGATTTTGATAGTTTTCGTCTTCAGTCATGAGTATTCTGGTAATGACCCTTTGACTCGAAATGTCCTCATCAAAGATTATGCATTTTTGTCGTATACTTTCATACGACTTGCAAACAAACAAAAAATGCATTTCCTCTTCTGTCTCTACATTACACATGAGACAAATAGAGTGTGCCGATGAATTTGAGTAAAACCATCTTGTTGTTGCATTTAGCCCTTGAGCTCTTAGTCTAAAACGAACAAGATTGCTTCTGTGCCATTTATTTGTTACAGCCTTTATATATTTTTCGGTTTGAAATATACTTTTAAAGGAAAGGAACCAATCATATTTCTCAGATTCTTCCATTTGAGCGTGCCAGTTTTGTTTGTACGAATCAACTAGTCTATCCCTAAATTCTGAAATAAATCCTTGTTCATAACCGACTCCCTGGCACATCCACACAATACCAAATCCATGTGTGCTTAACATTTTCTTAACGAAATATGCCCAGTTTTGTTTACCTGAGTCTAATTGATTCAGTAACATCTCATATGCCTGCTTGCACAATCTTGACATTGGGAGCTGGGTTAATTTCAACCAGTATTTAATACACTTCATTTGAGTTTTCAAAAACAAAGGATAACGGCCAGTTTCTCCATATAACATTTTATTAGATGAATGCAATGGTACCGAAAGGAAGCGTTTGATGGCAAATGTATGTACCTTTTCCATTTTATGATTGCTCGAAAACCCCATATTTCTGAGCCATACGTTAAGATTGGTTCAATTTGTGAGTCGAAAAGTTTCTAAAAAATCGAGAAGTCAGTGCAGTTCAATTTTCTTAAAGATCTTAAAATTTCCATCGTTCCTCTTTTCCCTTTTTTGCTGCTTTCCACCCATGCGCTTTGGAGACTCAGTTTTGTTGTAAAAATAATACCTAGATATTTATATGAGTTTGTTACTTTAACTTCAGACTCACCATAAACCCATTTTTCTCGATCCGAAAGATGTTCTCCCTTACGGAAAATCATCACATTCGTCACGCGCACACACACACACACACGTACCCACACACACACCCTAAACACACACACACATATACACACACTCACCCTAAACACACACACACACACCCTAAACACACACACATACACACACACACAAAACACACACACACAAACACACACCCTACATACTCACACACACACACACACATACACACACATACGCACACCCTAAATACACACACACCCTAAACACACACACACACACACACACACACACACACACACACACGCACACACACACACACGCACACACCCTAAACACACACACATATATACCCTAAACACACACACACACACTAAAACACACACACACCCTAAACACACACACACACACACACGCTAAACACACCCCACACACACACACACACACACACACACACACCACACACACACACTCTAAACACACACACACACACACACACACACACACACACACACAACACACACACACACACACACACACACACACAAACACACACACACACACACACACACACACACACACACACACACACACACCCTAAACACACACACACACACACTCTCTCTCTCTCTCTAAACACACACACACACACACACCCTAAAAACACAGGGGAAAACATTAACTAATACAATGCTGAAAATAAGATAATCGATCAAGTGTATTGCAGAAGCATGTTATAAAGACAGATATACTTCAAGACAAGTACCTGTCAACCCCCAATAACAACAACAGTGTATAGTGTATATTATAAATCACTAGCATAGCGTATGATAAAAAGAAAACAAAAGAAGCAATAAAGAAAAAAAAAAACAAGGCGAAGAAGGAAGGGGAACAGGGGAAGATGACATGTCAACCCTAACGCTATGATGAAAATAGGCGAACTGTAATTTATACAATAGTCAAACAAATCATAAATGAAAAAAGAAATGTTACCAAACTAAATCAATAGAATATAAAGCGAAAAGAGATTTAGTATTCTCCCACAGAAAGATGATAGTGTACGAGTGTGATGGAAATGGCTGACTAAAGCAAATTATTAGCAGAGTGTGTATAGATCTTGAAAAAAGGATTTTAACTAGAATAATTATTTACGATACTTCAAACAAATATCTGTGAAGTTTTCGCTTAAAGCTGTTTAGTGATGTGCTTGACTTGGTGTTGGTAGGTAATGTATTCCAGAGATATGTACCAGAAAAAAAATATGCTTGTTTTGAAAGTGTCTAACCTTGGTCTTGGAAGATTAAGGTTGTGTCTGAAATGTGAGAAGGGTGTTTGGATTGGGATAAATACTTTTGTTAGATATTTTGGGGCGGATTTGTGTATAACATCGTACAGTTGTGTGGTTTTCTTGTACTTAAAATGGTTTTTGAGTGATTACAATCACGCTTTTTAAAAGATTTTGGTCTGTGGTTAGGCAGTTGTAGGTTACAAGAAATGTTCCTGTTTTTCTATGCAAGGAAGTAAATTTGTTCAATGCAGCTTCACTGCAACCACCTCCTGTCGTTGACGAAAGTCAATACAGGATTTGATGCGAGCAGAATAAGATAGCTTTTTTGGTTCAATGTTGACAAAATACAAAACCCTGTTAAGAAGACAAAGATTCTGTTAAACAGTGTAATTTTTGTTTGTTTTTGTTTAGTGTTGATTGAGTATGAGAACTCACTAATAAGAAATAGATTCTCAAGGAGAGTTTTACAACTTGCATGTAAGTTTTTCCGTAAGTTTTTTTGTGTGTGTATGTATACACCAAGCACACTATATCCAGAAACTTGTTCTATGTTTACACCATCCAAAATTATTTGAACATACAGTGTTGAAAATTTAAAAAAACCTCACTAAATGAAGCTTGTGAAAAAATCCCTAGAGTTGAAAGAAAAGCAAAGAAGAACTGGATGACAAAAGAAAATTTAGACTTGATTGGTAAACGTAGGAAGGTAAAATGAAAAGAGGATAAATACAAAAAAATTGATAAGGAAATCAGGAATACGTGCATTGAAGATAAAGAAGCTTGGCAAGAAACAAAATGCAAAGAAATAGAAGACCGACACAAAACAGTTTCCAAGTGTATATACAGAAATATTGAAGAAATTGCTCACAGAAAAACGATGTGCACATCAACTGGTTGTCTAATACGAAAAGATGGTACGATTATCATGGAAAAAGACAAAATATTGAGATAGACGGGAGAGTACACCAAGGATCTTTTTGACGGTGACAGAAGGGAGGAATACACCATTAAAAGGAACGTTGAAGGACACCAATAATGAAAGATGAAGTTAGAGCAACAATGAAAAAGATGAAACAAGGAAACCCCAGAACTAGACGATATTACTATGACATTGATTGATGAATTTGGTGTTGAAAAAATAACAGTCCATTTAAACGGAATTTATGACACCAGAAAAAAAAATCTACAGATATGTCAAAGTCAATTTTTCATTGCACTTCCAAACAAAGCAGGGACTATGGAATGCGAACTTCATGTGTCTTCATCTTCTGTCTTTGGTAAAGGGATCATTTTTGCTTTTTTGAAATTGTGCTGGAACAATTTTCTGACGTAGACATAAATATATATATATATATATCTCATCAAGGCCTAATGATCTTTTTTGATAATCATATATGAGAAGTATTTTCCGATTTCAGGAATGGTTATGATAGGAATTGTGAAGGAAGCATTTGCTTTATTTTTCATGTGACATAACTGTGTGAATTTTTCGTTGTGCTTATAGTGTGGTTCACCCGTATGGAGGGAGGGAGAAAAGAGAGACAGAGAGACAGAGAGAGAGAGAGAGAGAAGAGAGACAGAGAGAGAGAGAGACAGAGAGAGAGAGAGACAGAGAAGAGAGAGAGAGACAGAGAGAGACAGAGACAGAGAGAGAGAGAGAGAGAGAGAGGAGAGAGAGAGAGGAGAGAGAGAGAGAGAGAAATGAACACAAAAGGAAAGTGACAGCTGTGATATCACGTTTCTGTTTGTTTGCAGCCAGAGAAATGCTATATAAACTTCAGAGGAACACCTGTATTGTAGACCTGCCAGGTGTCTCCACGTCACAGAGCTTCAGTCTTCCACACCTCTTGTCAGTCCATAACCAGCTTGAAAAGTCATCGAGACAGGCGCTGCACAACGCTTTTCCCCCCAGACTTTTCTTCATAGTTCTAAAGGCAAGTATTGTACTATTGTTTTTACTCATAACAGAGAAAATACATAATATAAATCATAATTCGAGAAAAAATACCCTCTTCCAAAATGATAAGTGTTGTCAAAATCATCAGGAAAATAGTTTTTTAATATTAAAGTTGAATGAAAAAAAAACACCTCCAGATGTAATTTCTTTTCTATTATCTTATCACAAAATACTAGATAGAAGACTATAATGCAAATCTGACATGGATCTTCGACACGTTTGGAGGAATATAGCTGACGTACTTACCATTGATTGAAGTGATACATGATGCGATCTCAATACATTTGTAACATTCATAAACATGTGTACATCTTTTGCACAAACTGTGGATAACTTTCTACATATCCAGGTTTAAAGATTAAGATGTGATTGTATTGTAACCATGCTTTGCCAATGATACATGTATATGTTCTTCTTGAAGATGAATTAAAACAAGTTTGAATAAATTAAAATGTTATAATTCTGTCATTTGTATAGGGTAGGAGGATACGATACAAAGTCTAAACATAAGAAATTTGAAACAAAATGATTGATTGTGCTCTTCTTCATTTTTCTTTACCCGTCATCGTAAACTTTATCATGAGTTTCAAATTGAACTTGCATTGGTTTTGAAAGGAAAATCGTAGCTTCGAAACTATCAAATAAAATCGTTCTGAATAACATACAAAATATTCAATAATTGTTAAATCAAACAAATGTCATCAGAAATGATCGTTCTGACTGAAACATTTTATCATTAATACATGATCTGCATCAGGTCAGTGAAAACTTAGAGAAATTAATTAATCTTTTGTGTCTGTCTTAAATTCAGTGAATTTGTTTCTTTGTTGTTTTTTGTGTAGTACGCTTGACAAAGACCAGCTGGCCGAAAATTTGCGTCTGTCTGGTATAATCCTTAAATGCGCTTTCTCAGTTCATTTTCATGTGCGTTAGATTTTTTCCTTTTTCATTTTTTTTAATTTCACGATCGTTGAATTAAAACTGTTGCAATATGAAATCTTGAAGTGGTTTCAAATCATAATGTTCTGGTACACGAACAGTCTTTACCAAAAAGTGGAAGGAAAAATTTCGGTTGACAGATGCAGTAGTCAAATGGGTAAGACACTGGATTTCCAGTAGAAAGGCCTGGGGTTCAGTCTTTCCTGGGTACATCTCACCTGGTGTGAAAAAGCTGGAGATTTTTCAGATCTCCTATGTCAACATGTGTACAGATCCGTCAACCAGAAAAAAAACAAAAAAAGAATAAGAACGCGTATTTAGTACAACAAGACAAGACAGGCACAAATTTTTGGCCAACTGGCCTTTGTCGAGCGTAAGATCACAAAGCTGACTGTTTCTGCCGAACAATTTTGAAAAAAAGAGGAAAATTTGTGGGAGACTGTGGCCCACAAAAAACAGAATGCTTTTTGCACAAAAAAATAAAATCCTGAAACTACGACGCTCGGGACATTTATTGAATAGGCAAAAAGGGAATCTTTCCGCCATAAGCTCAGTGTAAGATAAACAAACGAGATATATACTAATATAGACAGATACCAGATTATATATATATATATATATATATATATTATATATGTATATATATATATGTATATATACAATATTATAATATATAAAAATATATATAATATGTATACACATATAATGTAATGTATGATATATATATAATGTATAATATATATATATATACATACACACATATATATATAATACATATGTATACATATATATATATATGTGTGTGTGTGTGTGAGGAGAGAACTGAGATGCATAGACAGAAACCAGATTATTTATTGTATCACGGCTGTTCCCGAGCAAGATTTTAGTTTGAGAGCAGGAGCGGCGGAGGGGAGGGGGAGGGGAGGGGAGAGATAAACGATAACCAGATGTGGACTCTCAAGTGTCAGCTGGCCAGTTGAGCGCTCTGCACAGAGCAGTGTGTGAGTGCAACGCGCTGAGCTGTCAAAAGGGAACCGCAGGTGTCAGTGATAGAAACTGATATCAGGCATGCAGAAAAAAATTAGATATAACAGCTCTTTTACTTGCAAAGATCAGATGACTGACAGAAGAAAACCACATATGTAAAATAAAAAATCCAATTTAAATGACAAACTGTTCATGCACCTGCAGTTTTACAACATTAATATTTTCAGAGATGTTAGCTGCATTTGGTTGTCCGCAAGGATCGTTATCAGCTTGTTTAGTAAGTACCCCATCACTTTGATATGGCACAGATTTCTCTCACAGTACAAGGCAGCAGCCTTCTTTCACACAATGCAGAGGCTGACTATACCGGCTTACGTAGCCTCAACACTAACTGTCTTTTAATACAGAACCAGCAGACATCCATTTGCCAGTTCTTATTACCATTTCCGTCACAGATACACACGCACAACTACTAAAATACGTAGACGGGAGATGTACATCAGAAATAGCCAGCAGAATCAGCCAAGCCAAAACAGCGTTCAAGAAGATGAATTGAAGAAATAATTCACAGGAAAAAGACATGCACATCAACTGACTGCTTAAAATCGGAAGATGGTACGCTTATCATGGAAAAAGACAAAATATTAGAGAGATTGGGAGGGTTCATTGTATATCTTTTTAGCGATGATAAAAACGAAGAACACATTATAAGAAAGAACGTTGAAAGACCACCCATAATGAAAGAAGTTAAAGCAGCATTGAAAAAATGAAACCGGGAAAAGCCCCAGGACCAGACAGTATTACAACAGAAATGATTGCGGCCCTAGAAGATTTCGGTATGAAAAATAATACTATTATTAATAGTCCTCCTAAATGAAATTTATGACACCGAAAAAATCTCCAGAGATATGTCAAAATCAATTTTCGTTGCACTTCCATAGAAAACATGGGCTTTACAATCTGAATTCCATCATACACTCAGCTTGATGAGTCACGTAACAAAAATCCTATTGAGAATAATCATGATGAGGACAAGGAACAGAATCAAAAGAGAAATAGCAGAAGAACAGTGTGGATTTTGGATTTGTCGAAGGGAAAGGAACTATTAATACCATGTACACCCTAAGAACTATCATAAAGAAGTCAGTAGAGTTGAATAAGGGTTTATTTTTATGCTTCGTTGATTATACCATATGGGGAGAGTACATCAAAGACCTTTTTATAGATATTTTACACTTTTTCTGCCTAACCCCTCTTGTAATATTTTGGAAAGAGCATATGTCGTTTTCTATTCTCATTACTGCTGTTTGTTCCCAATATATATTTCTGATTACTCAGATCTTTTCCATGAACATTGAGCCTTTCTAGTGAGTTGATTAATTCTTCGTATCTTACCTATCATGAGAAACCTAGAAGAATGCCCTGGATAAAGGTTGGAGGAAGAATGATAAACAACATTCATTACGCAGATGACATGTGCTAACTGGAAAAAAAAAAATTCCTACAACACCTTATGAATATAATGGAAACAGAAAGCAAAAATAAAGGGCTGGAGCTATATAGCAAGAAAACTGAAGTCATAGTAATCAATGAAATACAAGAAATCCCCTCATACAAAATAACAGCAAATGGCACAACTTTAAGACAGGTTGATAAGTTGAAATATCTGGGAACGGTCATCTCACGAGACGGTAGGTACACATCAGAAATAGCCAACAGAATCGTCCAAGCCAGAACAGCATTCAAGAAGATGAAAAGCGTTTTTATTGATAAATGCCTATCATTTAACAACAGGAAGAGAGTTCTTGATTGTTATGTAGAACCGATACTTTTGTATGGTTGTGAGGTGTGGGCAGTCAACACGCAAAGTCAGATCAATACTGAGGCAACAGAAATGTCTAAGAAGAATGTTGAGAGTTTCATGGACAGCAAATAAAACAAACGAGACAGTCTTGAAGGAGGCAGACCCAAGAAAATCATTAATAAATAAGATTAAGAAAAGACAAGCAACATTTAGAGGACATTTTATAAGGAAAGGGGTATTAGAACGCCTGGTCACAACAGGAAAGCTGGAGGGAAAGAGAACACCAGGTAGACCCAGGAAGAATATACTGGACGAACTTGCAGGGTAGCTGAAGACAGAGAGAGTGGGAGATGTAGTTGCAGCGACAAGGGATAGATTCGTATGAAGGGCCATGATCGCCAATGGCATGTGGCAGGGCACATGATCATGATGATGTGAGACACGTACACAGAAACCAGATTAATTATTATATACATGTGAGGTACATAGACAGGAACCAGGTTAATTATTACATACATGTGAGATACATAAAAACCAGATTTCAATTATTGTATACATGTGAGATACATACACAGGAACTAGATTAATTATTGTATTAATTGTTTATTGTACTAATTACTGTATTATTAACCATTGTATTAATTAATGTATTGATTATTTATTGTATTAATTATCTTATACATACATACAAGCACCTCACCGTTTTGTGGTCCTCACAGCTCTTGCTGGGGGAAAGAAGAACCAGAGATTTATAGTTTTCGCTTCTGGTGAAAAATGTCCTGTACCAATTGCCTTGGAACTAGCTGGGGAGGTCTGGGATCCCTCCTCCCCTCCCCCCCCCCATTTCTGTGTCTTTTGTGGCTCTGGGATGGCATCTGAAGAATGTATTGGGAGACAGCAACAAGTTTACTTGAGGCTACAATCTAAGAAAATAGTTTTTTCAACACCGGTCCAGAGTCCTACACTCTCTAAATGTTCATGAAAGGCAAAAAGTTGCTTCCTTAAAATCTTTGTAGGAAAAAAATCTATACAGGCAACGTACTTTAACACACCTTTCATAGACACAACTCCATGACGTACAAAGGTATAGCATCATATGTACATACGCATCTCCCCATTTCCACGATCCTCTAGATCTGACCAATACTGCAGGTGTCTGTATCTCTCAGGCCTGGTTGACGCCAAGATATATTATAATTGTAAGCGTAGAATCCAACTCTGTCACGCAGTCTCAATCCTAGAAAAAACTCCATAGCATCATGAATATCATCTTCATTGTCATTATCCTTACAGCATTTTAACAACTGTTCCACCTTCTGTGGACATCATGGTGGTATAGAAAATGGGCGTGGGTGTGGAGGGGGGGGGAGGGAAGGAAGGGTGAATGGTGCCTTAGTACGATGATACAAACAAGAAAAAACAAACAAACAAAAAGCGTCCAGTAGCTCAGTTTGTTTGAGCGCCGTATTCATATGCTAACGGTTCTCGGTTCGAATCCCAGGGTGCGCTACATAAAAAACTGGCCTTCTCACTGTCCCATCTTAACATCATCATTGTTCTGGTGGTGTCAATATAGGATTAGATATGTCCCCCTTCCCACACTTCCCTGGGATGATTATCCCTGTCGGCCATATCACCTGAGGTGGGTGTCGACTTAAAAACTGAACCAAATCAATCAGTCAATCAATCGAAAAGCAAACCCATCTTCTCTCCTCTCTCTCTGTTCCCCATTCCCCAAGCTCTGAAGTGTTTGTTCAGCAGGGTCGTAGGACCACCATCACCTGACATGGCCTCGTCCCTGCACGTGTGCGGAGCGGCAACAGCAGCGGCATTGACAGTGACCATTCTACTGTCTGGACTAACACTGCCCAGCCAGGCGGCATCCATCTGTAGGCTGAAGAGACCCAACATCATTTTATTCTGCTGGACGACGCAGGCTGGGCGGACTTCAAGTCGAACGACCCTCTGATGAACACCAGCAACATCAACGCGCTCAGGCAGGAGGGAGTGTTTCTGAATTATAACTACGTGCTGCCCATGTGTGCTCCGACCCGCACCGCTCTGATGACAGGACGGTCAGTTTGTGTTTAACCCTTTAATTCTAGCACCCGATCCACCAACTGCAAAAAACTTAATCCTTTGACGCCCTCATCCTAGCCACACCAGCATCTTGTAGGAAGCTGGTGGATAGGGTGAGGGAATCAAAGAGTTAGGTTCTTTGCTTTGCTACATTGTTAACAATGTAGGGTGCTGGTGGACAGGGTGCAGGAGTCCAAGGGTTAATTAAAAAACATGTTTAGGGACCGAATTATTTATGTGCGTAATTACCAGTAACTTACTTCGTTATGCTGCTAATTTGTGATTTTATTTTCTGCAACGAAGAGAGGTAAGGCGTTTGTTTGGAGATAGTGCAAGAGGAATCTGTCACATCTGAACAATTTTATGTGTGCTCCACTCTTAATTTGCGGGCAATTTTCTGGCGGACACTTTCTTTTAGGATCATCGCACTCATGGAAGTTACCTTTGTGCTCACTTTAAAAAAAAAATTTAAGGATCACCGAACTCAGGGATGTTACCTTTGCGCTCACCTTTATTTTTTTTAGGATCATAGCACTCATGGAGGTTACCTTTGCGCTCACGTCCTTTTTTAGGATCCTCATACTCAGGGAGGTTACCTTTTCGCTAACTTTAAAAAAAGCACTCACGCAGGTTACCTTTGCGTTCACCTTTTTTTTGTCCCATTTTCTGCGCCAGACCACTCACTAGTGTGTTGCAAGATCAGGCTAGAACCTAAGAAGCTCCGCCATACCAAACAAGAGGGAAAGCTTGGCATTTACACCGTCAAGATGCAGTACTCAGAGAAAGTTGAGGAATTTGCCAAGAACACCCACCTGCACCCACATGATGTCCTCTGTCAGTATTGGGGAGAAGGAACAGTACCACAAGACATAAGAGATGCCAAGACAGTCATCCTCTTTAGGAACAAGGGAAACAGAGCGACTCCAACAACTATAGGGGCATTTCCCTACTGAACATCGTAGGCAAACTGCATGCCCGTGTCGTGTTGTGTTGTGTTTGTGTGTTGTGTTGTGTTGTGTTGTGTTGTTGTGTTGTGTTGTGGTTGTGTTGTGTTGTGTTGTGTTGTGGTTTGGTTTGGTGAGTGTGGTGTGGTGTGGTGTGGTGTGGTGTGGTGTGGTCTGGTGTGGTCTGGTGTGGTGTGTGTGGTGTAATGTGTAGCCAGAATCAGCGACTTGGGATCAACGCCGTTGATGTGACTCCAGAAGTTGGAATGGAAAACAAAACAATCTAAAAAGCAAACAAGCAAGCAAACAAGCAAGCAAACAAACCCATAAACAAACAAACAAAAAATATTTTACCACCCAGTCTTGAATCTCTGTTCCAGCTACCCACACACTTACGGAGCGAGCACCGGCAAAGTCGCAGGAACGAACAAGATATTCTGGGTCAACGAAACTTTCCCATTCATATCTGATGAAATGAAGGAATTGAATTACACAACGCACATGCTGGGCAAATGGCACCTGGGCTTCTGTCATCCCAGCCTGACTCCTTTAGAGCGTGGGTTCGATACATTCTATGGCATGGTGCTGGGCGCACACAGTTCATATTACACACACACGAAAGGCAAAACAGGACCTTATGACTGGTGGGACAATAACGAGATCGACTGGGAAGCCAGTGTAAGTCACCATGCCAAAGTAGTTACTCTACTAAACATATTGACTGGTAGGCTGAGTTCAAATCTCGATCAGTCAAAAAAAAAAAAAAAGGGGGTTCGTCTGCCCTGACCAGTTCTTTCCCCGAGTTGAGCGTATTACGGGCTAGTCGGAAAGACTGGGACCACACAGTCAAGTCTCATCCACTGAACGGAAGCGTCACTGAAAGTGGTGCTTACATTTCCTGACCAACACTGCGGGTATCTGTATCTCTCGGGCCTGGCTAACACAGGCTATATTATTATGATAGTAAGCGTAGAGTTACAGGCCTCTCACGCAGTCTCAATCCTTAATAGAACTCCATAGTATCATGATCATCACTCCCATTTATCATGAAATTGTCAATGATTATTGCATAGCACTGTGAAAAATAATCCCTGATTCCGGGGTCCTTCATGTCCTAATCTCTCCATGACCTGAAGTTTCGGTTTCATCGATCTCTTTCATGCCTGAGGTAAAATCAGGTTGGGATCTTAGGTATCTGTGGCTCAGGGGGATTGTCAGCTTGACATCTCTGGCACTTGTGGGCTTCTTGGCATTCGGTTAAGACTGTCAACTAAAGGAAGGTAGGGTTCGTGGTGTCTTGTGGGGTTGGTGATGTCTTGTGTGGTTGGTGGGTTTTGTGGGGTTGGTGATGTCTTGTGGGGTTGGTGATGTCTTGTGTGGTTGGTGATGTCTTGTAGGGTTGGTGGTGTCTTGTGGGTTGGTGGTGTTTTTGGTGGGGTTGGTTGGTGATGTCTTGTGGGGTTGGTGGTGTCTTGTGGGTTGGTGGTGTCTTGTGGGGTTGGTGATGTCTTGTGGGGTTGTGGTTTGTTGGTGGTTGGTGTGATGTCTTTGTGTGGTTGGTGTGTCTTGTGGGGTTGGTGGTGTTTTGTTGTGTGTTTGTGGTGTGATGTCTTGTGGGTTGGTGGTGTCTTGTGGGGTTGGTGGTGTTTTGTGGGGTTGGTGTGTCTTGTGTGGGTTGGTGATGTCTTGTGGGTTGGTGATGTCTTGTGGGTTGGTGTGTTTGTGGGATGGTGATGTCTTGTGGGGTTGGTTATGTCTTGTGGGGTGGTGATGTCTTGTGGGGTTGGTGATGTCTTGTGGGGTTGGTGTGTCTTGTGGGTTGGTGGTGTCTTGTGGGGTTGGTATGTCTTGTGGGGTTGGTTTGTCTTGTGTGGTTGGTGATGTCTTGTGGGGTTGGTGATGTCTTGTGGGGTTGGTTATGTTTTGTGGGGTTGTCTTGTGGTGTTGGTGATGTCTTGTGGGGTGGTGATGTCTTGTGGGTTGGTGGTGTTTGTGGGGTTGGTGGTGTCTTGTGGGGTTGGTGATGTCTTGGTGGGATTGGTTATGTCTTGTGGGGTTGGTTGATGTCTTGTGTGGTTGGTGATGTCTTGTGGGGTGGTGATGTCTTGTGGGGTTGGTTATGTCTTGTGGGTTTTGTGGTGTTGGTGATGTCTTGTGGGGTTGGTGTGTCTTGTGGGTTGGTTTTTGTGGGTGGTGATGTCTTGTGGGTTGGTGATGTCTGGTGGGTTGGTTATGTCTTGTGGGTTGGTTTCTGTGGGGTTGGTATGTCTTGTGGGGTGGTGATGTCTTGTGGGGTTGGTGGGGTTTATGTGTGGGTGTGGTGGTGTTGTGGGTTGTGGGGTTTGATTCTGTGGGGTTGGTATGTCTGTGGGTTTTGTGGGGTTGGTGATGTCTTGTGGGTGATGGTGTCTTGTGGGGTTGGTGGGTGTTGTTGTGGGCTGGTGGTGTCTTGTGGGTTGGTGGTGACTTGTGGGGTGGTGGTGACTTGTTGTGGGTGGTGGCTTGGTGGGTTGAGTTGTGGTCTTGTGCGTGGTGTGCTTGTGTGGTGGTGTCTTGTAGGTTGGTGACTGTGGGCTGTGACTTGTGCAGCTGGTGGTGACTTGTGGGGTTTTGGTCTTGGGGGTGTGTGTCTTGTGGGTTGGTGTGCTTGTGTGGTGGTGCTTGTGGGATTGGGTGAATTGTGGGGTTGGTGGTGTCTTGTGGGTTGGCAGTGAATTGTGGGTTGGTGGTGTCTTGTGGGTTGGGTGTCTTGAAGGGTGGTGGTGTATTGTGGGTTGGTTATGTCTTGTGGGTTGGTGGTTTGTGGGTTGTGGTGTCTTGTGAGGTTGGTGGTGACGTGTGGGTTCTGTGGTTTCTTCTGGGGTTGGTGATGTCCTGTGGGCTTGGTGGAGTTGGTGGTGTCTTATGAGGTTGGTGGTATCTTGTGAGGTTGGTGGTGTCTTGTGGGGTTGTGCTGTCTTGCGGGTTGGCAGTTTCTTCTGGGTTGGTGGTGTCTTGTGGGTTGTGGTGTCTTGCGGGTTGGCAGTTTCTTCTGGGTTGTGGTATCTTGTGGGGTTGTGCTGTCTTGTGGGGTTGTGCTGTCTTGCAGGGTTGGCAGTTTCTTCTGGGTTGGTGGTGTCTTGTGGGGTTGTGGTGTCTTGTGGGGTTGGTGGTGTCTTGTGGGGTTGTGGTGTCTTGTGGGGTTTGTGTTTTCTTCTGGATTGTGGGGTTGGTTATGTCTTGTGGGGTTGTGGTGTCTTGTGGGGTTGGTGGTGTCTTGTGGGGTTGGTTATGTCTTGTGTGGTTAGGTTATGTCTTGTGGGGTTGTGGTGTCTTGTGGGTTGGTGGTGTCTTGTGGGGTTGGTTATGTCTTGTGGGGTTGGTTATGTCTTGTGGGGTTGGTGGTGTCTTGTGGGGTTGGTGGTGTCTTGTGGGGTTGTGGTGTCTTTTGGGGTTGGTTTGTCTTGTGGGGTTGGTGGTGTCTTGTGGGGTTGTGGTGTCTTGTGGGGCTGGTGGTGTCTTGTGGGGTTGGTTATGTCTTGTGGGGTTGGTGGTGTCTTGTGGGGTTGTGGTGTCTTGTGGGGCTGGTGGTGTCTTGTGGGTTGGTGGTGTCTGTGGAGCTGGTGGCGTCTTGTGGGGCTGGTGGTGTCTAGTGGGAAAGCTGGTTTCTTGTGGGGTTGATGGTGTCTTGTGGGGTTGCTGGTGTTTTTGGGGTTGCTGGTGTCTTGTAGGGTTGGTGATGTCTTGTGGGGTTGCTGGTGTCTTGTAGGGTTGGTGGTTTCTTGTTGGGAAGCTTGTGTCATGTGGGGTGCTGGTGTCTTGTGGGGTTGCTGGTGTCTTGTGGGGTTGCTGGTGTCTTGTGGGGTTACTGGTGTCTTGTGGGGCTGGTGGTGTCTGTGGGGAAGCTGGTGTCTTGTGGGTTGGTGGTGTCTTGTGGGGTTGGTGGTGTCTTGTGGGGTTGGTAGTGTCTTGTGGGGTTGGTAGTGTCTTGTGGGGTTGGTGGTGTCTTGTGGGGTTGTGGTGTCTTGTGGGGTTGGTAGTGTCTTGTGGGGTTGGTGGTGTCTGTGGGGTTGGTAGTGTCTTGTGGGTTGGTGGTGTCTGTGGGGTTGCTGGTGTCTTGTGGGGTTGCTGGTGTCTTATGGGGCTGGAATGCACAGCGTGGGATCAAGACCACAAAGATGGTACAAAACCCGGAACAGAAAAATATGTTGAGAAAAAATTCGGTACCGTGTATGGAAGTGTGGAGTCTGTTCAAGGGGGAGTTGTGGCATTCGGATAAATCCATATGAACTCCACCCAAATCTGCCAGCAATTTTTCTGGCAGACCCCTTATAGCTTGCACAAAGCCGTATGCGCTGGTAACATTTTCAAATTGTCGAGAGTAGAAAAGTGACCCATGACACATTATAATGACGCCTCCAGAATGATGGAAACATTAAGATGGGCAGTGAAGAGGCCAGCTGTTAATGTTGTAGGCTGGGACTGAACTCGAGACATCAGACCTTGAGTCTATGGCTGTATTCACAGAACAGCGCAGCCTGCATACTATAAATGGAAAAGCTGTGTAAACAGACGTACGTTCATTGACAGGTATAACGAGATGTAAACATAACAGTGTATGAGGTCAGATCATCAACAAGCTTATTCTGTGTTTCTTTGACAGACATTCTTTGCTTTCAAACAATTTTTTTATTCGCTCTACTCAAATCTGAGAACAATTATTTGACAGATTTTTTGTTTATAATATATATGATATATAAATGTGGTGTGTTGGTGTGTGTGTGTGTGTGTGTGTGTGTGTGTGTGTGTGTGTGTGTGTGTGTGTGGTGTTGTGGTGTGTGTGTGTGTGTGTGTGTGTGTGTGGTGTGTTGTGGTTATACGTTGCATGGTGTTGAAATCGAGATAGAGTCAGAGGTCAAGATGATGAAAAGCTGGACATGAAAATATGAAACACTAGACACCAGCAAATGATAGGAACTTTAACATGACACCAGACACTGATAGGAACATTAACACTGACACCAGCAAAGTGATAGGAACATTAACACTGACACCAGCAAAGTGATAGGAACATTAACACTGACACCAGCAAAGTGATAGGAACTTTAACACTGACACAGTAAAGTGATAGGAACATTAACACTGACACCAGTAAAGTGATAGGAACATTAACACTGACACAGCAAAGTGATAGGAACATTAACACTGACACCAGCACAATGATAGAACATTAACACTGACACCAGTAAAGTGATAGGAACATTAACACTGACACCAGCACACTGATAGGAACATTAACACTGACACCAGCAAAGTGATAGGAACATTAACACTGGACACCAGTAAAGTGATAGGATAACATTAACACTGACACCAGTAAAGTGATAGGAACATTAACACTGACACCAGCAAAGTGATAGGAACATTAACACTGACACCAGCAAAGTGATAGGAACATTAACACTGACACCAGCAAAGTGATAGGAACATTATCACTGACACCAGCAAAGTGATAGGAACATTAACACTGACACCAGTAAAGTGATAGGAACATTAACACTGACACCAGCAAAGTGATAGGAACATTAACACTGACACCAGAAAGTGATAGGAACATTAACACTGACACCAGCAAAGTGATAGGAACATTACACTGACACCAGTAAAGTGAAGAACATTAACACTGACACCAGAAAGTGATGAACATTACTGACACCAGCAAAGTGATAGGAACATTAACACTGACACCAGCAAAGTGATAGGAACATTAACACTGACACCAGCAAAGTGATAGGAACATTAACATGACACCAGCAAAGTGATAGGAACATTAACACTGACACCAGTAAAGTGATAGGAACATTAACACTGACACCAGCAAAGTGAGAGGAACATTATCACTGACACCAGCAAAGTGATAGGAACATTAACACTGACACCAGCAAAGTGATAGGAACATTAACACTGACACCAGTAAAGTGATAGGAACATTAACATGACACCAGCAAAGTGATAGGAACATTAACACGTGACACCAGCAAAGTGATAGGAACATTAACATGACACCAGTAAAGTGATAGGAACATTATCACTGACACCAGCAAAGTGATAGGAACATTAACACTGACACCAGCAAAGTGATAGGAACATTAACACTGACACCAGTAAAGTGATAGGAACATTAACACTGACACCAGCAAACTGATAGGAACATTACACTGACACCAGCAAAGTGATAGGAACATTAACACTGACACCAGCAAAGTGATAGGAACATTAACACTGACACCAGCAAAGTGATAGGAACATTAACACTGACACCAGCAAAGTGATAGGAACATTATCACTGACACCAGCAAAGTGATAGGAACATTAACACTGACACCAGCAAAGTGATAGGAACATTAACACTGACACCAGCAAAGTGATAGGAACATTAACACTGACACCAGCAAAGTGATAGGAACATTAACACTGACACCAGCACAATGAAGGAACATTTAACACTGACACCAGCAAAGTGATAGGAACATTAACACTGACACCAGTAAAGTGATAGGAACATTAACACTGACACCAGCACAATGATAGGAACTTTAACACTGACACCAGAAAGTGATAGGAACATTAAAACTGACACCAGCACAATGAAAGATACATTATCACTGACACCAGCAAAGTGATAGGAACATTAAAACTGACACCAGCATGAAGACATACACTGACACACAAAGTGATAGGAACATTAAACTGCACAGCCAATGAAAAGACATTCATGACACCAGCAAAGTGACAGGAACATTAAAACTGACACTAGTAAGCTGAAATGAACATTAACACCACCCTCAATGATACATCCATGAAGTGTATAATACTCAGATGTATAATCCAGTCTTCCCTGTAAGTTCACAGCACACTTAATTCAGGGTAGGAGCTGGTTGGGGCCGAAAAATCCCACAATGATTTGAACCAGAAAAAACGCGGAAAAAGAATATGAACACGTATAACATAAAGACAACACAGGCGCAAATTTTCTGCCAACTGGCCTTTGTCAAGCGTAAAATCACAAACAAACAAACACCGAATACAAAAATTTAGAGAAAGAGACTGAAACTTCCCTGCTGCTTCGTCCAGTGTGAGAAAAGGACTAAACTAGTCTTTTTATTTCTTTTCTCACACTGGACGAAGCAGCAGGGAAATTTCAGTCTTTTTCTCCTAATTTTGTATTTGGTTTTTGTTTGTTTGTTTGTGATCTTAAGCTTGACAAAGACTAGTTGGCCGAAAAACTAGTTGGCCGAAAATTTGCGCCTGTCTTATCTGGTTGTATTAAATACGCGTTCTTATTCCTTTTTCGTGTGTGGGTTTTTTTTTTCTTTTTCCTTTTTTTTTCTAGTTCCTGTTTGCTTGAACGTGGGCAGTCATACTTGTTTTGGATTCCACAATGTTTTTGGCAGGACCAAGGGATTCAAACCCACAACCTTCCAGTCAATAGTTCGTCATCATCTGCATTGTTATGGTTGTTACCATTGATGTTATTGGAGATATTTCAAGAGGGATTCACCACGTTCGGACAGCTCCATATGCACTCCACCCAAATCCGCCAACAATTATCTGACAGATTTCCTGAGCCTGCACAAAAACTTTATGCTCTGGCAAGGTCTTGAAACGGGAAAAGGGGAAGAAGGGACCTATCAAACACTAAGCTGATACCTCCAGAATGATGGAAATATTAAGATGGGCAGTGAACAGGCCAGTCTTTTTAGTGTTGTGGACTGGGTTTGAACTCAAGACATCAGATATTGTGTCGATGGCTCTACCAACAAGAAAGAGGTGAGCCATAACAAACGTCAACAATAATACGTTCGGACGTTCCCCTGCCAATAGCCAAACTCGAGGTTCCAGGTTTCGCTCCCCGCAGAGGCCTCGACTTTTCTCCTCAGTTTGACCGAAAAATCGAACTGAACGTCTAGTCCTTTGTGCCATTTGGCTGCGCACGCTACAGATCCCAGGACAATTGAAAATCGTGAAGAGCAGGGCATTGCCTGGCTGCCTTGGTAAAAACATTGGAGAGATACGTTGATTACCAGGTCCCACACCTAGGAGACCAATTGGCCTTCTTGCCTTTCTGAAATCTTGGTTAAAAAAAATGAATATGAATTTGAATTGAGGGAGAGGGGATGGGCGCAGCCCTCGTGGTGCTGACACCAAGAAAAGTTGAGGTCTCTGCCCACTCACTCCCCTACGACCTCAAGAGTTATGGAACTATTTAGGTAGGACCTCAGGACCTGGCCAGCTCATGGGTTTATGTGCAGGTTGAAGGCTTGTGCCATGATCATTCTGGATCTTCTCCATAGTGCATATGGAATTTATTCCGAGCACATAGACGTCATCTTGAGAAACTGAAACTGAAACTTGTTGCACACGCTTGAATTTGGCCCAAGAAAGCTTTGTGCATGCTGCCTCCAGTCTACCCAGTTGTGGATGAGTGCCTGACACTGTTCAGTGTTGGAGAAATTAGAGCAACGAAGGTAGCAATTCGAACCCGTTGCCAGAAAGCTGACTTCAGAGCAGAAGGTCGAAGTTTCTTCAAGAGTAGTTGGGTTCATCGTACTCGGACACTTCCACATGCGCTCCCCTCAGATTGACTTGTAATTATCTGGCGGACACCTTGAGCTTGCGCAGGACTCATGTTCTGGCAAGGACTTGAACTGGGGAACGGGGAAGGGTAGAACACCGGGGTATATGAGACACTCAAATAACACCACAAAGAATGATTGGATCATTAAGATGGACGGCCAACAGTTCAGTTTTTAGTGTTGGTGCAGGCTTAGACATTGAACTGAACATACAGGTCTTGAATCAACGGCATTAGTGAGGTCTCTACGACTTCATTCTCGTGGGACTACCTAGATCATTATCTTTGTCGGACAAACAACATCCAGCGTATCTCACCTGTCTCACCTGTCGGCGTCACCGGGAACAGTGTTGGCCGCTGCACATGATGTCCTCACAAGTTGCCTCCAGCACTCTCGATCTTGGCTAAGATCCAGCGTATACCCACCTTAATTTAAGACTAGAATATCCTGTTCTTTGCCTACGTATGAAATACGATGTTTATTATATCTATATGCGTTTGAGCGTGGGCACAAGCGCACGCGTGCGTGTTTGTGTGTACGTGTGCGTCTGTGTGTTCTTGTCAGTGTGTGCGGTACGGTGTGTGTGTATGTGTGTGAATCAAATTTAAAAATGCAATCAATTTCAATCGTCACAGAAGCTTCAGGGTTTACCAACAACATTAATGATGGTGATACCAAATACTGTGTGTGCATGCGCTCGTGCGAGTGTTCGCGTGTGCTTGCGAGTGTGTACGACTACGTGCGTGAATGCATGTGTCGTGGGTGCGCGCGCGTGTGTGTGTGTGTGCGTGTGTGTGTGTGTGTGTGTGTGTGTGTGTGTGTGTGTGTGTGTGTGTGTGTGTGTGTGTGTGTGTGTGTGTGTAATCAGGGGACGTACAACACGGAGCTTTTGAACAATCGGGCGGTGAAGATCATCAGTGAGTCCAATTCATCGACGCGACCGTTCTTCATGTACTTGGCCTACCCTGCCCCTCACGGGCCTAAGGAGGTCTGTTGTGAATAACAATGACAATGATGATAATGCAATAAATGGTTATGGTGATGATCATGATAATGATGACGACGACGACGATGATGTTGATGATGATAATGATGACGATGATGATCATGGGCCTAAAGAGGTCTGTTGTGAATAACAATGATAATGACGGTGATGGTGGTGGTGGTGATGATGATGATGATCATCATCATCATCATGACGACGATGATGATGATGGATGATGACGATTATGATGATGGATAACAATTATGTTTATAGATGATAATGATGATGACGACGACGACGACAGCAGCGGCAATGAAGATAATGATAATGGTGGTGATGATGATACTTTTTATAGCAATCCAATTGTCCTAGGAGGCGAGTGTGCCCATTGCTTTGCCCAGACTGCGCAGGCAATATATAGCTGCATACTCTGCTTACTCTGTATTAGTGGTGTGCATGCCGGGTGTTTGCATGTTTCCATAAGCTGTCGGACACTGACTTCATATACATATATATATATATATATATATACATACACACACACACACACACACATATATGTATAATATATATATAAAATATATATATATATATATACATACACATACACACACACACACACACACACACACATATATATATATATATAAAATATATATATATATATATATATATATATATTATATATATATATATATTATAATATACACATATATAGTCGACTATCGTGGCCGATAACGTCCAACCTAACACTTTATTTGTGTACTTTCTTGTGGGATCTCAAGCCAAAGTCTGATGGACACAGGCGGCCACATACTGGACACTCAATGAAACGCTCTGCAGAGTTAGTTCTGGCCTTTATTGCTGCACGCTTTTCCACCTGACTGCTTCGTCTTTCATTTTCGTAACCACCTGTTCCCTTGCAAAATAGCTTGCCTCCATTCAGACCTGTTTGTGGCCATGGTTTCCCATTGTTCTTTATCAAAGTCAAATTTCTGGAGGTATTTTTTCAGAGTGTCTTTGTAGCGAATGGCCGTCCTCTTGGTGACTTGTTATACAATATACAATATCTTTAACGCACACAATCATTGATGTCTTGTGTGCTTATACACACATCAGGGGTTCAGATATAAAGGGGTCTATGCACCTGTTGATCTGGTGAATGAGAACAAGATGTTACAGCTGGCGAATGACAACAAGAAGATGTTACAGCTGGTGAATGACAACAACAAGATGTTACAGCTGGTGATTGACAAAAACAAGTTGTTACAGCTGGTGAATGACAACATGATGTTACAGCTGGTGAATGACAACAACAAGGTGTAGATGTTACAGCTGGTGAATGACAACATGATGTTACAGCAGGTAACTGACAACAACAAGATGTTACAGCTGGTGAATGACAACAACAAGATGTTACAGCTGGTGAATGACAACAACAAGATGTTGCAGCTGGTGAATGACAACAACAAGATGTTACAGCTAGTGAATGACAACAACAAGATGTTACAGCTGGTGAATGACAACAACAAGATGTTACAGCTGGTGAATGACAACAACAAGATGTTACAGCAGGTAACTGACAACAACAAGATGTTACAGCTGGTGAATGACAACAACAAGATGTTACAGCTGGTGAATGACAACAACAAGACTGTACAGATAGTGAATGACAACAACAAGATGTTACAGCTGGTGAATGACAACAACAAGATGTTACAGCTAGTGAATGACAACAACAGGATGTTACAGCTGGTGAATGACAACAACAAGATGTTACAGCTGGTGAATGACAACAACAAGATGTTACAGCTGGTAAATGACAACAGCAATATTTTAGAGCTGGTGAATGACAACAACAAGACTGTACAGCTAGTGAATGACAAAAACAAGATGTTACAGCTGGTGACTGAAAACAACAAGATGTTACAGCTGGTGAATGACAACAACAAGATGTTACAGCTGGTGAATGACAACAACAAGATGATACAGCTGGTGAATGACAACAACAAGATGTTACAGCTGGTGAATGACAACAACAAGACTGTACAGCTGGTGAACGACAACAACAAGATGATACAGCTAGTGAATAACAACAACAAGATGGTACAGCTAGTGAATGACAACAACAAGACTGTACAGCTGGTGAACGACAACAACAAGATGTTACAGCTGGTGAATGACAGCAACAAGATGTTACAACTGGTGAATGACAACAACAAAATGTTACAGCTGGTGAATGACAACAACAAGATGTTACAGCTGGTGAATGACAACAACAAGATGTTACAGCTGATAAATGACAACAACAACATGTTACAGCTGGTGAATGGCAACAACAAGACTGTACAGCTGGTGAATGACAACAACAAGATGTTACAGCTGATGAATGACAACAACAAGATGTTACAGCTGGTGAATGGCAACAACAAGACTCTACAGCTGGTGAATGACAACAACAAGATGTTACAGCTGGTGAATGACAACAACAAGATGTACAGCTGGTGACTGAAAACAACAAGATGTTACAGCTGGTGAATGACAGCAACAAGATGTTACAGCTGGTGAATGACAACAAGATGTTACAGCTGGTGAATGACAACAAGATGTTACAGCGGTGAATGACAACAAAGTACATGTGAAGACAACAAGATGTTACAGCGTGAATGACAACAACATGTTACAGCTGGTGAATGACAACAAACAGATGTTACAATGGTGAATGACAACAACAAGATGTTACAGCTGGTGAATGACAACAACAAGATGTTACAACTGGTGAATGACAACAACAAGATGTTACAGCTGGTGAATGACAACAACAAGATGTTACAGCTGGTGAATGACAACAACAAGATGTTACAGCTGGTGAATGACAACAACAAGATGTTACAGCTGGTGAATGACAACAACAAGATGTTACAGCTGGTGAATGACAACAACAAGATGTTACAGCTGGTGAATGACAACAACAAGATGTTACAGCTGGTAGAATGACAACAACAAGATGTTACAGCTGGTGAATGAAAACAACAAGATGTTACAGCTGGTGAATGACACACAACAAGATGTTACAGCTGGTGAATGACAACAACAAGATGTTACAGCTGGTGAATGACAACAACAAGATGTACAGCTGGTGAATGACACAACAAGATGTTACAGCTGGTGAATGACAACAAGATGTTACAGCTGGTGAATGACAACAAGATGTTACAGCAGGTGAATGACAACAACAAGATGTTACAGCGGTGAATGACAACAACATGTTACTGCTGGTGAATAACAACAACAAGATGTTACAGTTGGTGAATGACAACAACAAGATGTTACAAATGGTGGAATGACAAAAACAAGATGTTACAAGCTGGTGAATGACAACAACAAGATGTTACAACTGGTGAATGACAACAACAAAATGTTACAGCTGGTGAATGACAACAACAAGATGTTACAGCTGATGAATGACAACAACAACATGTTACAGCTGGTGAATGACAACAACAAGATGTTACAGCTGGTGAATGTCAACAACAAGATGTTACAGCTGGTGAATGACAACAACAAGATGTTACAGCTGGTGAATGACAACAACAAGATGTTACAGCTGGTGAATGATAGCAACAAGATGTTACAGCTGGTGAATGACAACAACAGATGTTATAGCTGGTGAATGACAACAAGATGTTACAGCGGTGAATGACAACAACAAGATGTTACAGCTGGTGAATGACAACAACATGTTACTGCTGGTGAATGACAACAAGATGTTGCAGCTGGTGAATGACAACAACAAGATGTTACAATGGTGAATGACAACAACAAGATGTTACAACTGGTGAATGACAACAACAAGATGTTACAACTGGTGAATAACAACAAGATGTTACAGCTGGTAAATGACAACAACAAGATGTTACAGCTAGTGAATGACAACAAGATGTTACAGCTGGTGAATGACAACAACAAGATGTTACAGTTGGTGAATGACAACAACAAGTTGTTACAGCTGGTGAATGACAACAAGATGTTACAGCTGGTGAATGACAACAACAAGATGTTACAGCTGGTGAATGACAACAAGATGTTACAGCTGGTAAATGACAACAAGATGTTACAGCTAGTGAATGACAACAAGATGTTACAGCTGGTGAATGACCAACAAATGTTACAGCTGTAATGTACACAAGAGTTACAGTGGTGAATGATAACAACAAGATGTTACAGCTGGTGAATGATAACAACAAGATGTTACAGCTGGTGAATGACAACAACAAGATGTTACAGCTGATGAAAGACAACAAAATGTTACAGTTGGTGAATGACAACAACAAGACTGTACAGCTGGTGAATGACAACAACAAGATGTTACAGCTAGTGAATGACAACAACAAGATGTAAGCTGGTGAATGATAACAACAAGATGTACAGCGGGTGAATGACAACAACAAGATGTTACAGCTGATGAAAGACAACAAAATGTTACAGTTGGTGAATGACAACAACAAGACTGTACAGCTGGTGAATGACAAAACAGATGTACAGCTAGTGATGACAACACAAGATGTTACAGTGGTCAATGACAACAACAAGATGTTACAGCTGATGAATGACAACAAATGTTACAGCTGGTGAATGACAACAACAAGATGTTACAGCTGATGAATGACAACAAAAGATGTTACAGCTGGTGAATGACAACAAGATGTTACAGCTGGTGAATGACAGCAACAAGATGTTACAGCTGATGAATGACAACAACAAAATGTTACAGCTGGTGAATGACAACAAGATGTTACAGCTGGTAAATGACACAAGAAGATGTTACAGCTGGTGAAATACAACAAGATGTTACAGCTGGTAATGACACAAAAAGATGTTACAGCTGGTAAATGACAACAACAAGATGTTACAGTGGGAAAAGAGAAAACGAGACTTTACGGTTACCTAATGACAATGATAAGGTTTTGCAGATGTCAGTGACAACGTCAGTATTTTACATCCGGCGAATGGCAACAAGACTTTGCAGACGGCAAAATATAGTAACAAGACTTTACAGACGTAAAAGATGGCAACAAGACTTTGCAGATGACAAAAGATAGCAACAAGACTTTGCAAATAGCAAAAGATAGCAACAAGACTTTGCAGATGGGATAAAGACTTTGCAGATGGCAACAAGACTTTGCAGATGACAAAAGATAGCAACAAGACTTTGCAGATGACAAAAGATAGCAACAAGACTTTGCAGATGGCAACAAGACTTTGAAGATGGCAACAAGACTTTGCAGATGACAAAAGAGAGCAACAAGACTTTGCAGATGGCAAAAGATGGCAACAAGACTTTGCAGATGGCAAAAGATAGCTACAAGACTTTGCAGATGACAAAAGAGAGCAACAAGACTTTGCAGATGGCAAAAGATAGCAACAAGACTTTGCAGATGGCAAAAGATAGCAACAAGACTTTGCAGATGACAAAAGATAGCAACAAGACTTTGCAGGTGACAAAAGATAGCAACAAGACTTTGCAGATGACAAAAGATAGCAACAAGACTTTGCAGATGCAAAAGATAGCAACAAGACTTTGCAGATGGCAACAATACTTTGCAGATGGCAACAAGACTTTGCAGATGGCAAAAGATAGCAACAAGACTTTGCAGATGGCAAAAGATGGCAACAAGACTTTGCAGATGGCAAAAGATGGCAACAAGACTTTGCAGATGACAAAAGATAGCAACAAGACTTTGCAGACGGCAAAAGATAGCAACAAGACTTTGCAGACGGCAAAAGATAGCAACAAGACTTTGCAGACGGCAAAAGATAGCAACAAGACTTTGCAGACGACAAAAGATAGCAACAAGATTTGCAGACGGCAAAAGATAGCAACAAGACTTTGCAGATGGCAAAAGATAGCAACAAGACTTTGCAGATGGCAAAAGATAGCAACAAGACTTTGCAGACAGCAAAAGATAACAACAAGACTTTGCAAATGGCAAAAGATAGCAACAAGACTTTGCAGACGGCAAAAGATAGCAACAAGACTTTGTATATGACAAAAGATAGCAACAAGACTTTGCAGACATGCAAAAGATAGCAACAAGACTTTGCAGATGCAAAAGATGGCAACAAGACTTTGCAGATGGCAAAAGATGGCAACAAGACTTTGCAGATGACAAAAGATGCAACAAGACTTTGCAGACAGCAAAAGATGGCAACAAGACTTTGCAGATGACAAAAGATGGCAACAAGACTTTGCAGACAGCAAAAGATAGCAACAAGGCTTTGCAGATGGCAAAAGATGGCAACAAGACTTTGCAGATGGCAAAAGATAGCAACAAGACTTTGCAGATGGCAAAAGATGGCAACAAGACTTTGCAGATGGCAAAAGATAGCAACAAGACTTTGCAGATGGCAAAAGATAGCAATAAGACTTTGCAGATGACAAAAGATGGCAACAAGACTTTGCAGATGACAAAAGATAGCAACAAGACTTTGCAGATGGCAAAAGATGACAACAAGACTTTGCAGATGGCAAAAGATAGCAACAAGACTTTGCAGATGGCAAAAGACAACGACAAGACATTGCAGATTACAAATCACAATGACAAAACTTCGCGACAGTTGAATGACAGTGACAAGACTGTAGCTGGCAATGATAACAGTTTCTCATGCATTCCTCATGCGCTCCATCTGAGTTGTTCCAAATGCTCACAAACTCAAAATACGACGTACACTTAAACAATGCGCATGAATATAGAAACATAAGCACATGTGCAAACAAATCTGTGCATATATTCATATTCATATACACATAGATATCTACGTATATGTATATGTATGTATTAACACTCTTACATGTACCAGCATCCCCTTCCCTCCTCCCCCCTCTGACACATAAACCACACGCAAACGCTGTCAACCTCACCAAGACCAGC
The DNA here is from genome assembly GCA_030674185.1 of Monoplex corrugatus. Taxonomy (NCBI): domain Eukaryota; kingdom Metazoa; phylum Mollusca; class Gastropoda; order Littorinimorpha; family Ranellidae; genus Monoplex; species Monoplex corrugatus. Next base: position 22,856,694 of record JAPXFY010000029.1, read on the forward strand.
GTAGTTCTACTGTGGGGTCAACAAGACCAGCGTAGATCTACTGTGTTGTCACCAAGACCAGCGTAGTTCTACTGTGGGGTCAACAAGACCAGCGTAGCTCTACTGTGTGGTCCACAGGACCAGCGTAGTTCTACTGTGGTCACCAAGATCAGCGTAGTGAGGTATAAAGGGTGAATAGGACATGCCCTAGCACAGAACCCTGAGGAACTCTGCGAGAAAGCGTAAAAGGAACAGTCTGACTTCAGTTGATGGGAACTGACTGAAAGTGATCAGTGGGATAGAAGAACCAGAAGAAAGAGCATACCATGAAATCCAAAAGTTTGTTCAAAACGAGAGAGGAATGGAGTGGTCAATGAATCACAGGCAGTGACAAATCGAGGAGTGTTAAGAGAGAAATACAAACAAACAGCAGACAAATCGAGGAGTGTTAAGAGAGAAATACAAACAAACAACAGACAAATCGAGGAGTGTTAAGAGAGAAATACAAACAAACAGCTGACAAATCGAGGAGTGTTAAAGAGAAATACAAACAAACAGCAGACAAATCGAGGAGTGTTAAGAGAGAAATCAAACAAACAGCAGACAAATCGAGGAGTGTTAAGAGAGAAATACAAACAAACAGCAGACAAATCGAGGAGTGTTAATAGAGAAATACAAACAAACAGCAGACAAATCGAGGAGTGTAAGAGAGAAATACAAACAAACAACAGACAAATCGAGGAGTGTTAAGAGAGAAATAAAACAAACAGCAGACAAATCGAGGAGTGTTAAGAGAGAAATGCAAACAAACAGCAGACAAATCGAGGAGTGTTAAGAGAGAAATACAAACAAACAACAGACAAATCGAGGAGTGTTAAGAGAGAAATGTAAACAAACAACAGACAAATCGAGGATGTGTAAGAGAGAAATACAAACAAACAGCAGACAAATCGAGGAGTGTTAAGAGAGAAATACAAACAAACAACAGACAAATCGAGGATTGTTAAGAGAGAAATGTAAACAAACAACAGACAAATCGAGGAGTGTTAAGAGAGAAATGCAAACAAACAACAGACAAATCGAGGAGTGTAAGAGAGAAATACAAACAAACAACAGACAAATCGAGGAGTGTTAAGAGAGAAATACAAACAAAACAACAGACAAATCGAGGAGTGTTAAAGAGAAATACAAACAAACAGCAGACAAATCGAGGAGTGTTAAGAGAGAAATACAAACAAACAACAGACAAATGAGGAGTGTTAAGAGAGAAATGCAAACAAGACCAAGAACACATATTTTCCCTACACTGAAACACAGGTTCGCAAGAACTATGTTTCTTACACTGTACGACAAGTTAGCAAAAGAAATATTTTTTTGAAACAGAGATGAACAAGAACTATTTTTTCTATGCATTCAGGTTCCTCAAGAATACATTGACAAGTACTGCCCAGAACAAAATTTCGCAGGAAAGTAACCGAAGCGACCGAAGCAAGGCGTGTACACTGTGGAATGATGGCGGCCGTTGACGTAGGCATTGGGAGCATTGTACAAACTCTGAAAGACAAGGTAAGGCCTAGTACTTGGTTGGAATGGATTGGATTATAGTGTGTGTGTGTGTGTGTGTGTGGGGTGTGTGTGTGTGTGTGTGTGTGTGTGTGTGTGTGTGTGTTTGTGCGTGTGTTTGTGCGTGTGTGCATGCGTGTGTGTGTGTGTGTGTGTATGTGTGTGTGTTTGTGTCTGTGTGCGTTGCTATTGTTGTTCTTGTTGCTGTTAGTGGGTGGTGGTGGTGGTGTGTTTTTTTGTTTTGTTTTGTGTTTTGTTTGTTTGTTTGTTTGTCCATAAAATCTTTATACATATCAACCAGGGATTGTTATGCACTGGGAACGCACGTGTGAAAGAGCAATTATTTCTGTTGATTCTACCTACAAATGTTGCTGTCGTGCGTTCTATTATGTGCGTAAAGCGTATGCTGTTCAGAGACCGGGTTCATCGTCTTGTCCGAAATCCTTACATCCAGAATCGAACCTTCTTGCTTCTCTGACAGGTGATTCAATCGACTGGGCTACCACTTTGTTCCTCTTTAGTAGTTGTGGTGGGGATAGTAGCAATAATAGTAATAGCAACAGTAGTAATAGCAGTAGTAAAAGAAGCATGATCATAATGGAAATAATGACCATGAGAAACATCTTCTGGGCAGTCTTTTCATTAATTAGTCTTTAGCTATTGAGAAAAATTCATACGAAAATAAATCTTAAAAGAATTTTCGACTATAAAACCAACATGAACAATAATGATAAACCGCGTGAAGTGTGGTACTATTACAGAAAGTGAAACCCCTCAGGTAGAAACAGGCCCATACCTACGATAGCTACAGCTGATGAAGGAGCTGAATGAACAGTAAGAGCTCTACAAGTGGAGATCAGTAGTGTACATAATTAGGTTTGAACAAAAACAATAACAGGCATGGGGAGTGGTATCAGTCGTCTACTCATGCAGTTATAGGTTGCAATGCGTTTCTTAATACTGGTGTGGCACTAGGCTTCTCCACATCTTGTTCTGTCTTTGGAAGGTTGACCAGTAGGCTTGTGGCAAGACTATGGCATCAGGTTTGCCACAAAGATTGCTGTGTACAGAGTAATGACCTGAGCTCCCTGCTTTACAACTACGATGCCTGGACTACCTACTGACGGCGCAGTCAACGGCTGAAATGGTTCCACCAAAGATGTCTTTGAAATATCTGCAACATCATGAAAGAAGATCGAGTGTCCGACCTTTAAGCTCTGAAGAAAGTATGGCTTGCGAATTTACAGTGTCACCTCATGAAATGCCAGCAATATTGAACAGGACGCGTTGATCGCATGAAACACAACCCCATCCCAAATATATGTACAAAGAGCTGAAGCGAGGACACTTAGACAAGGGACAACCTCTAAATCAATACACGGATAATCTAATGGCCAGCCCCATCAGCTGTGGTACTCAACATCACGAACTGAGAGTCTGCACCAAAGTGGGCTGGCGACAGCAGTGCCATCAGGACACAAGCACATCTGGACAGACCAACAAATGAAACAATAGATCAGCGAGCAAACACAGGACGACAGATCAGTGAGCAAACACAGGACGATAGATCAGCGAGCAAACACAGGACGACAGATCAGTGAGCAAACACAGGACGACAGATCAGTGAGCAAACACAGGACGATAGATCAGTGAGCAAACACAGGACGATAGATTAGTGAGCAAATACAGGACGATAGATCAGTGAGCAAATACAGGACGATAGATCAGTGAGCAAACACAGGACGATAGATCAGTGAGCAAACACAGGACGATAGATCAGTGAGCAAACACAGGACGACAGATCAGTGAGCAAACACAGGACGATAGATCAGTGAGCAAACACAGGACGACAGATCAGTGACAAACACAGGACGAAGATCAGTGAGCAAACACAGGAGAAGATCAGTGAGCAAACACAGGACGACAGATCAGTGAGCAAACACAGGATGACAGATCAGTGACAAACACAGGACGACAGATCAGTGAGCAAACACAGGACGATAGATCAGTGAGCAAACACAGGATGATAGATCAGTGAGCAAACACAGGACGATAGATCAATGAGCAAACACAGGATGACAGATCAGTGAGCAAACACAGGACGATAGATCAGTGAGCAAACACAGGACGATAGATCAGTGAGCAAACACAGGACGATAGATCAGTGAGCAAACACAGGACGATAGATTAGTGAGCAAACACAGGATCGATAGATCAGTGAGCAAACACAGGACCGATAGATCAGTGAGCAAACACAGGATGACAGATCAGTGAGCAAACACAGGAAGACAGATCAGTGAGCAAACACAGGACGATAGATCAGTGAGCAAACACAGGACGACAGATCAGTGAGCAAACACAGGACGATAGATCAATGAGCAAACACAGGATGATAGATCAGTGAGCAAACACAGGACGATAGATTAGTGAGCAAATACAGGACGATAGATCAGTGAGCAAACACAGGACCACATATCAGTGAGCACACACAGGATGATAGATCAGTGAGCAAACACAGGATGACAGATCAGTGAGCAACACAGGACGACAGATCAGTGAACAAGCACAGGACAATAGATCAGTGAGCAAACACAGGACGATAGCTCAGTGAGCACACACAGGACGATAGATCAGTGAGCACACACAGGACGATAGATCAGTGAGCACACACAGGACGATAGATCAGTGAGCACACACAGGACGATAGATCAGTGAGCAAACACAGGACGATAGATCAGTGAGCAAACACAGGATGATAGATCAGTGAGCAAACACAGGATGACAGATCAGTGAGCACACACAGGACGATAGATCAGTGAGCAAACACAGGACGATAGATCAGTGAGCAAACACAGGATGATAGATCAGTGAGCAAACACAGGACAATAGATCAGTGAGCAAACACAGGACGATAGATCAGTGAGCAAACACAGGATGATAGATCAGTGAGCAAACACAGGACGATAGATCAGTGAGCAACACACAGGATGATAGATCAGTGAGCAAACACAGGACGATAGATCAGTGAGCAAACACAGGACGACAGATCAGTGAGCAAACACAGGACAATAGATCAGTGAGCAAACACAGGACGATAGATCAGTGAGCAAACACAGGAGACCAGGACAGTCAACCAAACAACAGCTTCAGCTACAACGAAAAGAGGAGCAACGTCAGATCACTTTTTAAGCTACAGACACAAAGAGACGACTACACGTTTATCCAGAGTCCTAAAGAAACTCTTTACTAGCCACACCTGGCTCAACTCTCGTACAAAATCCAGGTTCAAACTGACGCCATCACCAACACACCCCTGCGGCCAAGAAGACCAAACAACTAAACACATTTCACAACAACGTCGCTTTGTCAAGTGGAGCGACATGAGACAATGCCAACTATAGCTACTCTGACCACCAAGCTGTACAAGTGTGCCAGGCGAAAATTTGAACCAAAACTGTCACATGTTATCAGCAGATGTGCCTGACCAAGCACATGGCCAAGGAAAGAAGAAGAGTAACGCAGAACAGCTGTTATTCAACAGAACAGAGTCTGGCAGAAGTAGAACCTAAGGCCACATCACTTCTTCCCATGCAATGTCTGTGGAAGAGCATGTGCTTCCAGGATCAGCCTTGTATCCCACATTTGACAGGCATCATCATCATCATTATCATCATCAGAATAAAACCATCGGAAAAGAGGGGTAGTAGTGCAAACACGCAACTGTAGATGGAACAAAAGGGTGAAAAGTTGTCTCCTAATCCTGAGGTCAATGGTGAGTGAGGTAGTAGAGAATTTAACTTCGCCCTAGGCCAGAGTTTTGAGAGTGGTGTATTAGCTTTCCCGACCATGAACAGGTTCAATTGCCCGTTCTCAGCCAGGTGGATTGGAAGCCACGTACACACAATGTTTACTCAGACCTATGCATACCGTGCATCCAGGCTGGAAGGCTGCAGCCTTCACTCCGTGACTATCTGGCCACAGAACAAGATTTAAAAACAGTTTTTCTTTCTTCTGCTTTGACCAGCTCCTATCCCAAGCTGGCCATACCATGGACTCATTGGAAAGACTCGGGTCCACATAGTCCAAGTCTCATTCACTCTACAGATACGTCCTTGAGAGTATTTGTTCAAATTTCCTTACCAACATTGCAGGTTTCTGGATCTTCCGGGAGTGGTTGACTCCAGAATATTTTATGACCATAAGTGCAGAGTACAACTTTGTCAAGCAGTCTCAATCCTGGATGATCCTCCATAGCATCATGATCATCATTACCATTATCATGAAATCAACTGTTATAGAATAATGAAAATTGTCTCAGATTTTCTGCACCTTTGTGTCCTGATCTCGTGGTGACCTCTACGCCTGAGGTGAAATCCAGTTGGGGTCTTTGGTGTCAGTGGTTCATGGAGGCTGTTACTGAAGGGTCGTGGTGACCTCTCAAGCGGTCTGGCTCCATGACCGAGTGATTACTGTTGTTTGTAGGGGGGCTGTAGTAGGCAGTGTCCTTAGTAAGTTGGATCAGAATAGACACTGTTGTTGAACTTCACCAAACTGAGCCAGCAGCAGTTGAGAATCTATAGTGGATGGCTTCATGGCGGTTTGTTATCTTTGACTCCCATGGACTTCTTGCCACTCAGACTTCGACTGAATAAAGTTGCACTTGGTGGTTTGTTGTGGAGCCAAAATGAGCGGCGTGAGATCAACACTAATAAAGTGGCAAAGAAGCTGGGAGAGAACAAAATATAATGCTTACTGCATGTGATCTTGATTCTTTATCGCTGGTGCCATTAGCTGTTGAAACCTTTTATGTTTACTATTCTACACTTCGATATTTAGTATACAACCATCTAACGTTTGAGCCATGTTATGTATTCTCTAAGGCAGCTTGGCTGGAAACAAAGTGCAAAGAAATAAAAGACTGACACAAAACAAATCCTCGGAGTATGTACAGAAACACTGAAGAAATTGTCCACAGGAAAAAGACATGCACTTCAACTGGTTGCTTAAAATCGAAAGATGGTAACGCTTATCGTGGAAAACGGCAAAATATTAGAGAGGTGGGGAGAGTACATTAAAGACCTTTTTAACGATAACAGAAAAGAAGAATACATGATAAGAAAGAACTTTGAAGGAATATCCATAATGAAAGATGAAGTTAGAGCAGCATTGAAAAAGACTAAACTGGGAAAATCCCCAAGACCAGACAATATTACAATAGAAATGTTTGAGGCCCTAGAACATTTCGGTATTGACAAAATAAAATAAAATTTGTGACACAGGAAAATTCCCCAAAGATATGTCAAAATCAATTTTCAATTGCATTTCCAATAAAAACAGGGCTGTAAAATGCAAAATCGATCGTACACTCAGCTTGATGAGTCATGTAACATAAATCCTTTCAAGAATAATCATGATGAGTACAAGGAACAGACTCAAAAGAGAAATAGCAGAAGAACAATGCGGATTTGTGGAAGGGAAAGGAACCATTAATGCAATATACATCCTAAGAACTATTATACAGAGGTCAGTAGAGTTGAATAAGGACTTATTTTTTATGCTTTGTTGATTATACCAAGGCTTTCAATTGGGTAATACATGAAGAATTAATCAACCAATTAGAAAGGCTCAATATTGATGGAAAAGATCTAACAATAATCAGAAATATGTATTGGGAACAGACAGCAGCAATGAGAAAAGAAAACGATATAAGCTCTTTCGAAAATATCAAAAGAGGAGTCAGACAAGGTTGTGTTTTGTCCCTAGATTTGTTTCACTTTTCAGTGACAACATCATGAGAACTCTAAAAGAATTTCCTGGGATAAATGTTGGAGGAAGAATGATAAACAACATTTGATGTACAGATGACACCGTGCTTAACGCAGAAAATGAAAAATACCCACAAAACCTTGTGAATATAATAGAAATAGAAAGGAAAAATGAAGGGCTGGAGCTAATAGCAAGAAGACTGAAGTCATTGTAATCAATAAAAATCAAGAAATCCCCTCATGCAAAATAACAGCAAATGGCACAACTTTGAGACAGGTTGATAAGTTTAAATATCTGACAATGGTCATGTCACCAGGTACATGCACATCAGAAATAGCCAGCTGAATCGGTCAAGCGAAAATAGCATTCAATAAGATGAAAAGCATTCTTACCAATAAATGCCTATCAATTAAAATCAGGAAGAGAGTTCTTGAATGTTATATAGAACAGATACTGTTGTATGGTTGTGAGGCGAGGACAATGAACACGCAAATTCAGTTCAAAATTGAGGCAACTGAAATGTGGATTCTAAGAGGATTGTTGAGAGTTCTATGTACAGCAAAGAAAACAGTTGAGACAGTCTTGAAGGAGGAAGACACAAGATCATAAATAATGAAAATTAGGAAAAGACAAGCAATATTTATAGGACTTTTTACGAGGAAAGGAGAATTAGAACACCTGGTCACAACAGGAAAGCTGGAGAACACCAGATAGAAGCAGGGATAAAATGTTGACTTGCAGGGTGGCTGAAGACAGAGAGGGTGGCAGAGGAACTTGCAGCGACAGGGGATAGATTCGTGTGGAGGGCCATGATCGCCAGCGCCATGGATGATGATGATGATGATGATGATGATATATTCTCCAAAGACTCGTATAAATCCTCTGGCTCAACACCATCTCTGCAGAAGACATAACATGGCTTAAATCAATAAATGTAAGACGGTTGTATACTAAACATCGAAGTGTAGAATAGTAAAAGTAAAAGTTTTCAACTTGAACAAATCATCTGCCTCAACACCATCTCCAAGCCAATATCTATTCGCCCAGTGCAGTCAAAATAGCAAGGACACAATCATAATGAAAGGACGATGGATATGAATCTGGCACTTCATATGGAGACAGAATGATAACATAATCCAGGACTGACCCCCACTGGACATCAGAAGGAAGAGGCAAGCAAAGAGAACCCAAGAACATCTCTGGGGACTCTGGTTTTCCCTTCATCCCCTTGGTTGTTGGTTTAGGATAATTTTCTTCCTATTCCAAAGTCAGACCGGATTCGTTGCAGTAGGCACGATCCATTTACATCAGACACACCTCTTGATTACATATTTCCCATTCAGTCGATCATATGCTTATATTTTCTCTTATACATTACTTAATAGTGGGATCCTTTACATTCCAAACACTACTCTTTGCTAGTGCATCATAGTTTTAATTTTAACCCTGGACCCTCTTCAGGTTAAAACAATATTGATATGGCATGACCACTTTTCAGAATTGCAGAATTCATCTCACTTCCGCTCTGACATCATATTTACTCAAAAACACATTATGATGTCATTTTAGTCAGTTTATTCCTTTTCTCACACAGGATGGAGCAGCAGGGAAGTGTCAGTCTTTTTCTCCTAATTTTTGTATCTGGTGTTTGTTTCTTTGTAATCTTACGCTTGACAAAGGCCAGTTGGCCCAATATTTGCGCCTGTCTTGTTTTGTTGTATTAAATACGCGTTCTTATTCTTTTTTCGTGTTTTTTTCTGGTTCCAAGAACATCTGGTCACGAACAGGTAGAAAAAGAACTCAGACCTGAAACATGTCCGGGGTACCACACAAAGCTGGTCTAGAACAGACAGGACAGGAGTGGCCGCTTTCCATTGCTGCCCTACAAATAATTAGCAAGAAACTCTGGGAAGAGCAAGACAGCAGAAGGTTCTCAGAGGAGACCCCACCCCCAGCCC